>SMDT01003367.1:0-741224 GCA_005392925.1 Aquilaria sinensis
CAAGGCAATTTATTACGAGTATACTGGTATTAAGATGGCCAAAGTACAGGAATGAAGCAACAAAGCAACGTCATTATTGCACCCCAAGTTAGAACCAGCTACTAGCTTGGGTCTTATTACAGCAACAAGGAATATGCATGAGAAAAATTAAACTAAAGCATGCTTTGGCTCTATATCATCACCAAATGTGTATGCTTTTCTAGCTATTTAACCAATTATTTGTCCAAAACCGAGACTGGAGATAGTTAACCAAGTTCTTGTCCAACTGGAAGGCCTTAAACAAAACATCAAGATTGATGGGTGGCTTGAAGCCAAAGATGGCATTGGCTATTGCAATCACCCCTGGATTTTGGCTGCTCAATCCAGCAAATGCAACAACATGTGTTTTCCCTATATTGAATTGGAAGTGAATGATCCTAATTGGGAAAACAAACACATCTCTTGGGTACAGAACTTTGGTAACAAGACGATTTTCAGGATTCGATGTGACAAATCCCACGTAAAGAGTGCCTTCCAAAACAACCAAGATCTCTGTACCTCTAGGATGTATGTGGGGGGGGGGGGGGGGTTTAGGCCATCGTATGGTGCAAAGTCAAGACAAGCTAATGAGATCCCAAGAGTGTTAAGTCCTGGTATTTTGTCAACATTGAGAAGAGTAACATTTGAACCAACTTGGTTTGAAGTGTTTCCAGGGATATTCAACCCTGAGAAAGAGCCCTGAGAAAGAGAAATCATTTGCAGTAGCTTGCATTGGATCCTTGCAAAACTTCCCATTCACAAAAACTGCAGAAAACAATATTGAAAAATATGAGTTATCTGGCTATATATATAAGAGAAGTGGAGAACTAAAAGAAAAAAAAGTCTTAGTGTATGTGTATACCTTCATCTTTAGTGTCATTAATGGCTACGTAGAAGTCTTGTAAAGGGTTGGGATCAAAGGCTGAGCTTAATAAGGCTGCTAATGCCAACAACAAGGCAATTACTGCAAAACCTTTCATGGTGATTGATTGTGTGTATACAATTCTTATGACTTAATGGGAGTAAGGTATTGCTTGAGAGAGGGCTGCTAAAATCCACATGCAACTAGCTCTATTTATATATACTGAAGCTATTACAGGTCATCATTTTTTTTGTATTGGTTTTTATTGCAAGTGGTGACCCATTCTTCAACAACTACATACCATGTAATTGATTCAATTGACCTTTGTTTATTTTCATCTCAAGTTATATCATGGAATATGCCATGGAAATGGCCGTCACATATACAAATGTGGTTTTGTATTAGCTTTTCCTTCTTTTGAAAAAAATCATAGCAAAAACAAGTTTTGATTAAGAGATCCTAGAACACGTAAACTTGAACAGAAACCAAACTACTACAGATGAATGAGAAGAGACGGTCACCTTGCTTTGCTTTGCTGCTTCTCAGAAATGAAAATTTCTTCAACAACTACATTGATTTGTTTTTGTTTATTTTCCTTATCCCAATCTAGAGTGTTGGAAAACCCATTATAGAACTGGTCACCTTGCTTTGCTTTGCTTATATTAATACTATCCTTTGTTTATTATGAGTGAAAAATGAAGGTCAGTTATACTTTTTCTCTGAGCTTTGGTGTTAATTACAATTTAGCCCTTGGATTTCGAGTCACATTCTTTATCTTTTTTTTTTCTTCTTCTCCAGTAGAAAAACCTGTATTGTATTTACAGAAAAGAAACATTGATAATTTAAACTACTTATTAATTGTAAAAAAAAATTAATAGACAACTTAAATTTTTTTAAAGCACTACCAAATAATTTAAATGAAAATTTTAAAAGGTGATGTCAAACAATATTAAGAAAGCAGGCAGGGGAGTAGGTTTCCAAAGCTAGCTGGAGGTGTAAATGTTACTTGTGGAGGGCAGTTTACCAAAAAATTATTATGAAATGCCAACAATTGACCAGAAAACACATTTTAAACAACTCACTTCACCAAAAAACATGAGACTTGATTAACTAATAGATTTTGGGGAGAAATTTTCTCCTTCAAAGTTGTCTGAAAAATTGGCTCCTTTAAAGCTGGCTAAGGCTTATGATATTGTACTCATCAAAAAATAGTTGATAACTATTTTCCTCTAAGTATTAAGGCTTCAAATAAACATGTATGATTATCCCGAACTAAATTACACAATTACAAAAAGAAATCATTCTCTTTTTTTTTTTCTTTTTTGATAATTTTCTCATCCAGTGCCTGACCACAAAACAAATCAACCCATACAATCATATTCTAGGCAAGCTACAATCTAGGGAGGAAAATCAGTAGTCCATACTACAAAATTCTCCAATAGCAGGATCATCTTGGACAGTTTGTAATTGACGAAATTAGCATCATTTCCAGAGTGAAGAACTTGGCATGCACCAAAGTATAGACACACCATAATCCATACTATGATTTCCATGGTAGACGATAATGTAACAAATGTAACCGATGTGGCAACTCTATGTGGACGATGATGTGACACATTTTAGCTTAAATTAGCTCTTAAACTTTTATTCAATACTAAAAATTCCCCATAAACTTTTTCCTTTTCTCTTCCAGGATCCACTTCCACCTTGCCCTCTCGCTCCCCTCAGATGCCACCACACCATCTGGCCATCTCGCCTTCCGGCTCCTCCACATGAGCCCCACTAAGCAACACCCCCGATTTCATGTGGAAAAAACCAGAAGGAGAAATCTTCCTTAGGCAATCACCTCAGAGGGAACAAACGAGTTTACACTAGTGGATTTTCCCAAAGCTTTGAAATTTCGAGCGACCCTGTTGCCGTTAACCATGCTAGAGGTTACTGGGAGCAATGTTTGGTCACTTTTTAAGTGATAGAATATGCTGGAATATGCCAAATTTGGTGGGCTTTTCTTCAATACAATGGAGGATTTCGATGATATCAGAATTCAAATTGATGTACTTCAAAAGGAAATTAGAAACGCCAGTATGGCAATTGGCCCAATTTTGTTGTCAAAAGAGAATAGATCAAAATATGGGAAAGATAAAAGAAGGATTTAGTGCAGAAGCTTGCAAAAAAAATTGGCCAGATTCCAAACCTGAATTTTTTTTTATTATCTTGGCTTTTGGATGAGGGAATTAGGATGGACATGGCTGCTTTGAGGGGAGATTCTGCATTTCCACTGCCGCAAGTTTCCATAGCGGCTATAGTAGAAAACAACAAAAAATAAAAAAGCAACGTGTAAAAGACCTTTACTGATTAGCTGGTTGTGTTGGTTGTAAATGTAAATAAGTTTAGTTTATAAAGGGAATAAAGTGTAAAAAGATAAAATAATGTGTAATATTATATTTAAAAAATTCAATAAATATAATTATTAACATGTTAGTCATAAATAATTTAGATAGAAGTAAGAAAAATGGTATTAAATAGTTTGAGAAAAAGAGAGTTAATGTGATGAGTTTGATTTAAGGTGAGATAAAAGTAAAAAAAAAATAGTATTAAATAGTTTGAGAGAAATAGCAGTATATATTAACAGAATAAGAAATGGGTGGAATGAAAAAAAGGAATCAGAATTAATATGAGAAATTTCATTTAATATGGAGAAGTGAATTAATATAAGAATAGTAATTGTGTTTGTTGGTAAGAGGGAGTTAATACAGCCAATGAAGGTGGATAGGTGGAGGGGAGAAAGTTTGGAAATAGAAGTTTAGAAGCTTTAAAAGCTTTAGAGTTTGTTAATCTTCTTCCATAGTTGTAACTCTAAAGAAGATTAATGTATCACTGTAAGAGAAGAATGTGACTGTAAATGGGAGAAGGTGTGAATCAATAGCCAAGGTGTTTGTGAAAAATTAGCTTAGTAATAATGATTATTTTATTTGTGAATTTTTTTTAAGGTTTGCCAAGAGCATAGTAAAATAGTTTCACATGAAAATGCTTTTAGATACAAGTAATAGCCTTTTTCTAACTAAAATGCATTTGTTTGGACTAAATTGTCTTTATTTTTTACTAAAACGCATTTGTTTGGACTAAATCGCTTTTATTTTTTACTAAGTCACTTTTCTCGCGATGAGGCATTGCCTTTTATTAGTAATAGAAACACAATGATGAGTTTGTGTTATATTACTTATAAAATGTGATGATCAAGATGAACAAGCAATATTGGTATAGAAAAAATGATTAATTTATAAGAAAAGCGATGAGATGGCATATATGAAGCCGGATGTCAATGTATGACAATGGACAGAAAAAACTGATAACGAAAAAAAAGGTATTTTTTATTAAATTAATCATTTTTTTATTTCATATCTTTTTTTTAATAATCAATTTTATAATAATAGCGCTTTTTTAAAAATCATATTACCTTTTTAAAAATTATATCACTTTTTAAATATTATTTCATCTTTTTTAAAATGTTATCACATTTCAAAATTTTATCGCCTTTTAAAATAAATATATTAAAAAATATGAAATAAAATCACTATCAATTTTTCAAAAATTGTATCATTTTTTAAATAATTAGATCACCTTTTTAAAAATTTTATCACCTTTTTTAAAATTTTATCACATTTTTAAAAATTGTATTGCTTTTTAAAAATGTTATCACCTTTTTAAAAATGTTATTGCATTTTTTAAAATTTGTATCACTTTTTAAATAATTCTATCGCATTTTAAAAAAATTTTATCACTTTTTTCAGAATTTCATCGCCTTTTCAAACTTGTTATCACCTTTTTATATTAAATATTTTCCAAGGGTAAATTATAATAGCTCCCCTGTCATCTAAAGTAACCAACACTTTGCCCACTATTTTTGAAAATCAATATTTTACCGCTAGTTCCTTTATAGTGATGGAGAATAACTTCTAAGACCCTAAATTAAACCATCTGGTAATCACATTTCAGTATTTTCAAGAATTTTCATATATTTTTGTAGCTAATTGACCTTTAAAAAAATATTAATATGCTCGGTTTTACT
The DNA here is from genome assembly GCA_005392925.1 of Aquilaria sinensis. Classification (NCBI taxonomy): domain Eukaryota; kingdom Viridiplantae; phylum Streptophyta; class Magnoliopsida; order Malvales; family Thymelaeaceae; genus Aquilaria; species Aquilaria sinensis. The sequence continues at coordinate 4,950 of SMDT01003367.1, forward strand.
TTTTTTTAATCATTTTTTTTAGAATTTTATCACTTTTTTTTCTTTATTGCCTTTTTTACTGTAAATATTTTTTTATCACTTTTGTTAAACCATTATCGCCTTTAAAATAATATTATCACCTTTTTAAAAATTTTGTCACCTTTTCCTAAATTTTATCGCTTTTTAAATTTTATCCATTTTTAAAATTTTATTGTGTTTTAAATAATATTATCACCTTTTTAAAAATTTTAATCGCATTTTCAAAATTTTTATCGCCCTTTACTAAATTTAATAGCTTTTTAAATTTTACCCCTTTTTAAAATGTTATCATCTTTTAAATAATATTATCATCTTTTTAAAAAAATAAATTCACCTTTTCATAAATTTTAGCAACTTTTCCTAAATTTTTATCTTTTTTTATGTTTTTTTAAAATTTTTATCATTTTTTAAAAATTATTGTGACCTTTTACGGGTGTTTATTGTCTTTTCATATCATTTAAGAGTTAATGACAACATCCCACCTTTGGTCTAATATAACTTACACTTTACCCCCTGTCTTTAAAAACTAATACTTTACCCTGACTTCATTTGTAGTGTTTTACAACAACTTCTGACATCCAAAATTGAAACATCTGGTAATTAAATTTCATTATTTTTAAGATTTTTTATATTTGTTTCATAGCTAATTGAGCTTCAAAAAATATTAAACTTATTTTACACGAAAAAAAATGGATATGCAAGAATGAATAAGTTAACCACTAATTTAACGGGTAATTTTTTGGGAAATGTAGTTCACAAAGTGGCCCCTAAATATATACTAGCAATATAAATTCTAGGTAAAGTGGTTCAAAAAGTGGCCCCTAACCATGTACCAACGGTTTCAAATTAGGCTCCTGAAATTGAACCACAATACCCCACAATTTGTAAAAAAAAAAAACGGTTTATATTATATCCCCAAAAAGTTCACTACAAATTCAGCAGTTACATAAAGTGACCCTCAAATTAAACCACAAGGGCCCAGAAAGTGCACCAAAAAAAAACGGTTAATATTCTGACTTTCTAGGCCCTTGTGGTTTAATTTAATGGGCCACTTTATGCAACCTTTAAATTTGTGGTGAATATTTTGGAGACCATAATATGAACCGCATTTTTTTGTAGTACAAATTGTGGGGTTTTATGGTTCAATTTGAGGGGTATGAGTCGAAACTGTTGGTACACAGTTAGGGACCAATTTTTTAACCGTTTTACCCCGAATTTATACTACTGGTATGTATTTAATGGCTACTTTGTGAACTACATTCCATAGCAAATAAACTGCTATATTAGTGGTTGACTTTTCCATGCCAGAATATGAACCACATTTTTTTGTGGTCCAAATTATGGGATTTTGTGGTTCAATTTGAGGGACCTGAGTCGAAACCATTGGTACACGGTTAGGGACCAGTTTTTTAACCAATTTACCCAGAATTTATACCACTAGTATGTATTTAGGAGCCACTTTGTGAACCACATTCCCTAGAAAATAAACCGCCAAATTAGTGGTTGACTTTTTTGGGCCAGAATATTAACTGCTTTTCTTTTGTGCACTTTCTGGGCCGTTGTGATTTAATTTGATAGGCCACTTTATACAATCGCTGCATTTGTGGTGAGTTTTTTTTGGGCCATAATATGAACCACATTTTTTTTTATACAAACTGTGGGGTTTTATGGTTCAATTTTAAGGGTCTGATTCGAAACCTCTGGTATACAATTAGGGGCCAGTTTTAAAACCATTTTACTTAGAATTTATACGGCTGGTATGTGTTTATGGGTCACTTTATGAACCATATTCCCTAGAAAATTAACTGTTAAATTAACCCTACTTGACTGTTTATCCCCTTTATTTTTTATACCCTACACATTTTGCCACCTGATGTTTTAGATATTTTCTATAACAACTTCTAAAACTATATTTTAATATTTTTTTAAAGGTCAATTAGTTACAAAAGAAATACAAAAAATCTTGAAATTACTGAAATTTTGCTTATCATGTTTAATTTAGGATCTCATAAGTTGTTGTACAACACTATAAATTAAGTCAGGGTAAAGTATTAGTTTTTAAAGATAGGAGGCAAGGTGTAAGTTACATTACACCATAGGTGGAGATGTTGTAATTAACCCTTAAATTGCTAAAACGGCGACATGATCGCTAAAAATGTGATAAAATTTTTAAAAATGGCGATAAAATTTTTAAAAAGGTGATAAAATTTAAAAAGTTATAAACTTTTGGGAAAGGCAATAAAATCATCATAAAGGCATCAAATTTTGTCGCCTTTTTCATATCTTTATCGTCTTTTTTATATCCTTATCGCATTTTTTCCTATTCTTATCGCCTTTCTGTAACTAATACTAATCCCACACCCAAAATTTGTTTTTGATTTTCTCCCTTTATTCTTCGTCATTGTTTCAATGCCTATTTGCACCATGTTGTCTCCTCACTCAACGTCAACACATAATCGCCACTCCATTTTTTTCAGATTCAATCTCTCTTGCGAATTCATTGAAGTTTGATTTTGGAGTGAGGTATTTTAATATGTTTGTAATTTTTTATCGCTTGTTGAAATAAAACCTAAAGATGCAAGTTTCGGGTTAAAAAGTCAATTTACCATCCAACGGCTATGCTCACATCTCCTAATATAAAAAGGCACAATAAATATAAAAAGGTGACAAGATAGCATAAAAAGCGTTTAAAAACCAATAAAGGCGAATAAAAATTTAAGGCGAGCAGCAATTTTGCAAAAATAAACAAAAATGATAATGAGCCAGAAAAAGTGATTACTTTTACGCCAAAATAATTTATTATTAGTTTATCAACTTTTTTGTTTCATTTTCACATTTTTCTGTCAATTGTCACCTATACATCATTCAATAGCTTTTCTTCTAAATTAATCATTTTTTCTATACTTATCTTGTTCATCACCTTTATATGTAACATAACGCTAACTCATCATTACCTTTTTATTAGTAATAAAAACATCTCATTTGTGAAAAAAGTGATTTAGTAAAAACAAAAATGATTTAGTCCAAACAAATATTTGGTCAAAAACAAAAGCGATTTAGTCCAAACAAATACGTTTTAATTAGAAAGACTCTTACTTTTAACTCTTTCACTACACACTTGGCAAACCTCTAAAATTAAACATTCACAAATAAATTAAGTATTACTACTGAGCTAATCCTTCACAAACTCTGTTTGATTCACACATCCTCTCTTTATGATTTACTTATAATTGACACTTACATTTTCTTCTCATATTTCTACATTAATCTTATGTTGAGATACAAATATGGAAAAGAAACACTTAAAACTTCTGAACTTCTACTTCCACACTTCCTCCCCTCTACCTATCTACTTTCATTAGTTGTATTAACTCCCTCTTTCTAACAAACACAACTACTACTCCTACATTGATTCACTTCTCCATATTAATTCAAATTTCTCACATTAATCCTCATTCCTTTTTCATTCCACCCACCCTCTTCTTAATCTATTAATACATGATGCTTCTTCTCTCAACTTCTTTAAAATTGTTTTTGTTTTACTTTTATCTCACATTAAATCAAACTCATCACATTTCCACTCTTTCTCTCAAACTATTTAATACAATTTTTCTTATTTCTACCTAAATTATTTACCACTAATCATTTTTTTAATATAATGTTACAAATTATGTTATCTGTCTAATCTTTATTTCCTTTATAAACAAAACTTATCAGTAAATTTACAACTGAAACAAACCTGTTAACGGGTAAAACTCTTTGATAACTTACTTTTTACTTTTGAAAACCATGTTACTAGATATGTAATACTAGTAGATAAAATGGAAAATATGATGATAAATAAATTTTAAAAAATAGGAAATAAATTGCAACCATTTATATATATATTATTAAATAATTTATTGACAGTTGAAATTAAAAAATAATTAAATTTTGTGAACTAATAATTACATTTAGTAAAAAGCATTTTTAAAAGAGAAAAAGTGTTTAGAGAGGAACAACAACATTTGTCATAGAAAAAAAAGTGTTTAATTAGAGAAAAAAGCGTTACTGATAGCCAAAGGCTATCGTCTCTATCTGGCCGAACTCCCTGCCACAGTAATGGCCAGAAGAAACTGGCGCTACCCGAGAAAAGGTGGGATCATACACCTCGGGAGATAGCCGAAGAGCTCCGAGCCCGGCACGCCAGGAAACTTGAGGATGCTACTTACACCCCGAGGTTGTAACAGATCGCCTTCGGAAAAGAGGCACCAGCTATCGCGGGCCGAACATGATCTCCCCGAAGGCGGGACCCCCTGAAGCTGTGAACCCCCGAACTGAGTGCGTGTTCTCCGAAGAGGCACCGTCCGTACCAAAGGACGACCTCGCCCAGGGACCTCGGGAGTACAGCATGAGCATTTAAGGAAGCATTTAAGGAAGCCTCTGACACGTCCTTTCACAGACGTCATAAGCCGCCTCAAAAGGCGCTCTAACACGCTGACGCTGTCAAAATCACAACATGGCCCATCTCAGCACAAGGCTCAAGGCAACCTACTACCAGCTATCTGTCCCCTACGCCCAGAAACTCAGAGAACATCCGACCGAACACGTGTCGCGATCTGAACGGGCTAAGCACTCCTATAAATACCAGGAAATAAATACTTGGCAGGAGGCTGGTAGGCAAGAGGTTTGACTCCTAGACTCTGAGAAAACCACCAGGCGAGACTCTTCAGCCCTTTGTGCTATTACCTTAGCCTTTTTCTCAGCCAACCACTGACTTGGGCGTCGGAGGCTCCCCCCCCGGAAACACATTCCGGGGGCCTCCTAACCCTTTGTTTCTGGACTTTCAGGCACACTCCCTTGGGCGAACCATCCTCCAGGCGTTCTTCCTCCTAGAAGTCTCTCCACCAGTCATCATGACTCTAAACGATGAGGCCCCCGGCCATCATTTGGCGCCGTCTGTGGGAACCCGCTCTGAGATTGCCGTCGTTGAAACTCGGCGTTCTAAGGACAAGGGGCTCCCAAAGTCCCCGTCCGCGCCTGAGACACAACCGGCTGCTGAGCAAACACTCCCAGAGACTTCTGTGCCCGAGGAAGACCGCCCTCTAGTAATCACTATGAGCTTCCTGAAAGACTTTCAGCGTTCGGTCGTGTCTGAAATGACACAGCAGATCGACCGAAGGTGGCCACAGCAAGCACAGGCCCAGAGACCTCCCTCACCAGCACGCCCTCGGGAGAAAAGCCCAAAGTCTACTCATTGCAGTTTGGGAAGCGGAGATCCGCGCGAAGAATCGTCCACAGAAAATACTCCCCTCGGGAAACAGCCTGTGGGGCAGAAGAGGTCTGAGCGACCGAGGGTCTTGCAGCAAAGAAGTTCGCTGCCTGAGGCGAGGTCCCTGTCCCCTCAGTGCCGAACTCGCTCCCCGAAGAGGCGCCGGCAATCTCGCTTCCCTGAAGAAGGGCCTAGTGCCACAGTGCTTATGGAGAGGATATTAGCACGGATAGATAGGGTGGAGAAACAAGTGGCCAGAAAACCCGTTTGGGCCAGACTCTCGGGAACATGCTGCGAAGATGACTCCCCATTCATTCAGGCCGTTGTTGAGGCAGCCATGCCAGGTGACTTCAGAGTACCTCAGCTGGAGATTTATGATGGCCGTACTGATCCACAGGCCCATCTGACGAAGTATAGACGCAGCATGATAATGCACGGTGCTGATGACGCTACCATGTGCAAGTGCTTCGAAGTCACCCTCACAGGGCCAGCAACTGCATGGTACAATTCATTGTCTTCAGGGACCATTACTGAGTTCCATGAGTTGTCCACGGCCTTCACGCAGCAATTCATTGGGAGTCGACCAACTGCGAAGATGCCTGTCCAGATGTTCGACATAGAGCAGAGGAACGGAGAAACCATCCGAGACTATGTCGAAAGATTCAATAGGGAAGCTCTGAGCGTCCCAGACTTCCGGCCCGAAATCCGCATTCTTGCCATGACACGGGGCCTTCGGCGAGACTCACAGCTATTCTACGAGTTCTCAAAGGACCCCCCGGAGACCCTCGGAGAATTTTACCGAAGAGCAGAACAGCACATGACCGCCGAGGAACTAAGAATGGCTGGGCCGAAGTCTGATCACCACCGCGCCGAAGGGTCCAATCAACAAGCTCGGCATCCGACCGAACAAGCAGGACGACCTCGGAGGATGCGGGGAAGGAAACCCCAAAGTTTCACACCATTGAGCACTACACGGAGCAACATTCTCATGGCGCTGGAAAGGCAAGGGACGCAGATTCGGCGACCAAGGGCCATGACCGCCGATAATAAGAAGAATGCAAAAAAGTTCTGCCAGTTTCATCGCGACCACGGTCATGAGACCGAAGATTGCTTCCAGCTGAAGAAGTACATAGAGTCGCTGATAAAGCAGGGCCAACTTCGGAAATACCTGCGGATGCCATCCCCGAAAGGCAGAAAAGTGGAGGAAGAAAGGGCCGAAGATGAGGACTATGACTCCGACAGGCGGAGAAACCGAAGTCCAAAAAGGCGCCCTCCACCTCCGGCAGGGGTTATCCAAACAATCACCACTGGGCTCCCATCCTCGGAAAGAAAGCGGAAGGCCAGAGAAATTGCAGTCATGGAATATCAAAATCCAGCAAAGAAGCTGGCCCGCAAAAATGGATCCACCATCGTCTTCCCCTACGACGATCCGCTGCTGATCATGGCGAGGATAGGGAACTGGGACGTCAAAAGGGTGCTACTTGATGACGGATCAAATGCGGACGTCCTATTCTCGCAATTACTGCTGAGCTTGGGCATCTCCAGCAGCGAGCGTAAGCTAGTCACCTCGCCCACCTTCGGGGTCGGACCATCCGAACTGCCCATTCTCGGATGGATCGACCTCCCACTGATGATGAGAGGGACTTCGGTAGACGGAGCAGCTGAGTTGTACGCCTCCACAATGGCGAGGTTCATCGTCATGGACGTCCCGTCCTCGTACAACGCCATCCTTGGAAGGCAGACACAGGGAAACCTGCACATTCGCCCTGATGTGAAGTACTTGACTGTCACATTCGCCACCAAGGATGGAGATGCAGAAATCTTCATAGACCAGGCCGAGGTGAGAAAGGTGTTTGTGAAAGCACGAAAGGCCCCGGCGAGCAACTTCGCACAAACAATGGAGGCAAAGGCTCCAGAAAAAGGCAAAGAAGAAGATCTCGCAAAAGCAGAAATGGAAACAGTAGAACTTATCCCAGGACAATCTACCCGAATAGGGAAGAGCTTGGCCGAAGGTGAGAAGGAAAACCTTGTATCCTTTCTGCTGAAAAATAAAGATCTGTTTGCCTACTCGCCGAAAGATATGCCAGGGGTAAACCCTGGCATAATACAGCATAGCCTCAAAGTAAGCCTGAAAGCAAAACCTGTCCGGCAAAAGAAACGAAGCATCTCGGCCCACAAGAGCAACTTTGTCAAAACCGAGGTCCAGCGTCTGTTAGACGCCGAAGTCATCAGGGAGGTGAAGTACCCCGAATGGTTAAGCAACGTGGTCATTGCCACAAAAGAAGGTAGCAGCAAACTCCGGATGTGCATCGACTTCAGAAACTTGAACGATGCTTGCCCAAAAGACTCATACCCTCTGCCGCCAATAGATCAACTGGTAGATTCAACCGCCGAATATGGGCTCCTTAGTTTCCTAGACGCCTTCAGTGGCTACCATCAAATAAGGATGGACCCCGAAGATGAAGAAAAAACCGCCTTCATCACGGAGGGAGGAAATACTGCTATGTCAGGATGCCCTTCGGGCTAAAAAATGCAGGAGCCACCTACCAAAGGTTGATGAACAAGGTCTTTAAAGACCAAATGGGGAGAAACATGGAGGTGTATGTTGATGATATGATAGTCAAGAGCAAACTGCCTGGCTATCACATTGCAGACCTAGAGGAAACTTTCCAAAAGCTCAGAGCCTTCGGGATTCGGCTCAATCCTGAAAAGTGCACCTTCGGGGTAACCTCGGGAAAGTTCCTTGGGTACATGGTATCCGAAAGAGGCATTGATGCTAATCCCGAGAAGATTAAGGCGCTGCTTGAGTTCCGAACTCCTGCCACAGTCAAAGACGTGCAGAGGCTCACCGGAAGAATAACCTCTCTGAGCAGGTTTATTTCCAGGTATGGAGATAGGTGTCGACCCTTCTTCAAAGTCCTCACAAAGGCAGCAAAAATGGAAGGCGACCTCGGAAGGAATGATCATCCTTGGGACGAAGATTGCCAAAAGGCCTGGGAAGAACTCAAAGTCTACTTGGCTAGCCTGCCGACTCTGCGACAACCTCGGGAGGGAGAGCCCCTCGTTTTATACCTCGCCGTCACGGAGAAAGCTGTAAGCTCGGTCCTCGTGAAAGAAGAAGGGCCAAAGCAATGGCCAGTCTATTACGTCAGCAAATCCCTGCATGGCGCCGAAGTCAGGTACCCTCTGCTTCAAAAAGCTATATACGCCTTGGTGCTTGCAGGGAGAAGGCTGCGACCATACTTTCAGGCTCACCCCATCATCGTCCGAAGTAGTCTACCACTACGGGATGTTATGAAAAAAGTTGATCATTCGGGAAGGCTCTCTAAGTGGTGCATAGAGCTTGGCGAACACGAAATCATATATGAACCTCAGAAGGCCATAAAAGCTCAAGCACTAGCAGATTTTATCGCCGAAATACCCACCACTAAGGAAAGCCATTTGGATCCAAACGGAGGTAAGCTGGAGTGGACCTTGCATGTTGACGGAGCCTCGGGATCCGAACACCAGGGATCGCCGAAATACCCACCACTAAGGAAAGCCATTTGGATCCAAACGGAGGTGAGCCAGAGTGGACCTTGCATGTAGACGGAGCCTCAGGATCCGAACACCAGGGAGCTGGAGTAATTATCAGAGGACCCGAAGGCCTAGCGGTAAAGAAGGCTATCAAGTTCAGCTTCAGCGTCACTAACAATGTGGCTGAGTATGAAGCCCTCATAGCGGGATTACGCTTGGCCAGAAGGATTGGCGTGAGAAACTTAAAGGCTCACAGCGATTCCCAGCTGGTAGTTCGGCAGACGGCAGGAGATTATGGGGCGAAGGACCCAACCTTGGCAAAATACCACGAGCTGGTAGCAAAGCTCATCCAAGAGTTTGACGCCGTACGGATCGAAAATGTACCTCGGCGGAATAACACTGAGGCAGATTGCTTGGCGAAGTCAAAAACATACACCGAGGTGCTAGATCACCCGAGCATCTCAGTGCTGAGCATAGTGACCTCGGGAAAAGGATGGAAAGATCCCATAAAGAGATACCTCGCAGAAAATGTGCTACCCGAAGACCTCGGCGACGCTGCAAGATTGCGAAGACGCTCCGGCCGATTCTTCCTGATTGGCGAAGAGTTATACCGACAGGGATATGCAAACCCGCTGCAAAGATGCGTGGATGAAGAGGATACTGAAATGGTCCTTGAAGAGGTCCACGAAGGCATGTGTGGTTCACATATTGGAACTGATGCCCTTGCGGCGGTGATACTTCGCCAAGGATACTTCTGGCCTACCCTGAGAAAGGATGCAAGGCAGTTCATCCGAAAATGCGGAAGTTGCCAGAGACATGCGAACATCCAGAGGGCACCCTCGGAAATGGTAACCTCGGCAGACTATCCTTGGCCCTTCGCTGTCTGGGGTATAGACCTTATTGGGCCACTCCCCTCAGCCCCCGGAGGCGTGAAATTCTGCGTGGTAGCAGTAGACTATTTCTCCAAATGGGTCGAGGCAGAACCCCTAGCAACTATCTCGGCAAAAGAAGTGCAAAAGTTTGTGTGGAAGAACATAGTATGCAGATTCGGCATACCGAGGGTACTAGTGGCTGATAATGGATCCCAATTCATAGACAAAGGATTCCAGGAATTTATCAGCGACCTCGGAATAAAGATGCACTTCGCCCCAGTAGCTCACCCCCAAAGCAACGGGCAGGTGGAAGTATCTAATAGGACCATAAAAGATGGCCTGAAAAAGAGACTGGGGGAAGCAAAAGGGAAATGGCCAGGAGAACTCCAAAGCGTATTATGGAGTTACCGAACGACGCCCCGAAGAGCCACAGGGGAGACTCCCTTCTCACTCGTCTTCGGTACAGAGGCTATTATCCCAATAGAGATAGTTCAACCTTCAGTACGGGTGTAAGTATTTGATGAAGGTGGAAAGGACCTCGGCCTCAGAACCAAGCTCGACCTCGTCGGCGAACACAGAGAAATAGCCGAGTTGAGAAGAAAAGCTTTTCAGCAAAGAGTGGCCGCGGGTATAAACTTACGGGCCAGGCCAAAAGAAATCAAGAAAGGAGACCTCGTTCTCCGAAAGGCTGACTTTGCGCCTCGGAGGCCATCCCACGGAGTACTTCGTGCAAACTGGGAAGGACCTTATCTGGTCCTCGCCGAAGTACGAAAAGGCGTGTACAAACTTGGCGATGCCGAAGGCGTAGAATTGAAAAACACTTGGCATTCAGACGCCTTGAAAAAATTCTACGCCTAAGCTTGAGCGAAGGAATCATACTGTACGAAAAATATTCTAAGTACAGAAGTGTCTTGAGAAAATTTCTTAAGTGCAGAATTGTACAGAATTCCGCGAAGATGCTCGCCACAAGCGCAGATATGACTTTCCGAAGTCCCTTGAGCCATCACGCTCGGGAAAGATGGGAAAATCTTCCAGCGGTACTCGCCGTAATAAGCACAAATATGACTTTCCGAAGTCCCTTGAGCCATCACGCTCGGGAAAAATGGAAAACAAAAAATCTCGCAAAAGGTTTCTTAAGTCTCTTGAGCGAACATGCTCGGGACAAGGGGAAATGAAAAATTTTTTGACTAAGGGGTTTCCGAAGTCCCTCGAGCGAATGTGTTCGGGACAAAATGGAAATGCAAAAACCTGCAAAAAGACTTAGTCAAATTTTTCAGACTTTCCAAAAAGCCTCTTGAGCGAACAGGCTCGGCCAATGGAAAGATCTTTCACACTTAGTCAAGTTTCTTTGATCGCAGGTTTTCCGAAGTCTCTTGAGCAAATGTGTTCGGGGCAATGGAAATAAAGAAACTTGCAAAAACACTTGGCCAAAAAAGATCTTCATTTACAAGAAAGCTAGCTTACAAAGAAGAAGTGCCCGAAGAAGGAGTACAAAAATAAAGAAGAAAAGGGAAAAGGAGCCCTAAAACAGCCTAAGGGTTCTCGGCGTCCCGAGAGCCACCCGCTTCCCCATCCTTTCCCACCACCTTCGGCGCCGGAAGTGAGGGAGGAAGATTCAGGTGCTCGATTTTTGACCAGGACCACCGAGGCCCCTCGGGAATGTTCAGAGCCTCCAAAAAAGAGAGGTCCAGACCTGGGAACCTCTCAAGAACTTGATGCCGAGCAAGGCAGAATCGGTCCTGGAACGCGACCTTGTTCATTTGGTCAGACTTGTCCTTCTCAACCTCAAGGTCCTCGAGCTCGTCCTGCAGATCCGCAACCTCCTTCTTCAGAGCCTTTATCTTCTTCTTTTCAGACTCCTTCTTCAAAGACTTGACCTCGGCTTGAAGGGCGCTCTTCTCAGACAAGAGCGTGACTATGAGATTGTCACCAGCTGACTTATCTTTGAGAAGGTCTTGGTTTGCAGCAAGCATCCCCGCCACTTGATCGCGGAGGTCAGCTATCTTCAGGGAGGAGTCCTTCTCAAAGTCTTCCTTTTCCTTCCGGAACTCCTCCCGAAGGGCAGCAACTTCCTCCTTCGCAGCATCTGCCAGCTGCTGGTTCTTGGCGGTCAATTCCGAGCACGTGGCTTTCGCCTTTTCTAGGGCCTCTAAGGCCGAAGCTCGGAATGCCGTCTGCCTGGCCACCCGAACTCGGAGAAAGCCGGCGTACCCCATCAGCTGCGAAAAGATGAACGCAAGGTCAGAAAGAGCCAAGCACTTAGGAAAAATTGAAGGGAAAAGGGTGTGGAGAGCATACCTGAGCAGCATGCTCGGTGACTTTCGCGGCGAGGGTGTCATCGCTCGGATGAGCCGCCGCAATAGCCTTGAAGGAGGCCTCTGTAAGCATCCCCTTCGAAATCTGCTTTGCCATTTCAGGACAGTCCTCGGAGTGCAAGTTCATGTCCTCCGTGAATGACCAGAAAGGCTCTTTGGGTATCTTCCCTTGCGGGACTTTCGCGTCGCGAAGGGCCCGCGCCTTCGCATGTTCGGCCGCCCAGTTCGGGGTAAGCAACTCCCCTGCAGGGCGAAAAAGAGAAGCAGGTCAGAGACAAAGGAAATTTCAGAAAAACAAAAGAGCCATACTTGTTCTGAAAACAACAAACCTGGCGGTACTTCGACCACAACGTCCTCGGAGTCCTGAGATTCCTCGGTCGAAATCCCCTTGCCTTTCTTCCTGCGCCGTTCCTCGGCAGAAGGAGCCTCTACCATGGCCTCTAGAAGGGCCTGCGGCGCGAAAGGGCCCTGGGGAGGGACGTCGGCGGAAGGGACCTTGGTAGCGGCAGGGACTTCGGCAGCAGCCTCAGACGCCGGAATCTCGGCTGTCCCAGGCTCCTCGGCAGCCTCCTCGGAAATTTCTTCTAGAGGAACCTGGGCAGTTCTCTTTGCCCGTTTCCCCGAAGGCCCAGCGCCAGTAGACTTCCGCCTTCGGGAAGCCGCCTTCTTCGTCTGATCGCCCTTCTCCACTTGGCCGGAGAAAAGGGACTTGTAATACGCGGCAGTCCCGTCGCCCATCTCTGAAAAAGAAGAGAAATATCAGCGTAAGTCCGAGGAAAAAACAGCAAGGGAGTAGAAGACAACTCACTTTCGACAAGCGTTTCGAAAGAAATTTCCTCCTTAAGAAGCTTGACCAACCAGGAATCCTTCCCGGCGATGGCAGGAGCTGGCATCTTGAGGTCAGTCTCGTGCTCCTTCACCACCTTTAGCTCCCGAAGGACCTCTTCGGTCATCAACTTCCAGTTGATGGGAAAAGGGTAAAGGGCGCGCGGAGCGACCTCGGGAGCCCAGTCAGAGACAGCCCGAATACGGCCGTCGAAGTCTGCGAAAGTGGAAGCCAACTCTGGAGTCAGCAACAACCTCGGATCAACGACGTCCACATCTAACTTTCCCTGAGCCCACTTGGTCGGAACATACGACCAGGCCTCCTCCATCTTCAGGAAAAAGAATTTCTGTTGCCACCCCCGCCAGCTGTCCTTAGTGGCGAAGGTGAACATGAATTTTTTGCTCCCGGATCCCCGAGGTAGCAAGAAATAGAAGCCACCCTTCGGGACCACAAAGAGCTTGTAGTACTGCATGAAGATTATAAAATGGGGTTTTATCCCGAACACGCCACACATGCAGAGGTAGGCGTTAAAATAGCAGAACGAGTTCGGGGGAAGCTGGTTCACAGCAATGCCATGAAATTGGCAGAACTCGCAAACCATCTTCGGGGGAGGATACCGAAGTCCGGCCTTCAGCTGGGCTCGGAAAATGGTAACCTCGTTACTATGGTTTGAAAAAGCATAATGGCTAGAGCGAGGCAGCCTTGTAATGGCGTAAGAGGGAAGAAAGAACTTTTTCTTCCACCTCTCTAATTTTGCAGGGGTGGTGCAACAAGGATGGGCTAAAAGAGACTGCCAGCTCTGAGGGATAGGCATTTTCGACATGAAAACGAGTTCGGAAATGGGAAGAAAATAGTTTCCAGAAAAAACTCAAAAGAACAGAGGGATCAAAACACTCTGGAAAACAAAAACCCACCAAAAGATTTGCCAAAGTCTGAGGACGCCGTCGTGAAAGTTGGCTGAAAAAAGCTCTGATTAAGGCAGCTCCGCCACAGAAAGCAAGAAAGTACAAGAACAGGGGAAAAGCAGAGGAAAGAGCAGAAGTAAAAGCAAATGGGACTTATGATGGAATGGGCTATTTATAGGCCAAAGGTGGGTAACCGAAACATCGTCATAAGTACCCTTTGGAGGCGAACCGTCGCCGTAACTGCCCTCTGCACCTGAAAAGGCGCGCCCTCTGTAACCGACGCGGCTCTCCTCCAATGGCAAACCGCCACGTGTCAATCACCGCGCCAAAGCAGGGGACACGTCTTCTTCTGACATCCCTAAAAAGCTGGGACGCGTCGCTTAGACTGACACGCTTGGCCATCAGACGCGACGTTACACAGACCTGCAAGAAGAAAAAGCAGGTTACCTCGAGGACACCAAGAGACAGGCTATGGCCGAACAGCCCATGACCTTCGGGCAGTAGGTGTATCTTCGGCACAGGCTCCGCCTCGAAGACACCAAAGAACAGGCCAAGGCCGAACAGCCCATACCTTCGGGCAAGAGGTGTATCCTCGGAACAGGTTGAGCTTCCTAAGAGACTCCCAAGAACAACCTCGGAAAGAGATGCAAACCCGAAGTCTTCACTTCGGCTTTCCAAAGGGGGGCATGTGATAGCCAAAGGCTATCGCCTCTATCTGGCCGAACTCCCTGCCACAAGAATGGCCAGAAGAAACTGGCGCTACCCGAGAAAAGGTGGGATCATACACCTCGGGAGATAGCCGAAGAGCTCCGAGCCCGGCACGCCAGGAAACTTGAGGATACTACTTACCCCCCGAGGTTGTAACAGATCGCCTTCGGAAAAGAGGCACCAGCTATCGCGGGCCGAACATGATCTCCCCGAAGGCGGAACTCCCTGAAGCTGGGAACCCCCGAACTGAGTGCGTGTTTTCCGAAGAGGCACCGTCCGTACCAAAGGACGACCTCGCCCAGGGACCTCGGGAGTACGGCAGGAGCATTTAAGGAAGCATTTAAGGAAGCCTCTGACACGTCCTTTCACAGACGTCATAAGCCGCCTCAAAAGGCGCTCTGACACGCTGACGCTGTCAAAATCACAACATGGCCCATCTCAGCACAAGGCTCAAGGCAACCTACTACCAGCTATCTGTCCCCTACGCCCAGAAACTCAGAGAACATCCGACCGAACACGTGTCGCGATCTGAACGGGCTAGGCACTCCTATAAATACCAGGAAATAAATACTTGGCAGGAGGCTGGTAGGCAAGAGGTTTGACTCCCAGACTCTGAGAAAACCACCAAGCGAGACTCTTCAGCCCTTTCGTGCTATTTCCTCTGCCTTTTCTCAGCCACCACTGACTTGGGCGTCGGAGGCTCCCCCCCCGGAAACACATTTCGGGGGCCTCCTAACCCTTTGTTTCTGGACTTTCAGGCGCACTCCCTTGGGCGAACCATCCTCCAGGCGTTCTTCCTCCTAGAAGTCTCTCCACCAGTCATCATCACTCTAAACGATGAGGCCCCCGGCCATCAGTTACCACCAACCATTTGGCCTAAAATGATACTTTCAGGCCTAAAAATTTTAGTGTATTATCAACTTAGTCCTAAAACTTATGAAGTTTCTAATTGAGTCCTAAAAAATGTTTCAGAAGACAAAAAATGTTAAATAGAAAAGAAATGCCATATTATAATGAAAAAAACTGTTTGCATCGTTTTAGATTCAAAAACTGCATTTTTGAACCACTTAACTTAAAATTTATACCGCTGGTATATATTTAGGGGCCACTTTGTGCACCATATTCCCCAGAAAATTAATCGCTAAATTAGTGGTTGACTTTTCGAGCCAGATATTAATTTTTTTTATATGGTGTACTTTCTAGGCCCTCGTGGTTTAATTTGAGAGGTCACTATATACAGTTGCTGCATTTGTGGTGAGTTTTTTTAGGGCCATAATATGAATCGTATTTTTTTGTGGTACAAATTGTGAGGTTTTGTGGTTTAATTTGAGGGGCCTGACTCGAAACCGCTGGTACACGGTTAGGGGCCACTTTATAAACCACTTTACCGAGAAATTAAACCGCTGGTATATGTTTAAAGGTCACTTTATTGACCACATTTCCCAGAAAATTAACTGCTAAGTTAGTGGCTGACTTTTTGTGCCAGAAGATTAATCGCTTTTCCGTTGTGCAATTTTTTGGGCTTTTGTGGTTAAATTTAATGGGCCACTTTATGCAACCACTCACCCTAGAAAATGAACCACTAAATTTGTGGTGAACATTTTTTTGGGCTATAATATAAACCATATTTTTTGTGGTACAAATTATTGAGTGTTATTATTCAATTTGAAGGGCTTGACTCGAAACTGCTGGTACACAATTAGGGGCCACTTTTTGAACCACTTTACCCAGAAATTAAATAGCTAGTATGTGTTTAGGGGTCACTTTATAAACCACATTCCCCACGAAATTAACCGCTAAATTACTGGTTAACTTTTCAGAGCCAGAATATTAACTGCTTTTTGGTGGTGCAATTTCTAGGCTCTTGTGGTTAAATTTGAGGGGCAACTTTATGCACCACACACCCCAAAAAATGAACCACTAAATTTGTGGTAAACATTTTAGGGGCCATAATATAAATCATATTTTTTTTGTTGTATAAATTGTTGGGTGTTGTGGTTCAATTTGAGGAACATGACTCGAAACCTCTAATACACGGTTAATGGCCACTTTTTCAACTACTTTACCTAGAATTTATACCCCTGGTATGATTTAGAAGCCACTTTGCGAATCACATTTTCCAAAAAATTAACCACTAAATTTGTGGTTGACTTATTCATTCTTGTATATCCATTTTTTTTTTGTGTAAAATCATTTTAGTTTTTTTTTTAATATCAATTACCTATTAAAGAAAATATAAAAAATCTTAAAATTAATGAAATATGATTATCAAAAGTTTTAATTTTGGATGTCAGAAGTTGTTGTAAAATAGTATAAATGAAGTCGGGGTAAAGTATTAGTTTTTAAAGATAAAGGGCAAAGTGTAAGTTACGTTAGACCATAGGGGGATGTTATCATTAACCCTTAAAGGATATGAAAAGGTGATAAACCTCTAGAAAAGGAGATAAAAATTATAAAAATGCAATTAAAATTTTAAAAAAGAAATAAAAATTTGAAAAAATAAAAAAAAATTAAAAAGGCAATAAAAATTTGAAAAAAGAGATAAAAATGTAGAAAAGGCGATCAAATTAAAAAGTGATAAAATTTAGGAAAATGTGCTAAAATTTATAAAAATGTGTTACAACTATGGAAGAAGATTACACTCACATTCTTCTCTCACTTTGATAATCAATCTTCTTTAGAGTTATAACTATGGAAGAAAATTAACAAACTCTAAAGCTTCTAAACTTCTACTTTCAGACTTTCTCCCCTCATTCTATATACTCTCATTGGCTGTATTAACTCTCTCTCACCAACAAACAAAACTACAACTCCTATATTAATTCAATTCTCCATATTAAATCAAATTTCTCATATTAATTCGCATTCCTTTTTCATTTCCACCCTCCCTCTTCTTTTTCTGTTAATACACATACTACTATTTCTCTTAAATTCTTTAATACTTTTTTTTTACTTTTATCCCACATTAAATCAAGCTAATCACATTAACTCTCTTTCTCTCAAACTATATAATATCATTTTTCTTACTTCTATCTAAATTATTTACTACTAACATGTTAACAATTATATTTACTGAATTTTTTTAATATAATATTATATATTATTTCATTTTTTATACTTATTTCCTTTATAAACTAAACTTATTTACATTTATAATCGAAACAACCAGTTAATCAGTAAAAATCTTTTATACGTAACTATTTTATTTTTTGTCATTTTCTTCAATAATTGTCTCAGCGGCAATGCAGAATCTCCCTGCTTTGAGACATGCTGAAGAGAATGAAGCATTGACGGGTTTGCTTCATGTCTTTGGTGCTACATTTTCGCTATAGTGCTATAGCGCATACATGGATGGAAGATTTGGCCCTTTTGCTAGAAAAATTATATTCAATGAAAGAGTCATTCATTTTACGATGCAATAATTTTGAAATGTGTGGAACGTTCTTGGATGAAGAAATAAGAGTTAACTGAGGATTATTAACATGCATATATAACGTTATTGTAACAACCTTGGAAAAATGAGACCAAATGCATGGTATATTTTTGTTTTTTTCCCCAATCTAATACTTGAATAATAGACGGGAGGGATCCGTACTATTGGAGGCAATTAAGTAAAGACTAATAGCCAATTCATTTTAATTTAACTTAATCTAAAAAAATCTTATTTTTATTTTTAAATTTTTTTATCTAGAATTAATTTTTTTTAAAATCCAACATTATTTAAGTGTAGTAATCCATTGAAAATATAATTTTTATAATTTTATTAAAATTTTATAAATTTTTCTATTTTTTTGAAAATAGAAAATTTCATAAAAATTTAATACCATCATGAAAATTTACTTTCAAATGGATTATTACCCCTACATAATATTCTTTTTTAAATGAAATTGGTTTCGGTTAAAAAAATGTAAAAAATAAAAAATAATTCATTTTTTATTAAGTTGACTTAGTTAAAACGAATTGACTCTGACTTTTTGTGCCCAGTTTTCTCCTTCCTTTTTTGCGTTTAAGCCACCTTTCTAAAAACTTAACACATCCTTCTGTACTCATTATATTCCTGTTGACATATATGGGGCGGAAATATGATCTTTTAAGCTCAAACTATCTCCCTGCCGGTTTTCACATTTTTCAAAAAGCATGTTTCTGAACCATGGTTGCTTTTAATTTTTATTTATCTATCAGTTAACTTTTCAAATAATGTAGAGAACGGAATGTATAAAAGAGCTGCTAAATTTCATTAAGGGAATTACCATACCACAGATAACTGCATACGCAACAACTTTATTGTATTACACCCAGTTTTATTGTTGCAAGAGCAAATATGCATGAAGAAAAAATATTTGAAGCAAGATATTGCCTCAGCAAGTGGACATTTTACGTATTTGTTTGATTTAGTTATTAGTCCAAAAGCGAGATTGGAGGTAATTAATGACATTCTTGTCCAACTGGAATGCCTTGGCCAGAACATCAGGATTGATGGCTGGATTTGAGCCAAACACTGCATTGGCTATGGTGATGACCCCTGGATTTTGGCTGCTGAGGCCAGCAAATGCGACAGCTGGTGTTTTCCCAATGTTGAACTGGAAGTGAATGAGCCCAATTGGAAAAACAAACACATCTCCTGGGTATAACACTTTGCTAATGAGACGGTTTTGGGGATTTGAGGTGACAAAACCCACGTAAAGGGTGCCTTCTACTACAACCAAGATCTCTGTTCCACGGGGATGAGTGTGGGGAGGGTTGAGGCCACCATAGGGTGCATAGTCCAGACGAGCTAATGAGATCCCAAGAGTGTTGAGTCCCGCTATTTTGTCAACATTGACGAGAGTAACGCTTGAACCGACTTGGTTTGAAGTGTTTCCTGGGATGCTCAGTCCTGAGAAAGAGAAATCATCTGCTGTAGCCTGCATCGGATCCTTGCAAAACTTTCCATTCACAAATACTGCAGAAAACAATATTGAAGAACATATATATATTAGCTATTTAGCCGAATATATGTGATAAAGAGGAAAATTAAAAGAAAAAGAAAAAGAAGGGCAGCGTATGTATCTATACCTCCATACTTGGTTTCATTAATGGCTACGCAAAAGTCTTGTAAAGGGCTGGGATCGTTGGCAGAGGTTAATGAGGCTGCCAATGCCAAAAAGGCAATCACTGCAAACCCTTTCATGGTGATCCAAGAAAAAAAAAGTTGTCACTTGTTTGTAAGTAGTTGCTTAAGAAATCTAGGGATGAGAAAATGGTAATGAAACCAGCTCTATTTATAGATACTGAAGCTATTGAAAGTGACACAAAGCAGATGGTGCGGTTTCACCTCTCTTCTGACACATTTATTATTTTCTCTGATATTTTATGTTCCTGGTGGTGACCTATTCTTCTACAACCACCATGCATAACTACCTCACCCTTTTGTTTATTTTCCTCATCTCATGGTTATATCATAGAAGATGCCATGGAAATGGTGATCCAACCATACTCGTGTTTGACATAGAAGGGAGGCCAAGGGGAGAATGGCTTGGACCTCCCGATAACAACTAGAAGCCTCCACCATTTCGCCAAGGCAATGGTTCATATAGCTACCTTCTTCTTCTAATCAAAAAAGAAGAAAGAAAAGAAAAACAACAGGAGAGTGCTTTAGTTATATTTGTCTTATGGCATATATAGATCTTGGAGCCTTACTTGTATTTTGCTTCAGCTGAGAAGAAAAAGGAAATTTCTGTCTTGCGTAACTAAGAAGCTGATAATATTGTGTGAGCCTCAATTTGATAAGTCATCAAGATGTGATTTTGTTTGAGTTCTGTTAGCTACGAAAGGACTGTCCCGGCAACTATAGCTAGGTCTTTGCTAACTAAGTCTTAGAAAAGTTTCTAGATTAATTTTTTGCCAAAAATTTATTATTGATAGCTATTCGAGACCGTGCTACTAATTAGATGTTAGGTAAAGATGTCATAATATTGAGTTTAGACTGGTAATCATCTTAGAATCTGTCAAACAAGTAATGTAGAATATACATAGAACAATACTTCCCGTGTCTCCGAAGGCATGTCTGGTCTCCATCTGAGAGATGAAAACCTTTTAGGCATAAGAGAAAGAAACACGTGTACATTTGATGACCACTTCCATGGCATGTGCTATGATATAAACATGAGATGAGGAAACTAAACAGAGGATAAGCTACATATGTTGGTAGTTGTTGAAGAATGGGTCACCACCTACAACATAAGATAAAAGGAGATTGTCATGAGAGAAGGTCAAACTGCCCATCTGCTTAGTGTGATCCGCATTACCTTAACAATCTATAAATAGGGCTGGTCCCATGAACATTTGATCATCCACTCTTAAGCAATTACCTACAGAAGAAGAGATAAAAGCTTCATCTTTCATATATAGTCATCATCATGCGAGCATTTGCAGTGCTTGCCCTGTTGGCATTAGCAGCCACATCAGCAGCAGCCTTTGATCCAAGCCCTTTACAAGACTTTTGTGTAGCCATTAATGACACCAAGGCTGGAGGTATAGATGCATGCTCTACCTTTTAGAAAATAAATTTAGCTCTCCTCGTAACCACATATATTTCACTAAATGGCTAATATATTTTACATTATTATTTTCTACAGTTTTTGTGAATGGAAAGCTTTGCAAGGATCCAATGCAAGCTACAGCAGATGATTTCTCTTTCTCGGGACTGAATATCCCAGGAAACACTTCAAACCAACTTGGTTCAAATGTTACTCTCCTCAATGTTGAAAAAATACCAGGACTTAACACCCTTGGGATCTCATTAGCTCGTCTCGACTTTGCACCCTATGGTGGCCTCAATCCCCCTCACACTCATCCTCGTGGAACAGAGATCTTGGTTGTTGTGGAAGGCACCCTTTATGTGGGATTTGTCACCTCAAATCCTGAAAATCGTCTCATCACCAAAGTCCTATACCCTGGAGATGTG
Organism: Aquilaria sinensis; assembly: GCA_005392925.1. Classification (NCBI taxonomy): domain Eukaryota; kingdom Viridiplantae; phylum Streptophyta; class Magnoliopsida; order Malvales; family Thymelaeaceae; genus Aquilaria; species Aquilaria sinensis. Next base: position 26,307 of record SMDT01003367.1, read on the forward strand.
TTTGTCTTCCCCATTGGGCTCATTCACTTCCAAGTTAACATGGGAAAAACACCTGCTGTTGCATTTGCTGGCCTAAGCAGCCAGAATCCTGGGGTGATTACAATTGCGAAAGCAGTCTTTGGCTCCAAGCCACCCATTAATCCTGATGTTCTGGTCAAGGCCTTCCAGTTAGACAAGAATGCGGTTAACTATCTTCAGGCTCGGTTCTGGACAAACAACTAAACAGATAATCACTCTGACTTGGCGATGCGACGATATCCCAATTTGTTTCCGATTGTTTTCTCTGAAGCATATTCCTTGTTGCTGTAATAAGGTCCTAGTTACTAGCTACTCTAGTAGCCTGTTCTAGGCTTCTAGCTTTGTGATACAATAAAGACAGTTGTTTGTCACTAATTCTATAAACTTTGTGTTTCGGCCGTTTGGTTGATGCTATTTTTATGAAGGATAGGCTTAATGAATGCTGCTGGCAGGAATCAATACAGACAGAATCCTGAAATTCGCATTTGTTATGCACCAAGTTTTTGTTAAAGATGAAGAAACCTAAAACTTCAACATTCGAATGGACCCCAAAGAGTATCTTATCGATGGTGGCCGGTGGTGACTCATGTACTTACAGGACTTTTCAAATGTTAATTAAGAGAGTTGAGACAAAAACTACCATCTCTGAAGTTCCAAGGCCGGCTCACCTAGTTAGAACGATCACACTTTAACTCTCAAATTGGCACTGTCTATGGGAAACATGGTAAACACCAAGAGGTCTTGCATGGATCAAGACACCCTAAGAACCGAGCACGAGAGTCAGAGGAGGGACTTACCTGATCCCCCTAGAGGGACCTACCTGATCCCCCTAGAGGGACAGCCGACCCTCAGGATAGGGGGACGGCACAAGTGTTAAGAAGCATAACTGCAAAGTGTGGTTTGGAAATCTGTAGTAGAACTTATGTTCATACTTCAAAACCAAGCCTCAAGAATGGTGTCTGAGATGGTAGTCCAAGAAATATGGATAAATGGAAGTTTATGTATTATCCAAAATTGGAGGAGTTGATTCGCCATATGTTGCCATGTTGTGGTGCCCTTTTCTGTTGTAGTTAGGTAAACAACTTCAACTTGATGAGGCTCGCTCTCGTCTCACATTTATTTATTTACTTTAGTACTTTGCTGAAGAGTGAAGAATTCGTTGGAGAATTACACGAAGGATGCTTATAACAAATGCCTGATTCTTTCGCGCTTTTCTTGTTAAATAATGCATCCGTTGATATATGCTCTGATGAATCGAAGACCGTCATCATGTATGTGATCCGGGACATGAGGCTTGGATCATGGTGAAGATCATGTCTGGTCTGGTCAGGTCAGATTGGTCCGTCTTTGCTAGCGTGAACTAAAAATGAATCGGAGCATATCGAAATTGATTTTGTTGCAATCATGAACGGTACCTTTCCTTGGTTGAATCAAGGAGCACTGGACACACTTTTCTTATTGTATTATAATCGATTGTGGCATACATATTCATGGAACAACAGCAGGGAAGCTAAGGAGTTCAGGGAACTCAAGTTTCCTTCGTGTTACTGGGTAATAGGATCCTTTGGATCAAATATTTCTAAAGGGGAAAGCTGGCACCTTGCTGAAAATGCAAGAGAAAGCTGCATACTGGCTAGAGACTTGCTTGTTTGACCCCACGGTTGACTTGAAGTTTGAGCAGGAATTTTGGGCTTAAACTTTGCAGGCATCATTGTTTTTATATAGAGGAAATGTATGAATTGTTGGAACAGAATTTGGTTGTGAAATGCTGGGTTTTATTATAGTGGTCTGTTGAAGACAGCAGCCTTGTTCAAACACACTTGTTGAAGATGTCAGCATCCATCTTTCTTAGCAAGTGTATATTGATGCAGGGATTCTTAGCAATCTAATTGCTGGTGTATAGCAAAGTCCAAAGGAATTAGTCCAGAGAGGTTCTGTATGGAGTGAACAGACTGGTTGTGTAGAAATCTGTACCTTGGCCTAAAATGGCTTGTTTGACTCCAAGTTTGACTTCAAGCTTGAAGTGGAATTCTGAAATGAGACTTAGCAGACATCTTCATGAGCATATTTCAGACTTGTTCAAGTTTTTAAATCAGATTAATGATTGTGAAATGAAGATTTGGATTGCTGAAACTGAAACTTCTTGTTGGAGGTTGACCGAAAATTGACTTTGAGGTTGGAATGAGGCTTTGAGGCTGAGAAATTGTAGGGAAGTATATTTCCACATTACCAACTTGCTTAGAAGCACAAATCTGGTCTTACTATTGCAATTCTGAAATTTTGTTTTCTGGTTGAAGCAAAAGAACGTGAAATGGGTAAATTTGAGCAGAGGTTGACTTTGAGCTAGGAAAGGTATTTGGAGCTGAGATTTTGCAGTCAAGTTCCAGAAGTGAAATGGAACTTATTGAGGTCAATAGGAATGCAAGGAAGTCTGGTTTGATGGGAAAATGAAGTCGGAAATTTGTTTCAGCAGCTGTGAGCGAGAGTTCATGAGTTTTAAGGGTCATAAGCTAATCTAAGCGGCACAACTATGATTTATGGAACTAAACAAGTTTCTTATGAGATGAAAAATCAAAGTGCAAAGTTTAGTTGAAAATTTTGCAGAGGAACTAAAAATGACCTCTGAAACCTAAGTTACAAAAAAGCTGAGAAATGCAAGACTGAAGAAAGGTTTGTGACTTTTATGTCGTGTTTTTACGTGGGAAGAAGTTGTTAAATCAACATAATAAAGACGTAAGCCTTGAACTGATACTAAAATGAAGAACTTCAGGGTGAAATTTTTCTATCAGCTAAGCAGAAAGTGGAGGCATTTTGCTGAAATATGTAAGAAGGTTGAAGGTTGACCACAGAGTTGACTTTAAGGAAGGTAAAAGTATTTGAAATGAGACTTTCGAGGCAAGTTCATAACCATAATCCAAACTTTCTCCCGTCCACAAAATGGGATTTTAGATCCTGGACTAAGAGATTTTGCTATATTGGTGTCTAAGGGCAGAATGAAACATAGTATCTCTAAGATAGTTCTTGGTTGGGTGGACTAGTGTCTTTTAAAGTGGTTAGGGATCATTTAATTGATCCTGGTGTTGGGATTATGGAATGGAGACTAGAGCAGCAAGAAGTCGAATGAGGTCTAGATTGCTGCAGCTTTAGCAAACTAGTCTGAATGTTTGACTGAAGTGTTGACTTTTTTATAAAGTCACTAATTTGATGGAATTGCAGGTTATAAAACCTTTTGAAGTTGCTTTAGACTTGTGGAAAATATGTTTCTGGTATTTTGTGGCCTGTAGACCTGCTTAAGGTGGTAAACTACTGAAACAGAATATAGATTCACTGTTTCATTGGGGACTGTGTTGCTTAAGCTTAGGCCACTTTGTGGCTGTAACTTATTTGAACAAAAAGGGAATTAAAGATTGTTTGTAGTGCCTCAAGGCCTGATTCAGAGAGATTATAACTCAACGGTCAAAATTTAAAATTCTAATGCTTCAGGTGCTGTGATTATAACTGAAAAGGAATTGACCAAGGCCAGTAACAATGGCAGCACTGAAATTTCAGGGAATACATTGGATTGATGGATGAGATCTGGTTCTGGAGTTGAGGTCTTTCGAATGACTGACTATGAAATTTAGAGAACCAGTGAGGTCAGGTGGTTGTAAGAACTACTGGAACTAAAACAGGACTGAAAGTGTTGAATTGCTGGAAGTTTGAAACCAATATGATTGCTATAGTTGAAATACCTGCAGAAATAAATTGAAGAACTGAAGTTTTGACAACACATTGACTTTCTTCTAGAATTATCTTTTGAGTCTGAAATTTGTATGGAAGTTGAGTTTGATAAAAGAAATATGTTGGAAAAAGAAATCTGAAAGCCAACTCAAGAATGTAGAGAAATTCTGTAGAACTGATTTAGAAGTGATGAGTTTGACCACAATGTTGACTTCTGGATGTAGAAGGGCTTTGAGCCTGAAACTTCGCATACAAGTTAAACTGCATATTCTGGAATTGTCTAAAGCCATAAACCAGACTCCTTGTTACAGTACATATGTTTTAAGAACACAGGGAAGGAGCATACCTCACTTGTATTGAACAAGCAGTTGAAAGCATATGTGTGATTGTTGTTGGCCATAGACTTGGGTCAATGAAAGAACTAGTAGGTTAACGTCCATGACAGTGAGAAATACTGATACTGAGAAGCAGAGATTGAAGAGCTAAAACAACAAAGAGTCAAAGAGTAGGCTGAAAATCCTATGCTAGCAGAATAAGAGAACAGGTTTGACTCAAGGGTTGACTTTCAGATATGTACATCTGTAGGCCCTAAAACTTTGTTTTGAATTTGATATAGTTGTATGAAGTTTGTCTACAGTGGAAGTTTGGATTGGGAATCCACAGAAGGCTGAAGTTAGCAAATTATCCTGACTGCTAAGTTGTAGGGTTTTGGAAGCCAAACAAGTGCAGCGAAATATAACCAAAACCCTCTAGGATTCAAGTGAAACAGGGTAAACCAGGTGTTCAAAAATTTTCATATCTAATTTCGGTTGAGATCTCTCACCCAACTGTAGAGTCGAACACAAAACCTGAACAGTTGATGTGTTCAAGCTCTTTATGGTATCCACACAAGTCTCTCGGGATCACCACGCTTCCACCACGTCCCGGTAGATGCGTTTCTCTTGCACTCGCAATACTAGCTTGTGTCCTCCAAGAAATAGCAAGAGAAAAGTGCGGTTGTCTCCTTTTGGAAGGCTAGGGCAAAGCTACAAATTTCTCACTGTATGTTGCATTTATAGTGAGACTCAACTTCCAGACCTAACGGATTTTAAAGTCCTAATCCAATTAGGTTTTAATTTCGGGCTTGGCTCAACTTTTTGGCTCATTATTAATACAAAATTATCATGAAACCGTAACCCAAATAATTAGCCCATGCACTCTAATAATCCAAATAGGCTTTATGTGTGTGAACCCAATAGGCTCTTACCACATTGGCAATGATCATAAATCATATTTATGATCATAAGCAATGAGCGGTATCTAGCAATACATCATTGCTACCAAAATGACAAGATTGTTGGTGATTCAACTAAACCTTTATGATCATTACCCATACATGCTATTGTCCTTTTGTCCAAGATATCAAGACTAAGCAAGAGACATGGAATGTGCCACTCTCGTATATCCCAATCTTTGGTTTTTTTATTACCAAGTAGATTAACTTAAACTGATGACATTGATATCGTATATCAACTCATCCAAGCATGGCCATGCATTTTCTTAGTCCCACTCTATCAAGGGGCCCAAAGATATCACTCTCGTTATATAGGAGGGACAAATCCTATCTTGATCATACAAAACCCTCCGCATAATATGTGACATACCCAGTGACCTCCTTCAAATTCATTCAGTTACGAGCAACAAAGGGAAGTATCAAAATATGTGACTTACATATAGGGAACCTTGACAACCTTTAGGTCAAAGGACTACATATACTTTGATCACTATAAGAATCACTTATGACACTCGTATAACGATCCATGTAGCGTTCTCATGATGGGTCGGTCCAGCACACAAGTTCTCTAACTTGTACCCATATATAGACTACATATCTCATAGTAGTCTCCACATATGTCTTAATAAAATATCATTACTCAATGTGAAAAAATACTATGATCTCACGATTAACTCTTGGGCACAACACTAACATAAGTTTGACTTAACCGGTTGACTTTTTGAGGAAAATGTAACCTAAGCACAATACTTGTTGGATACTAATATGGTCATATTTTAAGCTTGCTCACGCTAGTTATTTTCCAATTGTGGTTCAAGTAACTTGTTCATCACATTAGATCAACCAAACTGAAATAAGCTAGCACTTAGAAGGCTAGACTTCTAAAGCCTTTAGTGTAGCAAGCATATGGTTACTGAAATAATACAAAACTGGTGGAAGAATACCATTGAATTATAATTGTCATGGTTGTAACTTGTATAGGCTTTAGGTTGTAAATAAACAACATACAAGTCAAGGGGAAGCAAGAAAACATGGCCAAGAAAGGCATGACTAGGTGCCATACTTTGGGCACTTGAAGTGCATGTGTGATTATGGGACAGTTCGTTTCACCTGTTTCTAATTAATCCAACCTCATTATTTGGCAGCGAAAGTTACAATTACCGTCCTGAGGTTTACCCTAACCTACAGTTTATCCCTTTTATTTTGGAAAACCTACACTTTGCCTCCTGGTTCTTTTATACTGTCTGATAATAACTTCTCAAATTATAATTTAAACTATACGATAGTTATCTTTTAGTAATGTTAGTCTCTCTAATATTTTTTTTATAGTTAATAGATAATTTAAATTATCAGTTTTTCCTTTCTATAAATGTATTTTTTTCTTGTAAATACATATCATTATTTTTTAAAAGTCGGTTAGCTACGAAAAAAATATCAAAAATCTTAAAATTACAAGAGTATGGCTGTCAGATAGTTTAATTTAGAATTTCAAAAGTTATTGTCGAACACTATAAAAGAAGCAGGGGGCAAACTATAGACAGTAGGTTTTTTAAATATAAATGGGACAAACTATAGGTTAAATCAAACCACATGAGATGCTTTTGTAATTTACCTTTATTTAGCCAGCCATGTGCAGGTCAAAATATTCAAATAAAAATGGAGCTGAAGTTGAGATTATTTATAAGATAATGCCATCATTCATCACTCTCTTCACTCTCCTCTATCCCTCCACGTGTCACACTCAGCCAACAATTACCAACATTAAATCTGGTTACTCATCCGTGAATCCACCTCCTCTGGCCAACCCAGCCTATTGTTTGTTTGTTGGTTCCTATGGTTAGGCTAGAAAGCTAATTGATCGGTGGATTTGCGGCAGAGTACTGATGATGGTAGTGACCTTCGCACGGGCATCCTCAACAGTGTTCTTTGATTCCCAGCCGTAGAAGTGGGTGCAAGAATGGGGGTTGTTGTATCGGGAGAGGTAGAAGGGGAGCATCGCGTCTAGAAACCTGGCATCCACCAGAAAGTAGCTTGCATGTCTAGATAAGGCAGATGACCAGCGATTTTGATGCGTTTCTTTGAGATACCAGTCTTGTCCTCATGCCACAGCAGTGGAGGGTTGTTGCTTGGGCGTCCGTGGTAAGGGTTGTTGTGTTGGGCGTCCATGATGATGACCGGCCATTTTGACGCCTTTCTTCAATGCCATCTTCGTGTCCATGGTGAAGGCTATTGTTTGGCCGTCGGTAGAAAAACTTCCAAGGACGAGGCTGGCACACCTTGAAAACTACTAAAAACTTTGGCTAATTTCAACATATTACTTAGACCCGCATTAAAACCTGAGCCGACTCAATATTAATTGGATTTGTTTAATTACATTAAATTGAAACGAACTTATCCTATGTTGAGATGGAAATCCGAAAGCTTTAATAGCTCACAGTGCTCATTCTGTAAGTGTATAGAGTCAGTTGTAGCAAGTTTTAATCTCTATGATAAATTAAGGTATCGATTTCATGAGAAATAGATATTTAATTATTTATGAAAAATAAAAGAAAGTAGCTCAGATTTTAATAGAGTAAATTTAACTAAAATTAAACTAAGATTAAACTAAACCAATGACAAAAATAATGAAATAGGAAGAAAACAATTATGGGATGGCAAAGGCTTAAGTTTCGCCTACTTGAGGCCCTTCCAAATAATTATTTAGGCAAATTTTTAGTTGTCAACAATCACTCTTAATATTACAACTCTCTCTCGAGCAATTGCAACGTATTCAATTAACCTACAATTATCTCTCAATTTCTCACATAATTAATCAAACTCATTAAGTTCAGGTTGTCAATTTAACAAATCAAAACAAACAGGTATCTCTCTATCCTAATTATTGTAATTATATTTTCCTTGTGCTCGGATTAAATTTCATCTCTCAATACCTGTTTTAAATCTTTAAGATAAATTATCTATAGTAATAAAGTGTAGACAATACTCATTGTTGAAAAAAAAATAGACTAAAACACAACTGAAATAAATTAATTAAAATAATTCAATTAGGTTACATTCCTAACCTTAGCATAAAAATTTAGCCTTTTATGTTATATTTAAAAATAAAATTAAATAATGTAAGAAGAAAAGAACAAGACATGGAGAATGGATATTTAAGTACAACTTGAAAGTAAAGAAAATAAATAAGTAAGATGAAAAAAACCAAATTGTCTCTTTCTCTTCATTTCCCTGCTTCCAATCCGTCCTCTCCCATGCTTTCCAATTCGCCTGGTTCCTTTTTCTTTCAAATTCTTGTTTTGCTTGCTTCACAATTCACTACTCACACTCCTCGCAATATCCTCTATTCACAACAACTATTGTCCGATTCGCAATTCCCCTGGCTCGCAATCGACTTTTTATATTTGTAAGGTTTTTAACCATTAGCCTTTAGGATTACAAACAACTAAAATACCCTTGACTTAAAATATTATTCCATCTGTCCCTTATTCTTAATATTATTTGACTTTTTCACTTTGTTTGACTTAAATTTATTCATATTAGTATTTGTTCAAAAAAAAAATTAAAAATATATTTAGAAACTATATGTCTTAGTTTATCATTCTTATATAAAAGTTCATCATTTATATACTAAAATGTTGAAAATAAAAAATTATTGATTAATTACTTAAAAGTAAATTGTGCAAAGAATATGGGACGGAGAAGTACATAACACTATGAAAAGGGTATTTTAGCCAACTATGAGAAAATTTCTTTCAATTCTAAGTGCACCTCTTGCTTTATAATTTCTTCCAATTCAATCTTCTTACTTCATAAAAATTTAGTCAACTCATTTGGTAAGTTCTCTAACCTAAATAAAATAAAAACTAAACAAGTAGGGGTAATAAATCACTTAATTATAATAAAATTAACACATCAATTAAACTAATCAAATTCCCCACACTTAACTCTTTCCTTGTTCCCAAGCACACTAAAACTGAAAAATTTACAAAAGATGGATCATATTGTTGAGCAATGACATGGTAGAAGAAGAATGAAACTTCAAAGCCTTCAAGAACTCAACAAGAGATATTAAGCTTGTAACATTTTCAATCCAATGCAACTCAAAACAAAACAAGTTTATGAAAACAATTTTTTTACAAACTAGCAACCACAATTCTTCGAAACTCAATAAGAACATCAATCATTTATACAAAGTATAAAGTAGAAACCAAACTAGATTAGAGCTCATATGCAACCAACCAACATACCACCAAGCCATGAATATTGAGTAATTAACTGTGTTCTTTTTTTTTTTTTGCTGATTTTTTTTCTTCCTTTTTTTTTCAAATCCTCTTTTTGTGTTTTGCCTATTAGCAAGTGTACTAACAGAGGCTCTGTCTATACCCAAGCTACTAACTCAACAAAATCCAAGGTAATATTTGATCATACTCATATTTCAAGCATCTTTTCAAGTAGCAATCAACTTGATCAACTTTTGCATTAGGAGAAGACTCCTACCTACTTCAATACTATGAAATAACAGAGTAGATATTTATTCTACAAACAACAAAAATTTTCATTCTTCAAATCTTTTTGTCAATCAATCACCCATATATCCATCAGCCAAACAATCCTCATTAACCAAGCATATAAACTTATAATCTAGTATGTTTTGAAATAGAGTACTAAGCACAAAAGTTTGATGCAAAAATAGCTTCTAAGACCATCATTTACTAGCTTGATTTAAAATTAAAAAAACATTTGAAAATCAATTTTACATATGCAAAAGATCTAAAGACTACTTACTTAACACTCAAGTCAAGCATTAAAGAACTAAAAAGTAACAATTCTCCTTAAGAATTCCAACCAATGCTCAAAAGTATAGAAAAAAATCTCAAAAAAAATATGCAATAATAAAAAAATTTTAGAAATCAGGGCCTAAGCTACCATTCCCCTACACTTATGTCACACATTGTCCCCAACATGTAGAATATAAGAAGGAAGAGATAAAATGAAAAAATTAAAACAAAATTAAAACTGGAGTTGAGGAGCCAAGATCTTAATGAAGGCCAACAAGCTGCAAATGTTGTCAAAGACATCCATGACCCAAAATTGCATGAAATTCTGGAAAAAAGCAATATTGCATTGCCCCTGCTCAAAATAAAAACACACACATAAAATAAAATAAATGAATAAATAAATAAAATAAAGCAAATCAATAAATGATTGGGTTCCTCCCATCAAATGCTTGTTTATTGTCATTAGCTTGACATAACCACTATGAAAACCAAGTTACTCCCTTAGGCACCACATCATCCACAACGCTTGGATTCAAACACTGCCCAATGCCTAATTTATTCAAGTTATACTTTTGACTTCAGTATTTGATTGCTTTCTTCTTATTTCAGGCATTCTGACCACCCTCTAACCTCAACATCTATTCACCACTTAAAGGGAACAATTTCTTCTCTTGCTCATCCTCAATCTTCATTTTAGCCGATGGTTGCTTCAACTCAAGATCAATCTCTTTAAAAATTAAAGCAATTGGCTCACTAGCACCTGTTCCTACACTGAGCAAACATAACTCCAGGGCATTATTAGATACAGCATTGTCAAAGCCCTCATTCAATTCTTGATCCAAAACATCAATATGAAATAAGAATCACTTTCAACCAGATGTTTCATGCCTTTAAATACATTAAAAGTGACTTGTTCATCCTGCGCCCTAAGTACCACTTTACCTTGTTGAACATGAATTGAGGTCCTAACTGTAGCTAAAAATGACCTGCCCAAAATAAGAGGAATTTCTTTGTCCTCTTCTATATCCAACACAACAAAATCAGCAAGAAAAATAAATTTATCCACCTTCACTAAAATATCTTCAATAATTCTTCTAGCATAAATTATTGACCTGTCAGCTAACTGTAATTAAATTGATATAGGTTTAACTTCACCAAGACCCAATTTTTTGAAAATTGATAGATGCATTAAATTGATACTAGCTCCTAAATCACATCAAACTCTATCAAATTTCAAAGTACCAATAGTGCAAGGGATAGTAAAACTCCCTAGATCTTTTAATTTTTGGGTAGCTTCTGTTGAATGATAGCTGAGCACTCCTCAATAAGCTTCATAGTCTTATATTCCTCAAGCTTTCTTCTATTGAAAAGAATGTCTTTCATGAACTTGGCATAGCTCGGCATCTCCTTCAAAGCGTTTGCAAAAGGAATATTAATGTGCAATTTCTTAAAGACTTCAGGAAATTTAGAAAATTGCTCATCTAAATTTTTCTTTTTCAATCTTTGGGGAAAAGGAATAGGAAGAACATAAGCCTTAACAAAAGAATGAGAGTTAGAAGCTCCCTATTTGAGATCAAATTTTTCCTGTCCTAGCTACTAATTTCTTTCATCCTTTCCTCCAATGAAATTTTGTCCATCAATTTGTATGCTCTTTTCTTGAAGAATTTTCTCTCTCCTCAAAGTAATTTCTTGAACTTACTCCTTAAGGTTCTACTCAATGTAACTTGGAAGTGAACTTGGAGTTCTCTCAGCTACTGCCTTAGCTAATTAACCTACCTACATCTCTAGATTATGATTTAAAGCATCACTGAATTGCATAACCTGATCAATATTTGCATCCATCTTTTTCATGATGGCCTCTTGATTAGCAAGATATTACATTATTAATTCTTCCATACATGGCTTTTTCTTTTCTACAACCGATGGTTGATGTTGAAATTATGAATGGAATTGTGGCCTTTGTTGTTGCTGAAAATGAGGTGGTCCACTTTGCTTTGGGTTACTCTGATCCTTCCAAGAGAAATTATGATGATTTTTCCAACCAGGGTTGTGAGTGTTCGAAAATAGACCATTTCTAGCTTGCCTGTTTGGAAAACATCCTCCAACATAATTCATTTGATCAGGTATCTATGTTTCTTTAGTATAATAACTAAAATTTTCATGAGCTCTCCCACTATTCATCATCAGCTTCATTTACTTAGTTAACTCAGTCACTTGCATTGCCAAGTCATGATGAGAACATATTTCATGAACTGTAGCTCTCTTTCCTCCTGTAGCTTTTTGTTGAGAATTGATGGCTAGCATCCCATAAATATCCCAAATTTCCTCAGTAGTCTTATCTCCTATATAGCCACCTGCAACAATATCAACAAGTGTCTAACAAGTAACATTTAGTCCATCATAGAACAATTGAACTTGAAGTAGTAAAGAGAACTGATGATGTGGACACTAGTTTAAAAGCATGTTGAACCTATCCCATGCCTCATAGAATGGCTCTCCCTCAATCTATGTAAAGCTACAAATCTTACTTCGAAGATCAATTGTTTTCTATGGGGAGTAGTACTTGGTCATGAATTTGGTGTACACCTCCTCCCATGTGTGTAGTGATCCTTTCGGCAAATTGATCAACTAGCTCTTGGTTCTGTCTTTTAAATAGTAAGGAAAACACTTCATTCTCAGATCATCCTCTTCCAAACCTTGTAGTGGGAAGGTCTGAACACAATTGTAAAACTCCCGAATAAAATACAACAGATCGTTTGAGCTCATCTCGTGAAATGAAAGCAACATGTTGAAGTGAATGGTTTTCAGCTCATAGTTTTGGGCTGCATTACTTAGTCTAATGTACAATGGAGAAGCTCCAATAACTGGCCTTTGAATCGACTTGAGATTTATTCTAAGTGGTGGGTGAACCCCCTCAAGCCAGTTGAAGTTATGACCATTGTTTTCTTCCTATGCCATCTATTCTCTTTTTCGTGCTTTGTTTGCCCTACAAGTTCTTTCAATTTCAAGGTTCAAAGGAATCAATTCAACGTTCATGCAACACTCAATAAAAAAAACTACCAAGGTAAATCGAGATAAAAGAAATAAACCTAATAAAATAAATAAATTAAAAATGAAAATAATAACAAACAATCAAATATAGCCATTCCCCGACAATAGTGCCAAAAACTTAATATGGCTAATCTTGCAAGTACACATGGTCAATTGTAGCAAGTTTTAATCCCTAAGACAAATCAAGGTATCAATCCCATGAGGAATAGATATTTAATTGTTTATGAAAAATAAAAAAAAAAGTAGTTCAGATTTTAAGAGAGTAAAATTAACTAAAATTAAACTAAGATTAAGCTAAACCAATAACAAAATTAATGAAATGGGAAGAAAACAATTATGGGATGACTAAGGCTTAGGTTTCACCTAGTTGAGGGTCTTCCAAATAATTATTTGGGCAGATTTTTAGTTATCAATAATCACTCCTAGTATTACAATTCTCTCTCAAGCAATTGCAACATGTTCGATTAACCAATGATTATCTCTCAATCTCTTGCATAATTAACCAAACTCATTAAGTTTAAGGTGTCAATTTAACAAATCACAACAAATAGGTATATCTCGATCCTAATTATTATAATTCTATTTCCCCAGTGTACGGATTAAATTTTACCTCTTGATACCTCATTCAAATCTCTAAGATAAATTATCTATGGTGATCAATTATAGACAATACTCATTATTGTAAAGGAAATAGATTAAAACACAACCAAAAAAATTAATTAAAATAATTCATCTATGTTACATCCCTAACCAAAGTGTAATAATTTAGCCTCTTATGTTATATTTAAAAATAAAACTCAATAATCTAAGAAGAAAAGAACAAGACATGGAGAACGAATATTTATGTCCAACTTGAAAGTAAAGAAATTAAAGAAGAAGGATGAGAAAAACTAAATTTGTCTCTTTCTCTTCAATTCCCTGCTTCCAATTCGTCCTTCTCTCCCATGCTTTCCAATTCGCCTAGTTCCTTTTTCTCTCAAATTCTTGTTTTGCTTGCTTCACAATTCGCCACTCGCACTCCTAACAATATCCTCTATTCATAACAACTCACAATTTCCCTGGCTCGCAATCGACTTTTTATATTTATAGGTTTCTAATCCTTAGCCTTTAGGATTACAAATAACTAAAATACCTTGACTTAAAATATTACATAACATTATGAAAAAGGGTATTTTAATCAATTATGAAAGAATTTCCTCCAATTCCAGTTACACTTATTACTTTATAATTTCTTGCAACTCAGTCATTTTACTTCATAAAAATCTAATCAACTCCTTCAGCAAACTCCCTAACCTAAATAAAATAAAAATTAAACAAGTGAGGGTAATAAATCTCTTAATCATAATAAAATTAACTTAAAATAGGTATAAAAATTAACAAATAAATTAAACTGATCAATGGCCAAATTGAGAGCCAAAGTGGGTTTTGAAAATGAAGCTTAAACTAAGAGGGATTGGTTGAGAAAATGTGAAGAAAACTAAGGTGCACTATCGGGTGCATTAGTGTGCTCATTTGCACATTGGAGGTTAATGGTAGAACTATCATTTAAATGACTTGAGGGGCTTAAATGCCTGAATTTAAAGTAAGGCCTACGGTTAGGAAATGAAGGAAAATAAGGCTTAAGGGTTGAATTGGAGTATGTACACAATTCAGCACCTTAACCTAGGATTAATGCCCAATTGGGTATCTCGGAGCCCTCCACCAAGCACGTCTTTGCTCAATCGAGCTGCCCAATTGCTTCTAACTTCATGTCGTACCCATTTTCCTGTACTTTGGATTGGAAAATATTGGAGAGAAAAAGGGGAAAGTGGCGAGGCAAAGAGGTTGAAGGAGAAGGGTGAAACCCAAAGCATACTTGATGATGTGCTTGCATACTACACAAGGCAACATGAATTTGTTATGTCCGAAGGCTATATTACTAGTAAGGGTTCGTTAAGCTCTTTTCTCTTAAATTCAAATATGTCTCTGAGTATTCAGGATGAAAGAGGAGCTCTAAGTGATAGTATAGAGCCAACTGAGCTTAGATGCTACTAGGGGCTATATGTGTTGCTGAGAGCACAACTATGATTTCTAGCTAGACTATGACTGTGGCAAGCATTAGAATCTTGTTATGGGAGAGGCCATCTCATTCCAATATTTGAAGCTCTCTAATTATAAGCTAGAAAACATAAATGAAGCTAAATAAATAAACCCACCACTAGGAAATGCTTGCAATATCCTAAAGCCACTAGGTTAAAAGTGTAGTGTGTGTGACTTTATGTGTTTTCCTTGTTGGTTGCATGTGACCCTTATATATTATTTAGTGCATTGTCCTATATCTTGTGATTTGTTTCCTTGTTTTAAATTGTAGGTTCTAGCTTGGATATATCATGAAACTACGTTGCGCATCAATGTCCAAGGAAATTGTAGGCATTAGGTGCTACATGAGCCCTTATTAAGTGCACCATCACTCATCCCCTGATTTTCTTCATTTTAGGAAAGGAAATAATGGATTGAGAAGCTTACTTGCTGGTTTTGATTGTGCATAAGTTTCAAGTATGCTCTGGTTATGAATGTCTTGGTAACCAAGTTAATGCTCATAATGATAATATGACCAAGCCCATTGTTTGTTGCTTGTAGGCACTTGTTGTTAGCATGGTAACTAGCTATATTTTGGCTTTTGTATAGTGCCCAGAAAAGCTAGTATTTGAAGGTTAGGATATATCCAAATGCATGTAAAAGGATCATGTAAATTTAAGCTTTTGTTCTGTTTGGTGCATAGTAGGCCTGAAGGTAGGCCTTCCTAGTGCTAGTGTGCACCTGCCAAGATTGGTTTCACTTGTCTAGTACTTTTTGGCTTGTAAATTATGTCCTACCTATTTTTCCCTTGAATTTCAATGTGTAACTATCTTAAATAAAAAAATTTATGCAAAAAAGACTTCATTAAAAGGCCTAGGTGATTTTTAATGTTTCTTGACGAACAATCGAGAAACTAAAGGAAATTGTAGCTAAGTGTCCCGGCACGTGCCTTCTAAGCCACCTAATAGGCCTACCAAGGCAGCTAGGCTATTAAACCTCATAAAATACATGTACAATTCATAGGGTATGGGTGGTTTAAGGCATGACAAAGTTGGTATCAGAGCATGGTTAGTAGGACTAGGATTTTATTTAGGTTTTTCCCACTAAGTTACATGTGTTTAAAATGTTGAGCATTGTTTACCAAAATGTGATTTTAGGATGATGACCAGAGCCAGAGAAAGATAGGGAGAGGAAAGGAATAGGGCTGATCAACCTAGGGAAGGTGATCAACAACCTGAAAATGAGCAAGTGGAAAGGAATATGGCTATGGAGCCTAAAAATAGGGTAAATGTACCTAGACCAAGTAGAAATGAAACTCAAATGATGGAGGACATGATGGAGGCAATGCAAGCTGCTATTGCTCAGCTTGTAATGGGGATACAGACCCTAACAAAGGGTTAGGCTTAGGCACTAGAGAGTGCCGTAGTTGAAAGAAAACAAAAAGAAGTAAGAAGACAAAGGAGCCTTGGAAAAAAACCTATGAGGAAGGAGTAGGCTAGTAGAAATAGGGGTGGGCAAGGTGAAGATCAAGATGGAGAAAGAAGGCATCCAAGGGCTAGAAGGGTAAGATCTTAGGTTTGGCATTCAAAAAGGTATGATGTGGAGATTTGATATGAGGAAGATGAAAGGAAAAACATAGGCAATAATGCTGGAAGATAAGAACAAGTTTCTGATAGCACAAGGAGACCAAAACCAAGAAGGGAAGATTCAAAGAGCAATGCAAGGAAGGAAAAAAAGCCAAAGGGGGAAGGCCTGAGGAAAGGCCAACTAGAGGGCTTATTAGCACGAAACCCCTTAGTGTTAAGAAGAAGTGGTGATCTAGATGAAGCAAAATTCTAGATTGAAAAGGTGTTTGAAAGATTGGAAGTCACTTTCACACAAAAAGTATTGTTAGTTACCAAAGTAAAAATGATAAAAAGCCGGTAACAGGAAGAAGTCCAATGAGTTGGGCTGAATTCCTCCAATTATTCCAGCAACAATATGTGAGTGAAGCATTTAAGGATCAGAAGCAAGTAGAATTTGGCCAGCTGGAAAAGGGGGAAAAATCTGTGATGGATTATAAGCATAAGTTTAGTGGTCTTATGAGGTATTGAGGCCTAAGTTAAGACAGATCCTCACGACCATAAGGAAAAAAATTTATTATGAGGCAGTCCAGAAAGCTCTAAACTTAGAGCAATAATTTCAACACCAAGGGAAATGAGGTACTGAAGGAGGAAGTAGTGCCCAAAAGGCTGGAAGGAAAAGGTTATGGGAAGAACCTAAGGTGATTGAACCTGGGAGGGAACTAAGGAAGGAAAATAAGCCACAGAAATCTAGACCCCAATGCTAGACTTATGAGAAGTATCATGGTTTTAAGCCATGCTACAAGGCAATAGATAGTTGACTTAGACATGGCTTCCAGGACCACTAGATCAAAGATTTGCTGGGAAGGTTTGGAGTTGCTTAGCCAAGAGCTCAACATGGCAGAGGTAGGGGAGTAAAGATACCTTTGTTATCCAAGATAGCACGGGGAGGACCAAGTCAGCCCATGCAAACTAAGGGCAACCCAGTCAAAGGGAGAGTGTACTAGATTGAGGAATTAAGGAGACAACAAGAATTAGAACATGGAGAAAGGGAGTTTGGCCAAAAGAGATTGAAAAGGGAATCACTTAAAGGTAAGTTTTATTTTCAAGATAAGTTTATTTCTATGCTTTATGATACTAGTGCTTCTATTTCAATTATCTCAGCTAGGTTGATTAGATAATTGAATTTAGAAGTTACTATATTTTCTTATCAGGACAGCTGAAAATGAAATAATGTTTACACATCACATAGTTAAAGACTGTGATTACACTAGGAAAGCTGGAACTTAAGGCTAATTTGATCATACTAAAACCACTGGATATGACATAATCCTAGGCATGAATTGGCTTTTTGAGAATAATGTTGTTATAGATTACCAAATTAGAAGACTAATCTTGCAGGATCATGAAAACGTGACTTAAAAGAATCATTACAAAATGATAGAGATGGGCAAGTAGAAGTGGTAAATTGTATACCAATACTCTCTAAATAAGAGTATATGGGATTAAATGGGAATAAGACTAAAGATGCGCTTGATAGAATTCCCATTGTAAGAAAGTTCTCATACGTATTTTCCTTTAAGTTACTTGGAATGCCACCCTTGAGAAAATTAGAATTTGAAATTAAATTGGCTCTAAGAGCTACACCTGTTTCAATTGCACCATATAGGATGATAATTCCAGAAATTAATGAAAAGAAGAAACAATTGGATAAACTTCTTTAAAAATGGTTCATTAGGTCCAGTGTGTCTCTTTAGGGAGCATCAATGTTGTTTATAAAAAAAATGGAACCTTTAGGTTATGTATAAACTATAGAAAGCTTAATTCTATAACCATAAAGAACAAGTATCTTCTTCCTAGAATTGAGGACTTGTTTGATCAACTTAAAAAGGAAAGAATATTTTCTAAGATTGACCTCATATCTAGATATTTCCAACTAAGAGTAAAAGAGGAAGATATTCCTAAAACTGCCTACAAAATAAAATATGGGCACTTTGAGTACACAATGATGCCATTTGGGCTCACAAATGCTCCGGCATTCTTTATGGACTTGATGCAAAAAATGTTCAAGCCATATTTGGACCACTTTGTGTTAGACTTTGTAGATGATATTTTGGTGTACTTAAAGGATGAGAAAGCACATGAAGAGCACCTAAGAATGGTACTTAGCTTACTTTAAAAACATCAAATATATGGCAAGTTAAGTAAATGCCATTTCTATACCATATAGGTAGGCTTCCTAGGTCACATTATAAATGGTTAAGGATTAGCTGTGGATCTAGAAAAGATAAAATCCATCTTAGAATGTAAGCAACCTAAAAATGTAAAAGAAATCAAAAGTTTCTTGGGGTTAACTAACTATTACAGGAGATTTGTGCAAAAGTTCTCTATAATGGCAACTTCTTTGACATAACTAACAAGAAAAGAACAAAAATTTGAGTGGTCAAAAGAATGTGAACAAAGCTTCCAGGAGCTTAAGAGTAAGTTTACCTCAGCACCCATACTAATCCTACCTAACCCTACTAGGCCTTTTGAAGTTTATATAGATGCATCTATGGTAAGGTTAGGGTGTGTACTTATAAAAGGGAAACAAGCCATTTCTTTTAGTTTAAGGCAGCTAAGGCCACATAAAAAGAATTGCCTAGTTCATGATCTAGAGCTAGTAGCTATGCTATTTGCCTTAAAGTAATAGAGGCATTATTTGTTAGGGAATAAATTCTAAGTCTTTATTTATCATAAGAGCTTAAAATACCTCTTTATTCAAAAAAATTTGAATATGAGACAAAGAAGGTGGTTCGAATACCTTAAAGATTTTGATTGTACCATTGAGTGCAAGAGCAAAGCCAATGTATTACGGATGCCTCAAGTAGAAAGTACACTGGAATCCTACAGGCTTAGGGAGAAGAAACTAAAATTGAGCTGAATAGCATAACTTGCTTGGCAAACAAGTGGTTAGAATGGGAGAAAGAACAAGTGATGGTAGTAACTATACAACCCACTTGGAAAGAAGAAATATTAAGGGCACAACATCATGATGAACACCTTGCTAATGTGTCTGGCCAAGTACATGGAAAACTATTCCAGGGTTCTCTTATAAGAAAAGATTGCCATATTTTCAAAACAGAATTTATTTTCCTAATGGGCATAGATTAAGAGAACAAATTTTAATAAAAGCTTATTGTGGTTAGATGAGCATGCACCCTGGAGCACTAAAAATGTACAAGGATTTGTAAGAAAATTTCTAGTGGCCTAATATGAAACAAGATATTGGAATGTTTGTGTTCAAGTGTGCGGTGTGCTAACTAGGAAAGGTGGAACACCAAAGGCTAGGAGGTAAGCTATAAAGCTTACCAATCCTAGAAAGGAAATGAGTGTCTATATCTATGGACTTTCTGGTAAGCATGCTAATGACCAGGAGAAAGCATGACACAATATAGGTCACTGTAGATAGACTTACTAAGTCTGCTTAATTTTTGTCTATTAACCTCATAGATCTATTGGATAGGATAGCAAAGCTGTACATACAAGAGATAATAAGGTTACATGGGATTCCAGAAGACATAGTTTTAGACATAGACCTAAGGTTTGTTTCCAAATTTTGGAGATCTCTACATCAAGCTTTGGGTACTCAATTGAAACTAAGTTCTGCCTATCATCTTCAAACATATGGGCAAACATAAAGAACCATTCAAGTTCTTGAACATATACTGAGGTGCTGTGCCTTAGACTTCAATGAGAATGGGATTAACTCCTACCTTTGATAGAATTCTTTTATAATAATAGTTATCACTCTGTGATAAAAACAATGGCACCTTATGAAGCTTTATATAGGAAAAGATAAATTATTGCTCATTGTTGGCATGAATCTAAAGACAAGTTGGAAATAGGACCAGACTTGATCCATGATACTACAGAAAGGACCAATGCAATCCAAGAAAGGATCAAGGCTACTAACAACAGGCAAGAAGCCTATGCTAACTTGAAAAAAAAAAAAAGACTTAGAGTTCCAAATTGGTGATATGTATGGTTGAAAGTATTTCCCATGAAAAAATTAGTGAGATTTGGCAAAAGAAGCAAGTTAGCACCAAGATACATTGGTCCTTTCCAAGTAATAGGCAAAATTGGCAATATGGCCTATAAGTTGGACCTACCTCTTGAACTAAGACACATACATGATACATTTTATGCAAGCATGCAAAAGAAGTACTTGTCTAAAATAAGACAAGTGATTTTAGCAACTAGTGTACCTGTGGCCCTAAACTTTACATATGAAAAACAACCTATGAAAATATTGGCCAAGGACACTACAAAGCTAAGAAGTAAATGGATAAGCATGGTGAAGATCCAATGGACTCATCATACATAAAAAGAAGCAACTTGGGAAAGAGAAGCTAAAATGCTTAGAACATATCTAGAGTTGTTCCAAAAGTTACATAGAAATTCAGAAGACCAAATTTCTTAAAAAGGGAACATTTTCAATCTTATGACTTGTATAAGCCTTAAGCTGTAAGTAAACAAAATACAAGTCAAAGGGAAGAAACAAAAAATAGAAATTCAGTACATATCTAGAGTTGGGCACTTGAAGTTGTTCTAAAAGTTACATAGAAATTCAGAAGACCAAATTTCATAAAAGGGGAAAATTGTCAATCTTATGACTTGTATAAGCCTTAAGCTGTAAGTAAACAAAATACAAGTCAAAGGGAAGAAACAAAACATGGCCAAGAAAGGCATGACTAGGCACTATAATTTGGGCACTTGAAGTGCATGTGTGATTATGTTAAGATGGAAATTTGATAGCTTTGATGGCTGAATTGAGAGCCAAAGTGGGTTTTGAAAATGAAGCTTAAACTAAGAAGGATTGGTTGAGAAATGTGAGGAAAACTAAGGTGTACTATCAGGTGCCTAAGGGTGCATTAGTGTGCACATTTGCACATTGGAGATTAATGGTAGAATTGTCATTTAAATGACTTGAGAAGCTTAAATGCCTGAATTTAAAGTAAGGCCTAAGGCTGGGAAATGAAGGAAAACAACACTTAAGAGATGAATTTGAGTAAGTACACAATTAAGCACCTTAACCTAGGCCTAAGTGGGTATCTCGGTGCAATCCACTGCGCACCTCTTTGCCCAACTGAGCTACCCAGCTACTTCTACCTCCATTTCCTACCTATTTTCCTATACTTTGGATTGGAAAAGATTGGAAATAAATAAAGGGAAGTGGCAAGGCAAAGAGCTTGAAGGAGAAAGGTGAAACTGACAGCATACTTAGTGAGGTGCTTGCTTAGTACACAAGGCAATAAGAATTTGTTCTATCTGAAGGCTATATTACTAGTAAGGGTTCATTAAGCTCTTTTATCTTGAATTTAAATATGTCTCTAAGTATTCATAAGGAATAAGGAGCTCTAAGCGATGGCTTAGAGCCAAATGAGTTTAGATGCTACTAAGGGTTATGTGTGTTGCCAAGAATGCAACTATGGTTTCTAGCTAGACTATGACTATGGAAATACTAGGATCTTGCTATGGGAATGGCCACCTCATTCCAAGATTTAGATATCTCTAACTATAAGCTAGAAAATATAAATGAAGCTACATAAATAAAATTAGCACTAGGAAATACTTGCAATGCCCTAAGGCCATTAGGCCGAGGGTGTGGTGTGTGTGTCTTTGTTTGCTTTCCTTGTTGGTTGTGTGTGCTTACCCTTATATATTATTTAGTATATTGTCCTGCATCTTGTGGTTTGTTTTTTTGTTTTACATTGCAGGTTCTAGCTTGGATACATCATAAAACTATGTTACACATCAATGTCTAAGGACATTGTAGGCACTAAATGCTGCATGAGCCATTACTGAGTGCATCATCTTTCATTCCCTGATTTCTTCAGTTTAGGAAAAGAAATAGTGGATTAAGAGGCTTACTTACTAGTTTTGATTATGTACAAGTTTCAGGTACGTTTTGGTTATGAATGTCATGGTAACCAAGTTAATGCTCACAACGATAATATGACCAAGCACACTATTTGTTGCTTGTAGGCACTTGTTGGTGTGGAAACTAGCTGCATTTTGGCTTGTGTAGTATTTAAAGGTTAGGATGTATCCAAAGGAATATAAAAAGATCATGTAAATTTAAGCTTTGTGTGCAGTTAGGTGCATGGTAGGCCAAAAGGCAAGCCCACCTAGTGCTAGTGTGCACCCGCCAAGACTAGTTTCAATTGTACAACATTTTTTGGCTTCTAAATTATGTCATACCTATTTTTCCCTTAAATTTCAATGTATAACTAGCTTAACTGGTATTTTTTTTTATGCAAAACAGACTCCATTAAGAGGCCTAAATGATTTTTGTTGTTTCTTGAGAAAAAAAAAAAGGGAAATTAACGAAAATTATGGCTAAGTGTCCTAGCACATGCTTTCTAAGCCACCCAATAAGCCTACCAAGGCAGCTAAGCTAATAAACCTCATAAAATACATGTACACTGCATAGGGTGGGGGTGGTTTAAGGCATGACAATAGTTCCCGATAAGTATATTAAAAAGACACTAAAAGCACTACTGGAAAGAAGTGTTGAATGGAACTACTACAATTGGGTAGTGATGGCCATGATGGGCTTAAGGGGCTGTGAGCCCTAGCCCCAGGGAAATATTCTAAATATTTGTATATTATCCTTAGATATGTAGAAATCACCTAAGTTGTGATTAAAGCCTTAGGCTATAAAGGGAAGTTAATATAGACTGAATATGAAGGGTCCTTTGAAAGGATAAAATTGACTAAATGACCAAACACAGAGTTGGATTCTAGGATTGACATGGAAGGTTTAGAGGTCCAAATTTTTATAAAGAGGGTGGATTGTCATACCCTTGATCTAAGTATGCCTTAGGGTATTTCATTTTTGTAGAAACTTATATAAAAAGTTTCTAAGGCCAAAGGCTGAATTGAAAGAAAATTCACAATTTTCTATTGGCCAAAATTGTATTAATAATAGGTTTTAAGGACTGAATTTACAGAAGATAAAAAATTATAGGCAAAGTTGTGAAATAAAAAATCAAATTGTCAAAAGAGCTAAGCTTGGGCCTAAATGGTAATAAATTGAAAAGTTAAAGACAGAATTGCAAGGAAGTAAGGAATTATGGATTAATTTGAGAAGCAAGTCCTTAAATGCCAACAAAGGTTTAATTAAGGGCTAAGTTAAGCTGGAGGAGTTATGGGCTGAACTGAAAGTTGAAGATTTATTTGAAAAAAATTAAGAAGACCAGGACCCAGGCTAAGGGTTGTCTCCCACTTATGTTAAAACTAGAACAAATGTCAAGCTCTTCTGATTTGGCTCTGTAAAAGCTATTCTGCAACAAGGATCTCCAAAAATATAGAATCGGCGACATTCAACATTGCTGAGAAGAGGATGGGCAAAATTTTGAAGGAATCGTGGAGGCATTATCATGATTCATATTCGCATGCATTGGGTTTGCTCGGTACAAGGTCCTTAAGCTTTAAGCTTGCTTGTCATGGTTATAATTAAGGTTTCTAGTTACAGGGAGGCTATGAATTGTTGGGGTTTATGTTTATTGGCTACCTAGAGGAGAAAGGCTCAAATTACACTTATTGGATGTTACTTTACCATCAAGCCAGTATCATCAATTGGCTAGCAACAATCGATTTGATTAACATAATCTAGTAAGGAGTATGTCTATGTTTTTTAAGATTGAATATGAAATATCCTTGTTTATAATGTTGATTTTGAGGAATGTTGTTGATGAGGCTGAAACTATGTTGATATGCTAGTGTCCAAGTGACAATTAAGAAATTGAATGATCTTGGATTCATTATGTAAGGGGATAGGTTTATGGACTGGATATGTTATGGGCCAATTTTGTTGCATAAGAAGCTAAAGGACTATGTTATAATTTGGTACCATTAGGGCTTTATGCTTGTAGACTTGATTCATTGCAAGAATCAAGTTGTAGGCCAACATATGAAAGGCTAATGTTTTCTAGGAGCACTATGTTTTTGTTTGGCCAATATGTAAGTCTCTCTTTATCTATGATAAGTGAGCTTTATGGAAGATAAGGTATTGGCAGAAAAGGATGTTGGCTAGGCCAGATGTGGATTGTGTTTGGTTTAATTTTTGTTATGTGCATTCATGTATTCATGCCATACATTACATCCTGGTTGTGTTTATCAAATTTATTTTATTTACTTAATTTGGTTGTTCTAGCTATGCGTTATTGGTTGTTATGTATTCTGGAATAATGTTGTGGTTGCTTGAGTAAGCCATGTATATTAGTTTTTGCATTGTCGTTATTCTGTTATGTTTCCTATTTTATTTTTGTTACAAGTTAATATGCTATGAGGTTATAAGTTGACTGACTACTTCCTACTGAGTTTCAATAAAAACTCGCTCATCACCTTTATGTTTGTTTTGTAGTCAGTAGTAGTTGTTGTTGTTCATGGTCTGGATAAATGAAGTGGTAAATTTGTTCCCTCATTTGCTAGTAGAAGATTTCCAAGTCCTAAACATGGGGGCTTTAAGTCTTAGATCCTAGAGATATGCTATGTACATTAGGGTTCAAGTCAAGTCTTGCAAATTGCTCTTTTTATATGACTAATTTGTATCTGATAGAACCTGTAAATAATATTTTGTGTCTAATTCCAAAAATAATAGACCTTCTGCATAAGTTACGCCCATGAAATAAAGTTTGCAACGCAAGCTATATTTCTATTCTAATTTATGTCTAAATCCTTTTGGCTTGAATTTCAAAGCAATTATTGATTTAGAAATCACAAACTCACACACCTAGCTGAAGTCCTTTGCTGTTTGTTTAATTAGTTGGTTAAATTAGGCAATCTTCTAAGCTATAGGTGTTTTGGGATGTGACAAGATGATCTCTCTTAAGCATTTTTTTCCATTTCTTAGGAAGCAGACTGACCCCGAAAACAATGGCTCATTTGTTGAAGATACAACAAGGTAACAACAAGTCCCTAAGAGATTTGATACAAAGGTTCAATGCTGAGGCCATGCAAGTGCAATAATTTTCCCTTAAGCTATACTTGGTTGCTATAACCAAAGGACTACTGAAGGATTCTAGATTAGTGTGGGACCTGCATGAAAACTCCATAAGAAGTATAAAAGAATTTCTTGATTGAGCTACCTAGCATATGCATGCAAAAGAACTTAATTGACTTGTGGCATAAAAGGAATAACAAAGATCTAGAGAAGGTGATTCTGCCTACAGAAAAAAAGGCAGAGATGTCGAGTTGTCATGACCAAACCCAATATTGCCACCAATGAGGGAGACGAGGGCAAACATTTTGTATGCCCTAGAAAGGAAAAACAAAGTGCCTCAGTGGCCCTAGTCGATAGGGCCTATGAATAAGAAGGATTCGAATAAGTATTGCCAATACCATAAAGATTAGGGTCATGATACAGAGGATTGCTAGTAGCTGAAATGGCTCCTTAAAGAAATGATCCAGGCTGAAAAATTGAAAGAATATTTGGTTAGGGCTGCATGTCCTTGCTGAAGATAAGAAGAAAAGCCTCAAAGGAGGGATGAAAAAGGATGATTGTGATAGGGGACGATTGCAAGAAAGGGCCCATGCACCTCCTAGAGACAATTATAGAAAACCAACTGCATAGGTTGTACATATGATCACAAACAGGGAATCTTTCACAACTCGGAAGCACCAAAAGTGTGAGATCACCGAGTTAGAGGTAACTGAAGCTAGCAATGTTCTAACAAGGCCAAATAGATCACTTATATTAGTCCCTCATGTAGACCCTATTGTTATCACTACGAGGATTATCAATTTTGATGTTGAGAGGGTTTACTTAGATATAGGGGCAAACTCTAATGTCCTCTTTGTTGATTTATTGGAGAAGATCAAAGTTAGGGAATCCTTGCTAACACTGGTCCTATGACCACCTACAAGGGTTGTACATATGATCACAAAGGGGGAATCTTCTGCAACTCAAAAGCGCCAATAACTTGAGACTGCCTAGTTAAAGGTTACTAACGCTAACAATATTCTGAGAAGGCTAGATGGATCACACATGCTGGTCCTTCATGTGGACCTTATTATTCTTACTACGAGGATTAACAATTTAAATGTTGGGAGGGTTTACTTGGATACATGGGCTAACTCTAACATCCTTTTTTTTTATTTGTTAAAGAAGACTAAAGTTAAGAGATCCTTGCAAATACCAATCCTGAGACCCACGTATGGAGTTGGAAAAGATGAAGTAGCAACACTCAAAATGGCCAGACTACCCTTCATGTTGATGGGTGTTAGGGCAGATGGGAGGACTATATGCGACTCTCATACAACTAAGCTCTTGATTTTAGACATTTTGCCACTATATATTACTATACTCAGAATGCTAGCACAGGTACTATAGCAATGTGCTTTTAGGAGTCACCACCAATCAGCTTCACCTATGTCGATTGGATACCTATTATGATCTACAAGAGATTCTAAAATAATGAGTTGGTTATGCTAAAATAACTTTATAATAGTGCCCAAAATTTGGTACCATAGGGGTTTGATTCCTCTCTTCCCAAGTTTTTGTTTCTTTACCTAATCGTTGAAAAAATAGTTTTAATGAAGTTTATTTAGTTATGTTTAATTTTAACATAATTTAATTTCAAACAGTTAATCTTACCATACCGATTAGATATCGAATTCTAGATGTCTTTGAAATCTCAGGACTTTACCAAATCCACCAAGAATGTGAAAGAAACATCTTGATTAAACCATGAATCTTATCACTTCAATCAGTTTTGAACAAATAATTCATCTTGAGATTCTATCAAGTCCACCAAGAACGGATTCCTAAAATATTTTTTATGTATTTAAAAATTACCTTCATTTAATTTTTTTCTAACTTCTAGATGATGAGGTAAGTAAAAATATCTGAACAATTAAGTAACTAACATAATAAATTGTTTTTGCGTATTATTACTTTTTTTTTTTAAGATGCCTTATGAGATTCAAATATAAAAATAAAATCAAGCTATTCTAAAAATTAAAAGAAAATAAAAGGTAAACAAAGAGATAAACAAATAAACATTATAAGTTATATTCTTATGTGAACTTAATGGCTAAATTTAACACATGGCCCAAACAAACAAATAAATAAAAACAGGAAAAGAAAAAAAAAACAATAAAAGGCTTGTTATCAGTGACCAATTTGCAAATGAGAAATATGTTAGTGACTTAATGAGCGAATAAAAAGATCAGGGGGCTAAAACAAGAGTTATGCTGAAAGTAGAGGTTAACCGGATCGGGTTTGTGTAAAATAAGGTCGGGTTTGCGAGTTCAAAGCGGTTTCTCCTCCAATTTAACCGGCGGCAGCAATTTCAGGACAGTCTGCCAGCAGTGCTAGGACAGCGATGGTGGTGGTGATTCCCGAAGGTGTAGACGGCGAAAAGTGGAGGCGTCTAGTGGCCGATCGAAGAGGAAGGCGGCGGTGGTTGAAAATGCGAGCTCCTTTTCCTTTGGGCTTGGCACGAACGGCGGCTGAGGACGGTGGTACGACGTGAGACAAGGCGAGGACGGCGGTGGACAAGAACCTCCGGCAGCGGCTAGTAGCTGGATGGCATTGACCAACAGCAGGCAGTACCCAGGGGTGACGGCGGCAAGTATGTAAGCCAAGGGTCTCTAGGGGAGATGGATGGCGAGATCAGGGGCTAAAGATGCAGCTTTACCCTTTTCTGGTTGGAGCTTAGGGTTACAAATTTATCCTCTGTTTTCCTTTAGGTGGTGACCCATATTTATAGTAAGAGAGTTGAAGACACAGTTAACAAGATTTTTAGGAGTTTAAAACTCATCTAAATCCAATTTGAAGAGGCTAATATTTGTTAGGATATGATCTAGTCAAAAAATCAGTTTTAGTACAACAAAACTTTTAGGCTATTAATCTGGTCCCCAATTCTATGCAAAATTTCAATTTGGCCCAACCTTACAAGGATTTGTTAAATTAGCCTAAAACTTTGTAAAAATAACCAAATTTTTCTAAAACTTCCTAGGATTGGCAGATTTTTCTCAAACTCTTTAAAGTTGCCCCAAATTTTCTTATTTTGCCAGAATCTTCTAAAAACCATCAGCTTCCACCCAAACTTTTCCCTTTTTCCTAAATCGGCCTTATAAAATCATTGGGACTCTAAACTAATGCCTAAACTAAATTAATTCCTATTTTAACCCTAAATGACCAATTTAAATTCCTAAAAATTCATAACACTAAATAATCTAAATGCACATAATCTTACCAACTTTCTAAGCTATAAAATGACCAAATTGCCCATAAAAATAAAAAGTTCCATAAAATAAATTTTCTAACCTAAAACTTAAACAAAAATCAACGTCTGGACAAAATTATGTGTCAACAACTACCCTCCTTTGCATGTTTCATGGAACATAATGTATGCAAAGCCATTGCCAAATTTTGTCCTACCTTTCATTGGACAATGAGAACCTTTTCACTATAAAAAATCGTGAGGAGAAAAGCCATTTCCACCTCTTCGAGGAAAAAAAACCTTCCTTATTACTTCCACGATAGGATCCCTCCTATCATTTAAGAATCTAGGGAGAATAACTTTTTCCTCCTTGTCTATTAAGCATTGGAACTTTTCACCTTTTCCTCCTTGTCTATTAAGCATTGAAACTTTTTTAGCTTTTTTCTATAAGAACTTTTTTATTGTTTCCAAACCTAAGAGGAAAACCCTTTCATTTTTTCTTGAGGAGTTAAGGAAACTTTCTTACCCATTCTTTTCTATAAAAACCTTTATATGGAAAAGAGAAACTCTTCTCTCATTCATTTTACCTTTAGCAAAGAACTTTTTCTTACCATGATTTAAAAGGTAAAGAACCCTCTTTTTACCGCCTCCTATTGCATTAGAGGTGGAGAACTTTGTCTCTTGAAAATCTCTAAATTCCTTTAAAGTAAAGCACTCTAACTCTTTACTACTTTTGATGACCCTTGAGGTAAAGAACCTTGTCTTTTTACCACCTCCAAATTCCTTTAAGGTAGAGTACCCTGACTCTTTGTCACCTTTGATGGTCTTTGAGGTAAAGAACCCTGTCTCTTTACTATCCTTAAATTCTATTGTGGTAGGTCATTCTGACTCTTTACTAGCATGATTTAATCTATATTATGAGAAGAGAATACATTACTTTTGAAAACTTAGATTAGCCTTGCTTTAGATATGATGAGGTAGAAAAAAATTTCTCATTTAGAACATCAATTTGACCCAAATAACAAGAAAGAGAATTACATTCTCCTTGAAACCTCAGTTTGCCTTATAGTAAGATTAAGGAATCTCCTTTATTATCTAAAAAATTTCCAAGAAAGCAACCAAACCTAGAATAATTGAATCAAAAGTTTGAATTTCCAAAACGGGTGAATTCAAAACTTGAAATTTCACAACAGTGAATTTCAACAAAGCCAAAGATTCCACGAAATTAATGAATCTTAAAAGAACTGAAGATTCCACAAAATGAGTTAATCTAAAAAAAGCTGTAAATTCCATAAAATGAATAAATCTTGAAAATGAAAAATTCTACAAAATGAGTGATTTTTAAAAAGCCAAAGATTCCACAAAATTAGTGAATCTTAAAATTGAAAAATTTCACAAAAAGAGTGAATTTCAAAAGGCCAAAAATTTCATAGAATAAGTATATCTTGAAAATGAGAAATTCCACAAAAAGAGTGAATCTTGAAATTGAAAAATTTTACAAAAAGAGTGAATTTCAAAAGGTCAAAAATTTCATAGAATAAGTGTATCTTGAAAATGAGAAATTCCACAAAAAGAGTGAATTTTAAGAAAACCGAAAATTTCACAAAATGAGTGAATTGGAAAGTAAGAAATTTCACAAAAATGAGTGAATTTCAAGAAAGTCGAAGATTCCACAAATAAAGTGAATCTTGAAAGAGAGAAATTCCACAAGAAGAGTGAATTTCAAAAAGACCAAAGATTTCACAAAATGAACAAATCTTGAAAGTGAGAAGTTTCACAAAATGAGTGAATTTCAAAAAGCCAAAAATTTCACAAAATAAGTGAATCTTGAAAGTAAAAAATTTCACAAAAAAATGAATTTCAAGAAAGCCAAAAATTCCACAAAATGGATGAATCTTGGAAGTGAGAAATTCTACAGAATGAGTGAGTTTTAAAAAAATCAAAGCTTCCACAAAATGAGTGAATCTTGAAAGTGAGAAATCCTACAAAACGAGTGAATTTCAAGAAAGTTAAAGATCCCACAAAATGAGTGAATCTTCAAAATGAGAAATTTTAAAAAGGCTTAAAATTTCACAAAATGAATAGATCTTAAAAGTGAGAAATTTTCACAAAATGAGTAATTTCAAAAGTCGAATATTCCATAAAATGAGCAAATTTTAAAAGTGAGAAATTTCACAAAATAAGTGAATTTCAAAATGTTGAAGATCCCACAAAATGAATGAATCTTGAAAATGATAAATTCCACAAAGTAAGTGAATTTAAAAAAAACAAAGGATTCCACAAAGTTAGTGAATCTAAAAAATGAGAAATTCTACGAAATGAGTGAATTTAAAAAAAACCAAAAAGTCCAAAAAATAAGTGAATCTTATAAGTGAGAAATTCCAAACAAATGAATGAATTCAAAAAAAAGTCGATGATTCCACAAAATGAGTAAATCTTGAAAGTGAGAAATTCCAAAAAATGAATAAATTTCAAAAATAAAGTTCGTCTAACAATAAACCTTTCAAAAATGAAGCTAGTCTAATGAGAAACCTTAAGAGTTGAAATTGTCTTAAGATACCTTAAAAATACCTTGAAAATATCTTGAAATGAGCTTAAAGAACAACCGCCCAAATAAGATGAAAATTGTTTTGAAACATATGACAACTCTTGGATGCCCACCTCTCAAATTTGTCCCCAAAGTATGAAAATATATGATGATTTATTTGATAGTAAAAAACTTACCTAAATTTCGATCTTTGAAAACTCCTTGCTGAATGTCCAAGTTGGTGCCCTTTGATCTTACCTTAATGAAACCTACCTTAAATGGTTGCTACCCTTGAAAATTGAACCATTTCTTGATAACCAAGCTTTCTTGTGAACTATAGTGCCTTTAACCTGTGCATCATAAGAGTTTTCTTCTTGGAAATCCTTGTAGATATTCCTCAAATCTGCATTGACAAGACCTATCTTTAAAACTATTTTAAAGGAATATGCACTACACATGATAGTTATACTGCTTATAATAAATGATGAATGACTTTGAAAAAAATTGACAAGAACCTCAATAGGTGAAATGCATAGGTTATATGAAAAAATCATGATGCATGAGAGATAAGTAACTCCTAGTCTAGATTCGTATTTACCTCCATCAACCTCCATTTTAAGGTGCTTGTGATTCCATACATTACCTTAGGGATCATGATCCACAAATGTACATCCTTTGCTCATTTGTGACCGTATTGGTGTTCAATGCTTAATGCCCCCCCCCCAATGTGTCCAAGAATTGCATTTTTTTTAAAGAGTCTTAGACCATTTCTTCACTTTTGACCCACACACATTAATGAATAATAGTTTAGCCTTAAAGAAATGATTTCATCATTTTGCAAAGCTTGACAGAGTAACTTACAATCTTTGTATTTGATTAAGATGTTCTGTTATTCTTCTCTTTTCTAACTAAAAAATGCAAAATGCAAAATGCACAAGGTAAAAGGTAGAAACATGATAGTGGCCTTTATGTTGATCAATAATACTAAAAGGTAAATACTTGGTTGAGTTAAAAGAGGAGGGTCATGTTGGAACAATGTAAAAGAAGATGGCCAAGTTTTTATAATGTAAAAGAAGGGTCTTTCAATGCTACCCATGAGTAGATTTGATTGTCTTAGAAAATCTGATAGTGCTAATCCTAAACCTACCACCTTTTCCAAAAAGCCAAATCTCATTTTGTTGCCTCCTAACTCTCATGATGGTTTGCTTTTGAAAAACACAATGGAAAATAAGCCCAATCACATTGCTTTGATCCAAATATTGCTTGATCTTAAGAACTTGCCTTGAATACTATCTCTTTTCTTCTAAATTGACTTTGTAGGTTTTTAGTCTAGAATTCATAGCTAACTTTTTTTCTTTTTTTGTTTCATTTTTATATTTTTTTGTGCTCTAACTTTTACCTAGGCTGTGTTAAAGGTTTGCAGCCCAGTGGGGCCTTTTTTTTTTTCTTTCTTTTTTTTTCTTTGTGAACTATGGCTTTGATGACTTGGGGCATGCGATAGAAGAACCTTTATAAAATGCTTAATAACTCCCCTTGTAGTGTTTGTATGAAACAGTCCTAAAATGACATGACTCAAGTGACATTTGTTATTGCACCTTGCTCTTGATCTTTTTTTTTTTCCATTGAATTTCTTTTTTGCATTTGTTTCCCCTTTAATTTTGGAGGAGTTTTCTTTGTTTGCTTTTTGAGGAATCACAAACATTTTCTGGTTGACCAATCATGAGATTACACTTAAGCCATTTAATGCAATAAGGACTATATTTCTCCAAAATCCAGTAAAAAAACCTCTTGTATTGAGGTTGAGGTACGCCATCCTAATAAAATCTAAGATATCACATATGAAGTTATTCTTTCTAGATTTGGTAGCATTTTTGAAGTTACCATTATCAAACTATCATTTCCACCCATGAGTAGTATTGTCACATTTGTGTTTGTTTATGAAATAAAGTATAATGGCGAAGGGGGTGAAATGGATGGTATAATGGTGAGAATGGTAAAATGGATGTAAAATGTAGGTTTTTATTGAAAGGCAATGAAACTTACATGTTACATCTTTTTATTATAAAAGAAAAGATTAATTGATATCCATTTAACAAAGACTACACTCTAGATTCTGAACAAAATCTAGGTGATTTTTACTATTAAGTTACTTTGGCAAGTTCTCAAAGATACAAGTCTACTTAAAGGATTCCATGTCATTCACGAATGTGTGTACACTTCTAGTTTGGATCAAGTTTAAAAATCTTGCTAAAAAAAAATGCCTTTCCCGTCCGCAAAAAGGGGCATAGAAACTTCTTTTATCCAGGAATTGTATGAGGTATCCTTCAAGATTGCGTTTGCCTTGCTCAATGTCGTTCATGGATGCACCGACTTGGAATGAATATCTTGTACCTTAAATGAAGTGATCATTTCATAGTATGAATGCATGAAAATGAAGATTGATGTATGCATGCAATGAATAAGCTTGATTATCTACGACCATAAAACCTCAAAACTTGTTGCTTGACAAGGAACTTAGAAGTGAGTATAGCTTAATATATGATTTTGATGCATATGAAAAAAAGTTTGTTTGAGGAAATAAAAGGACAAGAAAAAGAATAAAGTTAGTAGCAAGTTAGAATAGAATTGATATAGACAAATAACATATGAGCTACTATGAGAAGAGAAATCAAAGTTATAAAGAGAAAAAATATACGAACAAAGCAACAAAAATGGTCAAATGAAAAAAACTTAGTTATTTTGGTATAATAACATAAAATAGAACAAGTTACAAGAGCAATGAATCAATTTAACTAAACAATGCATGTCTTGTTATGGAAATCCTAGTTGATAGATCTATGGCCACTATATGCATAGGTGGTTTTTAAAAAAATGAAGGTATAGGGTGGTTCTTGAATCCCTTTCACTAAGTGCTATCAGACTAGAAAAGGCCCAATTCCTTACCCACAAGGGTTACATGAGGAAGAATTAATTCAAGTCATAGCTTTCATCGTCCTATTAGGTGACAATTATCACACTCGTGCAACACTACTTACTACTACAGATTAAAGAAACCTTAGAAAGTATTGTATCACATGACTAGCCTAACCCTTATATTTTGTAAAACTTTATAATAATGCCTAGAAATTGGTACCATGGGGTTTCGATTCCTTTCTTCCTAAGTTTCTATTTCTTTACCTAATTGTTGATAAAATAGTTTTAATGAATTTTATTTAGTTATGTTTAATTTTGACTTAATTTAATTTCAAATTATGAATCTTACCAGACTAACCGGATATGGAATCCTAGATGTCTTTGAAATCTCAAGAGTTTACCAAATCCACCAATAATTTGAAAAAACATCTTATTCAAACTATGAATCTTATCAAATCAATCAATTTTGAACAAATAATCCATTTTGGGATTTTATCAAATCCACCAATAACGGATTCCTAAAAGATCTGTTATGTATTTAAAAATTACCTTCATTTAATTTCTTTCTAACTTCTAGATGATGAGGTAAGTAAAAATACCTGAACAATTAATTAACTAACCTAATAAATTGTTTTTGTGTATTATTACTTCTTTTTTTTTTTAGATTCATTATGGGATTCAAATATAAAAACAAAATCAAGCTATTCTAAAAATTAAAAGAAAATAAAAGGTAAACAAAGAGATAAATAAATAAACATCCTAAGTTATATTCCTATGTGAATTTAATGGTTAAATTTAACATATGGCCCAAAAAAAAACAAATAAATAAAAACAGGAAAAGGAAAAAAAAAACAACAAAAGGCTTGCTAGTGACCAATTTGCAAATGAGAAATATGTTAGTGACTTAATGAGCGAATAAAAAGATCAGGGGGCTAAAATGAGAGTTATACTGAAAGGAGAGGCTGACCAGATCGAGTTTGGGCAAAATAAGATTGGGTTTGCAGGTTCAAAACGGTTTCTCCTCCAATTCAGCCGACGACAGCAATTTCAGAACAGTCTGCCAGCGGAGCTCGAACGGCGATGGTGGTGTTGTTTCCTTGAGGTGCGGACAGCAAGAAGCGGCGGCGTCTGGTGGCCCATCGAAGAGGAAGGCGGCAGTGGTTAAAAACGCGAACTCCTTTTCCTTTCGGCTTGGCACGAACGGCGGCTGGAAAACGGCTGGGGACGGTGGCACAATGTGAGACAAGGCGAGGATGGTGGTGGACAGGAACCTCCGGCGGCGGCTGGTAGCTGGATGGCGTCGAGCAACAGTAGGCAGTACCCAGGGGTGACGACAGCAAGTGTGTAAGTCTATTGTTTCTAGGGCACATGGATGGCGAGACCAGAGGCTAAGGATGCAGTTTTACCTTTTTCTGACTGGAGCGTAGGTTACAAACTTCTCCTCTGTTTTCGTTCAAGTGGTGACCCATCTTTATAGTAAGAGAGTTGAAAACATGGTTAACAAAATTTTTAAGAGTTTAAAACTCCAAATCAAATTTGAACAGGCTAATATCTGTTAGAATATGATCTAGCAAAAATATCAATTTTAGTCCAAAAAAACTCTTAGGCTACTGATTTGGTTCCAAATTCTATGTGTATTTTCAATTTGGCCCAGCCTTTGCAAGATTTGTCAAATTAGCCTAAAATTTTATAACAATAACCAGATTTTCTTAGAATTTCTTAGAATTGTCAAATTTAACTCAAACTCTAAAAAATTGCCCCAAATTTTCTAATTTTGCCTAGAATCTTCTAAAAACTCTCGGCTTTCACCCAAACTTTTTCCTTTTACCTAAATCGACCCTATAAAATTATTGGGATGCCAAATTAATGCCTAAACTAAATTAATTCCTATTTTAACCCTAAACAACCAATCTAAATTCCTAAAAATTAATAACACCAAATAATCTAAATATGCCTAATCCTACCAACTTCCTAAGTTATAAAATGATCAAATTGCCCTTAAAAATAAAAATGCTCCTTAAAATAAATTTTCTAAACTAAAACTTAAATAAAAGTTAGTGCTCGGACAAAATTGGGTGTCAACAAATGCAATTCCATATTTGATTTGATATTAAATGGCTAACGATGGTCTTCATGCCTCTTATAAAAAGATGCAAATATGTATGTAGACCAGCCCTTAGTACGATAGAGCTATGTGGCAAGCCCCTATAGTGCCAAACAAAAGTTACCAGAGTCAAAGAAAAGGAAAGAGGAATCCCATGGTAACAAACCAGGTGTGTCATTGTCCAAAGACTCAGAGGAGGTAGAACTAGCCCTTAAGAAAGTTGTGCAGATTGGCAAGGGCCTTCCTCCTACGATAAAAAGATCATTTGTTGAATTTTACAAGATAATATTGATATCTTTGTGTGATCCCCTAGTGATATGCCAAGCAAAGACTCTGAGATCATTACTCATAAATAGTAAGTGAACCCTTCCACTCAACTAGTTTAGCAAAAAAAGTGAAATATGGTGTTGGAAAAAAGATACTTCATTAGGAAAAAAGTTGAAAGACATTTGAAAGCTAGAATCATCTATGAAGTACGATACCCTGATTGGTTGGCAAACGTGGTCCTAGTAAAGAAAAAGAATGGGGAATGGCACATGCGTGTCGATTACAGAAACTTGAATGATGCCTGTCTTAAGGATTCATAGTTGCTACCTACCATTGACCAATTGGTTGATGCCACTAGAGAATTCAAAATCATATTTTCTATGGACGCCTTTAATGGTTATCACCAGATTTAATGGACCCTGAAAATGAAGAGAAACCGACATTCACTACTGGAGAAGTTATATATTGTTAGAAAATGATGCCTTTCGATCTAAACAATAAAGAAGCTACTTACCAATGCCTAATGAACAAGGTCTTTGTTGAGCAGTTGGAGCAGAACATGGAGGTTTACATGGACAATATGACCGTCAAGAACAGGGTGATAGATCACCACTTTGATGACTTAAGTGAAACTTTTCAGAGAATAAGACAGTTTAACATAGGGTTGAATCCCTAGAAATGTACCTTTGGGGTCGGTGGGGGAAGTTTTTAGGATATATGGTCTTAAAGAGAGAGATTGATACGAACCCTGATAAAATCGAAGTAATACTACCGATGCCCAATCCTTAAGATAAAAAGGACATTCAAAAGCTAGCTAGAATACTAACTACCCTAGGACATTTTATGTCCCACTTTGGGGATCATTGTCGACCCATCTTCTTCATACATAAGAAAGAGGTGATGTTCAAGTAGACAAAGGAGTGTCGAGAGGCCTTTAACAAATCAAAGAGTCCATGTGGCAGCTCTTTACATTAAAGCAACTGTAGCCCAAAAAAACCCATAATCTTGTATTTAGCAGTCATAGAAGGCTTGATTAGTGTAGTTCTTATCAAAGAACAAGGTTAGGAATAATGTACCACATACTATAAAAGCCAGACCCTCTAAGGGGTGGAGTCAGGATATTCCATCCTCCAAAAAGATGTCTTTGCACTTGTAATAGCATCCAGAAAGCTGAGACCATGTTTTCAAACACACAAAATCATCATTTAGATAGAACTGCCCATAAAAGACATCTATAGAAAGGTAGACCAATCAGGAAAGTTAGCCAAATAGTGTATTGAGCTAAGAGAATTTGACATTCAATATGAACATTAGAAAGCCATAAAAGTATAAACATTGGATGATTTTGTCACAAAAATGACACCGGCATCAGCCATTGAAGAGAAGCACAATCTTAGTATCCCACCTTAGAAGATGTACGTTGATGGAACCTCAGGGCCGGAATACCAAGACCTTGGGGTTGTATTGGGAGGACTACTTAGTATGGAATTCTTGCTCAGAATGAAGTTTTGATTCCCTATTTCAAATAACACGGCAGAGAATAAAGCCCTTTCAGCAGGACTACAAATGATCGGTAGAGTGGGGGGTACAATGCTTGCAAATTTACAATGATTCTCAACTAATTGTTAAACAAGCCACCAAAGCTACAGGAGCCAGAGATCCAACTCTTTGTAAGTTCTTGAGCATGGTTAAGAATTTGATGCAAACATTTGATTTCATGTAGGTTCAAAAAACTCTAAGGGCCTAGAATGCTAAGGCTGATGCTTTATCAAAAGGCCGAGAAAAGGTGTTAATAGAAGAACTAATAAAATCATCAATTCATTTCTTAGAACACTAGGTCCTTGCAGATGATTGAATAAAGCCCATACGGCTCTACCTTGAAATTGGGTCTTAAGTGGGACTCCCAAGGAACAAAGGAATATTAGAATATGGTCAAGAAAGTTCACCATTATAGGAGGCAAGCTATATCAGCATGGCTTTGCTACACCCTTTCAAAGATTCTTGACTCTCCCAAAAGGATAGGAATTCCTCAGAGAAATCCACCAAGGGGATTGTGGAGCACATATTGGCACAGATTCCTTGGCTCACAAGGTATTTGAGGCAATACTGCTTTTGGCCAACAATTTGAAGGGATGCCAGAGAGTTTGTGCAGCAGTCTTTTATTGTTTCGGGCCTTGACTTAATCAGGGCACTCTCTATAGCACCTAGACAAGAGAAGTATTACATTGTTACCATTGATTATTTTACTAATTGAGTGTAAGCAGAGCCTATGGCAAAAACAATAGCCCTTCAGATCATAAAATTTTTCTAAAAAAATATAATATGCTAATTCAAGTAGCCCCAAGACATCATTGCAGATAATAGTAAGCAGTTTGATAACTAGCAAGTGCATAGATTTGTGGAGACAAAGGGCATTTTCATCTAAACCTGTAGCTTATCTGCAATCAAATGGACAAGTTAAAGTTACCAGTCAAACTATAAAGAAGGGCCTAAAAAATAGATTGAAAAAGGACAAGAAAAAGTGGCAGAAGAGTTATCCAATATCGTATAGGACTATATAATGATTCTTCGAAGGCCAATAAGAAAAAGCCCTTTCACCATGTTTTATGGAATAGAAGCATTTATACTTGTCGAGATCACACACCCTACCCTGCGAGTTTAAGCATTCAACTCCAAAGAAAATGATAAATTTCTGGGAGGAAGTCTACGCCTCCTAGAAGAACTAAGGGATGACACTCGGGTCCGTATGAGAACTTTTAAACAATGGGTGGCTTTAGCCTACAATGGAAACATTTGAAAGAAGAATATCTAAGTAGAAGGAATGGTCTTTGTTTAGGTAAAGCTAATGGGAATAAATCTAAGGCAGGGAGCATTGAGGGCTAATTGGGACAAGCCTTTTATGATTAACAATGAAGTTAGGCAACGAGTTTACGAGTTGATGGATTTTAAGGGTAAAGCAATGCCTAGGATCTACCAATTTGATGATCTACTACCCTATTTTGTACAAATGATATTAGTTGAATAAAGACATTAATTCTTTCTTTGAATTTGAGATCTTATATATGAATAAATTTTGATGGATCGACATATGAAGCCCTTGAATAGGCCATTAAGAAATGAAAACCTAAGATTAGGTTTACAAAAGGTTGGAACATAAACTGCCTCCTTAAATGAAGATAGAGTAAAAATTATGAAGGGAAAATAACCCCAAAAAGTATTCAAGGCTAAGCCAAAATGAAGATGTGCAAGATGATCCACTAAATAGACCTTTCTTGGATATAAACGGGCCTTGCTAAAAGAAACTAGCAATAATGCAATGATGCCCCCACAAGATGAAAGAAAGAGATTTCATTAACTTAATTAACAGATACAGTTACAAACCTCCTTTCTTACATTTATCTTAGATAAATAAAAGGTCACAAATCAAATGTTGATGAGAAGGCATGAACCAGGCACTGACATTAGATTAAAGGACCAGCTTAAGATGAATATTGGTGGGGAAATTTGAATTATATATAGGTAGCGAAGGCTAAATTGGCAAGGAAGGGCGAATCATATGTAGGTGACAGAGGCCCGGACCATCATTTTGAAGTTTGTAAAAGTGACGCATACTGACCCTAAAGTTTGTGGAAGTACCACTTCTCATCCTTCACAAAATACCCAGGGTGGTATTTGTTAAAGAGGATTTAGTAGAAGTAATACTTAAAATTCATCCTCTAAGGGAACCTCCTTGGTATCAATCACCATAGAACCTTCTTCGAAAGGCATCACTCCTACTTTCTTTTTCTTTGGCCATGCATCAAAGTTTGAACCCAACTCCACATAGGCAGAAAAGAAAGAAAGGTCTAAGTCTAAATACTTCTACTCAACTTGAAAACTATAAGAAAGTAAGTCGTCCTTAAATTCTTTGAATGCTTCTTTGTCGAGGCCCTTTTTTAGTGTTCTGATGGTTGACACAAGCTCATTGACGAGGGCATTAGCCCTTTGGCAGAGCCGTTGATGCTCATCCTACACACTTTGAGTGACCTCACCAATCCACTCAACTTGATAAGAAAAAGAGGGAGGAATGATTGAGCTAGAGCTGGCCTCACCCTAAGGAGCTTTCCTTGACAACTAATAATTTTATTTGGTGGCCTCCAGTTAAGCCTTGGCTGTTGGGCCTTAGAGAAAGAGTCAAAACCTCCCTTTCCTCAACCTTGTGAATAGCCCCCATTTATTCTATGAGCTTTTAAGCTTGTTCTTTAACAAGATTCTCCTACTTTTCCTTGTTAGCCTTCTTATCCATGATCTTCTTCGCCAACCCTTCGTGAGCAGAATGCTCCAAAGCAAACTTTTTGTTAAAGTCGAATTAGACGTTTTCAGGTGCTCACTCTGAATGACTAGCGTCATCATGCCCTTTTCTTGAATAGTGAACCTCTCATTAATAGCACAGGTGATGTTGGCGTCCTATAGTTAAAAAAAAAGTTAGGAAGCCTTAAGACATAAAATCTCTTTAAAAGACAAAAACTATGAATGTACATAGAGAAGGTCCACTACTATGTTCATTAATTGGGCATTATACCCTATTGGGTAATGTCCTAAGGGCCTTTAGAACCCTATGGGTAATGTCAGTCCTATCTTCCAAGATTGACTCATTAACCCTTATTACCCTTGGGGGTTGAACACTTGGTCTAGCAATATCTTCTTTCTTTTATGAGATCTTCTTTCTGAGCTCGGCCCCATTTAGGAATTCTTGAGCTTGAAGCGAGCATCTACTTTACTTAGAGAAATCGACCCTCATCGAAATGGCCTGAGAGCTGGACCTTTTAAGGTCCACCAATTTGAGCTTTCTACAAAACAACCATCGTAGAAATGATGGTGATGGGTGAAGGAAAAATGAGCACTCCTTGAGAAGAATACACCACAGAATGAATGGAATGGTGCTTGCTCCCTATTGATCTTTTTGCTAGGGAGGCTGGAGTGAAAGATACACAATAATCATAGAATAATGTCAGATTAATGCCTTCAACAAAGGGAAAATCATCAAGGGTAAAAGGCATATCATCACTCCCCCTTCCAAAAGCTTCAGCTACTCTAAAAAGAAAAGGCTGACCCTCTTCCTTTGAAAACAAAGAACCCCCTCTAAGGAGGATTTTTTCACATGCACCACCACAGGTGTAGATTTAGGGGCAGGGGTCGTGGAGACCTTTATAGTGGTCCCCAAGAAGTAGGCAACCTCCGCTAGTAGGATCTAAAGCTTATAGGGCATTGGCCAACCATTGCTAATGCTCCTTCACCGCTTTAAGAGATCTCTAGCATAGCCACCCATATCTCCAATATAAAGAAAAGGTTACAATGACCCTAAGAAAAGGCAAAACAAAGGGAGGTGTAAAATGAGTATGACTCCTAGAATCTTGGGGACCTCACAGGGCCATTGAAGCCCTCTTGAACAACTCTATCAATGACCTTATCTTAGTGGGAACCACTCCATAGGATTCTCCACATTAAGGTAGGTCAAGTGGGACCTACTGATCCCAACCACCTAAGTGTGGTCTCCATAATCTCTATGTATGGGATTAGGAACAACTTCATATTTTTGTCATTCTCAATCACGGGCTCTAACCACAAAAGAGCCCATGGTAAGCTTTGGGTCCTTCAGAGCCCTTGAACAATAAAGGCCTTTGGATGAGGGCTTGTTGAGGGGTTACAACGAATGTATAAAGGATGCCCCACTTTGGCTTCTTCAGAGTTAAGAAATATAGATCCTTCCAGTCGGCCTATGATTCATTGCCGAAGATGAAGGGGAAAAACTTATTACCTCCTTGGTTGATAGGGGAAATGTGGAAGAAGCAAGAATCCTTCTTCAACGTCAGCATGTAAAATTGAAGAAAAACCTCCAGAATGGGGGGTCACTATCACCATCCTTTAGAAGATGATGAAGAAATTAATGTGCATAAAAGAGTTTGGAGTCAGCTATGAAGGCGACACTTGATAATGCTTACATAATTGTTCCACCAAAAAGTGGAGAGGAAATTGAATCCCAACCTGGAGCTACCTTATGAAGACTATGAGGACATTGGCCCTACTATCACCCTCAACGCAGCCCTCATCCTCTAATGCCTGGGCCCTTTTTAAAGCAGCCACTACTCTATTGGGCCAATAGAATCGCTTTAGATTGGTAGCCAAGTCCCTCTCCACTAGAGACGTCCTCGCCTGTTTCATCATTGATAAGTTATGAATGAAAGGTCCCGTGGAAGTGCCCACCTCCACTTTAGCTACTTCAGTGGCGGGTTAGGAAACTTGACTGGTGACAGCCCTTCCCGATGATGATGTAGAAGATTTTATTTAGGAAACGTTGGTGAAAAGTAGGTAAGGGCTGTTGCCAAATAAAGATGGATGATGGAGGGAAAGAAAAAACAAAAAAGAGATCCAGTCCATAAACCAAAATCCGACATTAAATCCAAAAAAAAGCTGACAAAAACTAAATTACTAGGAAAAAAATTGATAAGAACCAAATTTGTTACCTGACTAAGGTTGTTTGTACTGGAATGAGAGAAAAGTTAGAAAAATGAATTCAAATAATGTCAGAGGAAGAACTTCGAGTAAAAGCAGAAAAAGGACCAAAAGACAAGAGTAGCAGAAATCAATACCAGTAGTCAAAAGGCAAATGGAAGGGGGCAAAATTAGGGAAATTATGAATCTCATGTAACCTTTTCAAAAAATTTCCATGATTATGAAAAAAATATTTGGGCATATAAAGAATAGATATGTGGTACTGCACAGCCGCTAGAAGGGTAATGCCTGGTCATTTCACTAGAAGAACATTTAATAGGCATCATTTCATCTC
Organism: Aquilaria sinensis; assembly: GCA_005392925.1. Lineage (NCBI taxonomy): Eukaryota > Viridiplantae > Streptophyta > Magnoliopsida > Malvales > Thymelaeaceae > Aquilaria > Aquilaria sinensis. The sequence continues at coordinate 69,619 of SMDT01003367.1, forward strand.
ATAACATAACCATTGGATCTACCATATGTGGTAAGGATGAGCAGTTGTCAACAACTCAAGTTAATACAATGATGCACTGAAGGGAGTGCACTGGAAGTTATTTGAAAAAACATTACTCTTTCCTGAGGAAAACCCAAGGACATTGTAGATGGGCATTACATTTGATATAAAATGGTGATTATGAGAAACCTGAGGACATAGTAGATGGGCATTATACCTCATCCCAAAACAATGATGCATCAAGAAAGAAGGACATCCCATAGAGACGCAACCATATACTGATTACTCCTTCAAAATGTAAGGCCTTGACCTATATTTGTTTTTCTAAAGGTGGGAGCTATTGATACCATATGGGCTTATATATGGCCTACAAAGAGAAGGAACATGTCAAGACAAACCAGAGAAGGTTTATAGTTAGAAATACAATAAACTTGGCCCAAGACAAGATAAAGAAAGAATCCGATATAGATGAAAATAAAATTCCTTAATTGTGGGATTATCCCAATCTAAGATCGAGCCTCTTGGGCTCTCCTAAACTATAGAAAAGGATTCCCCTCACTAAGCTTAATGTATGAGATGTTATTCTGCACTCTATTACCATTATTCTTCAGCGGAGACTGACTTAATTATTAGAGGGTTTCCCCTGGAAAAACATTTCAAAGCTCTGACATTGCCTTTGGTTGCAGAACCTTTGCCCTAGCATCTTTAAAGCTTTAAGGCTGGCTTAATGTAGGAAGCCTTATGAAAAACTGGAAGCAAACTGGGTAAGGTACTGAAGATTGACACAACCATGAAATAGGTTGATAGAGGAAATATGCAAGAATTTATATAAAGATTGACATTACCAAGCCCCTAGTAACAAGGACACAGTTGGAATACTTTGGCCAAAAAATCTTGTATGAAGGAGTGTCTACCCTACCTTATTCTTGCAAAAGCATTTGCCATCAATAACAAAACTGCATTTAGAAAAAGACAAAGGCCTAAGGTAAGGAGTTGAAAGGGGAAATCATCAAGTTCAATGATACACTCAAATATTTAATCAATGAGGCTAAGACTAACAATAAAGAGAATGAGTACGACCAGTAGATGGTGGTTCACTGGTCGGTCGTCGAAACCACAAAAAATAATTTTGGCATTACTAATAATTCAGAATAAACAAATGTGTACTATAGCAGTGAAAATCAGGTCGAATCCCAAGGGAAAATTTTTAACCGAAAGCTTCCTGTCAGAAAATTGAAATAAAAGATTAGGGGGATTGTTTGTAATAAAAAATAAAAAAAAATAAAAAAATAATCAAAGAACAAAAATTAAGAAACTTATCAAGTAAGAAATAAAATGAAACAATAAAGAATGCAAACCTTAGCATTAGTCAACATCCACCACTGAACTCCTACAATTGATCATCGATGCATAAATAGATCAATCAAGACTTTGAATATTCATTATTGGAGCTATCTTCCTACCTCTCCTTAGTCATAGTTAATCAAAAAACAAGCGATCTAATTAACCCTAACTACTAAACAACCTAAAACAAGCGCTTCAATTTAAATTAACAATTGTATTAGAGAGATCGATTAAATTAATAAACACAGACACAAGTGACTGCATTTAATTTAGTTGAATGTTCTCCCTAAGACCTAATGATTTCTGACACAATAAATCAATAAACCTTAGTTGCTTCACAGATTAGAGAAACCAAACAATTACATATTTGATTTCCAACCCAGCAGTAGATTGAATTCGAATAACAATTAGTAGGCATTTTAGCATACAAACGAAATAATCATGAAATTAATCATAGAAAAACATCCAATACTAAAAATATTAATTGAATGAATAAAACAAATTTGATCTCATAGTACTGAAGAATTCAGGGTTTCAATTTTCTTCAACCAAGAATAAAAAGATCACTAAAAAGAAAAGAAAACAAACAAGAAAAGAGACAAAGAGAGTTGGTGGAGAGAGGGGAACAGCCCTTGGTTGCAGTTGCTGCTTCTCCAGTTCTTATAAAAACTAACCTAAAAGAGAAACACAATGAAAACTCCCCAGACTTTATGTATTGTTTTAAAATAACCCCACATAAATGTAAAAGATTAAAAACAACTAGAATGCCTTAATATGACCAAGGGAATAGTGTCTTCCAGCTTTAATTTTTTCCCACATGGTTTAGAAGCATTCAGAATTAATCCACTTCAAAACTGGTTTCAAAGTTATGAACCAAGAAATGCTCTAGAACATCAGTGACAACTTCAAGCTGAAATTAGACCTTGATGTATCCATATCTCTTAAATCTCAAAGCATGAAAGTTGTAGAGCTCTTTCTTAGCTTCGAAACGACACTTGAATCACATGAAACGGCATCTGCAGCGAAACATATGCCCAAAATACCGTAACTACTTCTGAATCAGCGATGACGCGTAAAACGCGACTTTGAAGCAAATTTGACCCTTTTAACGTGCAAATTGGGTTTTATGGTTTTATATGATTTGTAGCTCAGAATGTTAGCTTTCTAATGAATTAAGAATCACTCCATTTCAATCTCTGTAGCTCAAGATATGATTTTTCTACTAGAACATTGTCAATTTGTCAAAATCCTGAAAGAACACAACCAAATTAAAACTTGTAAAATCACAAATTAAATCCACTTTTAATCAATTGAGTCCATATATGCTCTAAGCTACAAAACATACTTAAAGTAGATCTTTAAGGTTTAAAACACATTAAAACAAGCTAAATATGAGAAAAATAAATATAACAAATGTAAGCTTATCATTCACAGAAGGACCTGAAAGTCTAACACAAGTCTAGACCTGAACCAAATATCAGGCCTAATACTTGCGGACATAAAAAAAAAAAAAGATAAGGCTAAAGGAAAAAAAAAATAAAAAATCAAGAACCTGTTTAGCATAAATTAAATAGAGCCCATTAACATGTTTTCACCGCTCCCCATGCTAACAGGTTGTGGGATCATATTATGTGGACTTTAGTTACCCTTTTAATTGAGGTGGTCAACATCAACCTCATCTACCTCTGTAAACTATTTCATCCGGAACAATGAAGAACTCCAACAAGACTAGCTAAATCATCCATGGAAAATTGATTGGACTCGAGGAAGGATCAAAAGTCGGCACTAATATGAATGGATCACTGAAGATGGGAGGCCACGACAAGAAGTTCACTTGGTCTAATGATGGTTAGTCTCACGCCAACATCTAAATCACTAAAGAGTTATCTGCTTGATTTTGTTCCTAGTGGCCATTTCATACAATAAATTAATTTTTGCCTCCAAATCCCATTGTAAAAAGATGCTTGTTCACTGGCTTAGGATAAACAGTAGCTCCTCTAGCAAGAAGTGGAGGCCAATGGAGGTATGAGAAAAAGAGGCCTCTAAGTAAAGTGGGAAAAGTTGTGGGATTATGTCGATTAAAGACAATAACATGACTGTAAATTAGGACCAACTTTGGGGGGGGGGGGGGGGGGGGGGGGGGGAGGAATTAAACCCACACTGCTCTTTTCTTACTTAGCTAAAACAGGTTAACTTGCTTGAGTTAAAGTAAAAAAAAATTGGACCTAAACTATTCAATGCGTGAAGAGACTGCTAATGGGAGGTTAGCTTTAAAAATAAAGCAAACTCAAGCCTCAACAAAACTAAATAGGCAACCTAGCCCAAAAAGAAACATTTTTTCAGGCCTAATGGAGAAGAATTAACAATAAACAAAACAAGAACAAAAACTAAGAAGCCCTAACTCTAGGATCCTTAGATCTAATAGAGCAACACAAGCTACTCGTCCTCGTAGATGTAAAGAAAATCTCACAACAAAAGCAGATGCTCAGTGAGACCTTATTGGAGACTTGGGTTTTGAAGAAGGCACCCACATGATCAATAAATCAACGAAAAAGACTTGGAAGTAATCGAACTCAACCATCCATTAGCAATCCTTGATAGGATCCTTAGGTTGTCATTCTAGAGGCAATTGGACTTTTGTGACATGGTGCTTGGGGAGGAGAAGATACATAAACACTAATGACATAATCCACCAGGGTATGACCCCAACAAGACGTAGCCTTGACCAAATTGTAGAACTTATTGGAAGCTGAGCTTAAAAAGACTTTTAGAAGCTAGAAAAACAAAATGCAATCTTTATATTCTTAATACTACTTTTGTTTCAGATTGTGTCTAAATTTTACATATGTTACAAGAATTTCTTCCTTTGATGCTAGGCACGTTGCACATGATCTAGTAAATCACATCAACATCGGAGTCTCCTCCTTAATGCTTGGTGGTAATCATTCTTAGAGAAAAGGTAGCAGCAACACACCAAACTGCAGCTTCTTTGATTCCTTAGCATTTATTTTATGGTTTCTGATTAAAAGAAATGTAGAATTTAATTTAATTTTGGTACAAATTTTTGTGGACGTAATTACATTCCAGATTCAGTCACGCTCATCCATATTCGCTGCGTGTGCGACCGATGACGTGTCAGTGACATGGCAAGTCAACAAAAGTTGGAGCGAATTTCGGAGGCCGAGGTTTTGGTCACGCTTCCATAGACGGAAAAGTCCGACAACTTTTAAGCAATATTATGAACCTCATTGAACCAAACGCTAAATGCCACTTTTACTCCTGAGGTTTGATGCTAACTACACATTCACATCTGCATCTAGAACTAGCACCATTTAATACTTTCAATTTTAGTATAGAAGAATATTGTCTTGTTTTTAAAAAGAGGGAAAATTAATGAATTAAATTTTTCATTAACTAAATGAAGTTATTCAAAACTTAATTAGATTAGTAATAATGTACTAAAAGTGCTTATTCTACACACACACACATATATTTGGCCAGTAAAAAATGAATTCCATTAAACCATCAAGGAGTCATACAATATCTCTCGCTGCAAGCAATCCTTATCCTGGAAGGGAGATGAAGGACAATTTGTCTAATTTAAAAATCTCATCTTCCTCTCACATCGTGCTATAGCATCAATAAATGTATTAACAGGCCAAGGATGTATATACTTATATTAATTATTTTCCTAACTTTTACGATTATTAACTCTTCAGCTTAGGAGGTCCAAATTACTTCTGAAAGAATTTTTTTTCACGGTATTTTTTTTAATTGATATTTTCAAATAGGTAAACTAAAAAATATTTATGAAATTTAGTTACTTTCTAAAGAATTTTACTCAAATAATTATTACGCATTTATACTATTGGCTTTTATTTTAAGTGACTTTGTTCTTGGGAAAAGATTTAAAAAGTAAAAATAATGAACAATAATTTGTTATTATTAATGTGAAGCTAGGTAGTTGACACTTAGATTTAGAGGAAGACAATTACATGACAATTCAAATCAGATGGTAACTGAAGGTTTTCAGACCTCGAGGTAAACATGTAATTGACATAAGACCTTAGGGGTGAAAATGTATTTTGCTCTGAAATAAATCACGCTCGCTCCAGCAACTGATCCAAAAATCTTAAATACCTGCCAGCAAGCTTTTTGGTTCAATTTCTCTAGCTTCAGATTTTCAATCGACCAGGATTTGATCGTAATAGGCGACGCAATCGGCTTTTCTTCAGATCATTTTTCGGCTGCTTTCGCAACTTCTCCGACGGCGAAGAAGCCGCGTAATTTTATCTTTGTCCCGTCAACGACCAGATCAGTTTCGTAATTCCATGGGGACTCACATCAGATTGGTCGGATATTTCAATTTTTTTTCTGTGTAATCTGATGCTATAGTTTTCGTTATCCTTTTTTCTATCTAATCTTGGTTTTCTATATCTAACGTGCAGATTGGTTCCTACACTAACCGTGCTTCTGCGTCCGGAGAGGTTCTGGGTCGCTCGCTAAAGGTTCCCTTACTTGCCAGGTTTTACGGCACGGAGGCATCTCCTCAGACTAATGGGTATCAACTTGATCTTCCTTAGTTGACGCACATGTTTGTTTGTAGGACTGCAAAATGAACTAATCAGCTACACTGTCATTTAAACAATTTTGTGGTGTATGATCTCCAATCGGAATAGTCCCAGGAAGGAGGTTTATTAGAAAATAATCCTTCTGTCGCGAGTTTATTGTCGTATTTTCCATTTTGTGATGTCCAGAAAAGATTGCAGAATTTAATAAAAAATTTATATTAAAAATATCATGGACTAGGGTGATGTGAATAAAGTATCTTTTACAAATTTGAAATTAAAATAATGTGTTTTCGTGCAAAAAATTAGAATGAACCTAAACTCTGTAAAAAGGCATTGTGTCAATGAATTTGGGATGGAGGTTGCATATTGCTATTGGCTACTAGAGATCTGTTTTTCTGTCCCCGTATGCATGCTTGCTGTGTGCTAGACATGCTCTTTATGGACTTGTTTGTGGTTTTGATTGACTTCCCATGTCAGGTTCAAAGGGCATGATATGCTGGCTCCTTTTACAGCAGGGTGGCAGACTACTGACTTAAATCCTCTAGTTATAGAGAAGTCGGAGGTATTCTTGTGTTCATTTCTTTAGCTTTCCTACAGTAGTCTAGGCTACATTCAGCTGAGGTTACTTTTTTATCAAGCCATATCACACCAGTGCTAATGTGATCAGTTTTCAGGGTAGCTATGTTTATGATGTTAATGGGAAGAAGTATCTGGATTCTCTTGCTGGTCTTTGGTGTACAGCCCTTGGTACTGATTTCATTTTCTTCTCTTCTCTATATACGCTTGTTGTAAGTAGTTAGTATCTTTGTTGTGTTTATTTTTCTCATTGACATGGTTCTGTGTTTAAATTACTGGCTTCAACCTGTTTCAATAAAAGGAAAAAGGATCACAAAGAGCCAAATCGCCCCATGTTTTTTAGCTACCGCCAATAAGGTTTTAGCAATTCATCAACTGATCATTCCTTTGTTTTGATTAACTTGCATTGTCACCCTTTATATAATACTGGAAACCAAATGATACTATCTTGCGTTAAAATTATTTTTCATTCTGATGACAGAGTGCTTGAATGTATCGTCATACACTTGCACTCTTAGTGCCCACTGAAGTATTCTATGTGGTCATGAACAAGGTTTAACATAACTCTGGAACAAACATGTTCTTCTTTCTCTTGTTTGCATACAGAGGGATTTAACATAACTCTGGAGCAAGGTTTAACATAACTCTGGAACAAACATGTTCTTCTTTCTCTTGTTTGCATACAGAGGGATTTGCTGAACGTATAAATGGAATTGCTGGATTTTCTAGCAAATACAACATTGAAATGTCTTAGATGCACATGTATGAAATAGGAAAGACGAATTTTATTAATGGCTCGCACCAATAATATGTACAAAAGTTGGTCACAGGTTTCTGAGGGTAGCTTACCTTTGATTCTTTGAAAGGTGAAGCATGCACAAAACCTTCTTTGCTACGGCTTACCTATGAGAATTTGACATTGTAACTTTCTAGAGCTAAGAATAGTGCTTTTTTACTGCATATTGATGTACCTTTGCTCAAGTGGCTCCATGTTTTTTCCCTTAGTTGATGCTGAAGGAATGTTGATGAAAGCTGTTTTGTGAATTCGAATTTCTGCAGGAGGAAATGAACCTCGGCTGGTAGCTGCTGCAACCGCTCAGTTGAATACACTGCCATTTTACCACTCCTTTTGGAACCGTACTACAAAACCGTCATTGGTATAGATAAATTCTGGTTTCAAATGTGGCTTGTTTCTGATGTTGTGTTTGTTTGACTGTTTGATTTACTAAAAGAAAAAAAAATCCTCAAAGTTATTGCACCCCCACTCCCACAAATCCCATTGCTGTGCCATGACTTACAAAATTTTGGATGTGCATGTTATGTAATGCTAGCCTTGCTGCCTGAAAGCACAACCCCTTTTTCTGTCTACCTATACAGGATCTTGCAAAGGACCTTCTTGAAACTTTTACTGCAAATAAAATGGCAAAAGTGTTTTTTACGAACAGTGGTTCTGAAGCCAATGATACTCAGGTTTGCTAATTACTTGCGCTAGAATTGTCTTTGGAGTTTCTTATCTTACTTTTGGGCTGTTCTACCATATACTCTACTATCATAAATATGGTACTCAAAAGTGATCATCATGATCTTTCGTTGATTTTATACACATGTATCTAATTTTTAATGCTTCATGAATAGGTGAAGCTGGTATGGTACTATAATAATGCTCTCGGACGACCAGAAAAAAAAAAATTTATTGCTCGTGCAAAATCGTAAACTTTATCAACTCATTTTCTCATAATTTTCTATCTTATTTTTGTCATATTTGCTAGTACTTATCCTGTGACATAATTTTTCCTCCAGGTATCATGGTTCTACTTTGATAGCAGCTAGTCTTTCTGGGTAAAACAAGTTCACAGCTGATTATTTCATTTATTTTGTCCTTATGTTGAAGTTTGACTCGGATAGTCTTTTAAGCCTCTGGTTCTTTGAGTTTTATGACCAGTAAATATTCCTCTGCAGGCTTCCAGCTCTACACCAAAAATTTGATCTGCCTGCTCCTTTTGTATTGCACACAGATTGCCCTCATTACTGGCGATATCATCTTCCAGGTTTTTCATTTTGCAAATCTCTTGCTTGGCACCTTCTTGTGATCAACTCAAGTGACATTTATGAAAGCTTGTTTCAGGTGAGTCGGAAGAGGAGTTCTCAACCAGATTAGCAAATAATTTGGAGCAACTTATTCTCAAAGAGGGTCCAGAGACGGTAATGTTGCAGAAAACATTTAATTTGCAAATAAACTTGTCTTTGTTATCGAAATGATGGTTCCTTGGCATTCTGATGTGTTATTCATTCTCAGATTGCTGCATTTATTGCTGAACCAGTAATGGGAGCTGGAGGGGTTATTCCTCCACCAGCTACTTATTTTGAGAAGGTAATGTTTGAGACTTTCTGTACTTGACTAGTGGTTTTCATTGTGAATAGGTGTCAGCCTTGTACCAGGGATCTGGATTTTATTTTGTGATTAAGAATACACTAGCTTCTTGTTATTCTATGAGTTATAAAGTGATTGTTCTATTCACAGGAAAAACTCATTTTTTTCTATTGTCCTCTTTTGGTTCATTTATTTAGCTTCAAGAAGAATTTGCTTTTAACCAAGCCGAATGGAGAGAGGATTAACATAGCTGATCCAATCTTAGTTTGGCTTAGGCTTAGTTTGATTGATGGATTCAATCTCTCTCACAAACACACAACTCAAACCCACACATGCATGTGTGTGCACATTGAGTACTTTTAATGTTTCATTTGACATTGATGCAGATTCAAGCTGTTGTAAAAAAGTACGACATATTATTTATTGCAGATGAGGTATTGGATTATTCTGCTTTCATATTTCTAGGATCCGCTTTTAGTTGTGCTGTAGCTACTCATAGTCATTTGTGGCTTCAACAATTCCGTTAGGTTATTTGTGCATTTGGAAGGCTCGGGACCATGTTTGGATGTGATAAATACAACATTAAACCTGATCTCGTGTCTTTGGCAAAGGTAAAAATAAAATTGCACTATATTCAAACACAGGAAGTTCATTGTTGGGTATTTCTGACCTTTCACCTTGTGGATATCAATGCTCCCAGGCTCTCTCTTCAGCATATTTGCCAATTGGAGCAGTTATGGTGAGCCCTGAAGTTTCAGACATCATTTATTCTCAGAGCAACAAACTTGGTATGTGAAGAATTCTAGTGAACTGCATTATATTTATTTGTATACTTACACAATTCAGCGTTGAACTTTGTTTATCTTAGGTTCTTTCTCTCATGGATTCACCTACTCTGGGCACCCGGTATCCTGTGCTGTTGCGATTGAGGCACTCAAGATCTACAAGTATGATTCTTTCTGGCTGATACATTAATCCTGAGGATTGCACTAAGCTGGCTGACCGAAATAAATTTCTCCAAGAAGCCCCAAGTTTCATTCCTAGAATCTTGAAATATATTTGTTTTTGTCGTATTAGTTACGTATTAGGAATTTTGTTAAGGCATTCAAGAGAGTCCTGCTCTGTCAAGAAATTGTCTCTGTCGAACTTTTTCCTGTTTGTGATCGTTAACCTTTTGTTGTACAAGGAATGGCTTCTGATAGGAAGTTCCTCCATGGTTAAAAACAAAAAAAAAAAAAAAACGGAGGGAGAGAAAATAAGCTTTTTGTTATTGGACTTTCTTTTAACAAAATAGCAAAGTTAGCCCTGCTTCATTTCCTTGCAGAGAAAGAAATATTGTTGGCCAAGTGAAGAGCATCTCCCCGAAATTCCAGGATGGTTTGAAATCCTTTTCGGACAGCCCTATAATTGGCGAGGTATATGACAAAATAATGCTAGTGAAATATTAAGCCTTGTTGCGCTCCATTATAATCCTGTTATATTCTGCAGATAAGGGGCACTGGTTTGATTCTTGGCACAGAGTTTGCAGACAAGAAGTCTCCTAATTACCCTTTCCCTTCTGAATGGGGTAAATTCTACTTCTCCCTTTATAACATCATCTTTTTCCTACAAAAGAAAAGAAAAAAAGGAGGTGTTTTGGGAAACTATCTTCTTCTTTAGTCTGGTGTCTCTGTTCTTATGCTTCCCGGCAAAACTGCCTCAGGAGTCGGAGCTTATTTTGGAGCACAGTGCGAGAAGCACGGGATGTTAGTACGTGTTGCTGGTGACAACATAATGATGTCCCCACCATTTATCATAACTCCTAACGAGATTGATCAGGTCTGTTTTTTATGATCATTAGTGATTCTTTCTCATCACCGGCTCCTCATTATTTCTATCTGGACTCTGGCTGGTTATTTGCGTGTTATTTGGATAATGCCCTCCACGGTAATCAGATAAAGAAAAGAAACAAAAGTCACGGAGGAGATGGAATTAGGGTTTCAGGGTGAAGAAAGAAAAACGAGACACCACAATCTTTTTTTTTTTTTTTCGGTGTTAGTATTGATAAATAAACCATAGATACACTTGCATTTTGCATTACATTGTATATAACAATTTTGTTCGCATAACCGCTATCGGAGGCATGCTCAAGTAGGTGCTGCTAACCATAATGCTCTTGCTGATTATCAGTTGATCGACATTTATGGGAAAGCACTGAAGGCAACTGAGAAGAGGGTGGAGGAACTAAAGACTCAGCATAAGAAACAATGAGCCTCGAACGTGACAGTAGAGGACAAGGGACCTGAGACTTGGAAGATTGAGCAGTAGCACTGATATGATTCATGCAAGGGAAAGGCATATCTGGACGGTTCCATTCCGTTACATGTTTATAGTGGCATTCTGGTTTGCTTGGGGTCTGACAATTGTTATTAACGAAGTAAGGCATTGCAACCAATAATAATGGTACCATTTTTATTTGTGGCACTCAAAATACAATATAAGTTATTACAAGATTTTAACGAGAGAAATGAGGGACAATGAGTGGGTGTTTTTTGCCTCCGGAGGCTTGAATAATGGACCTCAGGCCAGATGTAAACCTGATGCACTTTGAAGTGGTCATTCCATAAAAGCTTCAAGTGCATTGGTGTTGAGCACTAGAATCTCCATATAAGGTGAAGGTACAGAAATTGTATACTTGCACCCCAAGCGCTTAGGTCTCAGATAGATTCACGAAGTTTTAAGATTGACATGAACCAAAATCCTCTCCATAGATGTCATCTCATAACCTTGGTAAAATGAACAAACAACGATTCTAACAGGTGCAAGGATTTGTATACCAGAGAAGCTCCGTTGAACCAATCCAACTCAATCCAAACCCGGCTCAGGGGGTCCCAGAGCTGCCGAACATACCTCACTTTACTTGGAGCTGACGCAATTGTTCTACAAGCCTACCTATATCCCTCCAAGAAGTCCCCTGCTCCGAAACAGCTGCCAGTGCTTCATCCTTCAACTTTCTAGCTCTCACCTTCACTTCTTCACCCTCCTGCATCGACTCTCTAATTATCCGGCCAAACACCGCAGGGTCAGGCGCCAAGTCTGCTCCCTCACAAAGCCCCACTGCCACACCCAACTCCTCCACCAGGAGCCTTGCATCCACGTACTGGTCTGCTTCCATAGGCCAAGCCAATATCATGACTCCACCCACTATCCCTTCTAGCACCGAGTTCCATCCACAGTGACTTAGGAACCCGCCCACCGCCCGGTGGTTCAGTATGGCCACCTGCGGAGCCCAGCCCTTTATCACCAAGCCCCGCCCTGCCACCTGTTTCTCGAAACCGTCGGGTAAATAACCAATCCCTTCTGCTTGTTGGGCAGCACCCGACTTCACGACCCACACAAAAGGGATCCTGCTCTCTTCAAGCCCACAAGCCACAGCCTCTGTTTGTTCCTTTGTTAGTACCTTTTGACTTCCAAAGCAGACATAAACAACTGAACCGTCCGGCCACCCGTCAAGCCATGTGAGCACATCGTCACTCGGAATTGACTCGGTGCCCGGCCTTCCCCGACTCAGCGAGTCTAGACCCAGCAGATTAAGCGGACCCACTTCGAAAACCCGATGGTGACCGGATTTTCTCTTGTAATGCTCCAAGTACCTGCTTTCCAAGCTCTCAAACGTATTGAAAATGTTGGCCCAGCTGAAGGCATTGGCCACCATGCCATCCTTGATGGCCTCCATATCCGGGTCAGATCTTCTATAACGTCGGGCAACCGATGGCAAATGCTCGTTCCTAAAAACCGGAGCTCCGGGCAAATCACTGAACTCAACCTCGTCCAAAGCCAAAAGCGCCTCTATGTCGTTCCACAGGTGGTCCAAAACAGAGACGGTGAAGGCACCGGAGGCGAAGAACACAATTCTGGGTATCTGAAGCCTGGCGGCGAGGTGGGTGGTCCAACCGAGGAAGAAATCGGAGACGATAGCCACGGGCGGGTTACTGTGTGATCGGAACCACCCGAGGAGTGGGTCGTGGAGCTTGGAGAGGGCGACCATGATGGGGGCGTTGCCAGCGTTGCCGAGGTCCCTGACGTTCTCGACGCCGGCGGGGAGGGCAGGGTGCGGCGGAAGGGGGAGGACGAGAGGGGTGATCGTGGAGGGGTGGACGGAGAGGAGCGGCGAGAGGATGGGAAGGTTTTTAGGGGTGATGAAGACGGTGACGGCGACGCCGTGGAGCGCGAGCTGATGGGTGAGGTCGAGGGCCGGCAGCATATGGCCCTGCGCCGGGTATGGGAAGACCAGAATGTGAGGATTGGAGTTGGGGCTGGAGCCGGACATTTTGGTAGTTCGCTCTAGAAGTTGAGATGAAATGTTCTCATTCACAAGAAAGTGAGAAACACAGCGTGCGAACAAATTGTATAAATGGTCCTATTGTTTCATTTTTGTTGTCTATTTTGATTTTAATTTTTTTAAAATTATTTTGTTTTGGTCTATTATTATATGAAAGTTATTAATTCAAAATAACTATCTGACACATATATTTATAATTTTAACTTAAATATTTAATAATTGTTTTATAGTGAATTTAAATAGTTTAAGATTTTTTAAAAATAAATAGATAATTTAAATTAATAATTTTTTTTATAAATGAAATAAGTTCAATTTATAGAGAAAAAAAAATGATTTGAATAATTTATTAAGATAAAATCCATTCATGGTCTCCCAGCTTTGATGAGTGTGCTAAAGTGGTTCTTTACCTGACATAATGTCATCTTAAAGTCCCATAACTATTGAAGCGTGTCTCATAATAGTCATTTCTGTCCATTTTTTTTTTGTTAAATCTAATGGAATGGGATAACATGACAAGTTCTTTGTTTTCATGGTAGTTCAAAACAACGTTTCCTAGACCCATAATTCCACGTTGGTATTTGTTAAATGGCTTTGAAATATGTAAGTGTTGAATCGATGGGATTCCTTATTTAATTTCATGAACTACTCTACCCTAATCCTCCTTCTTCTTTGCCCAAAGCTCTGAGAAAGCTCTCTGATAAAAAAAGTGGGAACGTCTGGACCAGGTGGGACCGTTTTGGAAGCTTTAGAGACAGTGAACTGGAGGTCCCACAACTAAAGACAACGTCAGAGTCCCATGAAGCTTTTCCTAAGGGAAACCCTCTAATGATCAAGTCAGTCTTTTGGTGATAATAAGGTGTAGAGTGAGTTTTTCACACCTTGGGACTAGTGAAGGGAGTCTCTTTATATAGCTAGGGGACATTTAAGAGGATTGTTCCCCGGATAAAGAATTAACTTGTAATTTAAGGATTTTATTTCCATCTTCATTGAGTTTCCTCTTTGATCCATCTTGAGCCAGGCCTCATTATGGGGCTTTTCACTATGGGCCATATTCAACCCCGTGTGATGTCAATAAATCCTTCTTTTTTGGGAAATATGGGTTGGGGCCTTACATTTTTCAATGAAGGGTCATTGTGATTTTGAGGGAGGTCCATCCTAGATGCGCTACCGTTTTAGGATGGGGCATGATGTCCCTTTTCACTATCCTGAAGCTTTCTTTGTACGTCACCATAGAAATGAGGTGTGATGCCTTTCTTTTTAACATGAAGCCTCTTCCAACAACTTCTGGAGGAAGAAGTAGGTATGTCATTGGGTTGTAATGAGTTGATGACAGCTGTTCGTCTCTGCCATATGTGGCAAACTCAACAATCATGTTGGGAGGAGAAACAACACCTATTAAATGCTTCTTCAATGAAGTGACCAAGAGTGACTTTTTTGGTGGCTATGCTTTGCCATATATCCACCTATTATAGGCCTGAATATTTTCTCATAAAGATAGCAATTTTCAAGGAGGTTACCCCAATGTCACAATTTCCCTTATAAATAGGGTAGGGTTTTTAACCACTTTTTTTTACTGTTTCACTGCCTCTACTACTTTTACCTCTTGGTGCTTTCTTCTACTTCCTCTTAAAGCTTTTCCTATAGTGTTGCGTGGATTCTTCCTTTCAGTCTTATTTTTCGTTCTAGTATAAGCAACTTTGATCAGGTAATGAATGTTGGTTCTTTTCACCTGTTTTTGTTATGTTGGTTTAGTTGTAGTCTTGGTTTCTTTCTGGCTTGGACTTTTTTTTTATATTGTTTGCTAGGTTTTCTTGCTCTTATGTCATGTGTTCTATGTTGGTGATAGCCCTTATCTTATTTTTGTCAATTTTTCCAAATGGTGTCTATGAGGTCATCATTGAGAAGGGCTGCTATAAGCCGTATTTCTCAATCTACTGGAGGAATGGTTAGGGCGGACGTCCCTTAGGAGCCCTTTGCTCCTAACACATATGTTCTGAGAGGGATAAGGATGTCTTTTACAAAGGAGACTTTGGCTACTAACCTAAGGCGATTCTACTAGCCCAATGGAGTGGTGGTTGCCTTAAGGAGGGTCCAGGTGCTAGTAGACAGGGGGCTACATTATGGGCGATACGAGGGTTGACGTTTTGACTGTCTCCATGGGCAAACTGCAGCCAGGGCTTTGATTTCCTCTCCACCCTTTGGTGGAGTAATTTTGCGAGCATTACCAAGTTCCACCTTTGCAACTGACCTCAAACTCCTTCAACCACATAAATGCCTTTTCATATGATGTAGAATGGCAATGGTGGACCCCATTCTGGAGGTTTTCTCCAGTTTTACATGTTGGAGCTGAAGAAGAATTCAATCTTCTTCCATGTTGCCCCTGTCAACTAAGGGGGAAATAAGTCTTTCCACTTCGTTTCCTGCAAGGATTCGTAGGCTAATTGGAATAATCGATTCCTTTACACTCTAAGGGAGCTGGAATGAGACTATCCCTACAAGTTCACGATGACCCCTAACAAGCTATTGTCTGAAGGCTTTTACTATACAAGGGCTCTGAGGGACACAGAGATTACAATAAGCTCGTCACATGGTTAGAGTTTGTAGTGGGGAATAAGAATTTTGTGCAGTTGTTCTTATTCCCCTATACGAAAATAGCGGAAACGACACTCAGGTAGGTAGGAATCAGTTGGGCCCACTTGGCTTATCCTGATGTGGTGAATCTAGTTGAATAAGTTCTTAGGCAAAAAAGGCCATTGGTAGAGTCTTTTAAGGTGGCCTTCAAAGCCTTGCAAGGACCATCAGATCCTGAGAGTGGTATTGGTTGCAAGTTTATTTTTCCATCCTAGTTCTATTTGTTAGAATGATCTTAACTCAATTTTAACTCATTGTAGATATAGGTGGTTATGCTAAAGAACATTTAAAACATTGAAGGAGTATCACCAATGGGCTAGCCAATGCTTGTAAGCTCCAACTTTTTGCTGGTGGAGGCGGCCCATGCCACCGGGGTCAAAGGCGATCCATCTATGATCCCTGCTTCCAAGTTTACACCCCAAGTGGTGTAACTGAAGGAGTCTCCTCTAGGCTAAGGGCCCTAGCTGGTCCGGAATATGACCCATTCCTTAACTTCCAAGAGGGTCAAGACTTCGTAAAGTAGAAGCGATAGTATGACACGTTCATTTAATGATTTTGCCTTCTTCGATGACATTGATATGATGTCATTCTGTGTTGATTATAGATCTTTTCTCCCAGCTTCTCCTACGAAGCATCCCAAGGAGAGTGGCCTCTAATCCATTGTGGCCGCATCTTAGAAGTTATCGGAGAGAGCATTGAGGGCTTCATCTCAGAGAGTGTTAGGGCCTTTTCTTCCTCTTCCCCCCATTGTCATTCTAGCGAGAGTTGTTCTGCAGAAGGCCCTTGGAGGGGAATCAGCAAAGCTAGTTGTAAGGCCTGCCTACCATGGGTTTATGTTTCTTAGTGAGGTGGGAGTTTGCTACAGGCCCTAGAACCTGGTCCCTAAGAGAGGTTAGGCACAAAAACATGGTTTGGCACTCAGAGGGATCCTGCCATACCAAGAATTCGATCCCCAATAGGCAGTGGTCTGGATGAATTGATCCTAGAAGATCGAACCAACATCACCCACTGTATTCTGGAAGGGTTAAGAACCTTTAGGATTGACACCGTTTTGCTAATCTTCCCGCAGTGGTATGGTGCCTAGTTAATGGACGTAGTAGCTGGCCTCCTTTAGGTACATTTATTATCATTTGTCATAAATATACTCTTTGCATGTGAGCTCGTCTTTGCTAATTATTTTTTATTATAGGAGGTTATCATCACTTTCTCTATTAAGGAAAGGTGCATTGCCTAGGAAAGGGTGATGAAGGCACTGGCCATGCACGTTGACAACTTTAATTCATTAAAAGTGCCATTGAACAAGAAGCTACTAGCTGAGTATACTGCTTGTAAGGAGCTAGCGAGGAAGCTCAAGAAGATGAAGGTGGAGAAGGAGAAGCAGGAAAAACTAGCTAATGACTTGGCCCAGAAACTTTAAGAGTCAGTAAAGGTTCTTCACAAGTTTGAAGAGAGAGCAATCTTAGCTCTCTCCAAGGCCCAACAACCAAGGGGTCATTTGTAGACTGCCAAGAAAAAGTTATCAATTGTCAAAAGGGGCATTCAACTAGGTCTGCTAGTTCCTCAGGGTGAAGCCAGGTTGAACTCAACTGCGGGTGCTCCTCTCTCTGACCGGCTTGAGCGAATCGGTAAGGTCGCTCGAAGCACACATTAGGGGCATTAGGGGCTTTGATAGAAGGCTAATGCTCGTATCAAGGATCTTGTGTTGACCATTAAGGCACTGGGAAGAGGGCTCGATAAGGATGCTTTCAAGGAGTTCAAAGACGGCTTTTTTTCTTATCACTTCCAGGTCAAGTAGAAGCATCCATAACTAGACCATTCTTTCCATTCTGCCTAAATAGAGTTGGGTCTAAACTTTGACACATGGCCTGAGGAAGGGAAGGTAAGGGTAGCACCTTATGAAGAGGGATCAATGGTGACAGATGTCAAGGAGGCTCCCTTAGAGGATGATTTTTAAGTGTCCTTGTCACTGGGTCTTGCTTGGTAGATACCATCCCACGGTTTATAGAAGTACTTTTTGTTAACCGTAGTATCGGTAGGCACTATTTCTACAAACTTTGGCATGACCCTGCCTGCATATGATTCACACTTCCCCATCAGAAGTTCGTGTCAACAACCGTTTTTGCTAGCAATTGCCTTATTCAGGCCAACATCTAATTCATGCTTTCTTATTTGTAAAGAAAACAAACTTTGTCAAGATGTAACTATTTAAATAAATTTAATGAAGTCTTTTTATTTGCCATCGTTTCTTAAGTTAGCCATCATTTCTATTTGTGCATCTTTAACCTTTTGCCATCATTTTCATTAATAGGCTCAACCTCAAATAACTCTTAAGGCTATTTCCCTAATTGCTAGCCTTATTCAAAAGTTTTTCTTTGGTCTTTCCCTCTTCTCAAGTTGGGCTAAGCCTTCCATATGACCTCACTTCTAAGTGGCCTATCAAGTACTCATTTCATTGATTATAAATTTGCAAATCAGATAACCTTTATTTGGCATTTTCTTTTTAGGCCTAATCTTAGGTTCTTGTTTCCTAGTGGCCTATTCGGGGGCCTCAAACATAGATCCATCGAAATTTATTCATAAGGCTAAATTTGAAGAAAGAATAATGCATTCATTAAATCATTCATACAAAGTAAGGTCGTAAGTCATCAGAATGGTAGGTCCTAGCAATCATTCTGCCTTTAAAATCCATCAACTTATATACTCTTGGCTTGACCTCATTTTTTACAAAGAAAGGTCTATCCCAATTTTGCCTTAATGCTCGCCACCCTGGGTTTCTTCTTGTTAGTTTGACTTTAATGAGCGTCATTCCTTCTATCGGGATTGTCTTTCTCTTAAGTCTCCTATCATGGGCTAAAACTACTAATTATTTGAATGCTTTTATGCGGACTTGGGCATTTTCTCTCAATTCTTCCAAGAGATTTAATCTTCCTTCCAATGATTTACTATTTTCTTCGGAATCAAATGCTTGGACCCATAAGGTGGGGTGCATGATTTTCCACGGGTATGGGTGCCTCTATTTCATATACCATAATGAAGGGCTTTTGGCTATTGGCCTTCAGGGTGTCTTTTTATAGTCACGCATAACATTATATAGTTTTTTGCCCACTTTCCCTTGGCCTTACCTAGTCTTTCCTTCAACCCTTCTTTTATAGTTTGGTTGGTGACCTTGACTTGCCTATTCGACTATGGATAGGCCCATGGGTGCAAAGTATAAATGAATGCCCTTTGTCTCTGTGAATCTACACACCTACTGGTTATCGAATTGCTTGCCATTTTTTTTTAATGATAGCTTGTGGGCACATAAATTGATAAATTATAATTTTCCACAAGAATTTTATGATTTGAGTGGCTATTTATTATTGCCAGAGACTTTACCTCCACCCATTTAGTGAAGTAGTCAACAATGCATTACTTCACTTGCCCAGGTGCAGTAGAGAGTGCTCTAATTAAGTTGAGGCCCTACACAGTGAAGGGCCAAGTGCCAACTCCCAACAAAATGACAGAGGATTGCAACCTCAATATCCGAGAGTTAAGCCAACAAGAATGGCATCATTGAACGAATCGCCTAGCATCTTTTTGAATTGTTGGCCAAAAATATCCTTACCTTAGTGCCTTATTAACTAGGCAATCCACATCAATATGTACTCCATAATCTCTTTGATGGATTTCTCTAAGGACTTCCTATCCTTCTTGAGGAGTTAGGCACCTTTGTAAAAGCAAATGCTCATCCATATAACTCACCTCTTACAATTATAAACCTTCTTGATTGTTTTCTTATCTTCGTTTGTTCCTCGAGTGTCCCGCTCAAGGTCCCAGTCTTAAGATAGAGCTGTATTGATTATCTCCAATCATCCATGAGGGCCTAGTGGTCAAATAAGTGGATCGATGGTTCCATTAGCTATTTTTTCAATGTCTTCCCTCGACCTTTTGATAGGGCGTCAGCCCTTGTATTTTGGGCCTTTAAAAATTTTTGGACCTGCACAAGGTCAAATGTTTTCATTAAAATTTTAACCAAGTTCAAGTACTTACACAAAGTTAGATCTCTGGCTTCTATGGCTCTAATGGCCTGGTTCACGGTCAACTAGGAGTTACTATATATTTGCAGACATCACACCCCTGCTCAACTAACCATTCGTAGCCCTGCTAGGAGGGCTTCGTACTCAGCCATGTTATTTATAACTAGGAACTAGAACTTAATTCTAAGTGTGGATTCCATGCTAAGTGGCCCTGTAATACGACCCTAACACCCTAATAATCTGGACCAGACGCTCCGTCAATATACATCTACCAAGGTGGGATGTCAATGCTTAAGCTTTGATGGCCCTTTGTGGTTCATATTGGATGTCAAATTTTCCCAACTTGATACACCATTTGGCTAACCTTCCTAATTGCTCTGGTATTTGAAGGATGTCTTTGAGGGGTAGTTCTGTCCGTATGATGATCTTGTGCATCTAAAAATAGGGCGTCAACTTCCTGGATGCCACTACGAGGACAAAGATAGCCTTTTGTAGGATGGGGTATCGTGAATCGGCTTATTGGAAGGTTTGGCTTATGTAGTAGATAGGCCATTGCTCAGGTCCCTATTTTTTAATGAGAATAGTGCTGGATGGAGCATTTTGTTACTACTAGATATAGAACGAGGGGTTCATCAAGCCTTGGATGCTTTAATGTAGGGAGCAGTCGTAAATATTCCTTGATTTACTTAAAATCTTCTTGGCACTCTTTTGTCCATTCAAACACCGCCTCCCTTTTAAGTATTCGGAGGAGGGGTTAGCAGCGATCTATAAAACGGGACGTGAAGTGTCTTAGGGTGATAAGTTTCCTTGCTAAATTTTAGACATCCTTCTTATTCTAGAGGTCAGGCATTGCTAGTACTGCTTCAATTTTTTCGGGGTTGGCATCGATTCCCTTCTTAGAGACCATATTGTAGGGTTTCAGTAGCTAAAACAGTCCAGCAGAATTAACCAAAACAAATGCAAGATCCATGTGAAATACGGTAAATCGAGTGTTTAATTTTTTTTTGTATTTATCAGGTTGAGATCTTTCATCAAATTGTTAAGCCGAATCACAAAACTTGAACAGTTGACGTATTTAAGTTCTCTATGATATCGACATGAACTAGTTGCATCACCATGCCTCCTCTAGGTTCTTGTAAGATCATTTCACTTGTACTTGCAGTGCTAGCTTACGTCTTTTAAGGATGAACAAGAGGAGAGTGTAGATGAAGTTTTAGAACTTTTTGTGACTTCATCTAGCAAGGCTCAATGCAAAACAACACTATTATCCTATATATAGTGATGTGTAACTCTCAAGCCAAGTAGGTTTTATGCCTAATCCAATTAGGCCTAATTTTGGGCTCAACAATGGGCTTAACTTTCAGGCCAATAATTAATCTAAAATTACGTGAAACCATAACCAAACAATTTGGCCCATGAACTCAAGTAATCCAATTGGCTCTAAGTATGTGACCCTATAGGCTCTTATTACATTGGAAATGATCATAAATCATATTTATAATCATAAACAATGAGCTGTGTTTAGCAACACACCATTGCTACCTAAGTGATAGGACAGTCGGTGATTTTACTAAACCTCTATGGTCATTATTCGTATATGTCATGGTCCCTTTGTCCAAGATATCAAGACTAAGCCTAAGACATAGAACATGTCATCCTCATATAGCCCAATCTATGGTTTCTTAATTCTTGTGTAGACTAAATAAAACTAATGACATTGATATCTTATATCAACTCATCCGAGTATAGCCATGCATTTTCTTAATCTTACTCAATTAAAAGGGCCAAGAGATATCACTATTATTATATAGGAGGGACAAATTCTATCTTGATCATATAAATCCCTTCGCATGATATGTGACATACTCAATAACCACCTTTATGTTTAGTCAGTTACACGCAACAAAAAGTAGTTTTAAAGTATGTGACTCACATGTAGAAAACCTTGATGACCTCAGATTAAAGAACTACATATACCATGATCACTTTGAGAACTGCTTATGACATTTATATAACAATTCAGGTAGCATTCTTATGATGAAGTTGGTCTAGTACACAAGTTCTCTAACTTGTACCTATACGTAGACCACTTATCTCATATTATTCTCTACATATGTTAGTCTTCATTTATTATTGCAAATTTACTCTACAATTAAAATTTCACCATTGCTAAGCTATGCAATACTATAAAATATTTCATTTAAATAAATGAAAAATACTTGTCCTTTATTATAAATGAAAATTCTTTCTTGTCCAAACAAAAAATAAAACAAAATCTCTACTAATAGTAGACACATAATAACAATTGTTCAATTCTAAAACTAATCCACTAGGCAAAGTGAGAAAATACGTCCCTACAGTTAATATATCAACTCTTGCTCCATTTATCATACATAAGTTTACTTCACCTCGGGCCAATATTTTACTTCTATTTTGATCTTGCACATTTACACAAATGTGAGATCCACATCTAGTATCCAATACCCAAGATGAGGAAGTAGAAAAATTAGCCTTTATAACAAAAATACTTGAAGTGGAAGTTTTACTTCCCTTTTTCTTCTTTAGTTCTTCAAGATAAAGCTTGCAATTACACTTCAAATGTCTAGATTTCTTATAATGGAAGCATTCTCCTTTCTTAGCCGCACTATCGGACACTTTTAGTGCACCCAAAGAAGAATTAGCATTGAACTTTCCTTTAGCTTTACCCTTCTTATTGTTGGCTTTTCCCTTTCCCTTGCTCTTCTAAACCACCAGAATGGGTTTAGCCTTCTTAAGGTTTTACTCAGCAATTCTCAACATGTTGAGCAATTTAGGGAAGGACTTGTCAAGATTGTTCATGTTATAGTTTATGACAAACTGACCGTAGCTTTCCGGTAATGATTGCAGGACTACATCAACAGCTAATTCTTTCTGAAGAGCAACTCTTAAACTTTCAAGATTCTCAATGTACCTAATCATCTTAAGCACATGATAACCCATGAGACTTCCCTCAAACATTTCATACTGAAATAATGCTTTGGAGGTCTCAAACCTCTCATGTCGAGCTTGCTCTTTAAAGAGCATTTTGAGATGTTCGATCATATCAAATGCCTTCATGTTCTCAAGTTGCTTTTAAAGCTCAGATTCCATGGTAATCAACATAAGACAAGTGACATCCAAGGCATCATTCAAATGCTTCTTATAAGCATCCATTTAGCTCTTGGAGCATTGGCAGTAGGCTCATTTGGAATTGGCTGCACTAGGACATAAAACTTGCTCTAGGAAATAACCTTTCTTTTCTGCTTAAGGACTATCCTCAAATTTTGGTACCATTTGAGAAAGTTGGTCATGTTTAGTTTTTCCTTCTCAAGGATCGATCGCAATGAAAGTGTTGATGTGTTTTATGCCATGGTAATCTACAAAAATAAATTTGTAGTGTAAGAGTCCAGTATTTTAATTCATTTAATAAGAAATTTTATTAAATGATACTCCCACTATTTTACTCAAAATAATGACCCTTGATATTATTTTGAAATATCTTAGCTTTAAGGTATTCTAGTGGGCCATGCTCTATACTTCACCATAACTTGAGTCAGTTTTGGATTTCTATCAAGTCATAGCTATTTAGATAAACAACCCCTTGCCAGTTGCATATCATGCAACTCCTGAATAGTTGGGTGAACAATACTTATCCAAGCTCATCTAATGAACTCAAACCTAACTCTATGCCTCTAAGTCCCCAATCCTATTGGGATGACTTAGTTACATCAGACCCAAAGTTAGCAATTTGGATATCACTCTTATCCCACTACCTCTTACCAAAGATGAACATAGGTACTTTTCTTTGACAAACCCACCCAATATTGATCAAAATCTTGATGAGTGACAATATTTGGAAGACATCATATTTGATGACTTAATATTTTCCTTGATGGATATTTTCTTTGATCTCATCAATTATTATATTCAGTTATCTTATATATATATATATACAAATATAAGCTTGCATCTCATGCATACAACATGGTTATAGCCCAAACTATGTGATATTATCAAGTTAATAAGAATATCATGGAATCCCAAAAAAGAAAAAAAGACTTAATAAGCTTCTTCTCCTCCTTACTTGGTTGTCTCCTTGTAGTCACCTTATCAGACCCACCACCTCGGACACACCAAAAGTGTATAGTTACATTAATGATAAAAATCTTGAGTTACATTCAAGGGGAGTGAGGTGAGAAGAGAAGTTATAGTAAGAAGAAAAAAGAGGCACGACATGCGGCTGCATTTACAAGTCCAACTAGCTAGGGCTATAACCATGCACCTTGTTTCAATCAACAAACAACATATCAACTCAAATCCTATTCAACAAAATAATGCACGCCAATTAACGTGGGTTTGTTAACTAATTTATTAATTTGACGTTTTGCAGACCTAATGATATCCCAACTATGTTGCCTAAAATCTCCTTCATCTAAGCAACAAACCACTCGAGATAATTATGCTACCAGAGCTACCTAAAGTATCCTACCCGAGGTGTCCGAGCAGCATATATTTGATATCTATGAGGATTACAACAACCAATGCTATAATCCTAATTTAGATAGATATCTTGTATCTATCAATCTAGAGTTAATCTCATTAATTTGTTTATATCTTATCTTCATATATCTCATATATTGCGATTTTTAGTTTATGCATCATGAATCAATCTAATTAACCATGATGAAAAACAATAGAACATAGAACAGATCATCTAATTTGGCATACAATCTCGAATTAAAGTCTCATAAGTAGCTATAATACCACTGTACGGTTTTAAGAGCCAAAATAGTATAGCAGAATTAACCAAACTACTTTAGGATCTACGTGAAATGAAGTAAATCGGATGTTTGAAATTTTTTGTACCTATCAAGTTGTGATTTTTCACTCAACTGTTGAGCCAAATCACAAAACTTGAATATTTGACATGTTTAAGCTCTCTATGGTATCCACATGAACCAGTTAGATCACCACGCCTCCTCAAGGTTCTGACTGGTGTATTCCCCCTGTGCTCACAATGCAAGCTTATGCCCTTCAAGGAAGAATAAGAAGAGAGTGTCTCTTGAGTTTTAGAACTCTTCCTAACTTTGTTCAAGGAGGCTCTATACAAAATAATACTATATATCCTATTTATAATGATGTGTAACTCCCAAGCTAAGTAGGTTTCATAACTCTAATACAAGTAGGCCTAATTTCAAGCTCAACAATGGGCTCAACTTTTGTGCCAATAATTAATCTGAAATTACATGAAACCATAAACAAACAATTTGGCTCATGCACTTAAATAATCCAATTAGCTCTAAGTGTGTGACCCTATAGGCTTTTATCACATTGATAATGATCATAAATCACATTTATGATAATAAACAATGCATAGGGTCTAGCAACACATCATTGATTACCTAAGCGAAAAGATAGTCGGCGATTCAACTAAACCTCTATGATCATTATTCATATATGTCATCATTTCTTTGTCCAAGATATCAAGACTGAGCATAATACATGAAATGTGTTATTCTCTTATAGCCCATTCTATGGTTTCTTAATTCCTAAGTATACTGACTAAAACTAATGACATTGGTAACCCATGCATTTCATCAGTCTTACTCAATCAAGAGGTATGAAGATATCACTCCCATTATATAAGAGGGAAGAATCTTATCTTGATCATACAAATCCCTCTGCATGATATGTGACATATTCAATGACTACCTTTATGTTCATTAAGTTACAAGCAACAAGGACTAGTATCAATGTATATGACTTATATGTAGGGATCCTTAATGACCTTAGGTTAAAGGACTTCATATAGCATGATCACTTTGAAAACCGCTTATGACACTCATATACCAATTCATGTAGCGTTCTCATGGCGAGTCTATCTAATATGCAAATTGTCTAACTTGTACCCATATGTAGACTACATGTCTTATATTAGTCTCCATATATGTTAGTCTTTATATATTATTGCAACCCACTCCACAATAATACTAGACCAGGGACATTTAAAAATACTATAATTCTAAGGTTATAATTATGTTTGATTATGTTACGCAGAAAAGAACAATAAATACAATTATCAGAATAATGCCTTAATAAAATATCCCAACTCAATGTGCAAAATATAAATATCTCATGATTGGCTTTTGGGCACAACACTAACACATATACACAAGAAACTTTCCTGCCCTAAGCCCCAAAACTACATTTTTTAGGGTTCAACCTCATATTAAATTGTATCATCCTTTGAAAAGTTTCATGTAAGTCATTGAAGTGGTTGTCTATCTCCCTACTCTTGATGATCATGTCATCTACATAGACCTTCATGTTCTACCTTAACTGTTCAACAATGATTTTATTCATAAGGCATTGGTAGGTAAGTCCTGCATTCTTCAGGCCAAAGGGCATTCTTTGATAACAATACATGGTTTCTCCTGTCACGGAACGGGGTCCCAGTGCCCCATAACCTTGTAGGCCCTTAGGGATTATGAATCCCACTAAGTTACTATTGGCTAACTACTACTCGTCAATATAAATTAAAACAATTTATATGCAACTAGTTTCTTAGCCTACTCAGTTTAAGTTATGCATGCTTCTGTCCTGGCAATGCAAAAGAATAAATAAATCATTGGTTAAAAACGTTTGCTCGAGCATTTCCATAAAACATACTGAAAACGTGCCAAGACATCGAAATACTAGTTTCTTTGACTACAAGTAATAGTTTGTGCATACAATACACCTCTAGCTTGCACCCAAAAGTAACAAGATGGATTTACATCACAATGTATCCTATTAAAGGCAACTTTCTTAGTACACAAGGTACTATATACAAGAGACAAAAAAAACTAACTAACTAAGATCATCTACTTGAGCCCCACCTTGAGCTATCCAAGCTCCAAGTGCAAGCCCTTCCTTAGTTTTTGTTCTTGTGCACTCTTAGCCTCTACACTGTAAAGGCACAACTTGGTTAGCACATAACTTACACCGCAAGTAACCTAGAATCACAAGGATTCTCAAGAAAAGTACCTGCAAAATAGAAAGCTTAGGCCTCAGCTGTCAACTAGTGACTAGGCCCGGAGTTAGAACCTGCACAATAAACTTAAGGGAGTGAGTACTTAAAAGTACTCAGTAAGGGTCCCTTGAGTACCTGCAAGAAGATAGCAGCAACCAATATGCAACCATGACAAACAAGCAACCAAACGAGTGAATCAACCAACAAACAACTCAAACAATCAACAGACATATATATAAGATATGCAATGCATGAATGTATGATATGAAATGCACATAATGCATGCACTTGGGACTTTCTGCACTCTAGGTGCCATAAAACTTGCCGTGAGCTCAAACGGCGGAGGTACTTGAGATACTGGCCCTCGTATCCCGGATACTTTACCTCCCTTAAGTCCCACCTATGGGTTCTAGAGTAGGTCATCAACCCTCTGAAACTTACCCGTCTTTACCCTTAACTTATTGCGCAAGGTAGTCATCCTATGTGGTTTAACTAGCCAAACCCTTAAAGTTTAACTTAGAGCACTCATAGTGGCTTGCTTACCAAACCAAATGGTTTGGTCGGGATCGACTTAGGTTTTCCTCCTCATTGACCATAGGTAAGTGACGTTCTACTCGGCCAACAAAGAGTCTAAAAACCCCCTTAATCCCCTTAGTGCTCATTTAGAAGCTTAAGCACTTTGATTTTCTTAACCACCAAGTCATACTCTTTCTTAACCACACAACTTAACTACCACTTAAATAATGCATAATTCCCAACTTAGGAAGGAGTTCTAGACCCAACAGAGGCTACGGAATGTCTTAACTTAGCCTAGGGATGAAAATCGAGAATTTGAGACACTCTTAGGATGCCCGGAGCTTGGGGGCAAAATGCCTTGGCGGCGCCGTTGGCGACGCGTCGCCACAGGCATCAGTGTTCGGAGAACATTTTCGTTTCCCGGCGACACGTCGCCAACTCGCGTCGCCAATATGGCGTCGACACTGGCGACGCGTCGCCAACGCTTTCCAGCATTGCGCGATAGCGTGCGACCTTGCACGAAAACTGCTCAAACTTTCTCATCCCAAACTCAAATCACTTGGGTCTTGTTTCTAACTCATTCCCACACTAAACACTACATTTCTATGCATTATTTGAGCTTAATTAACTTGAACCCTTACCTCAATTTAGCTACAAAGCAAGCATTGTAACATAGCCACCTTAGCTCAATTAAGCTCCCTTTGAGTTCCTCACCTAAAACCAAAGCGATATGGCACCCAAACACATCAACCTAAGACCATTTCTAGCTCTAGAAACAACCTAGAACCAATCCAAATGAACCCAAGAAGCTTACCCACGAATTTTGAATCCAAACTAGCACCAAAGAACAAATTGGAGCTAGAACACCAACCAAGAAGCTTGATGATTCCTACTAACACCTTGGGCTTCCTCAAATTGATGAAGATTTGCAGGAAAATGGAAGTTTGGGCTGGGATTTTGGAGAGGGAAAGTGGAGCTACGAATTTTGGAGTATGAACCAATGACTAAGGAAGAAAGACTTAGTAAACTTATACTAACTCCTCCCCCTTCTTAACAACTTCTCCCTCTTTTGCACTTAAGTCCACAAACTCTCAAAAGCTTTAAATGAGTCACCAAACTCTCACCCAAAACCAACTTTCCTTTACTCTAAAGGATACTAAAAGCTTCTCAATCTTGATTTCTTGGACACTTAAGCCACTATAACTCTAAATGGCTCAAATGTACACTTAGTGCCACAAATTACTCAAAACCTTCAAAGATGGTTCTAATAGCTAGGATTACTAATGGTCTTAATTTAACTATGCCAAATCACACTTAGGAACTCACTTACTTAATTAAGCTTACCTTACTTGCTTATCAAAGTGCTAACTTGAGGTACTTAAGTTAATAAACACTTAATCAAAGTAAAATAAATACTTACTTGATTAGTCAACTAGGAGAGCCGTCACATCTCCAGTGATGAAAGCTGTCTTTTCTTTGTCTTTAGGGTCAATACAAATCTGGTAACAACCACTGAAGGCATCCATAAAAGATAGAATTTTGAACTCCGTAGTGGTATCAACTAGCTGGTTGATGGCTAGCAATTTGTAAAGATCATTGGGGTAGGCATTGTTCAGGTTTATGTAATCAATGCACATACACCATTCCTCATTCTTCACAAGGACCATGTTCACTAGCCATTCAGGGTATTATACTTCTCAGATAATTCTAGCCTTCAACAATCTTTTGACTTTCTTTCTAACAAAGTCTATTCTCCCCAAGGGAATATTTCACTTTATTTTGTTGAACTGGTCGAGCAGAGAGGCTAACTTGTAGCTTATGAGTAATAATCTTGGGATCTATGCCTATCATATCATTAGGAGCAAAAACATCCATCTTTATTCTCAAGAATTCAATAAATTGTCGTTTTGCCTCAAGAGAAAGGTTTTTACCGATTTTCACATTTTTACTGAGGCCCATGGAGGGGGGGGGGGGGGTCCGGAGAGGTCAGCTCCTCTTCTTACAAGTTCTTAGATAAGGACGCATAGGGCTCATTCTCCTGGCTCTCCTTCCTTCTCTTTAATTCGAGTAGGATTTGTTTAACACTTCTTGGACACCACAGGCTTGCCATATAACTTCATCGCACTGAAGCTTGGTCTACATACATAGTTGCATCTCCTATGTGAGTTGCAAAGACCATCATTAGAAATTTAATATTAGATTTAATATGGAATTGTACCTACACCGGCTTTCCAAGTATGACATTATATGATGATGGCACATTTAGAATTTAAGAATTTAGTTGTGTGGGAGGCATATAGGGTCTTTTCATTGTCCTCGGTGCCCATCAACATGAAAGGTAGCTTGACCATTCTGAGTGTTGGCACTTCATTTGTCCTAATTCCATATGTGAGTCCTAAGGCTGGTGTTAACAAGGATCTCTTGACTCTAATTTTCTCCAGTAGATTGGCAAAAAGGACATTAGAGTTAGCTCTTGTATCCAAATAACCCTTTCAACATTAAACCTGTTAATCCTTGCAGTAATGAAAATTGTGTTCACATGAAAGACTAGTACGCACAACCCATCAAGTCCCATTAGCACGTTGCTGGCATCAGTTATCTCCAGCTGAGCGATCTCATGCTCCAGGCACTTATGGGCCACAGAAAGTTCCCCTTTTGTGATCATGTGCATGACCCCTACGAACGGTCTTGGATTTATGTAATTGCCTTAAGGGGTGAATGGGCCTTTTCCTATCATCCCCCCCTGCCACAATCATCCTCGTCATTCTTTGTCCAGGGTTTATCTTCTTGCCTTCCACACGGAGATGTAGACTTGCTCAAATATTCCTTCAGTTTTCCAACCAGAATCATTTCCTCGAGAAGCCACTTTAGCTACTAGTAATCATATGTATCATGGAATTTATCTCTATGATATTGGCAATACTTTTTCAAGTATTTCTTATTTGTTAGACCCATCAGTGGGGCCCATTTGGGTACTTGCTTCTTCCTTTTTGGGGTGTACAGAATGTTGGTTCTGGTCTCCCTTAATGGCAGCAGTATGCAGTCTAGTCATGACACTTTGGCCCTCTGCCTTATTCTCTAGAAGCTGATCCACTTTCTTTGGACTTTTGTTGTTCTTCTATGCCATAGGCTAATTAAGCTCTTATATGTGTGTTTATTAGGTGGCCTAATTGAGTAATTCCTCTATACTTATCATTGGGTTTTCATTTAGGCCTCATGCTAATCTAGAATCTTTCAATAATTCCTGATTTATGGTGACTAGGTGTATTTCAGGGGATAAATCTTGTTCTTGCACAACTTTGGCACTGAACCTCTGCACAAAGTCCCTTAGGGACTCATCTCGACCTTGCCGTATCTTTAATAGATGATCCACCTTCCTGGGGTTGATCTACTACCTAGAAAATATTAAAAAAATGCATGGGAGAGGTCCTTGAAAGATAGAAAGCGGTAGCACCTATTGGTTCCAAACCTACAAGCAGTAATTCCTATTAGAGTTGAACTGAACGCTTGACACATAATGGCATCTGATGCCCTTTCAAGTCTCATGGAGGTAATGTATCGTTGTAGGTGACTTATAGGTTTGTAAGGCCATCGTATGGGTCAATTTTAGGCATCCTGAATCCATTAAGAGTAAGGGCATTAATGATCTTTTTCATGAACGGTTGGAGCCACATGTACTTGAAGTCAATGGTGGTGTCAGATCCTACTGCGGGGGGCTCAGGCACCCTTATATGTTACTCCATTTGGTCTAACATCTATAGGATGGACCTTATATCACTATTAGTGAGGCCATCAAATCGGCCTTGGGACACTTGGGGTTCCCCTGTGGGGATTTGTAGTGGTGGGACTTGAGGTGGAACCATCGGGATTCGTTAGGTGCAAGATGGCTTTTAGCAGCTTCTTCAGGTGCCTTTGGTAGGGGTCTCCATACTTCCTGCTAGACGGTAATTTTCAACTACTTAAAGAGTGCATGCTGGAGGGCTTAGAAATGGTCATCGTTTAAGGGAGCAGGTCCTTTCTTTTTGCGAAGATCCTTTACTGGTATTTGGGGCTCATTTCTTCCGACACCTTAGGTTGTCCTTTCATTTTGTTGTCATACAGACTCTCCTGGGCATTTGGTTAGGTTTTCATGCTCATTCCCTTGAAAATCTTGATCCACCCAGGACCTCCTGGTGTTCACCATGTTTTCCATAGATAACGCCAAATTGATAGTGAAAGTGGGAACATCTGGACTTGGTGGAACCAGTTTGGAAGGTTCAAAAATAGTGAACCAGAGGCCTTACAACCAAAGACAATATCAGAGTTCGGAGATATTTTTCTTGAGGGAAACCTTAAGATGGTCAGGTCAGTCTCTGGTGAAAGTTGGTGATAGTAAGGTGCCGCGTGATTTTTTCATACCTTAGGACTAGTGAAGGGAGTTTATTTATATATCTAAGGGAAATCTGAGAGGATCATTCTTAAATAGGGAATTATCCTATGATTTGGGGATTTTGTTTTCATCTTCATCAGGTTTCCTCTTTGATCCATCTTGAGCTAGGGCTCATTATGGACCTTTTTGCTATAGGCTGTATCTAAGCCCTTGTGATATCAATCCCAAAGATCATTAACCCTAAGGAAAAAAGCTAAGAAATTTTGAAGTTTATTCCATTTTTTAGGCATTAGAAGTGATACTAGGACAATGAAGAGGAAGTCAAAGACACAGGGATGAGGAAGAAATTATTTTATGGACTGGAGACTGAGGAAAGCAAACATAGGCAACTGACATTATCATAAGGCATCATTCCTGGAATAAATAACATACATTCCTTGTGAGATAGATGTAAAGGTTTATTTTGGTATGACTTTTATGGTGTTTTCTGTGTGCCCATATATTATTGTTTGTTTGTAGGGTGAATTGTCAGTAGGGTCGTATATGTGTCAGAGGGGTTGGGGGACTTTTGGTTATTTATTATAGGGTGTAATGTTTTGAAATGGTGATTTATTCCGTGGCCCATATTTTTGTTTTTAGTGCAATAGAGCATAATCTATGGTTTAGCATCAAATTGCATCATGGTGGATACTTTGCACAACTACCTTGGAAAGTATATATGGGTGGTTCAGAAAAGATTTTTTATTTGTGTCATATGGATAGGATTAGCATGGTGGACATTGACCACATGGTAGAGAAGTATGGTTACAGTAGGTTTATGAACTACTACTCTACTGTCCCATACCCTAAGTTACCAATTGAGGATATTCTTAGGGATTTAAAAACTGACAAGGATATCATACATATGGTGTTGATGAATCTGCCCTATGAGCATAAGATATCCATGTACATTGTGTTATTGATCCCTGAGGTAATGATAGGGTAGGAGAAAGTATTTTTGGAGGAAATTAAAGCATCTCTAACTCCCCTAAAGGGCAAGATTAGTGAAATAAAAGATGTGGATGATGGTGTGCAGTAGAGGATTAAGGATGTTGAGGTTGCTAGTGGTAGGAGGGGTCAATTGGGTAAGATTGGGCAATAATATATTTGTGTTTGGTGAGTACTAATGCTGGATCAAGTAGTGACGCTGGAAATACTATAGAATCAAAAACATGTGGTTGAAGAGGGCAGAGCCGAAGAGTAAGAAAAGGGTTTAGATAACGCTGAGGATGATAGGGGAAAAGGCATTGAAGGAGGTATAGAGGAGG
The DNA here is from genome assembly GCA_005392925.1 of Aquilaria sinensis. Lineage (NCBI taxonomy): Eukaryota > Viridiplantae > Streptophyta > Magnoliopsida > Malvales > Thymelaeaceae > Aquilaria > Aquilaria sinensis. The sequence goes on from SMDT01003367.1 coordinate 102,671, forward strand.
CTCCAGAACATGGTGGTGATAAGTATAGATCATTTGGTGGGAATGAAGGTTGGGAAGAGGTAACAAAAATAGTTGGGTTAAGGGAGGAAGGTAGTCTGCATGGTAAGAAGGTAGTCTACATGGTAAAGAGTTTGAACGAGGTGATGAAGCTTTTGTAGAAGAGGGTTTAGATTCTGATGACAATGCCGATGAAGACCACAGGCAAAATGAGGTATCTAATAGTGGTAGCTATGATACTGAGTTTGATCAAATGGACAATGAGATAGAGTAGGATGATGATTTGTATGAATGTTAATGTTGATGTGGATCCAAGACTTGAAAGGATGGATAAACCTGCCAACTGTCATCTAGGTCAGTAGGGGGATGAAGGTGTCTAAGGTGGGAACAAGAAGTTCAATATTTTGGCAAGAATGCTTTTGAGTTTTTTTTTATGCCTACTGTAAAACAATGGCATGTTTAGGTCTTATGAATTTTTTTTGGTGCCATAAGTGTTCTTTTGTGTCTTTATAGCTGAAGCTAAGGATACATTTTTTTTGTTTATGGCATAAGGTAGGGAGATGAATTAGTTGCCAGAATTTTTTATGGTGTTGTCTACAAATCAAAGCCTTTGCAAGTTGGTACATTTTTTCGTTATTGTGTCATTTTTTGAATCATCTTTTGCCAATCACATAAACAAAAACATGACTGAGGAGATGCATTTTTTTTTTTGTGCACAATACCCACTTTACATGTTTTATTTAAACAAACTAGGTTTGGTGCATCCTGTTATACACTTGCCCCAACAAAACCTCTCTATGCCACCTACCAACACCACATACACTTAAAGCCCTTCTTCTACATAAAGCATTACTAACTATTTCACATTTAAACCCCATCCACAAAGTCCTTTACACACCTACTTCCTCTCTTAATTAACTCCATTTTCCATCTCCCTCAATACCCTCACCAATATATAAAGCAAAGAAAGAAGACCTATCACACAAGTAAACATCACCTAAGTTTATTGGTCCTCATTCTAAATGTATTTACTTCTTCCTTTATTTCCTTCATTGAATTCTTTATTTTACTTTTCTTCCTACAAACTTTCTTCAAGTCTGCTTCTTTTCCCTCCACCATTCCAACCAATTCCTTCAGATCTGTTTCATCTTCATCAAATCTTGCTCATTGTTCCTTTATTTCATTTTCAGTTTCATCTACTTTTCTCAGTAAGCCACAAATCACAACTCTACACCTTTTTGTAGTTAGATCATCATACCACTATGAAAAATGACAATGTGCATTACCCTGCAACAAAACAAAACAAAGCCCATGTTAACAGCAAGTATTTCACACACAAATAGCAAACTTAAAGCTCATGACAATCACTACCCCACAGTACCTGTAACTAAAGAAGCTTCTTCCAGCATTTTTTTTTGGGCTAGGCCATCTTCAGCTCTGGAAGCTCACCACACAAGCACTTTGGCCTCCCAACTTGCTTTTCAATGACGACATAGCCACTATAAGAGCTTGTCATTTTTCAAACATTCATCTACCACGTTCTACCTTTTCTCTACTTTTTTGTTTCCCTCATTCCTCACAAAATTTTGCCCAAAAATTTCCCTCTGCCATATTTTCGGCTTTTGCTGCTCTAAATGATGCTTTCATGTCCAAATCCATGTTAATATCGAAGCCAATGGGGAAAATCTCAAGTCACTAGGAAGATCTCCTAAATTAATTTCAGCACGTTCTTGATTTGATGGATTATTTTGAGTATCTTTTTATAGCATAAACTACATAAAAATAATAATCTTAGAAATTCATAAATAATCTATATACTACTATGTATTCTCCAAATTGAGGCATTAAGGTTCTAAAATTTCAAAATTACCTAAAAATTAGAAGAGATGAACACAGATTTCAGAGAGGTTTGTGATTTATAATACTTTTGAGATTTCTAATTCTTGTTGAGACAAAAAGAGGAAAAAGATAGGAGTGGTAGAGAAGGAAAAGTCTATTGAAATGTGTGCTGGAAGAGAAAGGAATGTTGGATTTTTTCAATCAAATCATTAATTTTGATGATGACAAGTATAATCTTTAATGTGATTAACCTTATTTCATTGGATTAAAATAGATTAGTCAAAGTTGTGTCAAACAAGTTTTAATTACAAGAGTTTATTTCAAAAGAAATAGTTTAAGATTGTTGAGAAATCTTGCTTTTGATGGAACGTTAGTAAACCTTCAAAAAAATGTTCTTGTTTGGATCAGGTTTCATTTCTAAATGACAAACCCTTTCATGAAGTTTCAAGTTTAATTTGTCAAAGGAATGGTTTAATATATTGTTTCATAACTTAAGTATGCTCAACTCCTAATTTTTTGTTTTATTCAATTAAACTGATTTAATTCAAGTCTGGAGCTGCTGTTTCTCTTTGTGATATCTGTTAACACATTAAACTCAAAAATTAACTCTTCAACTACTTCCTCCATTCCCAAAAAGGATGAAATGATTGAAACATTTCCCTTTGTGTAAAGTTTTTAACTTCCAAATTACCTTATTACACTCATTTAAACTCTCATTATGAGAAAGCCAATGAGCAATTTTTTTTTAATCTTCATTTATAATCTCATTGCACAAAAGTCAAAAATAATTTTTTTTTCTTTTTTTAATCATCATTTAGAGCCAATTAATTTTTATTTAAATCAACTTAATTCAAAATAACTTATTTTTATTTTTTACATCTTTTTTACCTGAAACCAATGTTATTTGAAAGCCAATATTATGTAGATACAATACTCCATTCAAAAGTAATTTTTCATGATGTTATTAAATTTTTTGTGAATTTTTATTTTTAATGCCTAAAACTAAAAAAAATCATAAAAAGATAATTTTTCATGATGTTATTAATTTTTTTTTGAATTTTTATTTTTATTTCCTAAAACTAAAAAAAATTATAAAAATTCAATAAGATTCTAAAAATTATATTTTCAATAAATTATTATACCTAGATAATATTGGCTTTCAAATGACATTGATTACAGGTACAAAAATATGTAAAAATAAAAATAAGTTATTTTGAATTAAGTTGACTTAAGTTAAAATGAATTGGCTTTTAAACTATCAATACACATAACCCAAAGCAAAAATATTTTTTTTTTTAGTTTTAGTTTCATGGGAAAATTTGTGAAAAAGAATATAACTTACAATAGCTTAATCTTCATGCTCAAAGAAATATTTTTTTCTTTTTGAAATAGAGGGAGTAGGAGTTTAAAAGGTTTTGTCAGATTTTCCTAATCAAAGCTTGGCTTGACCTCAAAATTCAAATAAAGTTTGGACGAATTAGATGATACCAACTAAATAGTTATGTAGAGCATTTAATGGTCTATTTCTTGCCTGTTTTTACCATTGAAAGGTGAAGAGTTTAACATGTTAAGCTCAGAGTTTAACAAGTAAACCAAAAACATTCTAGCACAAAAAAGAAAACTACGACCATCATAATTTGTGGAGCTTTTTTATGTTTCTCTAGCAGCTATCCAATGGTCTTCTTGCTCCCAAAAAAGTATAAATACTCTAACAAACATTTTGGGGAAAACTCTTGGCAACTAGAAGTGAGATATTTGTCAAAAGGAGATTTTGCAGGAAATCAAGGAAGAAAACATCACCTAATATTTCAGGATTCAAATTGTACATTGCTTCCTAAATTAGCTAGGTTTACCATGTATATGTTAGATAATTTGATTCCTAAAATAAAATCCAATCAACAATAAAATCCAAGATCATTCATGTTGAATCATTAAGAACAATCCCAAAATTAAAACTGAAAGCGTACCTGGATTCATTGGTGAATTTTAGAATGAGGATCTTACAGCTTGTTGTTTTCCAAACCGATACGTGTGAGTTCCTTTTTGCTCTCTCTAATGATGAGGACTCAAAGGAGGCAACAACTAAAGAGAGAAAACCATAGAACATATGATTTGGGGACCATAGCCTTCTTATATAGACTGACCATGTCAGTTTTGTGTATGTTTTATTTTAGCCCATCATAGAAATAAAAGTTACACTTTTGGCCTCTACTCATTAAAATTGAACATACTTTAAAAGCTGTCTAAAGCCCAAACTTAAACCTTGTTAGATCACTTTAAATTGGGCAAAATATGTTGATAGCATAAACATAATGCACAATTCATTCACATATTAGCCCATAAAAAATCCAATAATCTCCCACTTCTGCTATATGTGTAACTTATAATAGTGCATTATAACCTTATGAGTACTCCAAAAAAAGCTATTATCATCAAAAGCATCTTATCCAATTCTGTCCATCAATTATATCTACACAGGATCAAAGCGGCCTTCGGAAATTGTAGCATTAAACCCATCAATGGTCATATTTATTGACATAATCAAATAACATAAATTAAGTGTGGATGTATAGCATGGAAATTACATGCAATGTAATCTTAACATGTCTATTTCCAACTGGTCCAACCTTAGTGAGAATAATCTCATCAAAATTTAGAGTGAATGTAAACTATAAACTTTATTTCTATAGAAAATAACCATAAAATATCCATGAATAACTGTAAAAGGTGCCCAAAACTTTTGAACATCTAAAAGTACAAACTCTCAGTAAATCTGCATATCTTGAAGAGATATAACACCCATATGAGCAATATGCTCGTGAAAGACCGTAGGTGTTAATCCTTTGGTAAGCGGATCCATAATCATGGAGTTTGTTCCAATATGCTCGATAGATAGTTGACCACTCTGAATTCTTTCTTTAATAACCCGAAACTTAATGTCAATATGCTTTGACTTTCCTAAGCTCGAGTTGTTATTAGCATATAGAACCGCTAACTTATTGTCACAAAACAACTGAAGTGGTCTTTCTATATTATCCATAATTCACAGCCCAGTGAAAAATTTTTGGAGTCATATGTTGTGGTTGGATGCCTCATGACATGCTATATATTCTGCTGCCATGGTGGAGGAGGTTGTGAGAGTGTGCTTGACATCTTCCAGGAAATAGCTTCTCAAGCAAACAAGTAGATATAGCCAGATATAAACTTTCGACTATCTTAACATCCAGAAAAATCAGAAACAGAATAACCAATGACCTCTAGTTGATGATCTGATCTTCTATATGTGAGCATATAATCCTTTGTTCTTTAAAAGTACCACATAACTTGTTTGGCTGCTTTCCAATGATCCATTCTAGGATTATGTAAGTATTTGCCTAGCATCCCAACAACGTATGCAATATCTGGTCACCTACAGACCTGAGCATACATCAAACTTCTTATGGCTGAGGCATAGGGAATGTTTTGCATTTCTTTAGCCTCATAACCATTCTTGGGGCATTGATTGAGACTAAATTATCTTCTTTAGCCACAGGGGTGTCCTTTAGTTTACAATCCTGCATGCCAAACCTGTTAAGCACTTTCTTGATATAACTCATTTGTGATAATCCAAGAATACCCTAAGAGCAATCTCGGTGTGTTTGTAAACCTAACACAAAAGAGGCATCACCAAGATCTTTCATCTTAAATTTCTTTGATAAAAATCTCTTTGTTTCATGTAATAAGCCTATATCATTACTGGCAAGCAGTATGTCATTGACATATAAAACTAGGAAAATATGCTTACTCTTACTGAACTTGTGGTATACACAATCATTAATTGCATTCATTTCAAAACCAAATGAGATGACAACTTTATAAAATTTGTGATACCATTGACGGGAAGCTTGTTGAGACCATAGATGGATTTCTTTAATTTGTAAACCATTTGCTTTGCATCTCCTGATGCAAAATTTTCTAGTTGCACTATATAAATCATTTCATCAATGTTACAATTAAGAAATGTTGTCTTAACATCCATTTGATCTAACTTAAGGTCAAAATGTGCTATTAATTATTATCCTAAAAGAGTCTTTTGATGAAACTAGAGAGAAAGTCTCTTTATAATTGATGCCTTCTTTCTGTGTAAAGCCATTTGCGACAAGACGAACTTTATACCTTTCTACATTACCATTTGAATCCCTTTTGGTTTTAAATATCCATTTACAGCTAATGGGTGGTTTCGCACCTTCGGGCAAAGAGACAAGTTCCCAAACATCATTGTCCTTCATAGACTTCATCTCTTTATTCATGGCATCAATCCACTTTTGAGAATTAGGACTTTCAATGGCTTGATGAAAGTTGATTGGATCGTCTTCTACATTGTCATTCCCTTTTTCTTGGAGAAAGCATTGTTTTTCTCCTTTCTCCAGTGGATCTTTTTAATGGAATTAGTTCTTGAGGTTGTTGAGTTTGTTCTTTTAAAACAATTTCTTGATTTTGAATTGGGGGTTCTCTAACATTATCTTGATTTTCTTTTTGAACAATTTAAGGAATAGATGTTTGATCATTGTCAAGAGGAACCATGGGAATGGGTACATATTCCTATTCAAAGACAAGGTCCTTAATCTTATCTTCCCTCACAAACTCAACATCCTCAAAGAAATGGGCGTTACCTATCACAAAAATTGACGTAGATGTGCGATCATAAAACTTGTAACCTTTAGACCTCTTAGAATATCCAACAAAATAACAACTGACTGTCATAGAGTCCAATTTCTTCTCATTTGGCTTATAAGGCCTAGCATTAGCTGGATAACTCCAAATTTGAAGGTGCTTCAAACTAGGCTTTTTGTTTGTCCAAAGCTGATAAGGGGTTTTGACAGTTGCTTTTGTTGGAACTCTATTGAGTATGTAAACTGTAGTCTTTAGAGCTTCTCCCTGGAGAGATTTTGGTAAAATAGAATGACTAATCATACTCCTTACCATGTCCTTAAGCGTTCTATTTCACCTTTCAGCAACACCATTTATGCTAGGAGATCTTGGAATGGTGTACTGTAGGACAATACCACATTCCTCTAAGAATTTAGCAAAAGGTCCTGGACATTGTTTACCTGAGTCATCATATCTACCATAGTATTCCCCACCACGGTTATATCTGAACGTTTTAATTCTTTTGTTGAGTTGATTTTTAACTTCAGCCTTAAAACTTTTGAATACATCCAGTGACTGGGACTTTTCATGAATGAGATATAGGTAGCCATAACATGAGAAATCGTCTATGAATGTAATAAAATATCATTGTCCATTCCAAGAAGTTATAGGGAATGACCCACAAGTATCTGTTTGTATTAGTTCTAAGATGTTGAAGCCCTGTTAGCACCTAATCTCTTAATGTTTTTTTGTTTCCCTTTTATGCAATTAACACAAATTTTAGAATCTGTGAAATCAAAGGGATCAAGAATTCCATCTGACACAAGTTTTTCAATTCTTTGCTTAGAAATATGACCTAATCTCCAGTGTCACAGTGAAGTGGAATTCTCATTGGTTAATTTACGCTTTATACCTTGAGTACTTGTCTACAAGGTTTCATTAAATGAAGCAATTGTATCAAGCATATAAAGATTAGCGCCAACTGACAAAGAACCGGTACCAACTAATTTTGAATCTTGAAAAAGACTAAATTTTTCTATTTCCAAATGACCAAGAATATCCAAATCTGTCCACAACAGAAATAGAAACCAAATTCCATCTAAAAGATAGTAAAACAAAAGTCTTATTCAAGTCCAAATAAACTCCAGTTCTTAACAATAATCTAAATATCCCAATTGCTTCAACTTGTACTGACTTGTTGTCACCTACGTAGATGTATCTTTCACCATCACTTGGCTTTCGGCAACTCTTGCAACCCTGCATAGACACACAAATGTGAATTGTTGCACCAAAATCTATCCACCATGTGTGTCTAGGCACCGAAGTTAAATTAACCTTAGAACAAACTAGATTGAGAAGTTTACCTTTCTTTGCACGCCATGCGTGATAATTAGTACAATACTTCTTCTTATGCTCCATAGCACGACAAAAGAAAATAACATCTTCAGGTTGTTCATTTAGATGTTTCTTTTGCATCACTATAACTGCAGCTTCCTTATCCTCTTTTCTCCTATTGCTTTTCTTTTTTCTTTAGAGGTTGTAGCCAAATAAGCATTTTCTATCTTGTCTTGCTTCAACCGTTTCTCCTCTTGCACATAGTGAGAGATGAGCTCATTGAGAGACCAAGTCTATTTTTGACAATTATGGCTCACCTTAAACTGACTAAACTATGTGGGAAAAGAAACCAAAACTAGATGGACTAGTAAGTCCTCAGACAATTCTAACTTGAGTGCTTTTAGTTTTGAAGCAAGATGAGACATTTCCATAATGTACTTCCTTATGTTTCCATTGCCTTTATATCTCATGGAGATGAGGTTTGCCAAGAATGTACTAGTTTCAGGTTTTTTCATTCTTAGCAAACCGCTTCTCAAATTCCTGAAGGAACTTTTTGTTTGTTGTAACCTTTTCAGACATAGTGCCCCTGAATGCTTCTGGAATGACACACTTTATTATCATTAGACTCATATGATTTGAGTGTTCCCACATTTCCATCTCCCTCTTGTCATCAAAGGTACTCTTATCAATAAGGTCGGCAGGTTGCTCAACTCTTAAGCCAAGGTCTAAGTTCATGACTCTGAGAACAGTCATAGCATTCTGTTGCCACGACTTAAAATTTGTGTCATTTAGTATATGAATTGAATTTATGCTAGCATAAATATTGGTAGCAGAACTCATAACTGGAGAATGAATAAAAAAATAAAATAAATCAAGCTCATATAAATTTCACATTATACTTTATTAAATTCAAAATTGGTATACATAATCCATCACAAACATTGACAATTCAGATTATATCAAACAATAAGCTTTTCTCTGGACCAACTTACTGTTCACGTTAAAAGAACCTAATAATTGTCACATATTTATTACCGCAATTATATTTAAATTTCAACCAAACAATGACCTTCATTTGGGCTGGTGATTATTTGAATAAAACTTAAACACTTGATCATCTAGATATTCAAATTAATTAATCTACATAAGATAGGTCACTTTGGTGATATGTTGCTTTAACTAATCAACCCAAATATCATATATCCATAAAATATACCAAATTAAATTAAATTTACTCAAATGATTTTGCTTAATTTCTGGAAATTTGCATTAAAAATTGCCCTAAAACTGCAGCGGAAGCCATAAGCGATTTTGAAAACACTAATAGAATTCTTTAACTTTTTCTTTGCGCAAAACAAGATTTTATAGGGCAGAACAAAATTTTCCAGCCACAAAAAAAATTGCAACTGAATCTCCAAAACATATATATACATATATGTTGCTGCGAAAGTGGAGCAGCAAGCAAAACAAATATTTGATTGGGACAAAAACTTGATTTGGCAAGCAAAACACACTTTTTGGCCGATTCCAAGAAAGTAATAATATATATATGTATGTTGTTTCTAGCACCAAAACTGAAACCGGAAAAAAAAAAAGTCCGAATTCTATAACACTTATATATATACATGCATTGCCGCTAAACAAGTCCTGGTTCATGTCGTTAACGAATTCGAAACGGGAAGAAACAAAACAAAAGACCATTCCGAATACTTCTTTCTTTCTTTTTCCTTTTTTTTTTTGTTCTGTTCGAGATCTAGATCAAAAAATATCATAATTCTAGATCTCGTTCCAAATCTTAAAATAAAATTGATCGCAATAATTCAACATAAAATTGCTCTGATACCACTTATTAGATAATTTGATTCCTCGAATAAAAGCCAATCGACAATAAAATCTAAAATCATTTATGTCGAATCATAAAAAACAATCCCGAAATTAAAATCGGAAGCATACCTGGATCTATTGGTGATTCTAAATGATAATCTTACAGCTTGTTATCTTCTAAACTGATACATACGAGTTCGTTTTTGCTCTCTCTAACGATGAAGATTCAGAGAATGCAGCAACTAAAGAGAGAAAACCCTAGCATATATGATTTGGGGATCATAGCATTCTTATATAAACTAACCATGTTAGTTTTGTAGATCTTTTATTTTAGACCATCATAAAAATAAAAGTTACACGTTTTGCCTCTACACATTAAAATTGACCACATTTTAAAAGATGTTTAAAGCCCAATCCTGAACCTTATTAGATCACTTTAAATTGGGTAAAATATTTTGATAGCATATGCATAATGCACAGCTCGTTCACATATTAGGCCATAAAAAATCCAATAGTATACATATAGGTTATGTAAATAAATAGGTTTGTAACCATTGTAATGTGATATATCAAAGCTTACTTTCAACTCTTCATCTCTTCTTGACTTTGTCATGGTATCAAAGCCATTGAGTAATTCTTTTCCGCTTTGGCTTACATTCTTTTGAGAAGTTCTTTCTTCATATATGCTTTAGAAGATTTGGTCCAACTTGTGCCTTGATTTCCTTTTGTTCAAACCTTCTGCTTGATTATCATCGATACAAACAAATTCAAAACCATATTTATCAAATTAAATTTCAGAAATTTTACACTTTGGGAATTTCTTTTTTAGATTTTCATTGAAGGAAAGGGATTATCTAGAATTCCTAATTGGTTTGAAAAAAAAGAATGTGATGAGAAGATGAAGGGCAGTTGGTAGACAAAGAATGCACAAGTTATTACTTGGGTTCTTAATTTCATTGAACTTGACATTGCACTAAGTCTTCGCTCTTTCAAGATTGTTGTTGTTGTATGGAATCATCATAAAGGAATTTATTCTCAGATGAACCTACCATGACAATTTAAACTTGAATATAAGATAGCCAATATCTGCCAAGAGGATTGAGAAATTCGTAGCTTTTTCGTTTAAATGTTGAAATTGTAGATAGAACAAGATATGATTTTTTCTTGTACAATGTCACCTACTGTGTATACTAAAGCAGCGAAAGAATGAGATTGTGGAAGAGTGATGCAATTTCTCATGAAGCTTCGGCCTGAATTTGAGACAATATGGTATACGTTAATCAACTGTCGTAATCTAAATATGGAATATATTTTGGGAGCACTTGTTCATGATGAAACTCGCATGAGGACACAAGCTCAATTGATGCACACCTTTGGATCACCCTCATGCACACTATTGTACAATGCCACCTACTGTGTATGCTAAAGTGGTGAAAGAATGAGATTGTGGAAGAATGATGCAATTTCTCATAAAGCTTTGGCCTAAATTTGACACATTATGGTGTACGTTAATCAATTGTCATAATCTAAATATGAAATATATTTTAGGAGCACTTGTTCGTGATGAAACTCACAAGAGGACACAAGCTCAATTGATGCACACCTTTGGATCACTCTCATGCACACTCTTGGAACTCTTGGGAAGATTCAAGCTAAGGAGTTCGAGTTAGAGCATTCAAGCATCTTTTAGAGTTCAATAGCATTAATTTTTAGAGTATTTAAGGGATTTTCATTTGGAGGAGCCAAGAAGTTTAATCTTGAAACTTTGGAGCCAAAATAGGCTATCCAAGATCATCATATGCCCAAGCCACCTTGGAAGGTTGCCCGAGACACATGAAGCCACACCAGAGAGCTCATATGGAGCTCCCATGCCAATGTTCAAGAAAAATAGGCTTTGTTTGTATTTTATACCCTAAAAGTGACTTCATCTATCAAGTTCCAGCCTTTCCATGTAAGAAAAGCAGGCTATTCTTCAAGAGAAGGCTATGACACCAATAAAAGCCTTAAAGTGCACAAACAAGCCCTAATTGTGTAAGTTCAAGCTCAAAGGATCTATAGCCATTCAAAAGGATATATTTCAAGTTATAATGCATTTCTTATGATATTTCCTAGCTATTTAGGCCAATAAAAGGTAGCATATACCTAAAGGGAAGTCAAGTGGCTAAGTTCTTGTTCCATCATGCATAAATGAAGCCAAGAGAAGCCAATATGATGCTAAATGGAGTCCTATGCAAATCTGAACATTTTGGGATGTATTCTAAGCTACCTAAACATGGATTTATATGGTTTAAGCTGAAGGGATGGTTAAGATATGTTCAGGAATAAGTTGACCAGTTAAATCACGTTTTGCACATGTTTTTTTAGCACATATGTACATTTGAGTAAGTTTTGTGTTTTATTTTGGTTAGGAGTTGTTCATTCTAGCTAGAATACATTATTAATTACTATTTCTAACCAAGCAAGTATGTTTGTTCTAGTACTTTTAAGTATTTTAGCATTAAAACTCCTAAATAGCTAAGTCTTTTATTTCTTTTATACTTAGAACTTTTATTTCAACTAGGACTAGTATGTTGGTGAACCTACAGCCTTTTTAAGGCCATTCTTTTCATGTAATTCATATAGAATTTGAAACATACAATATTTCTTGAGAAGTTCATTCTCTTTGGTTCTTTGTGAACTTAACTTATTGCATAAGGAAGCTAGGCTTTTTTGTGTGCTTTCTATACTCCTCATTTCTAGCCATATGTTAGTTAGGTTTAGGGGTTTTTCTAGTCTCTTGAAAGGTCTTTTATGGATCTTGTAGCATCTTGGGTGTGTTTTTTGGTCTATATACCAATGGGGTTTACATCAAGTGGTATCAAAGTCATAAGTTTTAAGCCAAGGACATATCCAGTTTTTTTATTTGTTTCTTTGTCTCTTCATTATTTACAATTGTTTTCATTTTGTTTTGATCTATTCTAAGTTGTTTCCTTGTGTTTCAGGTCCTTCCCATTCATTTCCAGCCCCTTTGTTCTAATTACATCAAGTTCATCTTTATATGGCCTACTTGTGTTCTTTGAGTTCAGCAACTTGTTCTTTTAATCTCTACATCAAAATCCTCTTGTTTCGATCTTATTTTATTCAATTCTATTTAGTTTTCTTCAGTTCTAATTTATTTGATTCAGGTTTTGCTTATTTCGGGCCAAAGTGTGAAAAAAATGCTTGATAAGCATAATTTGCACCAAAACATGTTTCAATGTCCCAAACCCATGCAATTCATCTAAAACCTTTCTGTTTTGTTTTGTTTTGATTTTTTGCATCCACCAAAAACAACAAAAATCCAAAAAGAAGGTCCAAGAATCAGGTTGTTTCGATCCAACAAATTTTATTTCAAATTGTACAAGAATTTAGTTTCATTTAATCTTTGCTGCAAGTAATCATTTCTTTTGCTTTCTTTTGTAGCAACAAACTATCTTGGAATTTTTTTCAGTAAGAAAACAACAAATAAAAATGTTTCTTCTTGAAAAATATTATGTTGTTGCACAAGTTTCTTTGGTTTTGCACAAAACAGCATTTTAAAGCTCGATTTTGAATATTTTTTGTTCTTTCTAATAGTTCTTTCAATATTTCTTTGTGAGAGCTTCCAAAACCCTAAATCTTCATTTTCCTATCTTAGTTTTTATCGAAAAACCTTATTTTCAAAGGAATTTAAGTTTTCTTGTGTGCTTTAAGATTAGTTTGCTTAGAACTTTAGAGAAATTCTTTGATCGCAATATTTCACTAAAAAATTGATTATGAGTGACATTTTTTTAGAGTGAAACATGTAAGAGAGTGTGGGAGGATTTTCGTTCATAAATTTATTATGGAGAATGATCAAGAAATTGCAAGGGAGCCTCACAAGCTCGTGCAAATAATGAAGCAAGGTCTTGATGAGCTAGAAGGTTATAGTAGTAAAAGAAGCCACTAAAAACCTGCTGGCCATGTTGAAAGAAGGCATAGCCATGCCCCATATGATGGATATGAGGAGAAATATAAAGTTACCTTGTTTCTAAAGGTCCAATGCCTTCTTGATTAAAGGAAAACTAGGCAAGAGTGCAACCGAGCATGCATAAGGGGAAGACCCAGTAGTTTTGAGCATAAGTCACCCTTTTCTAAGCCTTCTCAACAACTTAAACCCTCTGACCATGTTTATAACTAAACCTACACTCCCATGACTGTACCAACCATGAGACTCCACTACCTTCGAACCCACACCAAAGCAAGCTTTCTTTTTTAACCATGCAAAATCTGCTCAAGCTCAAGATCCACCCGATCTTTGCCTAACCCTTCTTAGAGACATCAAAGCCTTCCAAGAATGGCTTAGTAAGCCATATGTTGATGTACTTGAAGTGGCTATCAAAGTTCAACTAAGTTTTTGTGTGGTCAAAAGAAAAGAATTTGAGAGGAAAGATAAGGGGTTGAGAGAAAATAAAGAGGGGAAAGTTGAAGGAAAATAGAGTGTTTGTGAAAAGATTGAAGTTGAGTGAGATGAAAGTATTAGAGAGTTCTTGAGAGAAAAAACTGAATGGGAAGTTGAGAGAAAATAAAAGTGCAATGACTGAAGTTGAGTGAACAGAGGAACTCTTACAGAGAAGCCTTGCTTTCAACTAATATAATGGAGTCTTTTTCTAGTGTTGTGTTGTTTTCTCTTCAGGAATATAGCAAAGTTGAGCTCAAAAGAAAAATGTCCAAGAAGTTTCGAGTGAAGGAGTAGTGAGCTATACCAAATCTGGGTTAATTGAAGTTCCGTGTAAAGGGAAAATAGAAGCGCAACAAGAAATTATGCCTAAATAAGGTAAAAATGGAACCTTGAAAATTGTCTTGCCTATGCCCAAATGGAGGATATATGGAGACTAAAACCACATTTTGTAAATTTTTTTCTTTTAAATAGCCTTGATATTGTCTTAAATGGTTTTGATTTGTTTAGATCATGTTTTGCTTCTAACCTTGTTTTGTAAAATGGATATCATCATCCTAGATTAATAGAAGGAAACAAGTGTGTAATTTTAACAAAATTTGGTTTTGAATCTTTTAATTCTTTAGTTTTGTCAAATTCTTTTTTGAATTCCATAAGTTTTTCTAAATAAAAATTTGTTTTGGAATCCATTGTTTTTTATTTTGTTTCTTTGCATTCATATCACATGTTTTGTTTTACATCAAATTCAATTAGTTTCTTTGGGATTTTTCATGCATTAATCCATTTCTACACATGCTTTGCATATTTCTTTGATTTCCTTCAATGTTCAATCAGTTTTTGTGCATCAATCTGTAAATTTCAGCAAGCATTCTTTTGCCTTGACACATGCACTATGCAAGTTTTTGAGCATTTTGGGTCGTGAATGATATATAGATTTAAATCCATTTGTTTTCCTAGCAAACATTGTGAAGAGTGTTTTCAAATACAATTTAATGCAAAAGAATGAAAAACCTACTATTTTGTTTCACATTCCATGCAAATTCATGATTTTCATGCATTTTTGCGCACATACATGCAACAATAAACTTTTTGAATTGGTTTCACTTATACCCATCTATTCTAGTTTTGTTTTAATTGAATTGCCTAGGATCTTTGTGAAAATCATGTATTCTTGTGCTTCTGCAAACATAGGCTAGAATGGTTTCAAATTTGACTTATTTGAATGACCTATGCAAACTATTCTTTTGACATGAATAACTTGTGCTTTTCTAGATTTTGTGAACCATAACACATATGCAAGTTTAGATCCACTTGTTTTGAGTGCATACAACAGCCTTGACGTAAAGTCTTCCTACGTTTTTCCTAGTTATGGGAATAATGCTTTTGAGACGGCATGTACATTTGGATATTCTAGAGTTATTGATATCATGCAAATCCCATTAATTTCTCACAGAAATGGTGTGATTTGCATGAGAAGTCTTTGTGTGTTTTCTCCAGATCTGATTATAACATCCAAAATTCATTACTTTTGTATGGTAATTATATGGTTCTTGACATTCCAGCCATATTTTGTGCAATTGCAAAGGTAATGGAGGTAGTACTTCGAGTTAAGTTAATGTTTGAGCTAGAATTTGAATTATTTATGTTCTTTGGTTCTAACTTTGTCTTTGAACCTGGAGGTACCAAAAGCATCTTTGAGTGTATATTGGTTTAGGTTTTGTCAGGTAAATGCTTAGATGGTGTTTAATTCACCTTTTTTGATTCCATCATTTTCTAATGTAGGTTTTGATTTGAAGATGAATCTTTCTAAGGAGAAAGGATTGATAGGTACCTCTGGAGCAACCTCATGCACACTCTAGGAACCCTTGAGGAAATTAAATCTACGAAGCTCAAGTTGGAGCATTCAAGCATCTTTCGTATCTCAATGATGTTAATTTCTGGAGTATCTAAAGGATTGTCATTCAGACGAGTCAAGAAGGTTAATCATGACACATGGGAGTTAAGAGGGGCTATCCAAGACCGTCATATGCCTAAGCCACCTTAGAAGGTTACCCGGGACTCATAAGGGTGCACCCGAGAGCCCACATAGAGCTTTCTTGCCATTGTTAAAGCAAAATAGGCTTTGTTTGTATTCTCTACCCTACGAGACACTTCATCCATCAAGTTCTAGCCTTTTCATGCAAGAAAAAAATGCTTTAAGGGAAGACAATGACACCAATAAGAGCCTTGAAGTGCACAAACAAGCCCCAATGGTTCAAGTTTAAGCTCAAAGGGTCTATGGCCATCCAAAAGGAGCTATTTCAAGTTATTATGCATTTTTTATGATATTTCCTAGCTATTTAGGCCAATAGAAGGCAACATACCTAAAGGGAAGTCAAATGGTTAAGTTCTTGTTCCATCATGCATAAATGAAGCCAAAGGAAGCCAATATGATGCCAAATGGAGTCCTACGCAAATGTGAACATTTTGGGATGCCTTATAAGCTACATAACCATAGATTTACAAGGTTTTAAGTTGTGGGAATGGTTAGGATATATTCAGGAACAAGTTGGCCACTTAAAACACGTTTTTGTACATGTTTTTAAGCACATATGCACATTTTGGCAAGTTTTGTGTTTTATTTTGGTTAGGAGTTGTTTGTTCCAGCTAGAATACATTATTCATTACTATTTATACTAGGAATTGTGTTTATAGTGGTTTTAAGTATTTTAGCATTAGAACTCCTAAGTAGTTAAGTCTTTTATTTCTTTTATACTTAGAACTTCTATTTCAACTCGGACTAGTATGTTGTGTGAAACTACAAGTTTTTTAAAGGCATTCTTTTCATGTAATTCATACATAATTCAGAATACGCAATATTGCTTGAGAAGTTCTTTCTCTTTGGCTCTTTGTGAACTTACTTGTTTCTACTCACAAGTTGGTTAGGGGTTAGGTTTTTCTAGTCTTACGGAGGGTCTCTTGTGGAGCTTGTAGCATTTTGGGTATGTTTCTTAGTCCATACACCAATGGGGTTCACAACAACAGTTGACATGGTTACCCTCTTACAAATATACTTGCACAAATACTTAACATGTATGTTTATCTTAGTTAGCTCAACATTAACGTGGCAGTCATTTTACATACATAAGCCATGATTATGAGGCACCACCCAATGATTATCCAATGGTAGCCCATTAATGACCTTAAAACGATTGTCACACCTACTGCGGTAGAGGGAGAATCCATTTTCATTGATGATAATCTCATTTTGGAAAGACTATGGATAATGTTTGGAACATGCATTCTTAACCATGCATGGGCATCTTGGGTTAGCAGTATTGCATAGGGCATGAAACATATGCATAATAATCGCCTTGTATCCTACGGGGTCATTGTCAATATCTAGAAGTTCTACAAAAAAGGAGTGATCTATTTTATGAAGAGTGTTAATCTCATCTTTGACATGGAAAAAAAGTGCGATATGCGCATAGGGCAGCCCTCATTTATTGAAACCCAACAATTCAAATATCTGTAACACAACAGTAAACTAAAAAGGGAAATGGTCACAGGATTAAGCTATTCTTGTATGTCTATTGAACTATTAATTATGTGAGGATGGAATAGTACCTACAAAGACTCATCCATAGTGGTTTCCATTAGTAATATCTTCTCTAAAGTTCTGGAGCTTCATAAGAAATACACGATGGACAATATCAGATCTAGCTTTAGAATGTTTGCCAGAAATTAGTTCAAGGAAGTGCTGGATTTTTGGTCATTTTAGATTATAGGTGTATATAAAGAATAAATTAGGATAGCCTATCACTTTACATATAGACATAGAATCCTAATAATTTTGTATCAAATATCTGGGACCCCTAATAAAGGAAGATGAGAGGATGATTTTTTTTACTGTATAAAGAAGAATCTGTGTCACCACGATTCACTACATCTTATAAGCCACACAATATCTTAGTATGAAAGTGGTCTTAATCCCTCCTAAGCCAATGAAACTGGGATTTAAGAGTGATATAGTAAGCATCAACAATATATTCATGGAATAATCGACCTTCCACAAGGATGAGCAACTGAACATTATAATGCTACTGAAGTTAAAATGTGTAAAACTCCCTTAAAGATATAGTCTTTATAGAAGAAATTTGTCCACTGTTTTAAACATAGCGTATTTTTAAATGATAACCAATTTCACTGTAGACTAGAAATAGGAGGAAATATTGGGCACATTGCTTTGAATAGGAAAAATCAGGGGCGGCGCTATATACTGGTGAATGGTGGCAACTGAATTTTGGAAAAAAATATGTAATTGGTGTATGGTCTTTTAAAAAATATTCATTATGACCCCATAAAATTTTATATGATGCTTCCATTCATTAAAAAGTGCATGAAATCAGTTTTGATTACCGCCACTAAGATAATTTTCTGGCTTCGCCCTCAAGGAAAATTGATAGTGTGCGGTTCTGAATTCTAGGGGTACCCCAATATATATTGGAGGTCACTATTCTCCTTATCAATACTGTCAAATAGTCCAATAACCTCATTTGAAGTAGGTAAATTATATATTCTATCTTTTCCCATAGAACTAAGAAGTTGTATGAGCACAGGAGGCAAGCTTATGTCACTCAACTGATCTCTTACCATCTAAAAAAATCTAATCAGTTGATTTGCGCATCAAACATCTATATTAAACCATTAATAATGGTTTAATCATACTCCGTGTAAGTTTTATCACCAAAGCTCATTATTCGATTATATGTCTCAAGCTCAATGTCAAACATGTACAGTTCGGCAAGTCGAGGATGGTCTACACTGTTAGGATATAAGGATCCAATGTAATGATAATTCATTCCAAAAGATTTAAATGTAGATGTACCTTGTCCATCATGTGTATTCAAATCCACGTAAATACCAGTAGAAATGAAAGGGAATTTACAATTAGTTTCCTGCATATGTCTTCGAAAGTACTTTGACAACTGATCCCTATTGTGGTCAAATAGATTCTGGTGGTTGCCAAGAATAAAGAACAGACATCTTCCTTTTCCAATAACATAAGTAGAATTTAGGGTTTAATGTTTGATGTGACTTATTACTTTTCTCTTAGTTCAACATAATATGCCCAAAATTAGGACAGACACATGTAGGAGGACCAAGATCTTTATATTCAAAACATGTCTCTAAATTGCAACTTAATATTAAAGAACATGTATAGAAGAAAACAGGAGTAGGTGCAGGTGGACAGATGAGGAGTGTACATTGATGCTCATCTGCTTGAAATTCTTGGTCACCAATGGTAGATTAATGCAGATGTACAACATCAGAGGCATCTATATAAGAGGAATCTTATAGTATGTGACATATGGTAGTCAAAGGAAAGAAATGAATGAAATGGTAGGGAAGATTATTTACAATCTGTTATTATACCTGCAACATCCACTGGAATATTGTTCAATGGGTCCCATTAGTATTAGTTCATAGCGGGGAGGCAATCACCATTGGCTTCTAGAATGTTTTTGTTACAGCAGATGAGCTTTCACCTACTTCAAAAGTTCTATGAATAGATTGCAAGGGTGCTAAATGAGGTGGAATAGAGCTGGCACGATGGGAAGCATTTTGATTTTGACGTGGAGTAGGATAAGCTTAATGGCCTTCGTAGGCCACTGTGTTAAATATATCAATGATAGGAGTTTTAGCTAATGGAACATTAATACCAAAATGAGTTGTGCATTCGAAAGAAATCTGATGTCAAAATGAGGCATCAACTCTAGTGGTGGAGATTGTAGATGTACGAGAATGGTTTTATGTAACTGGGACTTACAATTATAGATGCTAGTAATTGTGACGAAACAATGAGCTTGTCGATGAGTACATCGCAGCTCAATGCAATGGGCTTTTCGAGCACAGGAATCCATATCCTTAGAAAAGTAATGCAATGAAAGTATGCTGCTAATAATAATAATAATAAGGAATGAAATTACATAAGTAGTTAAGGAAATGCATAAACAATAGCATACAAGTAAAAGTAAATGCATTAAATACATGGAAAAGAAAAATGAGTAAATAGAGTAACAGTAAATGCAATGCAAAAAATAAAAGGAAAAAGTAGAACATAACAACAAAAATAAATAAATAAATAAAAGGAACATATTTACTAAGGGGGATTATGATGTTAGTGGGTTAAATGAATTCATATGTAATGTAATTGGTTTTTAGGCGATAGCTTATGTCAAACATAATGGAGCACCATGCAGTATGCACGGTGATTTCATTAATGTAACATGGGTATTAATATTTCTTCTCCATATCTTTTAATAAAAAGCCTGACTTTTAAATACATTGCTAAACATAAATGATGTTCAATTTTGCTAAAGATTACATGAAAAACTGTTTGTCACCATACTTGTTGATGACCTATAATAATACTAAGAACTACATGTAGAAGTCTAGTCAAACCTAAGGAGAATTAGAACTAAGAAGCGTAACTCATCATCCATTGAACATTCCTTGCACATCCATTGATCATAAATATTGTAATAACTTCGGTCCCACTTGTCCGTAGGTGGAATGAGACCGTGGACAAAGACAGCAATGAGATTGCCATAATCCCTCAACTGTATGAATCTATGTGAATCTTGGTTTAGGTTCCATCCCCAAATCATTGTCAAAACGTCAAAGGATGCAAATATGGCAATGCACGTAAATGCCCAAGGCGAAGGCAGGATGGATGGATGCAAGATTTCTGGATTGTCGGGGATTCATCCATAGAGCTTTAGAGAGGATAACGACAATAATCTGTACAGGTAATAACTCCACAATAATTTTTTTTGTCTGCATAAGGGAAAATTGATGTTTTATAAGCAAAAGGATTGTACATAGGTTAAAAAATAGAAAGAAAGAATAAGAAAAACTATAAGATATTAATTAATTTTGTTAAAAACTAAGGAGTTGGGTAAATGTAGATATTAAGTAAATGATTTGTCGTTCAATCACAATCGAAAATAGCTGGTAATGAAAGGACACAATGGACGGCTAACCCGAATCAGCAAAAAAAACAAATATTCAGAAAGGCAACAAAATAATTACGTGGGGAATTTAAATGAGAAGGCCGAAAAATGTCGAATTCAGCCCAACACAAGTTAGCAGAAAAACCATTGTATGCCAACAACAAGAGTAGGAAGCCAATGTGTGAAAAAAGAAATTTAGGCCTAACTACGAGTAAAAAGAGTGTTTACATTGATAGGCCGAAAAATCAAGGCCTAATGCAATAAAAGGAAGGTGGGCCAATGTAAAGGTGACCCAAAAATTGGGTGCGGAAAAAATTTATGTCCAATTTTATTTGAGGTGTTAAAAAAATTAATAGCATCTTTGGGAAAAAATTTATAGCGTACACATAATTATATAAATGGGCTAAAGTTAAGGTAAAAAATGAAATTTGGTTTGAAACCAAATAAATAAAGGTCTATCAAATAAAAGGAAGATGGGCCAATCGAAAAAGGCCCAAAAAAATTAACAGATTAGTCATATACAAGTGGGCCAAATTAATCTATGTCCAGAGAGTGGTGGTGGTGAAAAAAACTAAAGCACAAACGGAATGTGATAACTAGCCCAACTTTAATGCGCCGAACAACAATAGTCAATAATCTGCAGAGGCCCAAAAAAATTTAAGCAAAACAAAGTGGACTACGTGGAATGTACGAACAATACTATATTTGTCACGTTTCTAAAGGTGGGGGCCAAATTGAAACGGGCTAAACAAAATCGAGGACATAAGCGGCAAGCATTCACTTTCTAAAGGAGTGAGATGCATAATTTTAGAAAGATAGGATATAAATAGGCCATTTTGTCCTAACCGTAGCTCGTCTCTCACCCACTCTCTTCCTTCTCGCCTCCACTGCTAGAATGATCGCTGCCGCTGCTTTGATGTGGTGGCGCCACCAGGAGTATGAGTTTTCCGGCGGTGGTGGCATCATCTACGGCGGAGCAAATCCCAAATTTATGTTTTTCTTTACCAATCAGTGGCTATTCGTCTTCTATGTACTTCTTTCTAAAGGCTTTTACTCAGAAACGCCATGCTTTTTTTATAGATCTAGGCTGAAATTTTTTATTCTCTCTGTGGAAGTCTCATCTGTCTAACCCTTTTAGGTTTTATTTCTCACCGTCATGCTTCCCGCCTCCGATGGTCGTGACACCGTCTACATAACAACAACAATATTTTCGCGAGATTCGTTAACCCTTTGGCTGAACCATCCTCTTCCGATGTGTGGTGTGTGGGTGGCCGCTAGGACATATTTTTGCCCAGAAATTGATGATTTCTAGTTCCTTGGGTTTGTCTCATTATCATGATCACTATTTTGTAAACGCTTTCAACCTTAAACTGAAACATGTTTCATAGATCTGGGTTAAAATATTTGGATGGTGAAAACCCTCGGTTCCTGGGGTCCGGCTTCTATTCGAATGGTTTGTTTGGAGATTTTTGTTGTCCAGGTGGGAGGACCATTCCTACGCACCTGCATGATACATGTTCAGCTATTGGGAAGTCTCGTCTCCTATACAAGCTTGCCTCCATTAATGACACTAAAAAACTGGACTATTGGGAAGTCTTGTCTCCTATATAAGCTTGCCTCCATATATCGAATTCAATCGATATGTGGAGATGGGGAAAGAAGGCAAACTTTAGTGCATATCTTTGTGTATTTCACCATTAATGACACTAAAAACTGGACTATGATTTTTTTCGTATTTATTTTCTCAGTCATACTGCTTTTCTCTGTCATATTTTAGTCTTAAAAAGTTACTTCATTTATTGATGAATTTTTTTTTATTTCTCTGTCATTATTAACCTACCCAACCATGTTCAATAAGAATGCGTTTTATTCGTAAAAAAAATTAAGAATTTAAAGAAAATGTAATATGATCATCTATCTTGTTTAAGATTGATTAAATAAAAAAATATGAGACATGTAAAAGAGAAAATGGACAGAGTCATAAAAACTACATTACTTAGGTAAAAAGTGGAAACATAAAGCACCATGTCGAAATAGGATTAAAAACAAACATATTAAAACCAAATATTTTGCTGGAAATAAAAACTAAGCCCCATCAGTCATAAAGATCATTCTTCAAGCTTGAAGTCTTCAAAATATCACTTTTCTGAATTGCCCATTTTCCACTCCATGCGTTGTGCTTTGAGTGCAGAAACTTCATTCTCCAACTCATGAATTTTGCCAAGATAAATATTTCTAAGATTAGTCGAACTATATTGAACAAGCTACATCTCATACCCCAGCCCGTCATTCTCATACTTGGTTTATGTTAATTGTTCCCTCATTGCCACTTTTGAATCAAATTTAATATCATGATTGCAAAAATAATGTAAATTCTTCAGGCTATGAATTCTTTTCTCAGCAGCTGTCTCCATAGCGAAAAATAGGTCCCTAGACAATGCTCCTTTCACTGTCACATAAGTTTTCTCCCCAGAAGCTGTCTTCCTGAGCTGTATTTTAACACTGAACCTATATATTTACATCCTTCTACTTCATTTGAGTAAATAGGGGTGTCTTTCTTAAGCTTCCAAGAAATATGATCAAGAGTTTTCACAAAAGGGGTTGGTACCACCTCTATTGTGTACATAATAATTGAAAAAAATTAAAATAAAAAAGTTTGATTTTAAAACAATATTTCATAGGTAGATAAATACAGAATCACATTTCAGTTTCCCTAAATATTTAAATTCCTATCTACACTATCCTAACAAATGCATATTACTTTTATTTTGTTCCAAATATTAAGATTGTGTTAATAAACCTGCCGAAAAATCTAAACATAGAAAAAGGACGTAAGAAAGCAAATAAATTTACAGCACACACATGGTGCATCACATAAACAGAATTTATAGTAGAACCTAGGATGTGTTTGCTCCCAAAACCGGCTACTTTGCCTTGGTGCTTCAATTTTCTGTGTCAAAATCAAATATAAATAAGTTTTGCTACCCTTCAAAGAAATATTTAGTGTTGCTAAAATTTTAGAGAATGTTACCTTGCAAGTGAACGCTGAGAGCAGGGACAACTAAGCAACAATGCACTGCTATAGCCAATGAGGCTGACCTTCTTGCTTCACAAAGTTGTGAGGAGTAGAGGATTTTCCTTGGGATAATAAAATGAAAACTGAAATTGTGAATGATGGTGAATTTATACTGAAGTTGCAATAACTGTTAGTAGAAATTGAATCTGAAGTAATCGGGCCATAGAGAATGTAGTGGAGGTGAGGAAAATCGACAAATATCTAAATTTTTTTTATAAATAACTGATTGTTTAAAACACGTACTCCTACATAACTATATTTGTTAAAATACATCTACAAATTAAAACATGGGAGGATGTTTTATCAAAAAAAAAAAAACATGTGGCAGGCATTTGTGATAAAGCTGTGAATACTTCTCAAACTGGGAAAGTCAATCAACCTACTAATCAGAACCTAACATGTGTTGTTTCATGAAGGAATTTAAGGGAATCAACATGTGTCACTCCATGGTTCATTTTATTTTACGTGTCATTATACAATTTTTTTTTATTTTTAACAAATTGTAAAATAATAATATTATCAAATGACCTACTTTCATATTTATTTATAGATGTTTATTGCATGTTTTTTAGGACCAACCAAGCAATATTTTATATTTTAAAGATACAATTACAATATTAAGAATAGATTTAGAGGATGTTTTCTACCAGTCGCCCAGAAAAATGAGACTTTAACAAGGCTAGAAAGGTAGCTAGGGATACATATGGAAGTTCTTAATGAAATGAGTATGTTTGGCCGGTCAGGATTTTTTAATTAGGCTGTACCCGACTGGACTTTCAAGCGCATTTGTTTCCATAATATTAATTGAAATTGTTATAACTAATCCTAAATAATACTTAATTTAAATTCGTTGCTTAAACTAATTATTACGTTGGTGTATAAAACATTTATCCAAAAATGATTTAGAATAATGGAATAGTACTTTTTTCTTTACTAGCTAGCGCCTTATTAAAGAAACAAAATGTTTTCCTAATAACTAAGATTGTTTTGATAATACATGGTCGTAAGACACAGGTGATGGAGTTTGTTTTATTGTGGTATGGGTACTTTGGAGGAGAAGGAATAATATGGTCCGCGATGAATCTAGAAAAAGAAATTTACATAATAATTTGTTGTGAAGAGCTCGAATTGGTATCATCATTTTTCTGGATTGTGAACAGATGTTTAACTACTAGTTGGGTTGAATGGTTGTGCAATTCTAATCTAGCTATTACCACTACACAAAAATGGGAGAATTATAAAGTGTAATATAATAGTAAAAAATCATTATATTGTGTAATTTTCACTATAGTGATTGAAGTGTGAGGGATAAAGGGTATGATCAACATCTCCTTAAAAATGTTTTTAAGTTGGTAACTTAGCCCCTAAGAAAAGCCTTAAGGATTGCTTGTTTGTTAAGTAACCTATGAACTTTTTTATAAGGTTTTGAAAATTCGGGTACTCAATTGCAAAACTTTCAAGAAAGAGCTTTGGAGAGTTATGGGAAGGATATTGATGGTATGAAAGTACTATTAGAGGATCAAATTGCTTATGGAAAATAATTGTGGACAAAGAAAAGCATAAAGGGTTGTAAGGACTTAAGTGTCCCAGTGTAAGCCTTTGGTTGTTTATGTCGTTGACTTAATTCAAATGGAGACATTTTGGAGTTATCCCATTTAAGAAAAGGCAGCCAAAGCAAGATAAGGATGGTGAAATGTGGGCCAAGAGATTATGACTACGAAACCATAGTCTTGTAGCAAGGAAAATGACATAAAGCATGGTTAATGCTACTTAAGTGTGTTGTGTTCATTAAAGTCTTTATAAGTGGTTATCTTTGTCTTTATCTCCCAAATTTGGTCTTTTCTAGTAGCAAAAATGCAGCCCCTCCACTTTCACACTTCCTCCATAACAACCATACCTCCAAGCTTGAAGCTAGAAGCAATTGAAAGCATGAAAGGGCAATTAGAAGCTATTTGGTGCTAAGACTTGAGTGCACCTAGGATCAAGCTCCAATTTTGATATGCACTCAACATAAGGAGTTCTCTTACTCTCATGGACTATTTACTGTATTATTCAAACATCCATGGTGTTAGGGCTAAGTTTGGAATAGAGCCAAGTGATTGCTGAACCAAGCTTAGTGATGGGAGTGCACTTAGTGAAGGTTTTGTGAGCTAGTGTGAAGTGCACAGTGATGACATCGAATTCAAGGGTTTCTAGAGCCTAAAGTTAGTACTAACTAGTGCTAAAACTTTTCTAAGACTAAGCTTATGCTTAAGGAGAGCTGCCATAGTGATTTACATATGTTTATTGCATGTTTTATGGACTAACCAATGCATATTGTTGCTGCCACATACATGTATTTATTGTTTGTGTTTGGCTGCTGCATTTGGATGTTCTATAGTGGATATTTGCATTGTGTTTTCTTGTGTTTTAGCGTCTTTGGATGCAAGTGATACCAAGGGTTACAATACCTTATGAGTATAAGTTTCTCCTTACTAAGTTTCACAATGAAACTTACCTTCCCTCAAATCTGCCCATTTCAAGTCCAGTAGAAAGATCACATTCAAATTGATATTTGTGGTTTGAGTTTTGATTTGAAATTTTAGGTCTTTGAACTTCCATGTATCTAGTTATTATTTGAAAATTTTGGTGATTTTAGGAGAAATTTTGGTATTTTTAGTGATTGTGCTTATGTGTTACGTATCAGCTGTCCAATATCCTATTTTCTGGAGTGCATTTTGTCTCAAGCTCTCCTGTAACTTGGGTTCATGTTTTAGCTAAGTTAAGGTCATTATGTAGTGCATGGATGCATGTAAATGTAAGACATGTAAAGTTGAAACAAGTATGTGAACATTTGAGGATTGTTTTTCTATATATGTGAATGTGGTCCACAAGTTGTCGAAGTGTGAATGATAGGCTGCTTGTTTGTAAATTCTGTTTTGGCCACATAAAGTTGCTAGATGTAAGAGAATATAATTCCTATGTGTATTGGCCATGTATGGGATAGCCTTGGAGGGCTTACCCATTGTGAATGAAGTGTTTGCACACTTATGAAATTTTGTATGGGCAAAATGGTCATAAAGTGGATAGAATTTTGACCCTGCACTCAAAGTTTTATATCTCCTTGTGTAGAATGAATCTTGATATGAAAGTTTGACCACACCTAGATTACATCTAGAGGTTTAACTAGGCTTTGGAATTTCTTCATTTGGAGCTTTATGGCCAAAGTTATGACATTGCAAATTTGGTTGAGTTATTATTCATTTGGTTAGGATTTTGTAACCAACTTCAAACGTCTATAACTTAGTCCATAGGTGGGATATTGATGTAAAACCAAATTCCCAGGTTTGGTTTAAGTCTTAACTTGATAATGAAGCAAAGACAACAAGGGGTGCATAGCTAGATTAATATAGTTTTTTGAAGGAAGTTTCAGGTGTAGTGGCTGGTTACTTAAATTTAACAAGATTGCCTAATGTGTGGTAGCCAAGATTAAAACTTGTGCTAGTGTTTTTCTTCCTTGTTGCCATGGTGTGCATAAAATGTGAATATGTATGTAATGGTTGGACCAATATGTATGCATTTACATAGTACTCAAGAGGGCCAATTGGGTACGCACACTAAGAGTGTTGTTCTGATGGCCTATAGAATATACCAACCTTGGGAGTTTTAAATGCACAATTTTGGAATCATAACTGGACTACCCCAAAGTGGGTAACACTAGCTGCTAGAAATTTTGGCTCTAAAAGATCTAGTTTGGTCAGCTAATCCAGGGGATTAGGAATGTAGGTGGATGTTTGTCTTTTCATATATAAACTAAAAATCTAGGTTTCGATTGCTAGAATATGCCCCAGTGTACATTTATGTTTTGTTAATTTACAATCTGTTTAGATACACTTAAGCTAACTTCAAACCGAGTC
The DNA here is from genome assembly GCA_005392925.1 of Aquilaria sinensis. Classification (NCBI taxonomy): domain Eukaryota; kingdom Viridiplantae; phylum Streptophyta; class Magnoliopsida; order Malvales; family Thymelaeaceae; genus Aquilaria; species Aquilaria sinensis. Next base: position 130,697 of record SMDT01003367.1, read on the forward strand.
AATTGAACTTCAAACTCAAAATTGAGCTAAATTTAATATTCGAATCATTTATTGAATCGAGCTTAAACATGCTAATGTTCGGTTCGATAGGTTGTCGAGCCTATTGAGCCCTATATAATATTAATATAAATAATGTTAATATAAATATTAATATTATATAATTAATAATTAATAAAAGTATAAACCTAGAAACTTAAGTTTTCATCTGTGAGGCTTAGTATCTTAGCCCTCAAATGTTCTAATCTAAGCCCTCAGTCCTCAAGTCACTATCATCTGCTGTTTCACTTAGTCTTTTGTCGCTTTAGTCAAATCACTTTGAGCTTTTGACGGTGGGCTATCATCCAAGATCCAACCCTTCTGCAGTTCGCTACACTTTCCTACAATGGCAGTAGGTCGTGCCAATCTCTGAAGCATGGTGCCATCGTTGATTCCTAATATACCAATTCACCTAGGAGCTTCATAATCCAACAGCCTCTACCACCGACACACTACCATATATGGCTAACTGACCTCCCTGATAAATGTTAATTTTGTGGTCAAACATGTTGACTTTGTGTCAACTTTGACCACCATTTTCTACCTCATCACTTAACGTTTTTGGCCAATTCTTGCTTTGATAATTCATTTTGTAGGTTGGACAAGCGGACTGTAGCATTGGAATGGCACTGGGATGACTGAAACGAAAAATGGGCATGCAAAAGTCAAACGGATTTATAACTGTGAGACTTAGGCCCCAGGAGTGAGGCCTAGGCACCACAGTTAAAAAGGTGGCTGCCTGAAAACTGCACCCTAGAGGCCTGGGCGCCACCAGAAGCCTAGGCCCCAGGTACCCTGAGCTTGGAGGCCTAGGCGCCAGCCATCTGATAAAGTGGTCCCCTACCTCAAATTTGAACTCAAGCTTGCTATTGGCCAAGGACTTTGATCCAAATGGGTTGGTGAGGTAAAAAGGATACCTCTAAGAGTAGAAGAACCTGAAACCTAGCAAAAGAACAAGATCTTCATCTTCATCTTCATATCTTAGACTTAGGTTTTCAAGTCCATTTTCTTGCTTTTTCTTCATCTTCTTTGGGAGTACTTGTGGATTCTTGCTTGGAGAAGGCTTGGAGAACTTGAAGACTTGTAAGAGCCTTGAGGAATCAGGCATCTAGAGTCTCTTGGGTTCTTTTTTTCCTTCCTTCTTCTTGTATTTAGACATGGATACTCTTTTATGTATTTTCATGGTTATGTTCTATTTAGTTATGGAGTAGTCTTTCTTAGCACTTTCTATGGAGGTAGCTACTTAGATTGATTATGTTGGATGAATTTATGGTTATGTGATGTTAGTTTTCTACTAAATGTATGTTTATTCTTCCCTTGAGCTTAATGTTGTGTTAGCTAGTTGATGGCCACAATTAGTTGTACTATAAATTGCCTCTAAACTCTTGGAAAAGATTAGAAGCTATTGGACCTAGGAGAAGAATTTAATGGCTATGGGCTTGTTGGGAAATTAGTCTAAGTCATTAGGTAAAGGTAAATTGAGCTCTAATGCCTTTTTCTAAACTTGTAATTGGATGAAAATCCTTATTAAGCTTAAATTAGAGAGATTTTAATTTTTTCACTTGGAAAAGTAAGAATTCACTTGAACAACTTTACCAACATGCATTGGAAACTAACTCACTAACTTGAATTCACCACTTAATCGAAACAAGTAGTGAACCCATAGGAAGTGTACTTTAGTGATTTGTCAAAAACCCCACATTTTCATCACATTCCTAGCATCTTAGTTTAATGGCATCCCAATTAGACAAGCTTAACTTAGACCCATTGACTTGCTTGTGCAGCCTTTTATTTGACATTATTAGTTTAACTAAAGTAGTCTTAAAGTAGTGGTACTTGGCAAGTGAATCAATCAATCTTCATGGGAACGATACTCATTCACCCTATCTACATGTGACCCGTGCATTTGCGGATAGTGGTTTCAAAATTTCACTACACTCCCTCTATTGCCAAACTAGACTAGAATCATTGGACCACTGTTACGTGTTCGGTGTTTTACTCATTCTAGCCTACAGTTAGTGCTTGTTAATTTTGGCCTACAATTAGTGCTTTAGGACTTAGGAGAATGCTATTTGATTTTCACATAATAGTTTTGAAGACTGTAGTTAATTAGTGCCTTAAGACTTACTACTTAGGAGAGTGCTTGGTCACGTTGAAATTTTAGTTCGGTTAGTGCTTGTATCATTTGGTTGTTTCATATAACAATTTGTAAGACTTGCTCTTCCAATGTTTGTTTCTGCCTAAATGAAACTTGTTTTTCATCTGACAGTTTAAGGAAAAGAAAGAAGATGAGGTACATGGGCAAATTGAAAAGAAAAAAAACTGATTACGATTTATGGACTAAGATTGACTTATATTGTTTTTGTTGCAATTGTTAATATTCCAGATTTGGGTTTTGCATATGTATAACATATTTTATGCTTGATAATTTAGGAACTTGATAAGTTAAAAAAGCCAAATTGGTAGTTAAAAGCTTTTAGGATTTACTACAATTAGACATGTTTTTTTCTTTTGTTTTTCAGCAATGTCATCTTTGGTGAGCATTGCATCATTTTATGAAGGATCAAACTTAAAATCCTTTTATAGAAGATGAGCAAATTAACACCACAATTGATGCCGATCAAGCTAGAATTTAGGAAATGGAAAATTTTTCTGAAGAGGAAAAAGGTGTTGGTGATGGAAAATATAAGCCAAAGGATGGTGGTGGTATTGCACTTGTGAGAAAGGAGAAAGTAGTGAGCTCTGGAATATAAGGATCATTTAGCAAGTTTAAAGATGCCAAAGGAATGATTAAGGTCCAATGCAATCATTGTGGAATACTTATATCTTGGCAGAAATCTGGAACCACAACATATCTTAGTAGGAGCATGAAGACTTGCACCTAAAGAAAGCTACACATGAAACAATAAGGGCTTCTAAATTTTTGACCTAGTAGTACTAGTGCTAGTCCTGATCTTTCTGTGTTTGCTATTACAGTAGTTGGAGGAAAATATGATCCTATGAAAATGAGGGAAGCAATTTGTCAATGGGTGTTAATGCATCAGCATCCTTTCTCAATTGTGAAGGAGAAAGAGTTTACTTTTATGACGAGAGTTACAATTCCTTTGTGGGAAAAAATTAGATGTGTTATTTTGAAGAATGACTGCAAGAAAGTGTATAAGTATAAAAAGAACAAATGAAGGATTTGCTTAAAAAAGTTTCAAGGATTAGTTTGACAATAGACTTGTGGAAATAAAAAAACCAAAATATTAGATAGATGGTTGTGACAACCAATTTTCTAGATATTGAGTCGTAGCTAAACAAATCAATGTTAAATTTTGTTCATATTCCTCCTCCACATAGGGGTGATGACATTTTAGTTTCTTTGTACAAATGCTTGAATGACCAGGGTATAAAGAACAAAATTTTTATAATTTCAATATACAATGCTTGTGCAAATGATGGTGCCATAAAAAAATTGAGGGAAATTTGTGAAGTGAAGAGGAAGTTATTATGGTTTGGAAAATTGTTCCACGTGCGGTACTGTGCACATATTCTGAACCTTATTATGCAAAATGATTTGACTCATATTGAATTTGCAATCTAAGACACAAGGGAAAATGTCTCTTTTATTAATCAAAGTGAAGCTCGATTGAAGTCCTTTTGTGAAATTGTGCAACAATTGAAGCTATCCACCCAGAAACTAATTCTTGATTGCAAGACATGCTGGAACTCGATATATAAGATGCTACATTATGTTTATATAGTCAAGGACATTTTTCCAGTATTTTAATGAAAAGAGCACTATTACCAGTCATGTCTAACAAAGGACGATCGGGAGAAAGTTGAAAAAATTTTAAGATCTTGGCTGTCTTCTCTAATTTCTCTAACATCATACCTGGGTGATTATTATCCGATGTCAAACTTGTTCTTCTGTGAAGTTTACAAGGTGAAACAGGAATTGGATATTCAGGACAGTGATGAGAATGCCTTTGTAAAGGATATAATGATGAAAATGAAGAAAAAGTTTCACAAATATTAGGGAGAGTTCAACTAACTAATGGCTATTGTTGCCATTCTCGATCCGAGGGTGAAAATGAGGGTTCTTGACTTCTATTTTCCAAAGATATACACCTAAGCAAAAGTAGCATCTAATATTGAAAAGGTGAAAGGTGCTTTGAATGAGCTTTACAGTGAGTACGTGGATATGGATAAAGGCAAAGACAGAGGAAATCAACGAGCTAGTTCTTTATAATTTTTCTTGTCCACCATTTCTTCAGAAATAGCCTTTATAGAACTTCAGGCATATGTGGAGGAAGTGCAGACTGCTCACCCACAAAAAATTTGATTTGGACATCTATTTCAAAGATGAGTGTTATTTTTGTGCTCATTGGTCATTTTGAGTTGTTTGACACATTAGATTGGTGGAAGGGAAATCAATCCAAAAAATCATGTTTTGTAAAAGATAGCATGTGGTATATTGGTCATCCCTATAACTACAGTAGCTTCTAAGGCTACATTTAGTGCTGGAAGTAGAGTTATCGACATATATCCTGCATCACTTTCAATTGAGATAGTGCATGCACTACTTTTTGGAGAGGATTGACTTAGAAACCTTTACGGTGTGAAGAAAAAAAATAAAGTAAGTTTTTAAACTTTCTTTGAGTTATATAGACTGCTTGACTACCTATTATCTTTTGAGGATTACTTACAACTCACACAAATTCCTAGGGGATGAATGAATTGACAATAATCAATCTATCAATGTAAGAAACATTTTCATAAGTATATTTTACACATTACCCATTTATTTATTTCTATACTACCTTGGTGCAATTTTTTCCCTCTCTTTTGTAGTGTTTGTTCATTGTTTTAAACCTTTTATTTTCCATTTATTGGTCTATCAAATCCCTTGCCAGGAATGGGCAGTAGCCATTTCTTCATTTTTATAATACACTCGCATGCCTCATGTTATGGGTGTGTTGTGGACTAGAGCTATTCGTATTGGGCTAACCTGGCTTAGGCCTAGGTTGATAGGGACCGGACATGGCTTCGGTAAAGGTGGTTAGGGCCTGTGCCAATCCTTGATCGGGCTTGGGCTATTTTTTTTTTAAATTTTTGTAGTTTTTACTTTCATTTTTAGAAAATATTTGTAAAATTAAGTTTTTTTTAAGGGAACCATCACTGGTGCAAATTTTATTAATTAAGAGGCCAAAGAGCTATTATAACAACTAGAATGGGCCTTACATGAATCAATGGTAAAACGTTCCAAAAATGATTGGAAAAGAAATCTTGGATCTATGCTTAATAGCATAATCAGATGAAATACAAATTAGAAACATAAACTAGGTACCTAAGATTTATGCATCCATCTCGTCCGGGTTCTCATCATCGAAATTCTTTTGGTAACAGCATTCATAACGTAGCAAGACCCCAATCATATTTTTAAATGCAAAGCTCCCTTGCCTCCAGTGACAACCTTGCTCGTCTATCTGAAATCATTCTTTTACATATGTTGAAAGCCGACTTGGATGCCATGGTTAAAACTAGAATAGCTAGAACCTCCTTGGTAATGATGGATAACATTGGAACTTTGTTGCCTCTAGCTTTCCACCATTCTAAAATATCAACATCACTGTTCTCGCATACCAAGTTGAGGTATGCATCTACTTTTCCAAGAGCTAAAGATGTAGACCGGGGTCATTTGAGGAGTTGTTTGGCTAGGTTGATTGGTGCAAAGATGGACAATGATGAAGGGCCAACGATAAAAATAGTTTTTTGTACATTATCCTTATGTTGGTCCACATAAATCTTGTATAACTCAAGATAGTACTCCTCAAGTGTAGGAGTCATAGCGAAAACATTTATATGTGCCATTTTTATAGTGCCCCTTAAGGAGGTTCTATGTGCCTGTGATTTTAACAGCCAGGTCAAGTGCATATGCAAGTAAATAAATGAGGGGTATATCAATGAAATATAAAATCCATTTGTCTTTCATGGCATTGATGGTGTCTTTCTAAAACTCGCCATCTATGTATTGTTTGAAAACCCATGCAATGTTAACCAAACACATTAAAACCTTATGTGCAACATCAAAACCAAAAGCAGTTGTCTAGTAAAAATACCATAGCACAATGGCTAATTTGAAATACTTATCCCACATTTATTGTTTCAAAAATATTTTTTTTCGTTCATGTTTATAAAACATGTCATGTGTGCAACAAACAGAATTGCATATATTAACATCTCATAGGTGGAGTTCTATCGGGTAGTATAGTCAAGTTTAAAATGTTTCCAGCTAAAATCAAGCCCATTTTCAAGACAATATAAATTTGAACTCTTTGGTAGTTTTATGCCTTAACCTTAAATAATGAATTGCCCATTGAATAGGAACAATTTCAGTGTTCAAAACCTGAGGCCCTTTTTGAACCCATAAGTTAAAAATATGAAAGATACATCTCATATGAAAAATATAGTCTTCCTGACAAGTTCTAAAGATTCCTTCAGTGTCTCAGCCGCAATAGCATTGTTAGATGCATTGTCAAATGTGATGTTAAAAACTTTGTCATGACAAGAAACCTCCTTGAAAGTTTAAAAAATGACCTCAAAGATGTTCCGCCCAGTATGATCAACCTCCATCCATTTAATTGAAATGATGCATTTTTAAACATCCCATTTTTGATCAATCCAATATGCAGTGGTACAATAATAATCTTGTCCTAATAGTAATGTCCACATGTCACTAATGAATGAAATGTAGTAATCAAAAGTAGAAAAATATGCTTGTAGGTATAATTTCAATGCCTCCCTCTAACAGTACTCTTAGACGTCTTTTTAAAAGTAAGGTTTACTTGTGGTTTAATCCAATTTTTCATATACATATCTTTAGCTTATCTAAATAGTTTTTAGTAAGTGTCATCTATTCTACCATGTCTTGTCTACATTATTGCTGGTCAAATCTAAAAGTACTTGACTTGCTAGTTGTACTCCCCTGCCGCATTTGTCCTCTGGAACTAGTGACTGCATTGGGACAAAAATTTGGATGTTTATGATCCATATGCCGTTTGAGTGTTCTTATACTGGGGTTCTTCTTGTCCGCTTGTCTCATTTTGCATTTTTTTCATTTTGCAAACCTCATTTCATTGCCATCCACGTTTTTTTAAAAACTTGGTTGAAATGCTCCCAAACCCATGCAGTAAGCCTCAAAGATTAACCTTGTGTTTCAACTTCAAGGTGATGGCTTGTGGGGGTCGGTTGGGTGCCATATCCTCCACCCATATTCTTCACCACACATTGCCTTTACCTCATCGATGTCGTCGTCAAAAAGTTGATTGCTGAGCCCCAAGTCATATTCCACCATTTCAATTTGTTTGTTGTCATCCACATTTTGAATGTTGGCCCCTCAACTTGCTGGTCGAGATCAGGAATTGAAGAAAGGATCTTAACCCGGTGGTGCGGGATGAAGAGCTATCCATGCCCTTTTCTTTGAATGCCGTTTAAGAGAGAGAATAGGTAAAGATAAGGAAGTGATGCGAAAGAAATTAAGGAAAGATTAAGAAAATGTTAGCAAAATATGCTTGAGTGCTTGAAGAAAATAAAAGAGAGTGTAGTAGATGAGGATGAGAAATTGTAGAGATTGGTGTGAGGAAGTGTTGCAATTAAGGTTTTCTATTTATAAGAGAGCATTTGTTTTTTGGACAAAAAAGACCCTCAGATTCTAGTTGTTAGGGGAGTAAAAGTGGAATTTTGGTGGTCAAAAGGTAGGCGTTGACTGTTGGAGGGACCTGAGCTATTATTTTGCCTTTCTTGTTTTTAAATTTTTGGAAGTAACTGTCGCAGATCGTTGTTGTTTTTTTTGTGGGACTGGATTGACAAGCTTGGGCCGAGTAGTGTCTGATCTATGCCTTGGGCCATGCCTAATCTGGGCCCTTTTGTGTGCTAGGACAGGCTTGTTTGTAGTCTACTCCCTTCCTCCCCTAGGCCCATACTGGCCTAGCCGTCTCTATGCCTAACTCTGGCCTATGCCGAACTGGGCCTTGACTAGTCCCTACTAGGTTTGACTGTGAGTCAATCTTAGTTTGGGCTAGGTCGGCCCGCCCTGTTGAACACATCTATTGTGGACTGGGTTTATGAATGAGGCAAGGAACAAGTTTTTGGTATTTGAACTTCTTTGAAAATAATGACAGGTTTTTTAACCCTTTGGTAATTTAGAGCTTACAACTGCGTCTTGATGAAATTGGTGACTACAACTATTTTGGTTTTGTCTAGGTGAGAATAGTTTCTTGAATGATCTATTGTGTTTTTTTTGCTAAAAGTTTAATAGCAAGAATTACCAAAGTTGGCATCTCATTTTAATTTGCCTGCTATAGAACCCAACAGAATCCAAGGACTTTTTGCTTGCTTGCTGATTTAATTTTCTTGCTGCAGTTGTTTCATGTGCAGTGTCCTTGCTGTTGTTTTATTTATAGCTTCTTTTTAGTGTAAACAAAGACTTTATTATGTAAAACTTTAATGATTGGATTAATTGTATTAATTTGTGGACTTTGTTGCTGTTTTTTTCTTATTATTATTTGTGTAATTGAACCTAATTATGTAATTGTTATGGATTTAGTTGTTGTTTTTGTTTTTTTTCAAAATGAGCTCGAGCTCGAGCATGCCTAATCAAACTTGAACCGAACTCCATGTATCGAGGTCTTTAATAGATTTTTTGAGCCTCTCAAACTTTTAAATCAAGCTTGAGCACCATCCGAGCCAAATTCGAGCATTATTTCCGCAAGCTCATTCAACTTGGGCTTGAGCAACCTTCAGAACAAAACGAGCTGAGATTGAGCCAAAGGGGTTGGGGCTTGGCTCAGTTTGGCTCTATAACACCACTACTTTACTTTATGTGCCATTACAAAGACAAAACTTGAATTTCTGGTGTCGTAGCTGTATAGGAGGTTGCTCCGCTGCTAGATGCATCAGAGACGAAAATATTGTTGGCTTGTAGGAAATTCTTGAGATCGAATATTACCTTGTTCTTCAAATCCGATATTGTAATAGAATATCGTTAAATAAGTGTAGTTGAGTGAGTGGTTCTATAATCCGAGTTTGGCATTAAAGAACTATTTAAGCTAGGAACTGTGGTTTACAGGGGAATCAATTCCAGTACCATGCTAGATTTGTTTTTGCAATTATCGTTATTATTTTCTATAATAAGTATTTTGCTTTGCCGTTCCAAAAAAAAACTTATCACTGTCTAAAATATTACAGGGAGATTTCCATGCATTCAAAAATGTTACTGCTAGATTCTTTTTTTACCAAGGAACCATCAATTAAATTTATCTAATCTCAAAAAAATTGACAACCAATCCGGGAGAGGACTTTCTAAGGCTAATTGTCCTCTTACTGCAAAAAGAAAAAAAAAAAACCTATAATGACACTTTTGGCGTTAGAGAAAGCAAACAACTAAACAAAACACCCGTTTTAATAGTTTTATTGTATTATTGGAAAGCCTAGACCAGAGCTCGGACCGGTCCACTTACACCTCCACTCTACCACGGCTCAGGTTCCCAAACCGAAAACTCAATTCATTTGAAGTTTTAGTTGCTCCAATTGTTCCACAAGACCACTAACATCCCTCCTAGAGCTCCCACGTTCTGAAACTGCTGCCAATGCTTCATCTTTCAACTCTCTCGCTCTCACCTTCACTTCTCCTCCCTCCCGCATCGACTCACTGATTAACCGGCTCAACTTAGCCGGGTCAGGCACCGAGTTTGTGCCCTCGCAAACCCTCACCCCCACACCCAACTCCTCCACCAAGAGCCTTGCGTCCAAAAACTGGTCTGCCTCCATAGGCCAAGCCAATATCATGACTCCACCTACTATCCCTTCTAGCACCGAGTTCCACCCGCAATGACTCAGGAACCCGCCCACTGCTCTGTGACTCAGTATGGGCACTTGGGGTGCCCAACCCTTTATCACCAGGCCCCGACCCGCCACCCGGTTCTCAAACCCGTTAGGTAAATGACCTAGCCCTTCTGCTTGTTGGGTTGTAGCCGGTTTCATAACCCACACAAAACGGGTCCCGCTCTCTTCAAGCCCATGAGCCAAAGCCTGCGCTTGTTCATTGCTCAAAACCTTTTGACTTCCAAAGCAAACGTAAACAACTGAACCATCCGACCATCCGTCAAGCCATGCAAGCACTTCGTCACTGGAAACCGACTCGGTGTCTAACCTTCCCCGGCTGGATGAGTCCGGACATATCAAGTTTAGGGGACCAACTCCGAAAACCCGGTCGTGACCGGCTTTCCTTTTGAAATGCTCCAAGTATCTGCTTTCCAAGCCCTCGAACGTATTGAAAACAATGGCCCAACTGCTGGCATTGGCCAAGATCAGATCCCTGAGGATCTTCATGTCCGGGTTGGATTCTGTGTAGGTTCGTGCCACGGAGGGCAGATGCTCGTTCTTGAAAACCGGTGCTCCGGGCAAGTCACTGAACGTCACCTCTTCCAAACCCAGAACCGTCTCGATGTTGTTCCACATGCTGTCGATAATAGACACGGCGAAGGCGCCGGAGGAGTAGAACACGAGTCTCGGTATTTGAAGCTGGGCAGCAAGGTGGGTGGTCCAACCGAGGAAGAAGTCGGATATGATTGCGACTGGCGGGTTGTCGTGGGATTGGAACCAGAGAAGGAGTGGGTCGTGGAGCTTGGAGAGGGCGGCGACCATGGGGACGGTCCCTTTAATGCCGAGGTCCTTGACGTTCTCGACGCCAGGCGGGATGTTAGGGTGCTGGGGAAAGGGGAGGACGAGCTGGTTGATCTTGGAGGGTTGGGAGGTGAGAAGTGGCGAGAGGATGGAAAGGTTCTTGGGGGTGACGAGGACGGTGATGGCGAAGCCGTGGAGAGCGAGGTGGTGGGTGAGGTCGAGGAGCGGCAGCATATGGCCCTGGGCTGGGTATGGGAACACCAGGATATGTGGGCCGGACATTTTTGAGAGTTCAGAAGTTGAGATCGAGAGTGGTTGGTGAGGATTTTCAGAAAAATTTTATGGAGGAAAAGTAAGAGAAATTGTTGCAGCGACGGAGGCGCTTGGCTGGAGAATATTTTGGTCGAAACCACTTAATATGAGGCCCGAAGGCATGCACTAAATAAGGCAATTGATTAAAAGTTTAGTTGTTTTATATGTGTAACATGCATCTACGTACAATATACATTATAAAAATAAGCATAACAGATGAATTATTTTAGTACTGTGAATCAACATCGGGATTTGGGAAGGAAAAGAATCAATTTAGGATTTTCGGGATTAACCTTGGCAAGAGAGATTGAATGCGATTAATTGGAAGGGCCGAAATACATGTTAAAAAATTTAGATGAAAAATGAGAAGTCAAAACATAAAAAAGAAGAAAGGACGCTTTAAGCCACAAAATTGGATTATGCTAAGAAAGGCTGAGGATAAAATACTCTTAAACTACAAGCTATGTCCATACTTTTGTAATATTTATGAAACTATCACCGCACCTTAAATAGTATATTTGTCTGGAAGGAATAATATTTTAGTGAACAGTATATTTGTCTGAAGAAAATAATATTTTTTAATGAATTAAATAATATTATTTACAAACAATATTTTTTCCAAAATTAACATTAATTTACAGAACACTAACAATAAATAATATATTAAAAAACATCACATATTATAGATCATTTTGTATGAAATATTGTTCCTTAAATAATATTAATTCACTCAGTAAAAAATGTTATTTTATTCATACAAATATGCTGTTTTGTAGTATGTTGTTCATAAAGATATATTGTTCGTAAATAATATTATTCTGTTCAGTAAAAAATATTGTTCTATTTACACAAATTTGTTGTTCTATAATATTCTGTTCATTTTAAAAGATGTACTGTTCGTAAATGATGTTGTTCCATTAAGCAAGAAGTATTGTTTTATTTTTACAAATGTGATGTTCTGTAAAATATTGTTAATTTAGGAAGGGATAATGTTCATAAATAATATTCTTTGATTTAATAAGAAATGTTGTTTCCTTCAGATAAATGCGTTGTTTTGTAAGTGTTGCTCCCTTTAGACAAAAAATTTTTTCTGCAAAGTATTATTCTTTTTAAACTAATGTGCTGTTCTATGATGTGTTTTTTTCTTCAGACAAATGTGCTGTTCTATAGTAATGTGTTTTTCATTTTTTAAGATGTACTTAATGCTCTAGGACATCTTCTATGTAGGACATCGCGACCTTAGTAGGAAGCGAAAACAAAGGCACTAGAGAGAAAGCTTTACAAGACAAAGGAAGAAGGCTTAAGGGGACTCCCCGAAGTGTTTTCTGGGGAAGGGGCCTTTGATGCCTAAATTAGATTAGGGCTTTCAGATAGGAAGTGGAGATAGAGAGTGGGGTTTTCTATATTTTACCTGAGAGGGCTCCTAAGAGTATTTATAAAGGGGGAGAGCCAGGTGGCTATTAAGCTTGGTGTGAGGATAGCCAAACATGTGGATGGTTGGATTGACGAATTTGAGCTCTGTACTTTCCAAAGAATAGTCCTTGCTAGCTAGATTGTATGAGCAGGTACAGTGATGCTCTGACATGATTTGGGGGTAAGGTGGTAACTGTCTTCCCGGTACCAGAGCGCCACATACCGATATAGGTAAAGAGGGTCAAATGTCTGGGTTACCCTATTCTGGATCGAGGTAGTAGTTCCTTACCTGAAGGTGTTCCTTTACCAGTACTGCCAAGGGAGACCCTCTTCTGATTGCATTGACGAAGGTGACCATCTTTGGTTGCATGAGGCATTCGGCAATAAGTTAGGGTGCTACCCCTTTAGTTATTGTATGCCCCTCCTTGAGTGGAGACAAAGCTACGCCTTGGTCTTGAGTAGGTTGAGCTATCATTCAAGCCTCCTATAAGGATTTTTTTTCACCACTGAGGGTATTAGCTTTTCCCTCCAATTGTTTCAGAATCCGCAGGAAGACGCATTGTTTCCTTGATTCCTACACCATGAATTTGATGTAGCAGACGTGACATCGGTTCATGTTTTAGATTGACATGTATCACTACCTGATTGGCCAATATTCACATCGGCATGTTAATTTGGTAGGAGGTAATTATTATGGTGTTTCTGCGTTTTCCTCCTTCGGGCTATTTATACCCTCAATCGAAGCCTTACTTCCTATTTTGCTCTTTTCTTGTTTTCTCTCACACTCTAGCTTTTCTCTAGCTTTCTTATTCTTTGTGTCAATTTTTACGGTGCAGTGATTTCTGGCATCTTCTTGCAATTGTAGTTTCAAGTGGGTGGTTAACCTGAGGTCCCCTTTCCATTCTTTTCCTTTTCTCAAAGTAGCTCCTTAGATTTTTTAGGTAGGATAGATGGCTAATTAGGGCGCTGAACCCAGGGCTACCAAGGAGGGTTGGCGTTCTTTGGATGCCCACCCTAGTTGTACCACCTTGGAAGAGGTGGAGAAATGGCATACGAAGTTTTACTTATTGTTCCATGTCAGGGTTATGGTCCTTGAACAAGGTGAGTTAAGCTACTAACCTCGGGATAGGGAGATAACTATTTTCAGAACCCAACTTAAGGCAGGTCTCCAGTATCCTCTCTTTAAGATGATCACAGAATTTTGTGAGTTTCACGGCATAGCCATCAACCAACTCCCACCAAACTCTTATTCTTATTTTAATGCATTTTGGTGCATGTGTAAGTTCTTTAGGATAGACCTCTACTTTCTTTTCTATATGTAATATTACAAACTCCACCCTATTCCAGAGGGCTCATTCCACTTCTTTCTACCTCAAGGGATGAGTAGTAAGAAGTTTACGTTTGTTTTTGCCATTAACGACAGCTAGAGAGGTTGGCAAATGAAGTACATTTTCATGGAGAAGCTAGAGTTATGGGCTGATGTGCCGACAAAGTGGGCTTTAGGGACATTAGTGGCCGATGTAGGGGACCCCTCCAAACTTATCACCAAAAACTTCAAGACTTGGTTCACGGAGTTTGATGGTCGAATTAAGTAGGTAGTGGATTAGGCCGATTTTCTTCCGCTTATGCCATATATCCCTTCCCCATATAGTGGGATCTCATTACTAAAGAAGTACTTCGAGAGTTAGGTGTCATGAAAGAACTCCTAACAGATCTTAATATGCCCAAGCCAAGTATGGATGGGAAGGAATCCATAATAGTTAAGCTCTCTGGGAGGAGCTTTTTTATTAAGAACTTGTAGAAAGTAAGTTTTATTCGTTCATTTTGTTTTTTTTTCCCATCTTGTACTTACACTAATGTTTTCCCCTTTTTTGTAAGGATGGGTGACAAGTCTACCAGCTTTTACAAGAATTTTTTCCTTGAGCAGGTTGAGAAAAGGGAGCAAACGAAGAAAGGAAAAGATAAGTAAGCTCCCAAGAGGAAGAAGAGTAAGAATCCAACCTATCCTAGCTTGAAGAAAGCTAGGGAATATCCTCTTTCCCTTCTTCCTACCCCCAAAGTGGCTAAGAAGGTGGTTGAGTAGCATGAGGTTGCCATCCACTTAACTCCCATCGACCTATCTTTGGCAACTGAAATGCTCAGTACAGCTCTGCCCATCTATAATGAAGAAAAGACCGAAAAAAGGAGAAGGGAAAATGGGAAAGCTATCCTTATGGAGGTTTTAGATTCTAGTAACCCTGATGGTGATCCTACCAAGATCATCACCTAGGTGGCCCCACCAAGTTTGGTCCTTAAACTTTTCATCTATGAATTTCAGGTTCTTTGTAATTTTTAATTATATAGATGATTGGTTAGGGACTGATGTGGTAATCGAACTGCATTAGGATCATGCAAGTAAGACTACCACCATAGATTGGGTCATTGACCATGAAAGGAAGCTCTAAGTTTGGGATGCGATAATCCCTCTTGGCAAGGTACTGGGGGAACCATTTTGGTAGTTCACCAACGACATGGATTTGTTTTTTGAGGACAACCAAAAGATGGCACCTTAGATGGCAAGCGACATTATGACGGATGCTACCTTTCAGTCTCTGATAGAGTCGTGTTTGAATGATGAAATTCTTGCTGCCCAAATTATTGAGCATGCAACATAGGTGAATACTTTTACCTCTCTTATACTTAGAAAAAATTTATTACATTTTGGACTCTGATTTCAACTTTTTGTTCTTACTTTGCAGTTGTTTGCTTACAGGGGTTACTTTCGGGCATGGTCTACTAAGTAGACCATGATCCACTCCCAAACAAAAGAAGCATTAGAGAAGACCAAGGGTGCTTTGGCAACTACCTACCATAAGTTTAGGCAGTTAAATAAGATAGCTATAAAAAAAGTGTCTGGGATTCACAATGAAATCACGGAAGTAACCTAAATACTCTTCGAGGACTATTCTATGAAGATGTCTGCCCTTGGGGAGAGGTTGGTTGCATAGACTTCCACAAACAGGGCTTTTTCGGTGGAGAATGTGGCCCTATCCTCTCAAGTTGTTACTATTTCAAAACAGTAACAACAACTTGAGGCCGATGTAGAACAGATGAAGAAGTCCAAAAAGAAGAAAAAGAAGGAAATGGATGATCTAATTAAGGAGAAAGCCAAGTCTTACATGTTGGGGAAGAGGGCTTATCATGATGGCTTCTACCTAGCCTGGCATCAAGTCTTAAGCCATCATCTTGACTTGGATCTATCCTTCCTTCAGGCTCTTGATATCCTTTTAAAGCCCTCTTTGGCTTGGTCCGGAAAGGAGTTCTTGGGGCGTCCTCAACATGGTAGTCCAAATAAACAAACTTCGGAAGAGGAAGATGCTAAAGATGATGCCCCTGAAGAGCCTCAGGATGAGAAATTGAGGTATAGCTTAGGTCTTAGACTTAGAAAAACTTGTAGTTATTGAAAGTAATGAAGATGTTTTCACCCATTGAGGCTTTCTTTCTTTTCCTTCTTCAATCATTTTAGTGCTCTCTCTGAACACTTCCTAGAAACCAACCTTTATTGTAGATGATAAATACCTTTTTCTTTGGGAACACTTTTTGAAGTGTGCTTTGAAGGCGTGATTAGAACTTTTCTAAGTATCAAGAAATTTTTGTAAGTACTAGATAATATTTGGTCAAAAAGCACTTGTGCACCTTTGTTTAAATAACCCACATTAGAAAATTTTTCTAAGTATTTTTTAGGCATAATATTTTTTAAGCAGTCCAAATGCCAAGTGTTCTTTAGTTCTGCTCTCTTAGCATCAGAAAGCTTAAAAACTCATAGTCAGATTTCCTTATTTATGATGTACAGTTCTTCGCAGTTTTCCTAAAGTACACCTTGCAACGGACACCGAGGTTCTACTTTGGCTATTCGGAGAACCAAGTCTCCAGCCTTTATTCCCTTAGGCTTGACTTTTAGATTTGTTGCAGTGGCAAATCTTTGCTAAAAAGATTTTCCCCTTAGTTAAGCCGTTTTCTTGTGTTCATTGATAATGTCAAGTTTGGCCTTCAGACTAAGGTTGTTGCTTGTTTTGTCAAACATCTACAACTGTACGGATGAGCTTACGACTGACAGGGATCAAAGCTTCAGTGCCAAATGCAAGGGAGATGGGTGTTTCTTTAATTGCCCTTCTAGGAGTCATTTGGTTGCTCCGTAATATGCTTGGGAGTTCTACAGGCCATCTGGCCATTGCTTTCTCAAGTCTCTTTTGCAGCCCATCTTTCAAGGTCTTATTTGACACTTTGACCTGTCCATTGCTTTACAGATGAGCTACTGGGGTGAAGTGTAGTTTTATGCTGAGGTTCATCATGAATTCTTGGAATCCTCTATCTATAAATTGGGTTCCATTATTGGTAACCATTACCCTCTAATAGCTAAACAAATAATGTTTTTCCAAACAAATTTCTACATTTTTTTGCCAATATGGTGGCCAAAGGTTCAGCTGCAATCTATTTGGTGAAATAGTCAACTGCCACCATGTAGTATTTGACTTCACCTAGGGCAACGGGTAATGGACCTATAGGGTCAATGTCCCATACTATGAATGGACAAGGATAGTTTGCTGATGTTATAACTTTGGATGACTCTCGTTGTATTCGTGAATGTTGCTAACATTTGTTGTAACATCTAACTAGGCTTTAGGTATCTTTGTGAAAGGTCGACCAAAAATACCCTTGCGAAAGAAGGACTTCGGTTAGTGCATTAGTTTCGATGTGGGATCCACACATTCCTTCATGTAATTCCTTCAATACACCATATACCTCATATTCCCTGATGCATTTTTGCAATGGGTTGGAGTGGCCTTGTCGATATAGCTCTTCGCCTATGAAAAAGCACCTTCCTGACCTCTGTCTTACTTTTGTTGCTTCATGAGGGTCATAGGCAAGACCCTTTTGATTAAGTATTTTTTTAGTTGAGCTCTCTATCCACCATCAATGACCGCAAGCAGTAGGGTAGTTATGCTTGGGATATCCCAAACTTCGGTGTGATGAAGAGATTTAGCTAAGATATCTACTTTCATATTCTACTTCTGAGGTACTTTTCTATTTGTACCTTTTCAAACTTTTGAATCAAGTTATTCATAGGGTCATGGTATTTCTTCAACTCTGGTTCTTTGACCTTGTATTCTCCCTTTAGTTCCTGAACTAGGAGTGGTGAATCACTGCAGGCACATAGGGACCTAATCCAAACTCTCTAGGCTAATTCAAGCCTAGCTATTAAGGCTTTATATTCAGCCACATTGTTTTTTATATGAAAAGAGAATTTGATAGGCTTAGTAGTTTCCATTTCTTTCGGGCCACAAAGAACAATTTCTGTTCCTTGGTGTTCAGAACCAGATGCTCCATTGATAAAGAATGACCATTGTGGGTCTTCTACTTCGGGAGGTTCTACACTTCCTTCTAGACTTTCAGGAAGTTTCCTTTTATAGCCTTTCTTGGCTCATAAACAATGTCATATTCTCCAAGTTCTATGCACCATTTGGATGGTCACCCTGAATGGTCGACACTTCTATGACATCGTTCAAAGGTAAGTTCCTTCAGACAATTATGGTATGACCTATGAACTAAGGCCAGAGTCGCTTCCCTGCCAGGACCAAGGAGTAAATAACCTATTGTAAGATTAGGTATCCTACTTTGGCGCCATGTAGAGATTTACTTACATAATGCACTGGCCATTGTTCCATATTTTCTTCCTCTTTAACTAAAACTGAACTTACCGTTTTTTCATTGACAAAGAGGTAAAGTATGATGCGTTTAGGGCCTTTTGGCTGTTGAAGTGTGGGCAACTATGCCAAGTATTGTTTCAGGTTGTTTCATGCTTGTTGGCATTCTTTATTCCATTGGAATTTATCCTTGTCTCAATTGGGTACTTCCTAAGTGGCCGTAGTCAACACTTTGAAGAAAGGCCAACATCGGTCCTTATAGTATGATATAAACCTACTGAGCACGATTATTCTGCCAGTAAGCCTTTGTATATCTTTGAGTGTTTTTGGTGTTCTTGAATTAAGTAAGGTTTTAACCTTCTCAAGATTGGCATCAGTTCCTCATTCAGAAACCATAAAGCGAAGGAATTTGCTAGCCTTAATGTCGAACACGTTTTTCTCCAGTTCAGACGAATGCCTAATTTTCTGAGTTGTTGGAAAGTTTCTCTCAGATTGCCAATGTGATCATTCAGCCAATTACTCTTAAAGATCATATCATCCACATAAACTTCCATGTTTCACCTTATTTGGTTAGTGAACACTTTGTCCATGAGGCGTTGGTAAGTCACCCTAGCATTTGTTCAGTTCGAAGGGCATTCAGATGTAGCAGAAGGTCTCTTCGTCAATGATGAAAGATGTGTTTTCTTCATTAGCAGGGTTCATCCAAATTTATTATTGTTCGCTAAAAGCATCCAGAAAACTCAGCAAACCATATTCTACTGTAGATCCTACAAGCCTATCAATTGAAGGTACAAGCTACGAGTGCTTTGGGCAAGCATCATTCACTCTTATGAAATCTATGCACATATGAAGTTTATCACTTCCCTCTTTCAATGCTATGATGTTGTTGCTAAGCCAATCTGGGTATTTTACATCTCTAATTATGCCTGCCTCTAAAAGTGGTTGTATTTCTTTTTTGATGAAATCTCTTTTGTTTGGGGTGATGTTATGTACCTTTTGCTAAATAGGTTTAGTGTCAGGACTCATTCTAAAACTTTGTTGGATTTTATTTGGATCTATTCTAGGCATGTCTTTCAGTGAGTTGGCAAATAAGTCTTTATTTGAAAGTAGAAAAGTTGCAAGGTTTGCCTTTTCCTCCTGTGGTATGTTTATTCCCACTTGAGCACTTTGGCCAGGAATCAATGCTAGATCCTCAATTTCTACTTTCTCTCCCACATCCTTGCCATTCTTCAAGAGTTTAAACTCTTTTGTTCGACCTTCTTCTGTAGCCTGAGTATGAATTTCAGAGGGAGATTTTTTAGCCTTGACAAACACCTTTTAGACTTCTGCTTGATCAATGAATTTGGCATCCCCTTCGATAGTTGCAAAGGTTAAGGTCAGGTACTTTACGTCTGATCTCATGTGGAGACTACCCTGCACATGTTTACCGAGGATAACATTATATGGAGAAGGGATATCAATGACTACAAAACTTGTCGTAGTGGACACACAAAGTTAAGATCCATCCTTAGCTGATGTTCCTTTTAGCATTAGCGGCAAGTTGATACATCTAAGGACAGGGAGCTCCCGTGGTCTTATGCCAAATGTAGGGGTTGTCATCAACTTAAGCTTGTCTTGAGGAATTCCTAGAGACGGTAATAGGTGAGCAAACAAGACATCAACATTTGAGCCATCATCACATAGGACCCTTTTCACATCCCAATTACTGGTATGGGCCATGATCAGTAAAGGATCATTATGGGGGAGTTTGATCGAGGACCCATTGCACTGAGTCAGCTTGCTCACAAGACTGTCGAGTTCCATTAGGGCGATTTCACACTTCTTCCTTTTCCTTTTTGCTGAGAATGTACTAGTGGTAATGGTTTGTATAAACCCAGCAGGTGGAGGAGGTTGTCTTCGGGTGCTTCTATTAGTTTGACCACCATCAGAGTCATATTCTTCATCTTCCACTTATTTTTCTTCATCTCTTTTGTCATATGACTTTGGAGATGGGAGACGAAGGTAATGCCGATGTTACCCTTGTTTGATCAAGGACTCTATATATTTTTTGAGCTGGAAATACTCTTCAGCGTTGGGGCCATGATCTCGGTGAAACTAGTAGTACTTCTTCATATTTTCATGTTGTTTAAGATCATGGCCCTCATTCATTGAATCATCACTCTCTGCTTCTCGAGAGCCATCAAAATGTTCATCCATGTGGTGTTTAAATGAGTGACGGTTAGAGGCTTTTTTCTATTCTTTCAAGGCTGGTTACTCCCCTCTCCCTGGTACCAAGGTTGGGCAGGGTGGACTTTGGTGTTATGGATTTCATACCTCAGTCCACCCATTCAAAGTTACATAGTAGTCATGTGCTAGTCGGATTTTTTATAAAATTTGTCAAAGACTTCAAAGGGGTCATTTGAAAATTCATAAAATAGTTAGGAGTTCCTTTTGAGGCCTTTAGTCATCACCAAAATTCAGATTTCAAGTAAAAAATCTAGGACATTTAGGGCTTCCATGTTGTACCTTTCAATGCAATCTCGAATGGTTTCACTATTCTTTTAGGTTATGTCAGTCATCTGAATGGGCATCTTTACTGTTAGTCGACTCCCAATAAACTGCTGGGTAAAGGTTGTGGAAAGCTCATTGCAGCTTGAAATAGACCTTGATTCCAAAAAGTTTTATCAAGTAGTAATGGGTCTTGAGAGCGTCACTTCGAAGCATCATCAGTGCCATGTAACATCATGCTTCTCCAGTACTTTGTCATGTGTGCTTGCAGATTGCTTCTGCCATCATAGTTTTCTACCTTTGGAATTTGAAAGTCTGTGGGCATTGGTGCCTCAACTATGACATAGATAAATGAGGACTCATCACCCACAAAGGCTTCCAAAAGCTGCATCTATATTGGCTTTTGGGATACTTGTGTCTCTACTAGATCCATTCTTTTTAGTAGTTTTCCCATTAGCATTGTAGTAGACCTTTCTTCTCTCTAACGACAATCTTCCAATTATGGAGAACTCCTTTTTGGTGAAGAACTATGCTAGCAAGGAGAAAGGTTTTTTCCAAAGGAGAGAGTCTTCTCTGGCATGAAGAGCGTCATTCCCTGGGATATGAGCTCTCCCTCTATGTCTTCACAGTGGAATGTCCTTGGTTGAAGAGTCAATGCATAGACTATGGGTTGGTGGTGCTTTGACGAGGTGACTTGTGGCCTACATCCTAAGTATCCTTAAGAGGAGTCAATCTGCTTGTAGGCTTTGCCTGAGTGCGATGCTGATCTAGGTGTTGAGCCATCTCAGCCATTATGGAGTGTTGGAATTCACATAAGAAATCCATAGCGACGATTAGAAGTTGTTCATCCTCTAGCAGTAAAGTGTTTAAAGGAGAAAAAGGGGGTGCTCTTATGGCATATCTAGGATCCGATGCAGAGTGGGGGTTCGGAACCCCTTTGTCCTTAGAATGATGTGTCTTTATGGTGGCTACAAGGGACTGGGTTCCCTTAGATAGCATCAAATGATGCTTTATGACATCTTCTATGTAGGACATCACAACTTCAGTAGCAGGTGAAAATGAAGGCACCAAAGAGAGAGCTTTGTAAGACAAAGGAAGAAGGCTAAAGGGGACTCTTTAGAGTGTTTACTGGTGAAGGGACCTTCTATGCCTAAATCAGATTAGGGCTTTCAAAGAGGATATGGAGATAGAAAGTGGGATGTTTCTATATTTTACTTGAGTGGGCTCTTAGGAGTATTTACAGAAGGGGGGAGCTAGGTGGTCGTTAAGCTTAGCACGAGGATGGCTAAACACATGGACGATTAGATTGACAGATTTGAGTTGCATGCTCTATAAGGAATAATCCTTGCTAGCTGGACTGTATGAGCAAGTAGAATGATGCTCTGACATGGTTCAAGGTTGAGGTCATAATCGTCTTGCTGGTGGTCCTGAGTGCCACATGCTGATATAGCTAAAAAGGGTCAGATATCTGGGTTACCTTGTTTTGGATGGACATAGTGGTTCCTTGCCCAAAGGTGTTTCTTTGCCAGTATTGTTAAGGGTGACCCTTTTTCAATTGCATTGATGAAGGTGACTATCTTCGATTGTATGAAGTGTTTGGCAATAAGTTGGGGTGCTAGCTATTCAGTTATCAGTACTGTTCGTAAGAAGTGATGTTTCATTCTCATAAATGTGATATTCTATAAAATATTATTAATTTAAAAAAAATATATTTATCATAAATAATATTTTTTGATTTAGTAAGACATGTTGTTCCCTGTACATAAATATGTTGTTTTGTAAAGTGTTGTTCCATTTAGATAAATGTTTTGTTTTGTGAAGTGTTGTTCCTTTCAAAAAAATACATTGTTATGTAAAATGTTATTCCCTTCAAGCAATTATACTATTCAAGGTGTGGTGGCAATTTCATAAATATTATAAAAATATAGGTGTAGTGTTTACATTGGGTGTACCAAATAGCTACTCGCTAAGAAAATGTTGTGGAGTAACTTATACCCTTAAGGCTGTTTCTCTCCAATAGGTAGAGCTAAACCAAAAATAGATCTTGTCTATTCAAAAACCATCAATGGTCTGAAATTATGTTTTTTGTTCTAGTTTTGGCTTTTTTCCAGGTTGAATTTATTTGCTTTTTCCCCAAATTCAACTTAAACCCTAACTTCTCAATAATCAAAATTGGTGTCCACTAAGCTTGATTAACCTTTACCTTTGTGTGATTGGTTAGTTGTTTACTTGCTTCTCATTAATGAAGTCTCTTTATGGAAAGTTTGTGGCACAAATTATGTTATAAGGAAATCCATTATAGTTGGTGATAAGTTGGCTAGGTTTTCTAGAATATATCTTTAATTTCCTTATTTTAAAAGTGGCTATTCATTACGATTTCATGCATTTCAGTTTTGCTTGAGGAGCATTGTGTCTCTTGGTCCACTAATCAGGTTCTTTTCTACACCTTATTTTAACCTTTTCTACATTGATTAATTCAATCTGGTGCAATATATTCCCTTCATCTTGGTGTAGCATAGTACTCATTTATGATGATTCATCCTTCTTTACTCTGTTATTTTGGTTATCCGTTTGTTATTTATGTGCCAGGGAGCACTAGTTTTCTTCTATTTTCTTCTTTTACTAATATAATGGTAAAACTTTAGTTGCATTTTAGCTATTGGTGCCTCTAGTTTTAGAGTTCTCAGTGATCATAAGTTAATGTTACTAAGTCTTTGGTGAGCCAATGATGCTATTCCTTAAGCTTTGTTGATGCAACAAGGCTATTCATTCCAATAGGTACTAGTTTCTTCAATGACAATGAGAAAGTGTTTTGTAATGCTCTGATTATACAAGTTTATGATTGATGGACCCTTACTTCTCCATTCATTGAACACCAAATTGATTGGTTGAACCCATCTAAAGGTCAAGTTATGGTTATTGGATTGACTGTTTTGAATTGATTCCTTGTGACATTTTCATCAATTAATGATATGCATGAGATGTTTGCCAAGGCCCCATGGAATTTTGATGGTGCTCTTGTTTTAGTCCGACAATTTAACCCTCAACTTTAGCATAACTTGTATGGCTTTGGAATAGAATCAATTTGGGTTCAACGTTGGAATATCCTTACATTTTATATGAGACATTCTACCATTAAACTTATAGGTGGAAAACCAGCTTCTCTTTAGGAAGTATATATTGCCTTTGCTACTTTATATAGGTGGAATTATTTATGTGTAAAAGTAGGGATTGACATCTTGAAGCCTTTGATACCTAGGTTCATATTTTGTGATCAATTAGGATACTATTTTTTGTGTAGTAGAAATATGAAAATGTCTTTAAATTGTGTAAAAGCTATGGTCAGGCGGGTCATTTTCAAGCTTATTGCTTTTTTTTGCAAGAATCAAGCTTAACAACAAATTCTTTAACAACTACAAGATTTTCTAACCAACTGAACACCAAGAAACATCAATGCCAAAAGTGCAAGAATCAAATGACAATCCTGTTATGCCTAAATCCAATGTTGCAATTTATCATGATTCTGTTGATACTAAACTTATGGTTGACATGTGTGAACTTCACATTCTCAATCCAGAACTCTTTACAGAGGACTCAATGCATATCATTCTTAGGAAAAGACATGACAGACAAGACCTAGTTGAAATGGGCAACCTATCCATGAACACGTCTGTGATGGACTTGACTTTGGATAAGCTTGAAGCCTTTGATGGCTACCTTTGTCCTTTGGTCTTATTGACCCAGCTCTTTCTAACATAGGTCTGTTCATATTCACTACAGCCCCTATGGCTAGCCGTTTTCATGACAAATCGAAAAGTATGATATCATCCTCCTTAGGATCCCTCACAAACATGCACTTTGTCATCAAAGACACCTTATTCATAAAAGCTTGAGGTATCAATTTCCAGCATCTGCTTTTGTCCATTGAGATTTTAGAGCTTGGGGCAAAGAACATCTACATAACTAGGCAAAGAGCAAAAGTTGCCCGACCCTTCCTGTTTTTGGTCGAGAGTGAAAACGAATGAGATTGATACCTTAAAATTGGAAACATCTGCGTACACCAGATGAGGCTAGCTATCATGGCCTTTCAAGCTTGTCTTCAGCCAAGTGTGTTGGTCATGGTGAATTAAACCCCGACCCCAAGTTTATAACTCCCAAACAAATAAGCCTTCAGGACAATCTCATGCCACTTGGATTATTAGGAAAATGTGTTTGTGGAATGATAGTAACTGTATCATATGTTGGGCTTTTAAAAGTATTGAGTAGGACTTGTCACTTGGTGAACCCAATAGTAGCAGTTCTTTCTATCAGAATAATCTTGAAGAAGCATTTTTAGGGTTTATTCTTTAACAAACCCCCAAGTCACCAAGAGGATCATAAGCTTTAACTGTTAGAGCCTGGCTCGAGCAATGGTATTTTACCATTTACAGTCCCTAGTCCAACTTCTTTGACCTGACTTTATTTTTATCATAGAAACTAAAATGGATGCAATTATTGTAAATAGTTTCTTAGGGTGTCTCAATTTTGATTAGCATACAATAGTTGATGTTTCTAGTTGAAGTGGTGGGTTTTGATTTGGTTGGTGGTCTTCTTTTTGAGCTTGCCATCTTTTGTTCAGTGATAGTCATATTATTTTCTCATATCTTCGGGATGAATTAGGGCGCCAGTGGTACCTTGGATGTGTGTATGGCCACCCTAAAGTTGAATTTCATTGTTAGACTTGGGCTAATATAATGAAAGCTCTTTCTAGTTAGTGAGGGCCTTTACTTTTAATTGGGGACCTTCAACTAATAAATCTTATCTAAAATGGAAAAAATAGGCAAAAATGCACATATCTCCCAAAGGTGTAATATCTTTAGTTATTTTTGGATTCATTATCCTTTATGCAACTCTCGTATAGAGGTCCTAGCTATACATTGTCAAATTTAATAGCAAGGTGATGACTTAGTCTTAGAAGTCGTGGACAAAGCTTACATTAACTCTGAATGGTTGGATTTGATCCTAGATGCAATTATTACTAATCTTGGTATTAATGATCGGATTATGTGCTTCTTCTTCTGGATTCTAACTTTAATCATCTTTTTTTATCATCGATCGAGGCGGTTTAAGGCTTTTTTGCTCCATTATACGCAATGTGGACCGATATTCAAATCCTTTTAGGTGATGAAAGTGCATAGATCTCCTTATTTCGGGTTGTCTCCAAGTGTAGTACTTTCGTTCCGACTATTCAACAATGAAGCAGGTTTTGTATTGGTATTATACCCACCTGGTTACGTTTGGTTAAAAATCGCCTCTATCAAACTTAGCTTCTTTGAAGATGCCCTGATCAATAGCTTGAGATCGATGAACCCTGAAAAGAGCATACTAATCCACTGGTGGCTGAAGAAAGCATGTGGGCTCAAAAATTGAGAATTAAATGGCTTACTTGGGGTGACTTAAATACACATTTCCTTCATTAAATGAAAAAAAAAAACAAATAGATGGGTTGTAGAATTTCTACTCTTTGGACTAAGGATGGTTAGTGGCTATACAAAAAGAAGGATATTCATGCTCATATATTTGCTTCCTTCCAATCTTGATTTAACCTTTCCCTAGAAGATTGAGTATTAGGCTAGGATTCTTTTCGTGTAGACATTTCGAAAACCCCTTTTTAAGCATCATTATGCCACCTTTCTCACCCTTTTCACAAAATAGGAAATACAAGAAATGGATTTTGCTTAAGGAAATTTCAAAGATTCAGGGATGTATGGTCTTCAGCATTTCATGTTTAAAAGATTTTGGGATCAAGTGGGAGAGGAAGTGATAGATGCCAATTTGTTTTTCCATAATGGGGGCTTCATGCTTAAGTAAGTGAACCACACTTTTATCACTTTTATTCCTAAGGCCATTGATACCTACACTGTTTTCGACTTTCGACCTATTAGTTTCTGCAACAAACTATATAAAATTATTTCCAAAACCTTGGTTAACCGAATAAAACCAATTTTATAGTCTCTGGTGTCTCTTTGTACCAAACTACTTTTGTTTCGGGCTGCAGTATTCAAGATAACGATACTATTCCTATGAATTGTTATAAACAACTGCACATACTTATTCCTTTTCAAGCCTATGGGCCTGTAAAGAACTCCTTAAATTAGATATTCAAAATGCTTATGAGAGCATTCAATGGTCATTCATTGAAAAGACTTTCCATGTTATGCATTTCCTTGAGAAGTGGGTTCTTCTTATTATGTAGTTTGTGACGACCGTGTCCTAGTATGTCTTGGTAAATGCTTTACTAATGATTGGTTTTGTCTAACAGTGTGGATTCATCAAGGTGAACTACTTTCCCCTTATGTTTTTACTCACTGTGCTAAATCATTCTCCAATAGGCTCTAGAAACTCTAGCCTATAAGTTTTGTAACTGGAGTCCATGCTAGTAGAACTGGACCAAAAATTAGAAATTTATTTTTTGCTGATATTGTATTGCCATTTTCAAACCAACTATGTTAGCTATCTATGCTTTGAGTTAAACACTACAGGATTTTGAAAAAATGGGAAGTTAACGTATTAATGCCCAAAAATTGAAGTGGGTCTTCATTCGTAATGTTTTGCAACATGACGTAGCATGACATCCTAAAGGTCCTACCTTTTCCAATTTGGAATGGGATTCCAAGATATTTGGGACTTCCGTTTTCCCAGGAACTCTCTTGACGCTCTTTTTGTCATTTTCTTGTGGATAAAATTCATAAGAATCTAGCCAATTGGAAATGGAATCCACTGAATACAGCTGGCCGTTTCACGCTTTTTCATTGCACTCTATCTTTTGTCCCTATTTATGTGATGTCATTGTCCTTGTCACCTTGGCAGATGACATGTCACAACAATTTATTAGGTTTTGGTGGTCATAGTCTTATGACCAACATCAAATTCACTTGCATCATTAAGGGCTCCTACATCATCCAAAAGGTATTGGACGGCTCAAAATTAAAAACCTGTACTTATTTAATCAAGTTCTGCTCATTAAAGCTTTATGGAAAATTTATATAGGTAATTTAGACTCTTAAGTTTGTAAGGTCTTTTTGGCAAAGTATGAACACTCTTGCTCAATTTGGATGGCCAAGCCTTTTGGTAATGAATTTGCTATCTGATGAAATCTTCTTCATTGAAGAACTCTTCTTCAGGATCATATTAAATGGTCTAAGGGAGATGGCTCTAAGATTAGGGTTTAGGAAGATGCATGGATTCCTAGTATTTCTTCGGCTCACCTATATACCCTTGTTGGGAATATGTTCAAGAATCCAAACCTTTTAAGCATTGAATCTTTAAAATAATGCAAAACATTGTTGAAACCTCCCATTACTTTAGAATCCTTATTAAAATTAGGCTACTAATCTTATCTTAAATCTTATCCCCATGATAGATTAGGAAAACTAGGAATTTTTCTACTAGCTTGATAATTCTTGGAGTTCATTCTTGGTTAAGCAAGGTTATAACCTTAAACTCATAAAGAACTCATCAGCCTCTCTAAATCTTGTGGCTAATACCTTGCAATGCTCCTCGCATCCTGATTTTTCAGCCTCAAAAGTTTATGACATTTTTGTAGTATCACGAGCATTACCACCTATGAAAAATCTTGTGAACCATGGTGGACTGATTGATCTGTAATGTCCTCGTTGTCATGCTTCTCCAGAAGCATGTTTCATCTTTTCTAGGATTATCCAAGATTGAAAGATGTTTGGGATGAATTTTGTTGCCAACCTTCTCCTGCCTTATATTTGTCCTTTGACGATTGGCTCGTTACCCTTGTAAGCAACATGCGGTGCCATCTGGTTGTAATGAATGCACCTTTCAGAATGTAACCTTTAATTTTCCTTATTTGATTGTTAGGAGGAATGATCTAATGGACCACCTTTCAATGGCCAAGGATCTCTAGCATAGGTTGCAACTAGACCTGTATAATACTCATCCTCCTTTGTGTCATACTTGGGGACATGAATGAAAATTGTATCCTAATTTTTGCCATAATATTTTTATCACTAATGGGGCATGGAGTGGTGCATTTGCATTCGAAGAAAGGCATAGATTTGGCTTAGAACTAGCCCTCCCCGTCGTTGCCAAGGTATTATTCTATATCATTGTGAATTTATTTTTGAGGCAATGCTTTGTGCAATCCATGGGGTAGGGTTACTTGTGTTTGACCAACAACTTTCTTCAATAACTTTGTTAATAGATTGTTTCTAAGTTTTATAGGCTTTATCAAGTACCTTTGATTTAGGGATATCTTTCTAGGAGGTAGTTCGCCAAATGCTTCTTTTGCTTGGATCACTTCCGCATTGTTTAATTTTGGTCATGCCCAAACAAAAAGTCAATTTCACTCATTAGCTTGGTACTTTGTTACTATTTTAATCTCCTTAATTTTTATTCTGATTACAAAAAATATGGATCATGCTGATGTGTGCCCCACCATTCATACGCCTTATGGGCTAAATTGCTTTCTTGCACTTACTAAAAATTAACAATCCTAAACATGTCTTGGTCTTGTTGCCTGATCATACTACCATTATTTTCCAGGAAAATATACACCATTAAGTGCCCTCTCTGTTACCACTGTTTTATGTTGGCCTGCATCATCATTTTCGAGCAACACCAAATTAATGGAGAAAGAGAAAATAGATGATCATGGCCGTAGTGGTACGATTCTTGTTGTTGGCTCCTCTTCTTTTAAATGCAACAAAATTAGGAGAGAATGAAGATCTACACAAATGGCTCCAGGACAATGATGAGTCTTAGTAGCAAGCATGGGAATGACTAGATCAAGGAGGGATTTGAGGAAAAAAAGATGATGGGCAATGTGGAGGAAGAATGAGGGCGAGGGGAGGAGATCATTGTCAATTGTTTTCAAGAAGTTTATGGTGAACCACATGTTTGCCATTTGTAATATCTTTTGTTTGCAAAGGATTCCCTCAATTTTCTTTTGGAGATACGATATGTATATTTTAGATATAAACATATGTTAACTTAAGGAAAACTATATGTACAAAGTAATGTAATATATGCATTTATCTTAAAACAAATATAAATTTTAGTTATTCAATTTGTACAAATATTTGTTTTTAGTGAGAAGTTTGACATTATTCATATTTGTTTTATTTTACTTCTTAGGATGAAAGGTAGAACATACAATTATATATATGTTACACATGTTTTGCACATATCCATTACTTTCTTTGTACAATGAGTTTCATATATATCTACTTTGCAATTTGTACATTTCTTTTATTTTGATAAGAAGTGGGATTTGATACATTCATACCTATTTTTATGGAAGTTGAACCAGTACATACTACTCAATATATCAATAACATATCTATGATCTTATTTGTACATACGTCATACATTATTTGCTGAGATCCCTCACTTTGACTTTGTACATATTTGGTATTTAATTTGTACATATCTTTAGTTTTGGTAGAGACATGGGATTTGATGTGGTCACACTTATTTTATGTTATGAATGATAGTATTGACATATAAGTACGTGTAAACATAAGAGGTAGGGTGTATATTAGCCTACCAAAAAAAAATTTGTGTTTTTAACTTGGCATAATGGATGATATGGAAAAGTTCCAAAGTTTCACCACTAGCCTCCTATGCCCTACATTATGCCACAACAAAGCTGATTTGGTTATCGTTCTGGTTCTGAACAAGCTAGAATGTACATTTCCCTAACTTATAATAATAGTATATTCTTGCCTTATACACTAGTAGATGCTTTTGAATACAAAAAAAAAAAATGAGTTTTGATATAAATTAGTCTTATAACTTGTGAGCTTGTTATACTAATTCTAATTATTTGGAAATGTTAACTATCTTGCTTCCATTTTTTTTTGTTTTGGTAATCAAAATTAAATATAAAAAAAAGAGGAGATGAGATAAAGGTCTGCTCATAGGACTACAAAGTATAATAACTAAAGGATTTCAAGTCAGACCAAGAGTCATTGTAAGATGTAAATACCTACTTTTCTCATTGAGTGGTCTGAGTTAACTGGTCCAAGTGACTTATTAAGGTATTCAAATAGTCTTCATCCAAAGTAAATGTCTGTTATTGCTTAGCAAATAATCGAATGTTCTTCGATTGCCCACCTATTATTAAGACCTGATTAAACAAGATTAAACTCTTGGCTAGGCATGACATGAGATTGCTTAGTAGACAAACACTGTGCTTAAGCTTTAAAAAAGATTGAATAGGGTGATGGGGGGAATTCTTGTCACCCATCAACTCCATATCGCTATTGACATTGACTTGATAAAAGGAAGAATTTACCGGTTGATTTTAATGTGCTTTTTTCCTTTTATGGGACTTAATGTCTTTTAAGTTCATATTTTGTGTTTAGGACTCTTTGGCAATTGAATGATGAGCATGAAACTGAAAATGAACATAATCCTTTTGTGTAGCTTAGGCTGAAACAACAACCGTGTCTATATAAGGAGAATGGAGAATGATAAGCTATTGAATAATGAGCATGAAACTAAGAATAAAGTCAATCCTTTGAAGTTGCTTCAATTGAACAACAACAGTGTTTATTAGGAAAAACATCCACTGGATGGGATGTACTGCAAACATGATGTTTGGAGCATGGCTTGGTTGCTTCTTGAACAAACCAATAAAGTCTTGAATGAATGTCAGAGAGCAACATGAACCTAGGTGTTTTTGGGGCTTGCAACTCAACAAAACAAGATAAGATATTTTTTTCCTCACTATTTCTATAAAAGGAATCATCATGCCTAAGTTGTTTGCACATAAAAATTTCAAGATGTTTTTTTACTCGAATGGGGTCTCGTCCCTAAAGAATCCAATTCTTCTTTGACATGTTTATTCTTACTTTATAAGTTAGCAAGGTCCATTTATGATGAATTATTTATGCATTGAAGTTCCTTCCATGTCATGACTAATTTATGGATAAGACAAGCGTTTCGAGCTTCTAGTTCCCTTAACAAGTCAAGAGCCCCTTGAACCTTTGACTTATGCTCAAGTTGATGCTTTTCTAGCTTGGATTTAAGTTCTAAATTTTTTTTTGCAACTTTGAAATCAGAGAGCTATCATATAGCAGTTTGGTTCCTCAAAAAATATTGGGACATGTCTTGGAGAAAGCTGCTTGAAGAGCCTTTTCAAGCAAAAAAGCAAAGTTAGACCTTTCACTACTAACATGTCTTAAGTGATCCCAAACTTCAACACAAACCATTTCAAAGTCATTTGATTCAAACATAAACACGTGCCATAACTCCCCCCTACGTGTTACTCCATCTTTACTAGAAAAATCCTCATATAGAGACAAATTATGTATGTCTTTAATAGATAGATTATCTATATTTTTAAAAGAAACTTGAGATAAATTATCAATAAAGAAATTCTTGCTCATTTTTAAGGGTTCTGAGGATAAAAAGATATTTGAGTTCCTTTCTACAAGTATAAATTCCTTCTGAAAACAATTTATGGTTGGAAAGAAAAAGGAAACAATGCCAATACATATCTAATAAGGTGGATACTAGAGAAAGAGATAAACAAGCACTACTAAAATGGTAATATAGTTGGATGCACAAGAGGCAAAACTAGGCTAACAACTAGAAAGATAACAACAAGTTACTAAGAACAAGCAACTAACACCTGGCATGCAAACTAAAAGAGAATCTGGTATGCGAAAGGACAAGAAAGAATCCAAACCTAGTTATTAACGAAACATAAACTATATGAGAAGACAAGAAAAACCATAAATTTTGGATAGCAACAACATATGGTTGCTAAATGAAAGCCTAGCAAGAAAAGACATGGACGTGAATATAGATTAAGATCACATGAAACAATTTACGACACCAAAAGAAAAAGAAGATTGATGGAGAAAGGGAGAACTTAGGGGCAAATTAGGTTTCGAAGCCTACAATCAACAGTAAGATCTAACTCTGTCTTATTTGAATTAGCACTATCTTCAGATTATATATCTTTGGAATCAATACCACAGAAGTATGATTAATCTCCTTTAGGAACCAACCTAAATTCAAAATACCCAAAATAAACTAGATCACCTCACTACTCAAAATGTTCTCGTACTTCTAAAAAAAAAGTGGTGGGGGACCATCAAGACCAACGGACTTTTTGTCAGATGCATCTAAAAAAGGGCAACCTTGATTTCCCCATTTGTGAATAGATGTTCCTACTCACTATTCATCCATGTAGAAATTGCATATGGTAGTACTTGGAGAACATCATCAAGTTTGTACGGCTAGGATAAAGAAAAGAGGTCCTCAAAATAACCCATAGTCTTCCCTTGAATTAGATTCTAATATGCTAATTCAGTTTCATCTTCTTTCAGTATGCTATGAATAAAATTGTGGCATTTTTTCCTCGATGCCATTTGATGGAAGAAATGGGTGTTGTAATCTCCTTTTTTCAACCAAATAGCTTTGGCCCTTTGACTCCAAAACTTCTTTTCCAACTTATAAAACCTAATCAGCTCACTACGAGACCTAACCAACTCCTCGATCACTTTATGCCTTGCAACCATCCTTAATTTTTTCTTAGTAGTTTTATTTGCACCCAAAGAGCTTGTGTTACAGCCCGTCTAGTGGAAAACTCATCTGAGGGAGGTAAACTAGTTAAATTTATAGTTTAATACCTTATTTCAAGTTAACTAAGCAAGATTAAGTATTTTAGACAAGGTTCACTAAGTTTTGAGTAGTTTATGGCACCAACAGAGGTTAGGGGCAAAATGGTAATTTTGCATCCTAAAGTGTCGGGTTGTGTCCCAGGAGTTATAATTGAGTTTTAGAAACCTAAACCTTATCTTAAGCCAAAATTAGCCAAAGTAAACAAGCTTTAACCATGTTTTGACCTAGAACTACTATTTTGGGAAAGGGTTTGTTTTGGCAAACTTAAAAAACTTTAAGGACTTACTAGAAAATGAGGTTTAAAACTTGGTAAAGTGTTCCTAGCTATTACTATTCCCTTTTTCCTAGCAAAACCCGAGTTCCTTCTTCCCTTCTCTATTTCTCCTTTAATTCTTGGTCAAAAACAAAGATTTTAGGTGGGATTTGAAGACTCAAAGGGTGTATAAGCTTTGGGCAACTTGTTTCAAGCTCATTTCTTGGTTTTGGAAGTGTTTTCCATATTTTCTAGAAGGGTTCTTGTTTTTTACGAGAAGTAACCTTGAGTTCTTGCTTGTGTCATGTTTGTTTGTTGATTTGAAGCTTGGGTTTTGGTTAGTAGTTGGTAATTTGGTGTCATTTGCATTGGTTTGCTTGGAACTTAGGTAGAAACTTGTGGAACTTTATTCTTGGTAAAGAGTTACATAATCCTTGCTTGTTACTTGAAATTGAGATAAGGGATTTAAGGTTTTATCTTCAATTGATGCTATTTAAGTGTTGTTGCTTGAAGAAATCAAGTAGTTTTGTGAATAGCATTGATTGAGGGCAAGTATGTTTATGGTTGACTAGGCTTGGATTTATGGTTTATGTGATGTTTTAATGCATCATAGGATGTTTCCATTGGTGTAATTGTGGCCTATGCAAGTTGTTTTACAGGTATATGATGATTAGAGGCATCCAAAGTTGGCTTAGAGGCCATAGGAAGTCTCCTAAGAGGCTTATAAGGCTTTTCTTGGAATCAAGGGTCATGTCCCTAGCGTTGTTGGCACTGCAAGGCCAAGGACATAGCTTGGCACTAGCACCGTGGCGCTGCTAGTGCTGCAACACCCAATACATGCTTCCAAAATCATCCGAATGGAAAGCCTGTAGTGCTGCAGCGCCAAGGGCACCGCAGCCCCATTGGTCTATTTTGCCAACACACATGACTTTTTGTTAGAGGATCTAAGGGAAATTCGGGAGAGTCTTAGGGGTGTCTAAGGGTTGTGAATATATAATGGCACTTCGGAACTCCCGAAACCCTTCCATGATCTAAGGGTTTTCTCATAGTTCTTGGATGGTAAGTGTGCTTCATGAGAAAGCTAGTTGAAGGGCCACAATTATATACACCATTAGAAGAGGTGGAAGGTTTAGTACCATGTAGACCTTAGTTGTGCCTTTGGGTTCAAATGAGGAAACCTTAGTACACTTAGTGGGTTCTTCGAGACCTAGGAACATTTAGTCCAACCATACTGCCCCTGTACAACATAAGGAAGGTTCAACAAGTGATGAACTTCACTAGTTAGGCTAGTAAACGATGCCTACTAGTAGACAAGGCTTTGCCTTGTAGTTTAAGGGTTAGGTGGAGGACAAGTCCTAAGGGACTAAAACATTATGTGCATAAGTTTAGCCTCACGCTATATGAGCTCATAGCAGGTTACATATGATAATATATGTGTTGTCCTTAACATTTTCCTTACAGGTGAAGATCCCTTAGTGAGAATTAGAAATTCTCACTCCCTTATCTTATGTTGTGTAGATTCTGATCGTGTTGAGCTCAATAACTGCTGAGGGTTGTTACGGCAGTCTTTTGTTGCAGATATATTGTTATGTGAATCTTTATGATTCTAGTTTTTTTAGTTACTTGTCAATCAAGTAACAGTACTGACTATTGTATTTTCCTTGGCCGTAGAGGCTAGCAGTACGTGGATAGACTTTCACGATTTGCCACTTGGGCTCATCTCCAAGGTGGGAGTTAGTTGGGAGGATCTCAGTAGAGGCTTGTATATGTTGTATGCCTAGTTGCCTCTCATGTTTATGTTTGGAGCTTTAGACTCTAAGGTTGCTCTTTGGTGAGGGGCATTAGTCTACTTTTGTTGGATGCCCTCACATAGTTGTTATGTATAGCAATGATAATAAAAATGTTGATTATTTATGCTTTGACTTTTTGAACTTGATTTTTATGAAAAAGTGCCTTGGCCATGTGAATGTTTTATGGTTTTCATGTATTCAAGTCAAAGATAAATGAGCAAGCATCTTGTATTTTCTAGGTTAATCAACTAATTTCATAAATTTTTAATTCGTACACATATATAGCTAGCCAATTGCAACCACTGTGAGATTCGTCCTCATAGGTTTCCTGGGCAGGGCCGAGGGCAGCCATTTCAGATTGTGCGTCCTACTTCCGCTATACCCCTAGGCCATGCTTCAAATAAAGTAGAAAAAGTAGCATCATCAGCCTCCAAGAACTTGGCTTGAAGAACGTCCTCACATTCTAGTTTCATTGAGCAAATCGATTCAAAGCACCATAACCTTTGTTTGAAAAAATTAGTTCTCCCAATAAATTATATATGAAGCCCACTATGATGTAAGCACACAAATGGGAAGCTCTCCCTGTGCAATTTTGGGAACAACACTTTCAACTCCATATTTCACAGACCTTGATCTAGTCTTTTATGCATCATAACGCCTTGAACACATATGTTGCCATGTGAAGTCTGAACCATGAAAACCGGGGTCGATCAGGTTGGTATATACTACTGTATCTCTAAACGCGTCCATTTGACTTTGAGTTCTCTCCTTGCCTCTTCTTTCACTAATGACCATGCCAACTAATTAAAATCTCCAACAACTAGCCTTGGCAAAGGATACTGTCTAGCTAAGGTGCATAATAATGCTCGTGAAACTTACCTTAAATCACTCTC
The DNA here is from genome assembly GCA_005392925.1 of Aquilaria sinensis. Taxonomy (NCBI): domain Eukaryota; kingdom Viridiplantae; phylum Streptophyta; class Magnoliopsida; order Malvales; family Thymelaeaceae; genus Aquilaria; species Aquilaria sinensis. The sequence goes on from SMDT01003367.1 coordinate 166,878, forward strand.
CGACTGACCATAAAAACTAGTGAGCTACCATTCTATGTCCATTGCCTTTATCGTAACATCAATGTGATATTGAGAGAATGATACCAATTCAACCATCTATCCAGCTCGTCACAAGATCACCAGTTCTTTTTTTTTTTTCATCCCTATGTAAGGCATGAAAAAGCCAATTTGAAAACCTAATGACCTTTATATCCTCTTTATCCCTTACGCAATTTTTTGGGTTTCAAGGAAAAATAGCACATTAAGGGACCTCTTTGAGATTGCCTTATGAAGGACATAAATTGTTTGGGAGGATCCTGGATCATGAATGTTTAAACTTATAAGGCTCATTTGGGCTAGCAGGGTAACTCAATGCTCGACCCTGCCTAAAAAAATATGTTAGTGGACTTTTTCACCTTCATGATTCTAGCACCCTACTCCTCCCCTTTTTGTACCTTCCTTTTTGGAGAGGTCAACATCACCTGTGTCTCCTAAACCGCAAGTGCATTATTGGCCTTTCCCTGAATATGGCCCCAATGTTAGGTCATGCACTCAACCTGGTAGCCTTCTTCATTGATTGCACCCCTGTGCCTGACCGAACGTAGGTTGCCCCCCGACATCACAGTATCTGTCGGACCAAGTGCAAAAGCCATTTGACTTGCATGTTGTTTCCCTTCCATTCCAAGAAGATCCTTAATATACATAGTGTCAGAAACCCCTCTCTAGCTCTTCCTTTCAATATGCACCACTAGAGTTGACTGCCTCAGTTCATGCCCCTCTTGAGCTTAAGCCTAAGCTTTCCTTAATACATGAATAGTTAAATTATAATTAATCATTGTTAATGTCTACTCATCCTTTACCGGGGGTGTGTGATTATGAAAAAAAATGTCCCGGCAACTCCTGTGAAGTGCCATTAGACGTTGCTAGCTTTTAGTCTACATCGTGGCTTCTCCCCCATTGTTAAAATTGGTAAACCTTAATTGATCACCATATTGTCGAACATTTCTTTCAAGGCCAGTCAAACTCTTCAGACATTCTCTGTCAATTTGGTCAAGCATACCGCACAAATATCAACATTTAGGAAGATGTTCATATTTGATGTAAATCCACTTCTTTCTTTCATCATCTTCTATCATTAACCCATGTTGAATAGTTAAGAGACATCAACCATAACACAAATTCTCATGGAAGGGCCTGAACAATTGACTCGAACCACCATTCCTAACCTACTTTGCAAAGTTTTTGCTGCCTTTGGCTAAACTAGTCGAACGGTGCATTAAGGATGTGAATCCAAAAAGTCGTTTAGTGGAACTGTAAGGATGAAAGATAATTTCCCCTTCGTAGGTTTCTTATAATGGTCAATCGATTATTAAAACTCCAGGCCCCATTTTGAAACACCACGTTCATATCCTCTTTCTTATCAAAAGTTATAGTGAATAAATTTAAGCTTTGGTTTAGGTTGGCAGCTTGTAGTGTAAAAGGCACTTACAATCTCCATGCTTTTTGAAGAGCATCACATAAATTTTCTACACATGTAACTTTATTCAATAGCAGCTTCAGTGTCATCATCAAGTCCAAGAATCATCTACACACATCTTATTTGACAACAAGTTGACAAGAAGTCATTCATACTAGTAAAGCAAGAACCTAGATCCTCCATCACACCAAAACTTGCACCTAATGGCTATGTTGAACCACACAACCTGGCAAAAGATGAAAAATAATGATGAACTAGGAAATGGACTAGCCATCGGTAGAGGAAGAAACACCAACAATTGTCACCAAGTAGAGTCCTTGTTAGGCAATAAACCTATTGTTACAAGGAGAAAGTGAAACCCTGGCAAAGCAGTGTAGACATCAAATTAATTAAAGTCGACCACAAGTGAAATTGCTAATATAAAAGCTACACTTCACACTTATGATTCTTAATTCTTCCAATCATACAACATTTGAAGTTTTGGCAAGTAGTCCTAAAACTTTTTAAGTTTTATTAAGTTAGTCATTACACTTTTCAAGTAAGTATTAAAACTTGTTGATGTAGCATAGTATTACATTTTTTAAGTTTTTCTTTTGTACATCTCATGCCTTTCTATATGTGTTCCAAAAGCATTAGTTTTTACACACAAAGACTCATTTATTTGCAGAGAAGTAATGATTTTTCATGGATGATCATGATTCTAATTGAAGGATAAAAATAATTGCAATTATGCAACTATATCTAACTCATTAGTGTTATTTAATTTCATATTTTACATAGAAATTATTAATTTATTTAAATAGTAAAAATGCTCCTCACACCCTTAATGTGCACCGCTGAATAGTGGTGTTCATGGGGCTTGACTAGCCTGGCTAGGCTTGGTTAGGTCAGGTACGAGCACGGCCTTCATAACATAAGTTAGGCCTAGGCCTGGCTGAATCATCATCATCAGTGCAAAATTTTATTAAATTTAATGCCAAGCTAAAGTTACAAAAAAAAGCTAGAATGGACCTTACATAAGAAATGGCCAAACATTCTAAAAATAACTGGAAATAAAAACATAAGATTTGTGCTTAACAGTATAATCAGATCAAATACAATCTATGAGTTATATGGAGAAACCTAGGATATATGCCTTTTCATCATCTTGGACCTCATCATCAAAACTCTATTGGTCTTGCTTTCTTAGGGCAAAAAAGACCCCAGTCATGATTGCACATACAAACATTTACTATGTTTAATATCAACCTTACCCATTCCTTTGAAATAACTCATTTGCTTGCACTAAAAGTAGACTTAGATGTGGCAGTAGAGATAGGTACCACTAAAACATTATTCATAATGATGGACAGTATGGGAAATTAGTTGCTTTTCACTTTCCCCTTTTCCAAAATATCATCCTCATTTTTCTCAAAGGAGATGTGGAGATAATCATCTATTTCTGGTAGGCCTGAAAATGTTAGTCAGGGATGTTTGAGTAATTGTTCCACAAGGTTGAATGGTGCTAAGAAGGATGATGCTGAAGCTCCAATGGTAGAAAAGGTAGTGGTTCTTACCTTATCCATGTGGCAGAAGGAATACTCTATATAACTCATGGAGGTGGTCATCAACATCAACAATAAGAGCTAGTACACTTACATGCTCTATTTTTAAGAAACTATAGTAACTCTTGAGTAATGACTATGCACCCAAAATTTTAACCATTAGGTCAAGTGCATATGCAATTACAAAGATGGGGGGATGTCCGCTAAATATAAAATCCACTCATCTTTCATGGCTTTCAATGGTGTCTTTAAAAAACTCATTATCTTTATATTTTTTGAAAATATAGACGATATTTACAAAATAAACTAAAACTTTGTGGATAGTTGCATAGTAGACACCATAAAACAAAAATCAATTATCTCATAAAAATACTTTGGCTAAGTTTGAAACATTTTTCCCACATCTCAGTCTTGAAAATTTCCTTACCCGATTTCATGTTCAAAAAGACTATCAATAGAGTTGCATATGGATATGCATCTATCAACATCTTTTAAATGGACTTCTACCATGTAGGACAGTCAAGTTTAAACCATTCCTAACTAGAAGCTAGGTTGGATATTTTAAAAAAAAAAAGGCTTTGATCTCTTAAATAATTTTATGTCTAAACTTCAAATAATATAAGGCATTCCAAATTGGAACAATTTCGGATTGCAAAACATCTAGCCATTTTTGGACTCAAAAGTTCAAAATATGACACAGATATTTTACATGGAAAAAGCACCATCTCGATGGGGTTTCAAAAAATTACTCAGTTCACGGGCGGTGAAGTCATTATTTGATGCCTTGTCAAAAATTAAGAAAAAAGCTTTGTTAGCATAATAAAAATCATCAAGAGTATCTAACATGCATTGATATACATTCCATCCAATATGGTTGGATTCCATGCGCTTAAATGCAATAGTAATTTTTTGTATTACCCAATCAACATCAATCCAATGTATAGTGACACAAAAATAGTCTTGGCCTATTGGAGAAGTCCATGTATCACTAGTGAATGCAAGACAGTGATTTACTAGCTTCATACATTTTAAATGTTTCTCTCCTAGTAGTAGTCCTAGATTTTTTTTTTAAATTCGAGTTTAAGTTTAATCTAATCCAATTTTTTAAATGGATATCCCTAGCTTGTCTACGCAGTTTTTTAGTAAGCATCATCCAATTAGCCATGCCTTACTTGCATTCTTATTGGTTGAACTACTGGCCATACTATCGAGCTGTGTTTGTCCACCGGAGCTAGCTTGGGAACCAGGATGGTAGATGGGATGGTCGTTTCTAATATGGTATTGTAGTGTCTCGGTCCCAGAATTGACCTTGTGTGTGAATTTATTTTCACAATGCTTGCACTTCACAAACCTCATGCCTTTCACCCACGTTGTCTCGAAATGCTTCCATGCAAAAGTTTTAAGACAAGATTTACCTTCCATTTTTTTGGGTTATTGGCTTTGTGGTGTTAGTTATGACTTGTCGCCTCCTTCTAGATCCATGATTGGGGGGCGGTCTCTTGGACTTGCACATCATCGTCTGTCACTTGCTCCTCTAACTCTAAATCGATATTTTTCATATTGATATTGGTGACTTCATCAACCTAGTTGATATGGATCCCCTTTTCATCGGATTTTTATGACAGGCGAACAACCCCAATTCGGTGTTTGAAGAGGAGCTCTTGGCAAGTGCGGAGCTAGTCCTCTTTCTTGTTGGTCAGAAATGACTGAGAAAGAAAAATCACGAGAGATTAAGAAGAGATTAAGAAAAATAGATGAGAACTAGAGGTGAATTGTTGGGAATGCAGTAGATGTAATGAAGATATTTATAGGAGTTGGTGTGAGGAAGTGAGGAAATGAACTCCTTTGTTTATAAGAGAGCCAACAAATTTGTTTGACCAAAATGCCCTAAAAACTAACCGTTTCTAAGAGTTAGAGGGGGTAAAATTGGTTTTTGACATTAAAAAGCTATTGTGAGCCATTGAAGGGCCTTTAATGCAATTTTTCCCTTTTTTTGAATGTCTGTTTGCATCTGGCTGAGCTAGTTTGTGCCTTGGCTAGGCTCGAGCTTTAATCGTGCTTGGGCTAGACTTAGACCATGCATTGTTTTCACTCTCTCAGGCCCATGAATGGAATGGCCTACTTTTTTATGATTCTACTACGGGTTGGGCCGCATTGTCCTTTGCCCTGGTTGGGGGCAGGTTTGACCTAGGCTAATTTTAGTTCACCTCTACCACCCAAAGTCCCTCCAAAGTGAGTTTTCACTGTACAATTTTTACCCTCCTCAAATTTCCTCAGCTTTCTACTTAAAATAATAAACCCAAACCAACAACAATTTTACTTACATTAATTTAACAAAAAAAATGTCAAATAACAAGAAATCAATAGTTGACAAATGGGGGAGCGTTCCTTGAACCCATCTCCAGGGTGAATATTAACAAAACTCAAATTTGGTGTCCTTTAGACTGAATTGAGAAGGGGAATATTGTATTTTTCAAAACCCATGAGCAAGCTAGCAGGTTCTCACCCCTGAACAACTATGACAGCCCTTGCAATGCCAATTAGATAGCCAACTCCATCTCGAATCTACCTCCATTCTCCCAAGCATTATTGTTTCCGGACATATAATTGAAGCGAAAGATGATCATTTTTGGCAGATAGGTAATCGAGTTGGGGATTTTTTTTTCTCTTTGGTGACACAATTGGATGGTGATTTTAAAGGAAATAGATGAGACTTGAGCGTTAATTTGGAACAAAAGAATAAAAATTATATTAATTAACACATGTGGACCAACTAAAATTTATTGGCCAAATAGTTTTTGGGGAATTATATCATTACTCCCGGCTCTCGTCACTCTCAAAATTTTGAAATTATGTTTAACTCATTTTTTGTACTAATTATTCTTTTAAAATTTTTTGCGAATACGATTTAGAAATTATAAGGACTATCATTTCTTTCCAAATTTATATGCTTACGTTTCATTTACAAATATATATACATAGTGAAACCCAATTTTAAAAGTTAACATGTAACAAATATAATGGAACTCACGTAGTATTTTTTTTCTCTATCTAATAAAGATAAAATAATCTTTTTCCAACTATTATGTAAAGATGCTTAAAACGTAGCCGGACAATGTAGGTTTAAAACAACATCAAAGAAAAGTGTAATTTTTACTATGCTTAAGGAACCAAGGTTTCATCAAAATTTCATTCTCTTCTGGGTTTCAAAACTTACTTTTTCCATGTAATCTCTAACACTGTAAATCAACGTATAGTCAATAACGAAGTTCATTGGCAGCACATTGCAACGGATATTTATGCCTATATTCATTATAATTGAAATATTGCATGTTAGGGGGTTAATTATCAGAAATGAAAGTTTGAGGACAAAAAAAAAAAAACAAGCAAACACTGATATATCGGGCATTTCTTTTTTAAAGTTCTCTTGTTTTCCTGTTTTCAGCAACTTATTGAGTTGCACCTGTTACTGTGCAATTTTTTGCGCGAAACTTTGTTTCTATTTGATCAAACTAAATTGATGCCCCAAGGCATCTTCGTTTGCTGTCATGTTGACAGGTGGAGAGACTTCCTGAGGAGGCGAGCGCCTGGAGCTCTGGTTTCCCAGCTGGGTGTGCCTGAAAAGCTCAAAGGAGAGGTTAGGAGGTCCCCGGTTTGCTTTTCCGGGGAGGACTCTCCGACGCCCAAGTTAGTTTTCTGAGTGAGAGTGGAGGAAGAACACTAAGGGATCAAGTGTCTTGCCTGTTTTGTGTTTTCTCAGAGGGAGGAAAATGCTCATTCCTTGCTCAGTCCCTTTTCCTAGTATTTATAGGAGTAGATGGTCCGTTCAGATCATGACACGTGTTCGGTCGGATTTGATCTGTGCTTTTGGACCTAGGGGACAGGCAGCCGTTTGCAGCCTCTTTTAGCCCTGGACCCGGACAGGTTGTGTCAGGACTGGGGCGGCTGCGGCGCGTCAGTTCGCCGTTCTGATGTGACGTGTAGGGCTTGTGGGCGACATGTCAGAGGCTCCTTAAATGCTCATACCGTACTCCCGAGGTCCCCTGGGCGAGGTCGCCCTTCGGTGCGTGCACCCTCTTCGGATTCTATCCGTCCTTCGGTGCGAGCACCTCCTTCGGGATCTATCCCATAGTTCTGGGAGTTCCCTTGATGGACACCTTCTTCGGGACTCACACCCATAGTTCGGGGATTCCCTTGTTCAGGTGCTTCTTGTTCGGGGAAGATCCTCTTCGGGGCAGTCAGTTTGGCCCCTCGATGGAGACGGTGTTGTCCTCGGAATTCCTGACGAGCTAACCAAAGTCTCGAGCTCATAGTGTTTGACTTCGCACCTTCCGAGGTCAGTGAAAAGATCCTCTCTTGGGTGACATCAGACTCCTCGACCAATATTCTGGCAGGGAGTTACTACCGAGGAGGCAATAGCCTTTGGCTATCATAAATAGTGAGAATTCTTGTCATTTTAGAATGTACGATTAATATGAGAAAAAAAAAATAAGACACCGAGGACAATGCTTTGTTTTGAAAAAATCAATAAAATAAGGAAAAAGTAGGATTTTAGTGACAAAAATGGGGCCAATGATTGACAGAAAAAAACAACAAGAAAAGCTTAGAAAAAAAGGGAGCAAATAAAAAATAGAAGTATTAGAAGTTTAACCATTGACTTAATAGAGTGGAAAAAGGAAAAGAAAAAAAATGTCTAAAGCCAAATCAACCAAACCATACCCAAAAACCATATAAATCACAATGACTAAAGTTTTGTTTTAGAAAATAATAATAAATAAAAAGCAATACAAAAAATTTTAGGACCAAAAGAGTAAATTATATTTAAGGTTTAACAATTAATGTAATAAAGACTAAAAAAATAAAAGAGAGAGAGAGAGAGAGAGAGAGAGAGAGAGAGAGAGAGAGAGAGAGAGAGAGAGAGAGAGAGAGGAGAGAGAAATGGCCAAAGCTAGATGAGCCCAACCCATTGTTAGTGTTGTGCCCAAAAGCCAATCATGAGATGATTGTATTTTGCACATTGAGTCATGATATTTTATTAAGGCATTAATCTAATAATTATGTTAGTCATTTTGTTTTTGCATAACTTAATAAACATAATTATAACCTTAGAATAATGATAATCTTAAATGTCTCTGGTCTAGTATTATCGTGGAGCGAGTTACAATAATACATAACGACTAGTATATGTGGAGACTAATATGACATATGTAGTCTACATATGGGTATAAGTTGGACAATTTGTGTACTGGACCGACCCACCATGAGAACACTACATGGATGGTTATATAAGTGTCATAAGTGATTCTCATATTGATCATGGTATATGTAGTCCTTCGACCTAAGGTCATCAAGGTTCCCTACATGCGAGTCACATACTTTGATACTTCTCTTTGTTGCTCGTAACTGAGTGAACTTGAAGGAGGTCATTGGGTATGTCGCATATCATGCGAAAGGTTTTGTATGATCAAGATTGGATTTGTCCCTCCTATGTAATGGGAGTTGTATCTTCGGGTCCTTTGATAGAGTGAGACTTAGAAAATGCATGGCCATACTCAGATGAGTTGATATACGATATGAATGTCATTAGTTTAAGTTAGTCTACTTGGTAATCAAGAAACCAAAGATTGGGCTATACGAGAGTAACACATTCCATGTCTTATGCTTAGTCTTGATATCTTGGACAAATGGACAATGATATATATGGATAATGATCATAACGGTTTAGTTGAATCACCGATAATCTTGTCACTTGGGTAGCAATGATATGTTGCTAGACACTGCTCATTGCTTATGATCATAAATGTGATTTATGATCATTGCCAACGTGGAAAGAGCCTATTGCGTCACACACATAAAGCCTATTTGGATTATTTAAGTGCATGAGCTAATTTATTTGGGTTATGGTTTCATGATAATTTCGTATTAATAATTAGCCCAAAAGTTGAGCCATTATTAAGCCCGAAATTAAACCTAATTGGATTAGGGCTTTGAAACCCATTAGGCTTTGAAGTTGAGTCTCACTATAAATACATCATATAGTGAGAAATTCGCAGCTCTTGCCTTAGCCTCCCAAAAGTTCTAGCCGCACTCTTCTATTGCCATTCCTTGGAGGACGCAAGTTAGCACTCTGGGCACAAGAGAAATGCATCTATCGAGACGTGGTGGAGGAGTGGTAATCTCGAGAAGCTCGTGTCGATACCGTAGAGAGCTTAAACACGTCAACTGTTCGGGTTTTGTGATTTGACTCAACAATTGAGTGAATGATCTCAATCGAATTAGGTAAAAAAAATTTCAAACACGCGGTTTACCCTATTTCAATTAGATCCTGAAGGGTTTTGGTTATATTTTGCTGCTCTTGTTTGGGTCCCAAAACCCTACACCCATAGCAGAAAACAGGAAACCATGGTAAAATACATGCAAACCACAATGACCAAGGCTTTGTTTAAGAAGATAATAACAAAAAAAAAATACCATAAAAAGCATTGGGGACCAAAAGAGTAAATGAAATGACTCTAAGTATTAAGTTCAGTGACCAAAAAAATAAGCATATAGAACTGAGAGATTAAAATGACATAATGGATAACCTAGAAGGAATTGAAAACACATTTTTAAACAATAGAAAATGTGAAAATGAATTGATTCTTGAATAGAGAATGGGCCATTAGGAAGTACGACCCACTAAAGGTAGATCAAAAGCCTTGGCAGGCTCAGTCAAGAACTAGGACATAGGCCAATTGCTAGATAGGCCATAAGGAACGCGCCTTGTGGGATAAAGAGGTAATGGGTCAACCATTAGCTGAAGAAGACACGTTATTGAAGAACTCCATGATCACGAAGTCTATCACACCATGGGAAGAGTTTCCTCCATGACTACAGCATCATAGGGCCTATAAATGGGCAACTTACAGACGAAGATAGCTACATTAGATGCCCTGCTATCACTATCAACACTTCTCTCATCTCACAACCATTTATTAACTTAAGCATCGAAGGGTCCTCCCAGGCACACCCCCCTGGACTTCTAACCTTGCCTTTAACTACAGGGATATCAACACCAGGTTAATCTCTAAGTGTCTCAAGCTTCCCACTCTGCCATTTGGATTCCAACTTGGTGCCATTTGTGGGAAATTCCAAAAGATGGTGAAGACCAGGAGATCTCCTTTAGTCCATGAAACTGGCTAAGAGGAGAAAAGGCAGAACTATTCATAGGAAGGCCTCCAAGGGGTTAAGAACTTTTACCAAAGGATCTTGGTACCCAAGGAGAATAAGGGTCAGAACCACCCCCTCTGCCATATGATCCAACACGAGGGAAAAACACCTATGCCTTTGTTAGACAATCAATTCAATGCCTTGAAGAACTCATTGTTAGGGGTGATATTTGAGCAACTACAATAGGGAATTTGTAAGACTATGCCTAGGCTACAGGAGGAGGAAGTGGAGAACCACCAAGCGGAAATGGAGAGTAGCCTCCCTACCTAAGGTAACAGCAAACCCAATACAGGAAAGGCAAAAGGCAAAGGCTCCTAAGGAGTTGAAGGCCAACTTCATCAACATTGTCATTCATGGTTGGACGAGTTGGAGGAGTGGCTAAAAGGAAGGCACTCGAGAAAAAGGCATAGGCCACTAAAGGAGCCTTTCTTGGGCATCGGTTTTATGTGTTTCCAGCCTTTAACAGATGACATCTACAATGCCTAAGCTCTAATGGGTTACAGATGCCTAAGATAAACTTTTATGATGGGTTGATTGATCTAACCAATCAACTGTAGAGGTACACTACAATTATGAGCCTTGAAGGTGCTACTAATGTAATCATGTTTAAAGCATTTAATTCCACACTCTCTAGGGCAACCTCTACCTAGTTTGGGACCTTGAAAAGGGAATGCTTTGACTCTCTTGTCAAGCTATCCCAAGAGTTTCTATGGCAATTTATGGCTAGTCAACTATTCAAGAAGACAATAAACCAACTCTTGGATGACCAAACCCCATGCGACTACTTAAGGTGGTTCGATTTGGAAGTCCTATAAATTCTTAACTTTCTTTTGGTTGGGAAGCTATTAGTCTAACCAAAGGCATCAACTAAATTCACGCTTCTTCTAGTCCATCCAAGAAAAACTTACTCAAAGCATAGAAGAATTCTATAACTAGGCTTATTAATACATCTAGGCAAAAGATGCTAATGGGCATGACAAAGAAGAAAATAAGAAAATGCCAATCAAGCAAATAGTAAGGGGCTAATAAGAAGAAACAGGCATTAAGCCCTGTGTATACACCTCTTCGAGATACCTAAACAAACATCCTTTAGGCACTGGAATAGAGGAACATGTCACCCAAATGGCCTCAGACCATCAGCACACAGTTTCTAAAAGACAAGAGGAAATACTATAGGTACAATAAAGATTATGGCCATGATATTTAAACCTATATGGGGCTTAAGCCATCCTTGGAGGAATTGGTAGTGGAAGGCGAGCTACAAGAATTCAACTGTGATGACTCCAACGGCAGATGGGGGCAAAAAAGCCCTAACAAGAAGACCAAGATGAAAAATGGTGGGGAGACGGAGCCTATTGGGGAAGATCCCCTGGGGCATAAACTAAGATTACAAGGGACTTATTGGAGTAATTGAAACGATAACAAAAATCGATGGGTCAGTTGGGCACAAAATGAAGGAGTATGAGATCGCACACATTGAGATGGTAGACCCTTAGCGGACCATTAAGAGGGATGATGGACTCAGGATTTTGATGCTACATATAGAACCATTGTTGATCACAGCCCAGATAGCCAACTATGATGTGGTCTATGTAGGCAGAGGTGCAAACATTAATGTGATTTTGAATCATGCCTTAGACACCTCAACATCCAGAGAACTACCTTTATGCTGATGATGAGGCTAACCTATGGAGTTGGAAAATTGGAAGTGTTGACGTTAGGAATGACTTAGCTGCCACTGACACTTGGAATGGCCACACTGGGAGGATGGATGTGGTATGTCATTCCCATATGGTAGAATTCTTGGTCTTTGACATGCCATTGACTTATAACACCATGGTTAGAAAGGCCAGTGCAAGCATAGTTCCACATCCAGATAGATATTTTCCTACTAATACTAAGCTTTATAACTTTGCAAGCAAACACATGAATCTACATGCCGTCATGTTCAGAGTGAAATTCTTTTATGGCCAGCCTCCGGGGACCATGTGATGTTAATACACTAAGAGCTGGACTTGTAAAGGACCATGAGGCAAAAAGGCATCAGTGGCTAACATAATTTTGACCTATGAAGATCTTCCCAAAAGGTGAGTGGCTCGGGTTGAAGCATCTGAAATGTCGAGGGACAATCTTACTGATGGCTTCCCATAGTCTAGATGTAGTCTAAGGGCAAGCCAAGGAACATGTGTTTGAGGACTTAAAGGAAGGGCCAAGGAGCCCATGAATGGAAACTGACAAGGAATCTAGTGACTGCAGTGATGGAACATAGGAGGAAAGTCCTCTAGCAAGCTGAGGAAAACCATACATAGTCCCAACAAATTTGGTGAATTTTCAGTCTCTCATGAACCCGTGTTGGCTATTTACTTGGGATAGGGAAAACACAACCATGTACTTATGATGTAATCCTAAGAAGCACCAATACAAGCATTTTAAAGTTTCATAAGAAGTTTAATGGAAAAAGGCTTAAAATGTCCAATTTTATCACTTATGGCCAGACTTATGGAGTTTTTTAAAGCAAGCAAGTGCAACTTATAAAGGGATGGCAATATTCTAGTCATATGAATTGCCCAAACCTGAGAGGAGTGTATATGCCTAAGTGCATGTTTCATCATGCACAAATGAAGCCTAAAGGATTCATTAAGGAGCAACAAATTCTCTTGTGCATTTTTGTAGCAAAATGGATGTACATTCCAAGTTAATCTTGCTTCAATTTTCCAGGTTTCAAGTTGGTCAAGATTTATTATCTCATGATCCATTGTCGAAGCTTGTGGCATTTCAACCCTTATGAGATGAGCGAATTGTAGGAAACTTTCATACAAAAGAATGTATTTGCATTTATGTTTCCTAGTTTCTTAAGATTTTTTCATTTACTAGATTTCCTAGTCTTTTATTACTTAAACATTGCTTAATTGCCATTCTTTGTTTATAGGAATCCTACTCAAATTATACTAGATTTGTGTGTTTGCCACTACATTAAGTGAGTTTAAACTTTGTATTATAACAAGTTCATTCACAATATTTTTCAATGGGAAAATCATAAGACAGTTGTCCACAATTTCTTGAGTTTTTAGGTGGTTAATTATCTAGGCAAAACTAAGGTGGATTCCTTAGCATAGTTTATCTTATATCTTCTATTCTATTTAAAGCTATAGCTTGACTTGTGGTGGGGATCTTTTTTTATCTAAAATAGACATTCTAGGACTTGTGTAGCATTGTTCACAAGTTTCTTGGCATATACCAATGGGGTTTGGATCAAGTGGTATTAGAGCTTGGGGTTATATTTAGATTATATATCTTTTGTTTTAATTTTGAAATTTTTTTGAATAACTAAAGTTGTATTCAAACTTGAACAATACATATGGTACACACCCATATATATTTGTTCAATAGAGAGGTTGGATAGAAATAGGAAAACAAGAGTTTAATCTACACATTATTTGCATATTATCTACTTAGCTGGGATTTTATCACTATCTAATAAGTCCACCATTATCTAGCTTTATCTTCAGCTTTTAACAATCCCTCTCAAGCTGGCGAATGAATGTAAGAAACTTTCAGCTTGCGTGCCAAGCAGTAAACGGTTGAAGTGTTAGTAGTTTAAGGCCTTTATGAAGACAACCACTGGTTTTAGTTATGATGTAATATAGTTGGTGCGAAGCTCGTTCCTTTGTATTCATTCTTGAACAAAGTGACAGTCCATTTTTATGTGTTTAATACGTTCGTGGAAGACTAGTTTAGCAACTATGTGGAGTGCTGCCTTGTTGCCGTAGAAGAGATTCATTGGTAGCCCATGTTTGATAAATAAGTCTTTCAGGAGAGCTTTCAACCATAAGAGCTCACTTTATGGCTGCCACCATGGCTCTATATTCTACCTCCACCAAGGATCTACTAACTGTTGGTTGCTTCTTGGTTCTCCATAACAAGGGAATGAAAACAAGAAAAATGTAGTAACCAGTTACTAATCATTGAGTACTCGAACAAGCTCCCTAGTCTGCATAATAATAAGCCATCAACTGTAGGCTGTTATTGCGAGGAAAGAACAATCCTTGTCCAGGACCGTTTTTAATGTACCTTAGTACACGTATGGCTGTGTGATAATGATCAAGTGTGGGGCTTTGCATGTACGGACTTAGAATGTTAACCATATATGTGATGTCCGTTCTAATGATAAACAAGTAGAGAAGTCAACCAACAAGTCTCCTAGACCAAATCGGATCTTCGAATGGTGCTGCTTGAGACTCCCCCAAACGGTGCTATTTCATAATTGGAACTTTGCTTAGCTTTCCTACCATTAAGCTTGCGATTTCCAATGCATACTTGCATTGGCTAATGAAAATTTCAGTGGGATTATGAGATATCTCTAGACCTTGAAAGTATCAAAGCTCCCCTAAATCTTTTAGATAAAAATACTTGTGTAAGAAGAATTTGACTCGTTCACACTCTTTATGATCATTACCTGCCACAACCATGTCATCTACATAAATAAGCACAACAACATACTTATGTTTGTGATGTCTGGTGAATAGGGAGTTGTCAGCGTCAGATTATACAAAACCACAATTCTTGAGTGACTGAGATAGCTTGGCAAACCAATTGTGGGGTGCTTGCTTTATCCCATAAAGTGATTTTTTGAGACAACAAACACGTTTTTCACCATCCTCAAGATAGCCTGGCAAGGGTTCCATATATACATCCTCATGGAGATCCTTATGCAAGAGGGTGTTGTGGATGTCCAACTAGTGGAGCTGCCATTATTTTGCCGCTGCAACTACAAAAAAGCATTTCATTATTATCAACTTGGCAATTGGGGTAAGTGTCCCATTGTAATTAGCTCCTTCAATTTGGGTGTAGCTTTTCACTACTAGTCTTGCTTTGTATCTTTCAATTGAGTCATCTGACCTGTGTTTTATTTTGTAAACCCACCTATTGCCTACTGCCTTCTTTCCCATTGGTAGCTCCTTTAAAACCAATGTCTTGTTGTTTTCCAAGCCCTCAATTTCGGCTTGCATGGCAAGTTGCCAATGTGGATCTTTTTTGGCTATGGAATAAGACTTGGGTTTTTGGGTGGTTGATATTGCTACAAGAAAAGCTTGTTGTTTCTTGGAAAAATCACTGTTAGTAATGTAGGATGACAATGGTAAACTGTACCTAAAATAGCTGTGTTGGAGTTGGTTGGCTTATCGAATAGGCTGTACTTGTAGTCTTGTAAGTATGACGGCACACAACTCTTATCCCTTGCATTTCTGCGAGGTTGTTCCCCCCACTCTTCGTCAACTACGGTTAAAGGATTCAAAGCTGACTAATTTTCAAGTTGTGCTATTCCTTTAGTGGTGAGTTCTTATGTCACGTTCTCATTTGAAAATTCAAAGTTGTGGTTAAGGGGTAGATCTTCCATTGGCCAAGTTGGGTTGGATGAGATGCTAGGTTCTTGAGGAAGGTGAGTTTACAATTGTGAGTGTAGACTAAACAGGAAGATCGTTTTTTGAAAGGTTATCTCTAGGGAAGTAAAAATTTTGTGCATCTTGAGGCCGTATACTTTGTAACCTTTCTGGTTTAGAAGGTATCCAATAAAGACGCAGGTTTGGGTTCTTGGTGAGAATTTTTCTTTTGGTGAAATTGGGTTTACGGCATAGCAAAAGGATCTGAGGAATCTCAAGTGAGTGTAACCAAGTTTTTTGCCAAAGAGGGCTTCATAAGGTGTGATGTGTTTGCTGAGAAAAGTGGTTGGTAATTTGTTGATCAATTATGTGGTAGCAAGTACACATTCACCCAAAAATTGACGGGCAAATGCACTTGAAATCTCAGGGCATGTGCAACATTAAGTATGTCATCATGCTTTCGCTTAACAATTCCTTTCTGTTGTAGGGTGCCAGAACAGGAAGTATAGTTGATTATTCCTTTTTCTTTGTGGAAATTTCCAAGAGTTCCTTCCGTCAATTTACGAGCATTGTTACTTCATACGCTTTTGATTGTTGGATTGAATTGATTTTGTATGAGATCATAGAAAGTGATAAAAAATTTGGTTGCCTTATTTTTTTGCTTCGTCAAGAACGTCCACGTAGACATGGTGTAATCATCAACTATTATGAGTAAATAGTGCACATCATAAGTTGAAGGAGATTGATAGTACACCCAAACATTGATAAGAACTAATTCAAAAGGCATGCTATTTCTTTTATTACTTATAATAAATGGAACCTAGTACCCTAAGTCAAGGAGCAAGCTGGGCAACTTTTACAAACTTCATATGAATCAATGGACAAACTTCATATGAATCAATGGAAGAAATACTGAAGATAGATGACAAATGATCATGTGATGGATGGCTAAGTCTTTGGTGCCACACCATGTTTAGGATCACCTTACTTCTTGCTTTTGCCACCATTCTAAATCACTGGTGGTTGGAGAGATATAGCCCATTGTCTTGCCTACCCACTCCAATCAGCTTCTTCAAAGTTCGATCCTACAATAGACAGAAATTAGGGAACAACAAAGCAACACAGTTATGTTCCTTGGTCAGCTTCCTAATAGAAACAAGGTTGCACTTAAAGTCTGTTGCAAAAAAGACATTATGGAGGGTTAATTAGTTCAACAAACATGAGGTACCCATCTCGCTTATGTTTCTAGTTGTGCCATCTAGCAGGCTTACGGCTTGAGCTGACATTTTCTGTGTACTTCTAAGGTTTCTTTTTTGATAAGTTATATGATCTGTGGCATCAGTATCTAAAATCTAGGTTTTATCGGGTGTGTGGGAAAGAAAATAATTTTAAGGAATCTCACCAGTAAAATTGACCATACTAGAACCCTTGACCTTTTCCAGGATTTTAAGGAGCTATTCATACTATTCATTCATCAAGCTTGGAACTATTGAGGCCATGGCTTATGTATCTCCTCCCTTTTTCATTCCATCTGTGCATAAGTTGGCTTGCCCTTTTTGTTGCCTTTGTTTGCTTCTTGGCTGCTAGCCATCAAGGTAGCTAATGATCTCCCATCAGTCATCCTTTGTGTGCCCGATGCGATTGCAATGCTCAAAGTGAGGCTTGCCTCCATTGTTCAAATTGCCTTTCGGCTTAGTGTTGCTTGTATTGGTAGCAAAAACTCCAGCTTCCTCCATGACATCGATTTGTGTCAAGCTCAATTGCTTGACCTCAGTTACAACCATGGCATATATCCTTTTCAAGGATGGTAAAGGTTGGATCACTAGGATCTACAATCTTATTGTCTTGAACTTGAGATCAAGACTTATCAAGAATTGGTGGCTCTTTTCTTTCTCCTTCTCGATTACGCAAATCTTTGCAACATTGCAAGTATAGTTCGGAATTGAAGAGTAAACATTCAACTCTTCCCAGTAGCCCTTAAGTTTGGTGTTACACTGCAATAAAATTTGTTCCTTAGTTCATCAGTGCAATGCTACGTTGAACTTGTGAGCCCTAGACTCATTGGTATGTCCAAAGTGATCCTCAAGATCCTTCCACAAGTCTCATGTAGTTTCATGATATGCAATCGAGTTATGCATCATCGGGTTGATTAAGTTAATCAGGCACAAAATAGCTAGCCCGTACACTTGCATCATGCCAACTTCTTTATCTTGGCTTGTGGCTTTGGCGAGGTTCCATCAATGCAACCAACTTTGTCCTTGCTTCACAACACATTAAGCATTGACCTCCTCTAGGTTATGTAGTTGTCTCCATCCAATAGCGTAGGCACTAGCAAGACATGGGTATAATCTACTAAAGTGATGTAGTATGGCAAAGAAGGTCATGAATAAGTTGGCCAATGGATTTAGTGGCTTTGGCCTGCTTGTTTCTGTAGCTTCACTAGTTCACTCCATTCTCCCTTTTAACATCTTTAGAGAGTCAGCCTCTTAGGGTTACTTTTTTCAAGCAAGACCTTGTGACTACTCAGATACCATGAAGAAATTGTGAATAACTGAAGTTGTATTCAAACTTGAACAATATATATGGTACACATCCATATATATTTACTTTATAGAGAGGCTGGATAGAAATAGAAAACAAGAGTTTTATCTACACATTATTTAAATATTATCTACTTAGTGGGGATTTTATCACTATTTGATAAGTCCACCTTTTTCTAACTTTATCTTTGGCTTCCAACAAATTGAATTCTTATTTTTATCCAATTCCTCGTTCTTGTTTTTTCCTTGTGTTTTCATTTCAAATTTTTGTGTTCTATCTTGGTTGTCCTTCTTTTAATTTTGATTCTTGTTTTTTGTTGCGTAAAACACTAGAAAATCAAAAAAAGAAAAATAATCCTATACGTCCTTCAGATTCTTACTTGTCTCTTTCTTTGTATCTAGGTTACTTTTCTAGTAAGAAATTCCTTCCATTCATTTTGTCCTAATTCCTTCTTCATCTGCTTTGTTTCACTCCTTTGTTTTAGATTTCTTAAGTTTCATGTCCAACATACAAAATCAAAACAAAAGAAAGAAGGGGTTTGTTCTTGGGCGTTGAATGTGAATGTTTCGTGTGGTGCAAGTTTATCCATTTACTTGTTTTATCTGTAGCCAAGTTTTTAAATTGTTATTGTTGTTCACATAATTATTGGTTGTTACCCTACTTTGTTTCCTAATTTCAATACAGTTAAAAATTCTTTCTCAATAGCCTTTACTTCACTTGTCTTATTGATTTTGTTCTTTTGCTTATTTCTTTATTAATTCTAGTTTTTTTGTTGCTTCCAGCTACCTTTTCCATAATCTATCTTGTCCTTGCTTCATTGTTGGTTTCATCCCTTTCTCTTGTGTTCATCATCCTTATTTTATTTTATTTTTTTACATTAAGGATTTGAAATTGGTTTTGTTTGGGTGATTGACTTTTAGAGGATTTAAGATGTTGGATTGTCTCACAAGTTTTAAAAATTCTACACTAATCTATGTGAGATTGTTTTGTTATCTCTTGAGAGTAAGCACATGAAAGTGTGTTGTGAGGTTTTGTTCTTGGGTACAAAATAGCAAGGAAACAACCTAAAGAATCAAGCCTAAAATGTTTTAAGATGGAAGCACCACATCAAGGTCTTTTATATTCAATGGACCTTAGTTCAATGGGAGGAATTGAGTATGGTCATAGGTTAGGCGAAGTGTATAAATTAA
This sequence comes from Aquilaria sinensis, assembly GCA_005392925.1. Taxonomy (NCBI): domain Eukaryota; kingdom Viridiplantae; phylum Streptophyta; class Magnoliopsida; order Malvales; family Thymelaeaceae; genus Aquilaria; species Aquilaria sinensis. The sequence goes on from SMDT01003367.1 coordinate 186,196, forward strand.
TTTAGGAGTTCCATGGTGGAGGAGCTTGAACTACCATTTTATTCGCATTTTAAACCTACAAGTTGGAAAGGGTTTGTCAAGGAAACAAAATAATAAGGTGCACTGTGCTAGTTCTTGTGACTACTGGGCAAGTACTGTTAATGGATACCTTGTGATGTTGCATACATGCTGTGGGCACACATTATACTTGGCAAGTCAAGGTGAAAAGCAAGGGAGGTCATTCTTAATGATGATACAAGCAATCTATCTATCTTGCACCAAGAGATCGGGATTATAATTATTCCATTAAGTCTAAGGCAAGTTGTCGAGGATCAAAAGAGGTTATTTGGTGAAGTCAAATGGAAAAGGTAATTTGAGAATAAAGTTAAGGGTATGAGAGAAAATCAAGAGAGAAAAGATGAGAGAAAATCATAGTATTGTGAGAAAGTGAAATTGAAAGGGAAATGAGTGGTGGAAAGTTCTTGAGAGAAGAAATTGAACGGGAAGCTAAGAAAAAACAAGAATGTACCCTTGATTCTAAACCAAGTGAAGAAAGGTTATCCTATAAAGATGTTTTGTTATCGATCTTGACAACTTCTTCGTTCAGTACTGTTGTGTCTTCTTTCAGGGATTCCAAGTTGAGGAACCAAAGGAAGCAAAAGTGGTGGCACCCATTCAAGTTAAACCTAATTAGGTGCTTTAGGAGAGCCCAACTGAGACATTGAGCATTGATGTGCCATTCTTAACAAAAAAGGGACATGAAAGCATTGAATTACCCACTGAATTTACCAAAGATCAAGATTTGAGGATGAATCTTTTTAAAGAGGGAGGGATTGATGTGATCCTAGGAAGCACCAATTCAAGTATTTTGAAGGGCAGTTCAATGGAAGAAGGCCTAAAATGTCCAATTTTAGGACTTATGGCCGAACCTATGGAGTTTTTTTAGGCAAGCAAGTACAACTTACGAAGGGATGGCAATATTTTGGTTATTGATAGGAGTTTATATGCCTAAGTGCATATTTCATCATGCACAAATAAAGCCTAAAGGAGTCTTTAAGGAGCAATAAGTTTTCTTCTACAATTTTAGAGCAAATTGGAAGTACATTCCAAGTCAATACGGCTTCAATTATTCCAGGATTCTAGTTGACCGGGATTTATTACCATATGCTCCATTGCAGAAGCTTGTGACATTTCAACCACAATGAGATGAGTGAATTGTAGGAAACTCTCTTATAAAGGAATGTAGTTGCATTTATGTTTCCTAGTTTCCTAGGAGTTTGAATCTATTAGATTTCCTTGTCTTTTATTAATTAAAGATTCTTTAATTACCATTCTTTTTTTAGTAGGAATCCTACTCAGACTATACAAGAGTTGTGTGTTTGCCACTACATAAGGTGAGTTTAAACTTTGTATTACAATAAGTTCATTCACAATATTTGTCAATGGAACAATCCTGAGACAATTGTCCACAATTTCTTAAGTTCTTTGGAACTTAATTATCCAAGCGAAACTATGGTGGATATCTTAGTGTAGTTTATCCTATATCTTCTGTTTTAAGCCACAGGGTGGCTTGAGGTGGGGATTTTTTTTTATCTGAAATAGACATTCCTGGACATGTGCAACTTTGTTCGCAAGTTTCTTAGTCATATACCAACAGGGGCCACATCAACTCAGCTTTCTGCAAATGATGAAATTTCAAAAGTTTTAGAAGTTCTGTCTTGATGGGTTGTTATTGGTTAAACTACCATGGCCTCCAAAATTCTTCGGCCTTCAAACATATGATTCCGAGGATAGCTTCCAAAGGTTCGTTGGCCTCCAGATGTGTGATTCTGGGCACAATTCCCAAGATTCCTTGGCCTTCAGATGTGTGATCCCAAGCATGGCTTCCATGACTTCTTGGCCTTCGAATGTGGGATTCTTGGCATGGTCTCCATGGCTTCCAAACATGGGATTTTGAGCATAGCCTTTAAGACACCTTGGCCTCTAGATGTGCAATTCCAAGCATGGCCTCATGACTTCTTCCAAATGTATGATTTTGGGCATGAGCTTTATGACTTCCCCGCTTCCAAGTGTGCCCTGGCCTCTATGACTTCTCTTACTCCAAATGTGTGATTTGGGGCACAACCTCTATGACTTCTCAACCTCTTAGTGTGCAATAGGATAAGAACAACAACAAACAATGCAAATAATGGATGGGTGGATGAATGAATGAAATATGCACATGCAAATGCACTTAGGACTTCCTTACACCCATAGGTGCTAGACTTGTCATGAGCTCATATCATTGGGGTACTTCGATATTGGCCCTCATATCCTATACTAGTACTTAACTAACCCCATGAAGTCCTTTTATGGACACCTTTGAGTAACTCATTACTCGCTCAACCCTAGCCTGCCTTGACGGGCTACTTAGAGTAAGCCACCACTTACTCCTTTCTTACCTATCTATTTCTTTAACTTATTGTGTAGGATAGCAGCCTTATGTGGTTCAACTTACCAAGCTCTTCGAGCTTAGCTTAGGGCTCCTTAATGGCTTACTTACCAAACCGTAAAGTTTGGTTGAGATCCTCTTAGGTTTTTTTCTCATTGTCCAATGGTCTATGACCTTCCACTTGGCCAACAAAGAATCTGAAACCTGCCTTAATCCCCTTAATGCTCCCTTCACAACTTAAGCACTTTAACCCCTTAGCCACCATTACTTACCCTACCCTAACCACACTACTTAGCTACCATGTAAATAATGCAAAATTCCCAACTTAGGAATGAGTTCTAGACCCAATCGAGCCTATGAAACATCTTAAATTAGCCTAGGGATGATAATCGAGAGTTTAAGACATTCTTAGGATGCCTCGAGCTTGAGGGACTAATGCCTTGGTGATGCCGTCGGTGACGTATCGCCAAAGGCATCCACGTTCAAGAATCCTGATGCTTACCAATGATGTGTCTCCAATTCACGTCACCAGTCGCCAAATGGCATCGCCAATGCACTACAGCTTTGCGCAACAGCACGCAAACTTGCACAAAACTTGCTCAAACTTTCCCATCCCAAGGGCAATTTACATGGGTCTTGTTTCTACTTCATTCCTACACATAATAATACATTTTTATGCATTATTTGAGCTAAATTAATGTAAATCGCTTACCTTAAATCATCATTAAAGCAAGAAACAAACAACAAGCATACTTGAGCTCCATAGAGTTCCTTTGAGTTCCAAGCTTGAATTCAACCAAATTGGAAACCAAGGGCACAAAATTAAGACCATTTCTAACCATTTAACAAGCTTAAAACTAACCCACAAGGATCAAAGATGTTTACCTAAGGGTTTGAACCAAAATTTCCAAGAACAACTCCAAATGCACCAAATCCACAAAAAATAAGCTAAAGGCTTGTTGGGATGGCTTTGGGCCTTCAATTTTTATGGAATTTTTTCTCAAATGGGAGATTTGAAGGTGGAGAGCTATGGAGGAGTGAGAGCCACGAAAATGGCAAATAGGGGAGATGATGAATAGTATCATCTTCTTCACTTATATAGCCAACCTTTCTTCCATTTGACACTTTGGCCTTTAAACTTAACTTTGAATCACTTACGCCACTTAAACTTTCCTACACCAACACTCCTTGGTCCCATTGAAAGGTTTTTCTTACCCAAACACTTTGCCCTTAAGTCATTTAAGCCATTATAAGACATAATAGCTCAATTTCCTACTTAGTGCATTTTTCACCCTTAACTTTTGCTTTTGGTTCAAATGGCTATAAAGACTTATGGTCTTAAATCAATTAGCTCAAAACACTTGCATGAACCTAATTTTATTGAAATTACGGTCATGCCACTGAGTTGGGCCAAAATTACCATTTTGCCCTCCTTGCCCTTTAGGTGCCAATTACACTTTGGAACTCAATTTATCCTTACTTAGCTTGCTTTCCTTGCTTAATAAAACTTATTTGAGGAAAATAACTTGGGATTTACTTACCTCGACATACAAGGTAGAGGAACACTGGGAAAGCCTTTACAATATTAGTGTCTTAGCTATATCTACTACTACTGACAATTTGTTGAAAACTTTGTATAAATTGTAATGTGAGCTACATTTAAATATGGTAAGATCCCCAACTCCTCAAACAGTCAGTGCTAGAATGTCTACCTCATCAGCAAGGTTGAATCCCACACTCCAAATGTTGAAACATCCCCCACCAACTACCTCTGGTCTAGCTAAAGTGGATGACTATCTCAACACATCATTTGAGTCAAGCAATATTGAAATATTAAAGTGGTAGAAACAAAAAAGGTCAAGATTTTTGATATTGTCCATCATTGCCCAAGAAATTCTAGCTATACTAGTCTTAACCATGGTTTTTTAGGCAGCTTTTAGTGCAGGTAAACAAGTAATATTAGAAAAACGAGCAAATCTAACACTAAAGGCAATGGAAGTCTGTGTATGCAATTGAGATTAGGGCCTTACTACAATCGAAGCAAGACCAAAAGAGTTTTGTGATAAGGTGATATCCAGTGATAAGGCTTCATTTTTTTTTTCTTATCTGTACTCTTTGTTTGTGTTTAATATGAATATACTATTATGGACAGAACCTGGGCTTCAATTTCTAGTTATTTTTGAAAAGTTTTTCCACATTCTCTTGTTATGCACATTTCAGTTAATTGTAACTACCGTTTGGATTCAAATTTAAAAAATTTACATTGGCAGTGATGCTTCCCTCTTCTATAAAAAATTATTAATTCCATTTTAATAATTAATTCTAAATTACCCTGAGTTGTGCCTAGGGCCCACTAGCCCAAGCCAAAGCCCATTGCACAGGGCCTATCTCAGGCCAGGTCAGCCCCATTACTTGCCTCTATGTGTGATGCTAGCAACAATTAAACTTGGAAGTATTACGTGGAAGTAACTAGGTTTTAGCATGGTTAGGTTGGCCTAATTTTCTAATGGAATTGACACCAGCCTAAAATAGTAATGGTTCCAAAGTAATCATACTTAATACGAAAATCAAGAATCAAACAGAATCAAAACCATAGGTTTGGCTTTCTTGATTCTAGTTTTGAGAGTTTTCAGTTCTTATGACCACATAGATAAAACCATTAACAACTTCATAATATACTAAAATTGTTTCCACAACCTGTTTAAGAAACATTTAACGTAATACATAACTTAATACATGTTAAATGTGCATGTTCTTAGCATATGATCAATTTATAATAACATAATTTTTTAGTATAAATGTATATATATAAATATATGAGTAATTTAATTATGTACATTTTTAAATATAAGTTTAAATGTACATGTTCATAGATAACTATAAAAGCCATTCAGTAATATTATAACTTTTACCTCAGGCACAGTTCTACCCCAGGTTAGTTTCATATATAACCAGAACCAATCCGAAAACTTATGGTTTTTCCAAATGAGGAACCAACCAGTGAACCATGATTCATTTTTACCTAGCCCAACATAACTCAATAAAGGTGATTCAGGTTGAATTTCGGGTCTGCCCAACCCACGCTCACCCTTAAAAACAACCTGAATGCAGAATATTAGCAATTTGTTTGGAGTATAAGTTTCTACCGAATGATCAATTTATAATATTTCTTAAAGTTTAGACTCACAGATGCCATTAAATAAGTTGATTATAAGTGATAATTTTAAGCTTGAACCAAATTATAAGCACAATTTACTCAAATTAAATGAGATTAAATATGTAATTGAGTTTGTATAATTTTTCATGAAAAGAAGTTGGCATAATTGCTATTGTATTTCCTTTTTATTTGAAAAAAATTCACTATAGCAATGCTACTCCAAAACATAACCCATCCATTATATTTCAGCCTTGGTATAACAATCCTAAATACCTTATTAGTTAAGTGAAAAGTGTACTGTGTTGTTAGAATGAGGAATTGAAGCATCTGGTCTCCCTACATCTATTTGTTGTTTGCTGAAATGGGTTGGCATATAAACAAAACATTTCTTAATTTCACACTCCAAACTATTTTGGCTTTAGATGCTTTGCTTATTTGAAGCAAAACTAAGCAAAGCAAAACTGAATTCTAGCAGACTTTATAAATTAATTACTTACCAAAAACAACATAAATATTGTATGCTACTACTAGCTAACTAGTTAGTTTTATCAAATTAGATAGGTAAGGGAAAAAGAAAAAAAGAAAAAAAAGAAAAAACTGTAAAAACCCAAGTTTCTGTGTATATTGCATGTATTACATGAGCAAATCTTCTCAACTTAAACAACAAGTACATGATAGAACATGTAGCTAAGAACAAAAGCTATACTAATCACAAAGAAAAGATAAAGACTATCTTATCTACTTATGTCTTACTTATCATGGAATTTACAGCAATAGTTACTTCTAAAACAAGTAAGCACATTGGTATACATGTGACCAACGTCCTACACTTCATAACGGGCCCCCTCAAGCTGGAGTGTGGAGTTGTGAAACTTTGAGTTTGTGTACAAAAGTAAGGAAGGAATATGTGCATAGTACTTTGGTAAGCACATCAACAGGCTACAACTTGGAAGGGATGTTGCTAGTCCTTAGCTCTTTTGATTGTATTTGGTCTTGCACAAAATAACTGTCCATTCTAATATGTTTGTTATGCTCATGGAATATGGGGTTCACCACAATGTGCAAAGTAGTTGGCTTATCACAAAACAACTACATGGGTTGTGGATGTGAAATCATGATATCATTCAACAGAGCTTGTAGCCAAAAAAAGGTCATTTGTGGTTGATGCCAGCAACCTATATTCAGCTTCTGCTGAAGTCCTGCTTATGATTGCCTGCTTCTTCATTCTCCAGGAAGTCGATGCTTTGCCAAATTCCACAAAAATAGCCTATGATAGATCTTTTAGTTCATGGGCATGCGTCCCAATCTGCATCGTAATATCTTGTTACCTAAAGATTGTTTTCTCATGGAAAAAAGAGGCCTTGACGAGAAGACGCCTTTATGTACTATAGCACTCAAAGGGTAGCATTAAAATGATCAACTCTTGGTTCCTGCATGTATTAACGAAGCACATTCATGACATATGTTATGTCCAGCCTCGTAACAAATTGATACAGTAGCATTCCAACTAATCTTTGATAGGGTGATGGGTCCTGAAGGACATCATTATTGGTCTATCCAAGATTATGTTATTGTTGTATGGGCACCTTGCTTGGTTTTGCTCCTATAAGTCCGGTATCAACAAGCACATCCAAAGCATACTTTTTCTAGTTGTAAAAATCCCTTAAGGGCTGAGTTATTTTAATTCCAAAGAAGTATTGTAGTTGTCCCAAGTATTTGAGGTGGAAATGAACATGGAGAAAACCCTTTACCTCCTTATATTTAGAAGGGTTATCACCTGCCACCACAATGTCATTGACATATACTAAAATGGAAAGAAAAAAACCATTAGTCCTTTTAGTAAACAATGATGTATTTACTTTAGACTGAATAAAACTATAAGTTTTAAGGGTTGTGGAAAGTTTAGCAAACCATTCCTGTGATAATTGCTTAAGCCCATATAAGGACCTTTTGAGCTTACAAACACTTTTGTCTCTTGGTTGAAAACATCCTGGGGGGTAACATGTAAATTATTAGTGTTGTGCCCAAAAGGCAATCATGAAATGATTGTATTTTGTACATTAAGGCTTGATATTTTATTGAGGCATTAATCCAGTAATTATGTTTGTTATTTTTTTTCTTCATAATTTAATAAACATAATTATAACCCTAAAATAATGATGTTATTAAATGTCCCTGGTCTAGTATTATCATGGACCGAGTTGTAATAATACATAAAGACTAGCATATGTTGAGACTAATATAAGATATGTAGTCTACATATGGATACAACTTGAAAAACTTATGTACTTGACTAACTCACCATGAGAATGCTACATGGATCATTATATGAGTGTCATAAGTGATTCTCATAGTGATCATGTATATGTAGTCCTTTAACCTAAGGTCATCAAGGTTCCCTACTTGTGAGTCATATACTTTGATACTTCCCATTATTGCACGTAACTGGGTGAACTTGAAGGAAGTCATTGGGAATGTCACATATCATGCGGATGGTTTTGTATGATCAAGATGGGATTTGCCCCTCCTATGTAACAGGAGTGATATCTTCGGGCCTCTTGATAGAGTGAGACTAAGGAAATGCATGACCATGCTCGGATGAGTTGATATACGATATTAATGCCATCAGTTTAAGTTAGTCTACTCAGTAATCAAGAAACCATAGATCGGGCTATACAAGAGTGACACATTCCATGTCCCGTGCTTGGTCTTGATATCTTGGACAAAGGGACAATGGCATATATGGATAATGATCATAAAAGTTTAGTCGAATCACCGACAATCTTGTCACTTTGGTAGCAATGATGTGTTGCTAGATACCGCTCATTGTTTATGATCATAAATGTGATCTATGAGCCTATTAGGTCGCACACATAGAGCTAATTGGATTATTTGAGTGCATGGGCCGAATTGTGTGGTCTTGATTTCATGATAATTTCGTATTATTGATTGGCCCAAAGGTTGAGCCATTATTAGGCCCGAAATTAAAGCGTAATTGGATTAGGGCTTTAAAACCCATTAGACTTAGGAGTTGAGTCTCACTACAAATACATCACATAGTGAGAAATTCACTGCTCTTGTCCTGGTCTCCTTAAGGACAAAATCAGAAGAGTTATGAGAGTTCCAGCTACACTCTTTTCTTTCCATTCTTTGGAGGACATAAGCTAGCACTGCAAGCGCAAGAGGAACGCATCTACTAGAACGTGGTGGAGGTGTGGTGATCCCAAGAGGCTTGTGTGGATACCATAGAAAGCTTGAACATGTCAACTATTCAAGTTTTATGACTCAACTCAACAGTTAGGTAAAAGATCTCAACCAAACTAGGTATAAAATTTTGGGCACCCGATTTACCTCATTTTACTTGGATCCTAGAAGGTTTCAGTTATATTCTACTGTGCTTGCTTGGCTCCCAAAATCCTACAGTGGTATCAGAGCTACTAGTGAAACTCCAAATTGGGATTGAGTGTCGAATCGCATGATATATTGTGTGCTCAGTTGCTTTCAATCATGATTGATTAGATTGATTCATGACACATGAAATCGGAACTCATAATGTATATATGAGATATATGAAGAAATAACACAAATTGGTTAATGAGATTAACCCTAGATTGATTGGTATGAAATACCTATCTAAATTAGGATTGCTGCAAGTGGGACCACCGTATGTGAAGCGTCGCATTAATAAAATTGGTTAACAAATGAGTGTTCATTGGCATGCATTTTTGTTGAATAAGATTTGACATGATATGCTAATTGGTGGTTGAAGCATGGTGCATGGTTATAGCCCTTGTTGGTTGTACTTGTAAATATGGCCTGCAAGTCATGCCTTTTCTTGTTGCTCTCATATTACATTCTCTTCTCACCTTACTCCCCTCGAATATAACTCGAGGTTTCTATTATTGATCTAATTGTACATTTTGGGATCATTTGAGTTGATGTGTCCAAGAAGGTAACTACAAAGAGATAACGAAAGAGAAAGGAGAATGAGCTTGTGGAGACTTTTTCTTTTCTTAAGCTTTTATGATATTTTCATTGGCTTGAGAATATCGCATAATTTGGGCTATAACCATGTCACATTTATTTTGGTTTTAGCATAAGATTATATTTGTATGTGATGCATGTATAAGACAACTGGAGATAATAATTGGTGAGATCAAAAGGAAAAATCCCTCAAACAAAATATTATGTCATTAAATGTGATGCCTTCAAAATGTTGGCATTCGTCAAGACTTTGATCAACATTGGATGGGTTTGCCAAAGCAAAGCACCTATGTTCATCTTGGTAAGATGCGATGGGATCAAAATTGATATCCAAATTGCTAACTTTGGGTCTGACTTAACTAAGTCATCGTAATAGGATTGGGTGCTTATAGGCATAGGGTTGGGCTTAAGTTCATGAGATGATCTTGGACAAGTGTTGTTCACCCAACTACCTAAGAGTTGCATAAGATGCAATTGGCAAGGAGTTGCCTACCTAAATAACTGTAACTTGATAGAAAAGTCAAAGCTTACTCAGGTTGTGGTGAAATATAGATCTTGGCCCACTAGAATACCTTAGTGCCAAGGTGTTCTGAAATAATATCAAGGGTTATTATTTTTAGTAAAATAGTAGGTGTATCATTTAATAAAAGTCCTTATTAATTAAATTAAAACGCACAACTCTTACACTACATATTTACTATTATAGATTACCATGGCACAAAACACATCGACACTTTATTGCGATCGATCCTTGAGAAGGAAAACCTAAGTAGGACAAACTTTCTCAAATGGTACTGAAATTTGATGATAGTCCTCAAGCAAGAGAGAAAGGCTTATGTCCTAGAGCAGCCTATTCCAAATGAGCCTACTGCCAATGCTCCAAGAGCTAAAAGGGATGCTCACTAAAAGCTTTCTGATGATTTTTGAATGTTGCTTCCCTCATGCTAATAACCATGGAATTTGAGCTTCAGAAGCAACATGAGAACATGGGGGCATTCGATATGATTGAACATCTCAAAATGCTCTTCCAAGAACAAGCTAGGCATAAGAGGTTTGAGACCTCTAAGGCATTGTTTCAGTGCAAAATGTCTAAGGGAAGTCTCGTTGGTCCTCATGTGCACAAGATGATTGGGTACATTGAGAATCTTTAGAGTTTGGGATTTGTTTTTCAGAAAAAGTTGGCTGTTGATGTAGTCTTACAATTGTTGCCCGAAAGCTACAGTCAGTTTGTCATGAACTATAATGTGAATGACCTTGACAAGTCCCTCCTTGAATTGCTCAACATGTTGAGAATTGCTGAGCAAAACCTTAAGAAGGCTAACCCCATTATGATGGTACAAAAGGGCAAAAAAAAGGGAAAAGCTAGCAAGAAGAAAGATAAAGCTAAAGGAAAGTCTAATGCTAATTCTTCTTCAACTGCACTGAAACCATCTAGTGGTGTGGCTAAGGAAGGGGAGTGCTTCCATTGTAAGCAACGTGGACACTGGAAGCACAACTACAAGCTTTATCTTGAAGAACTTGCTAAGGAGAAGGGAAGTACGACTTCCAATTCAAGTATTTTTGGTATAGATGCTAACTTTTCTACTTCTTCATCTTAGGTACTGGATACTGGATGTGGATCTCACAATTGTGCAAATGTGCAAGATCTAAGTAGGAGTAGAAGATTGGCCCGAGGTCAAATGGACCTATGTGTTGGAAATGGAGCAAGGGTTACTGTCTTAGCCGTAGGGACTTTTGTTCTCACTTTGCCCAGTGGATTAATTTTGGAATTCGAAAACTACGACTTTGTGCCTACTATTAGTAGAAATTTGACTTATGTTTCTTATTTGGACAATAAAGGTTTTTCATTTATAATAAAGGACAAATATTGTTCTATTTATTTGAATGAAATCTTTTAGGGTAGTGCTCAACGTAGCAATGGTTTGTATGTTCTAGAACTCAAAAATCCAATCTATAATGTGAATACCAAGAAGATCAGATTGAATGATTTGAACCCGACCTATCTCTAGCACTATTGTTTGGGCCATATAAATGAAACCTACATATCCAAGCTCCGTAAAGATTAACTATTGGACTCATTTGATTTTGAATCATATGAGACATGTGAGTCATGTTTATTGGGCAAGATGACCAAAACCCTTTTCACTGGGCAAAGTGAAAAGGCTAATGACTTATTAGGACTCATACATGGTGATGTATGTCGCCCTATGTCTACACATGCTAGAAGAGGTTTCCAATACTTCATTACCTTTACTGATGACTTCAGTAGATATGGCTATGTGTATCTCATAAGACACAAGCAGAATCCTTTGAAAAGTTCAAAGAATTTAATAATGAAGTAGAGAATTAACTTGGGAAGAGTGTCAAAGTACTTCGATTAGATTAAGGTGGAGAATACTTGGATTGAGAATTCCTTGACTATCTAAAGGAGTGTGGTATAGTATCACAACTTACTCCCCCTGGTACACCTTAATGGAATAGTGTATCTAAAAGGAGAAATTGAACTCTGTTAGACATGGTTCGATCTATGATGAGCCAAGCTGACCTTCCAAACTCATTTTGGGGACTTATTCTAGAGACAAATGCTTTTACACTAAACTGAGCTCCATCTAAATCGGTTCAAAAGACACCATATAAGATATGGAGTGTGAGGCATCCCAATCTGTCTTTTATGAAGATTTGGGGCTGTGACACTTATGTGAAACGTCAATCCTCTGACAAGCTAGGGCCCAAATATTATAAATGCCTCTTTGTTGGGTATCCCAAAGAAACAAAAGGTTACTATTTCTACAATGCTTTTGAGTAAAAAGTGTTTGTTGCAAGAATTGGTGTCTTTCTAGAAAAAGAGTTTATCTCTAAAGGAACCAGTGGGAGGAAAGTAGAACTTGAAGAAATTCAAGAACAACAAAGGGACATCAAACCAGAACAGACACCACAAGATGTTGTGATTTAGGAGTTTGTTCCTGTAACACAGAGCCCATGTAGGTCTAGTAGGATTCATTATGAGCTTGAGAGATATGGATTTCTTGTGACTCACACTGGTGTTGTGATGCTCATGGATCAGGATGAGCCCACAACCTATCAACAAGCTATGTTGGGGCCTAATTCTGAGAAGTGGCTAAAGGCCATGAAGTCTGAGATGGAATCCATGTATGAAAACAAAGCATGGATTTTGGTTGATCCACCTAAAGGGGTAAAACCTATAGGGTGCAAATGGGTTTTCAAGGAGAAAACTGATATGGATGGTAATGTGATTACCTTTAAGGGATGATTGGTTGTGAAAATTTTGAAGTAAATTCATGGTATTAACTATGATGAAACTTTTTCACCAGTTGCCATACTTAAATTTATCCGAATTTTATTGGCTATTGCTACACACTATGATTATGAGATATAGGAAATGGATGTCAAAACTGCTTTCCTTAATGGAAAGCTACTTGAGGATGTGTACATGACACAGCCTGAGGGTTTTGTCACTCCTAAGAATGCCAATAAAGTGTCCAAGTTGTAAAGGTCCATTTATGGACTGAAGCAAGCTTCTCGGAGTTGGAATCTTCATTTTGATGAAGTAATCAAAGAGTTTGGTTTTATAAAAAATGAATATGAACCTTGTGTCTACAAGAAGGTAGTGGGAGCGCTATTGTTTCCTTGGTGTTGTATGTAGATGACATACGACTCATTGGGAATGACATTCCTGAGCTGCAGTTTGTAAAGACTTGGCTAAGGAAATGTTTCTCTATGAAGGACTTAGGTGAAGCACTCTATGTGTTAGGCATCAGGATCTATAGAGATAGATTTAGAAATTTATTCAGCCTAAGTCAAAGTACATACATTGACAAATTGCTAAAGAGGTTTAGCATGCAAGACTCCAAGAAAGGATTTTTGCCTATGTCACATGGTATAACTCTTTCTAGATCTCAGTGTCTGAGTATACCTCAAGAGAGAGAGGGCATGAGTAAGATTCCATATGCCTCGGCAATTAGATCTATCATGTATGCCATGATATGCACTCATCCCGATGTCTCGTATGACTTGAGCATGATGAGAAGGTACTAATCAAACCCCAGTGAGAGTCACTAGACAGCTGTTAAGAACATCCTTAAGTACTTACGATGGACTAAGGATGCATTCTTTGTCTTTAAAGGCGAAGATGAGCTCGTTGTAAGCGGTTACACCAATGCTAGCTTCCAATCTGATAAGGATGATTTCATATCGCAATCTGGTCATGTGTTTTGCATTGGTGGTGGTGCTGTGAAGTGGAAGAGTTTAGAGCAAGAAACAGTAGCCAACTCTATAACAAAATCTGAGTATATTGCCACCTCTAATGCTGCGAAGAAGGCAATTTGGATCAAGAAGCTCATCACAGAACTTGAAGTGGTTCCAAGCATTGCCGACCTAATAGAGCTCTATTGTGAGAATAATGGAGCAATCGCACAGGCTAAGGAACCTCGATCTCACCAGCAATCCAAACACATACTCCAACACTATCATCTCATCAGGGAGATCCTCAAAAGGGGTGATGTAAAGATATGCAGGACTTCGACAGATAGCAACATTGCTGATCCATTGACAAAATCCCTTACGCAACAAAAGCATGATAGCCATTCTAGGTCTATTTGTATTAGATACATGGATTGTTGGCTTTAGTGTAAGTGGGAGATTGTTAGTGATGTGCCCAAAAGCCAATCATGAGATGATTGTATTTTGCATATTGAGGCTTGATATTTTATTGAGGCATTAATCCAGTAATTATGTTTGTTATTTTGTTTCTACGTAACTTAATAAATATAATTATAACCCTAAAATAATGATGTTTGTAAATGTCCCTAGTCTAGTATAATCATAGAGTGGGTTGCAATAATACATAAAAACTAGCATATGTTGAGACTAATATAAGATATGTAGTCTACATATGGGTACAACTTGGAGAACTTGTGTACTTGACTAACCCACCATGAGAATGCTACATGGATCGTTATATGAGTGTCATAAGTGATTCGCATAGTGATCATGTATATGCAGTCATTTGACCTAAGGTCATCAAGGTTCCTTACATGTGAGTCACATATTTGATACTTCCCTTTGTTGCTTGTAACTGAGTGAACTTGAAGGAGGTCATTGGGTATGTCACATATCATGCAGATGGTTTTGTATTCTATGTAACGAGAGTGACATATTCGGATCCCTTGAATGAGTGAGACTAAGTAAATGCTTGGCTAGGCTCGGATGAATTGATATACGATATTAATGTTATCAGTTTAAGTTAGTCTACTCAGTAATCAAGAAACCATAGATCGGGCTATATAAAAGTGATACATTCCATGTCTTGTGCTTGGTCTTGATATCTTGGACAAAGGGACAATGGCATATACGGATAATGATCATAAAGGTTTAGTCAAATCACCGACAATTTTGTCACTTAGGTAGTAATGATATGTTGCTAGATAGCGCTCATTGTTTATGATCATAAATGTGATTTATGATCAATGTCAATGTGATAAGAGCCTATTGGGTCGCACATATAGAGCTAATTGAATTATTTGAGTGCATGGGCTGAATTGTTTGGTCTTGGTTTCATGATAATTTTGTATTAATGATTGGCCCAAAGGTTGAGCCTTTATTAAGGCCGAAATTAAAGCCTAATTGGATTAGGGCTTTGAAACCCATCAAGCTTGGGAGTTGAGTCTCACTATAAATACATCATATAATGAAAAATTCACTACTATTGCCCTAGCCTCCTTCAGGACAAAATCAGAAGAGTTCTAAGAGTTCCAGCTGCACTATTTTCTTACCATTCCTTGGAGGATGCATGCTAGCACTGCGAGTGCAAGAGGAACACATCTACCGGGACATTGTGGAGGCGTGGTGATCCTGAGAGGCTCATGTGGATACCATAGAGTGCTTGAACATGTCAGCTATTCAATTTTTGTGATTCGACTCAACGGTTGGGTGAAAGATCTCAACCCAACTAGGTATAAAATTTTGAGCACCCGATTTACCCTGTTTTACTTGAATCTTGGAGGATTTTTGTTATATTCCGCTGTGCTTGCTTGGCTCTTGAAACCTTACACAAATGTACTCATGCAAGTCTCCATAAAAGAAGGCATTGTGAATATCTAATTGATATACTCCCACTTCTTAGCAGCCACTACTATGAGTATGCACCTTATAGTTATTATCTTTACTATCAAGCTAAACATTTCTGTATAGTCAAGTCCTTCTACTTTCTTATAACCCTTTTCAACCAACCTTGCCTTATATCGCCCAATTGTTCCATCTGACTTCTATTTAATTTTGTAGCCCTACCTATATCCAATTACCCTTTTTCCTTTTAGAAGCATTTGAAGATCCCAAGTTTGGTTGGCCTCTAGTACATCAAGTTTGCCTTACATTTCTTGTTGCCAAGACGGGTCTTCCTTTTCCATTGAGTAAGACTTGGGCTCAACGTCAATCAATATAGCTACAAGAAAGCTTTGGTATTTTTGGGAAAAAGGTTTGTTTGTTAGGCAAGTGGATAGAGGATAGGAAATACTTGAAAAGGCCATGTTGGAGTGGGTGTGAGTACCAGGAAGGCCATACTTGTAATCTTCTAAATATGCGGGAATCTGATGGCTTCTTATGCTCTTTTGTGCTAGTACATTTGCTTGAGAGATGTTGTCCCCTCATTGATCATGTTTAGGCCCAATGCATCACTACCTCAGGTTCAATACTCTCAGTTTCTGCTTGTGCATTGCCTTCAACTTGTAGTGCAAGAAAAGTATCTTGGGTCTCAAATAAAGGTTCACTCGCTTGGTTGGTTATTCTTTCTTTTTTGACTCAGTTTGTTTTCTTCCGCTTAAAAGGTTACGCTTTCTAATAAAAGGTTTTATCTCAAGAAATAAAGGTTATGTGAGTTTGGTTAATTGCATAGTAGAGGCATCCAAAGGTTTTTAGATGGTTATAGTTAGGAGGCCGATTGAATAATACCTCCCATGGTGTTTTGTTTTTCTTGCTTGTAGAGGGCAACCTATTTATTAAATGAGCTAGAGCAAGGACACACTCACCCCAAGAATGAATTAACAAATTTGCCTAGAATCTTAACACCCTTTCTACATTAACAATGTCCCTATGTTCCTCTTGGCCACTCTGTTTTGTTGGGGAGTTCCTATATAGCTTGTTTGACTAATGATTCCTTCCTCCTTATAAAACCATTTCATGGCTCAATCAATTAGTTTTGGGGCATTATCACTTTTCACTTTCTTGACTCTTGCCTTGAATTGATTTTTAGCTATAGAGCAAAAATTCTCAATTATCTTTGTAGCCTCATTCCTATGTTTCATTAGGTAAGTACAAGTAGACCTAGAAAAATCATCAACGATGGTGAGATAAAGGTTAGCTCTACACATGGAATGTGTACGATATAGTCCCAAAACATCTATATGAATTAAATTGAAAGGCTCCATTGATTTCTCAAAACTAGAAGGGAAGGGTAGTCTAGTTGGCTTGCCAAAGGACAAATAGCATTGTTCTTATAGATATCCCAAAAATCAAAATGTGATAAGTTACTAATTCCAACAATCCTTTCATATGACAGATGACCTAATCTTTGATGCCATAGCGTTGCCATATCCTCCTTATTCTAGCTCTATTTGCCTCATCTTCACCAAACTTGAGAAAATAAAGACCTTCTTCCTGGTTACCCACTCCAATTAGCCTCCTTGATGTGCGATCCTATAAGACACACAAATTTGGGAAGAAAATGGCCACATTCATTATCTCGGGTCATTTTGTTGATTGAGACTAAGTCATATTTGAAATTAGGCATATGTAATGTATTATAAATAACAAGATTGTTGGATAAGAAAAGTGTACCAAACTCCTTTATGGGTTTTATAGTCTTATTAGGCAAACATACATTAGAACCATGTATAGGTTTATGTAATGTCGTTTATGGCACTAGTGTCTAGGATCTAAGAAGTGTTAAGATTAGGGTTTGCATTCTTACCTGCATAATTATGTGTGTTTTGTCCTTTTTCTTTGCCCAAAAGCTTCAAAAGTTACTTCTCAAACAAGAAAGCACATTGGCATACATGTGACCAATGTCCTACACTTCAAACACTAAGAGCTTAGAAAGCTTAAAAAATTATTGCAAATTTTGTTAGGCAATTATAGACTAGTTTTGTAAGGCAACACACTTTGTCTCATGCTATTAATTGAAAATGACCAAGAATAGATGCAATTGATTCAAATAAGGTAAAGTAGACGATAGTAACTTACCACTATCTATTGAAACACTGAATACTTCTATGTATGAACTTTGAAGAAACATGATCAACTGTAAGATGATCAGCAATTTTAAGTGCTATTCTGATTAGCATAAAATTAAAATGTTAACAAACAGTACTTGTGCATTACAAATGTGGTTCATGATGAACTTAGCAATAAACAATCCAATGGCAGTAACGTATGAGGCACAAGAACAGAAAAACCATCACAGATCCTACAATTTGAAGTTCCTCCAAGAAGCCTATTGGAAACAATTCTTTTTCATGCATTTTGTAATGACCCTTTGTTACTTGTGCCTTAATAACTGTGTTAAGGGAACAATTTCATTCACTACACGATATAAGATGACATTGAATCAAAGTAAGACCTGATTTGGATTTGGTGTGTAGTCTTTGGAAATCTTAAAAACACAAGCATCATCTTGTTTTAAGTAATTTTTTCAAAATCGCTTAATGGATGAAATTCTTATCAATTTCATGTTCTAGCCTCTGTGAAACATATCATTCTCTAATGCATATAAGTATGTCAGTGCTCTATCTCCTTTTTCCAAAAATAATGGTTAGAGTGACCATTTCTATTTGAAATGCATTAGTGTCTTCGATCATTCAAATAAGCTTCAATGACCTAATGTAGAACACACAACAATGAGACAATAAACCAAGATGAACAAAAAAAAAAATTCAATCTAAAGCAGCCAACCAACTAACTAATTATATTAACCTTACTGATATGGCAATGAGTTTTTAAAAAGCTATTCCTAGTAGCCAGAACATTGGTGGATGGCAAAGGATTAGATCAACTACAGAGTGAGGGCCTAAAGGCAGAGGATTGGATCAGCTATGAAGATTGTGATTGAATAAGACAACGTCTGAGAAAGTAAGCAAGCGAGTGAGCTGTGAACGTTCATTTGGACCGTTGGCCATTCGAGAACGAAGAAAACAAAGAACAAAGCTGGCTAGCGCAACAAAAATCGTGGCATTAGGTTCAACATTGAGATTAAGATTTGATAGGGTAGAGGCAATTAGAGTGAGAACGGAGACCAAAGAATAGGGCAAATGGTAATTTTCTTCTTTTTGATGGAATTTTTGGAATTGTTAAGTGAGGAAAGACAGGTTGGGCTTTAGTTAAGCTTAAAGATTGATTCTTTAGCTATGATTTCAAAACCTTGTCGAGTTTAGAAGGTCTTTTAGCTTCATTTTTAAAAAGTTATCGACCTTAAAGGGTTCTTTAACTGAATTTTTTAAACTTGTCAAGCTTAGGGAGTTCTTTAGCTATGTTTTAGACAAAGATAGGCAACTTGCAAGGGTACCATAGCTGGGTTTTCCAAGCTAGTTGGGCTTAAGAAATTCTTTACCTGCGCTTTTTCATATATGACAAGAATCATGTGTATTTTCCCACATTTTTCAAGAAATGTCGGTAATCTTCCGGCACTTATGTGCCATTTTGTTGTAGTGTATACTAACGTGTCCTTTCTCAACATGCTTTTCCATCAAACTAAAACAATACTTTGTTTGTCCCAAAATAATTGTTCACTTTTTTATTTTGAATATTCCTATTTTAATTTTATATTTTTATGATTAAAATATGCAATTGAATATTCTAACTATTATACCCTTGCATACCTAAACTGGGAAAACTAGAAAGCAAAAAATAAATAAACTAAATTAAATTGGTATAGTATTCAATTTCACCAATGGAAAAATGTATTTATTAGTCCTTCCGTAAACCATAAACTTTTGCCCACCGGGGAAATTTTTTTCCTTTCGGTAGAAGGCACAATTTTATTCACTGATCAAACTTCAGTAAGAAAATCAATTAAAGATTATATTTTTCCGACCTAGGCAAAAACGCAATCATAATCAGGATTTTCTAAATCCATCCTTGGAAGCTGTACCATAGCTCATACAAAAAGAAAATAGAACTACTCATAAAAGAGAATTTATTCAATTAACTCATGTTTATCCTAACATATATATACTTTAGCAACATTTAAATTAAGACCAGCAAAATAGGAAAAAAAAGTTAAAAATAAAAATAAAAATAAGAAAGCACCTTACTAGTATTTAAGCCTTGGCCTAGCACCGAAAAACCAAGAAGATTCTTCATTTTATTGTACCCTTAGCTATGTATCATGACCATAAATTTTGGCTCTTGGCTTAGTTGTTCTTGGGGGGGTGGTGCCTTGGTGAATGATAATCTGCATTGAAAGCCACAAACCCTCCACCTTCACCAACCTCTTGCCTAGCAGTTCTCTTCACGTCCATGATTTCCACCAGCTTCTTCATCTTCCCCACACTAATCTCCTCCACCTCCATGCTTCTTCTGTCTACCGACATCTTCCTCCCTCCGACGCTGTTGTTCTTTGCATCGTTTCTCACGGTATCAACCTTCAAATCTTCAAACGCTACTGCAATTATGAGATATGTACAATGATCAACATATAAGGTTATAGAGTCTACATATTAGATTGTGCCCTGCACTTTGTAACGAGACCAACAACAAAGATACAAATTCTTCGTGTGGATTATATTTAGAGGAAAAAGTATTTAAAAAGTTATGAATTTAAAAATAAGTAATGATTAATTTAAAAGTTCTAAAAAAATTGAAACGTATGAAAGATATCGAAAATAAATTTGGTAAATTAAAAACATATGATATAAAATCATTGTAGTGAATTTGGGATTTCAACACAAATCGATCGAGGTATTAAATATCACTCACGAAAGTTACAAAAACCAATTAGGATAAAATGATAAACTTATCTATTTTATAGCAGTGTGACACTGTTCATAAGAACAGTACCGTGCTATGAGCAATGTGATGCCTATATCTTTAATTTAAATTTATTTGAATGCATTAATTAAATATAGAGAAACTGTTACAAAGACCTAACAATTCTATCAAAAAACTGAAGGTGTGTACTCTTAATGGGAAAAAAACAAACAAAGAAACAAATGAAATCTCATATATTTACCTTGAAGGGCTTGAGAAAAGCAAAGCCATGTAACTAAGAGCAGCAACATCAACCTCATGGAAGCCATTCTTCTCTTCCTTCTCCTATTCTATAAAGTAGTACAGTTATATGTTTCCAAAATCGAAACCTCATGGAAGAGAAAACTTTAGCAAGTCAGAGGAAGCAATTTATAGCCAGAGAGGTGTCAGTTTGAAGGCAAAATTACATAGATTTTAGGACCAACCTGTATGGGGATATATGACTATGGTTCCCCAACATCCGTTTCGTTATAATTTGTGACAACAGTGATCAAATTGTAACAAAATAAAATATTATTGCATTAAGAATCGAGTCAGCACATGTGTCTGTTGGATTTGAGCCGAGTGAGAATCTCAAGGGCCATTTTGGCAAAAGGTTGAAAATTTTTAAACTTATTAATTAATTCCAACCATGAAATCCAATGTGGTCCATCGGGACTCATGGTACGGCATTAGCATACGATAACGTTTGTTTGAAGGTACGTGTGTTTTGCAGCTGTCTGCCGCCGTGCAACCAACGAGAAGTTTTATAGTCTAAGCTTGTGGGCTACTGTTTCCTATGTTTTGCATGCTTGGAAACCCGAAGGACATTTTCACTAATGCCCCTAAATATCAAAATAAAAGATGTGACTTTTGGTGTCTTGTTTTCAAAAATTGCTAGACATAATCAAAAACTAGTTATTTTTTTCTTACTAAATGAGAATGTCAAACGTTTTCAAAATATCAAAACATATATACTAAAATCTTTTACAATATTTTGATGGATTTTGCACAAAATCCTATAGCCAATAATCAACTTCTCATATCGGGAAAGTTATGTAAAAGTTTAAATATCTACAACATTTTGTTAAATTTTGTAACAAAAGTTTAAATGTTCCACTTTGAAAAACTTTTCTAATCTTCCAAACCAAATTATTGATCATATATATACAAGATCAGAGTCATGTTTTTAAGTTAAGGAGATCAAATTTCATTTTAAAAATGTTAAAAAATTAGTGGTGCAACAATAGAGATAATAGAGTTTTTCTAGCTTTACCTTTACATAGATATAAGGATAAAATACATAATTTACAAAAGTTTTGGGGACACCCCCAGCCTCTATTGCCTCCGCCGTTGTGTGTGTGTGTGTGTGTATATATATATATATATGCATTATTCATATGGATTTTCAATAACAAATACTAATATATGAAATTTTCAATAACAAATTAAGAAATATGGTTGTAAATCAAAGGACCTAGTAATTGGCAAAGGCAGGAGCATAGTGATTAGAAATTGTAGTTCCCTAAGAAATACCAGTTCCAAGGGAAGAAAACGAAGGTCAAAGTTAGTTACCGTATTGAAAGTTACAAAAAATAACATGCACCAAAAAGTGAATTTTAACATCGAATCACGAAAGCCTTGTCTGAATTAAACAAACAGCACGTCGCAATCTACTAAACAGAAGCCAAAAAATTTGTAATACAGGTTTGGTATATTCAGTGGGCTATTGCTCCTAGTTCTAGTGCTGAAGTGTCGACCAAAAATTATTTTTCTTTTCATTAGACGAAGTCCTTAAAGTTTATTTATAATATCTATGAATTGCAATTAATCAATAACAACAATAACAATAATACTAATTATTTTAGAAGGGCCCCCGTCATACAGTTTATATCATTAAAATCGTCATACATCATCTACAAAAAAAGCACTATACCCTACACAAAGTAAACAAAAGACATCTTCCAAACTAAAAACTCTTTTTCTCTAAAATCAGAGGAATTCAACACCAACCTAGGGTAACCATTTTCATTTCTTTGTGTAGTGTAATAATAATAAGAATAATAATAATAATTTCATTAGAAGAGATTGTGAACATTCTAGAGGGTTTTGGGGACTTACAAGTTAGCAGTGCCGCCGAAATACAATGGTGCGAAGAAACAGTGTGGAAATACGTTGTTAGTTTAGGAGATTTATATAAAATTATGTGAACCGAAGGGGCGCTTAACTATTAATTAATCTCATCGTAAATCACATTTTTTTCGAATATAAACAAATTAATTAAGTGCTTTGAATTTTAGAAATCGATGAGTATACTAATAAAGTATGCTTGCATATCGATATGGCCAGAGTTAGTTTCATCTTCTCCGTAGTTGCCTACCGACAGAAAAGAGTCACTGGAGGACAGAACCGATTAATCAAGTGGGTTGCAATACACATAGACGTACGTAATAACAACTAAACTCTAATTTTGTGTTGGGAGAATAAATAAGTTATTATTGTATTTTTGAAGCAAATATACTACTAATGTTTTGTTTCGAACATATAATCTATTGTTATTTAAGGTGCGTAGTGACATACACGAATTGTTTTCAGATAACGAAAAAGTTTTTTTCGGCTATGTATGATTAGCGAAAGCCATGGCGTTTCTCTCTAATTATTGATTAGCAACATCAAAATAAAACCTAAATCATTTCAAGATATGTTAGAGTTTGGGTCAGATTTTAATCCTAAATTAATTCTTCAAATCAAACTAAGCAAAATTAAAACCAAATTATACATGTTTGAAGGTCAGCCTACGTAAAGGGAAAAGAATCCCTAATCATTAATGATAGCCAAAGTGGTATCATCAGCTAGATATTGTCAATTAAGTGGCTTGGAGCTTTGGAAGACCTACAAGAAAAATGGCATTAGAGGCCCCGCGGCAAAAGTTTCTTAGGAGGGCGCTCTGACACTCAAGTTAGTGATGATTCTTTGAATGATCTTTGGTAGAAAGATGAAGTGATTTTGGTAATGTACCTCCCTTGCCCAATTGGAGTCATTGCCTTCTTATGGCAGAGAACTTGCACCTGACTGGCAAGTGTGGATCCCAAGTAGGATAATGGCGAAGATCATGAGGGAAAGGGGTGGATCATGGGGGATGTCATGCATCAAGGGATTGAATCCATTTTCACATTGTGAGAGATGCTCCGACAATAGTTTTAGACTTGTTTTTTACTATGTTTGGGATAAAGAGGATTGAGTTAGGCCTAGTAATGCTTAGAGCTTGATTACTGAAGCTTATAGGTCTGTTGGGCATGCTGGCCTGCATGGCATCCGTTCATAACATTGGCCAAAAACTATCTAAGGACTTTTAAACCAAGGACTCACATCCCAGACGTGACCTATTACATCCCTCATGTATCTCTTTAAGGACTTGTTGTCCTTCATCCATTGACAAGCAGCACTGTAGGGGCCTGAGTACCCCTATCGATATAGGTTATCTCCATTCAGAACAAACAAAGTAAATCTCATCTTAATGAGCTAGTTTGAGGACTCACCCATCTTCAGACATCTATAAATGGGGCCCTTTAGATCATTCTCTATACTAACTCTGGACTCATGATAATAAATGGAGGAGGCCCTTAATGTCTCCATTGGTGCCTTGGCACCATTCTTGGATAGTGTATCTGCCTAGGTGTTCTAGGCCTAAGGTACTTTTTGAACTTGTACAACACAAAAAAAATACATCAATCCTCTAACTAAAGTCAAGTACTTTCAAAGCATAAGGTTCTTTATGTCACAGTTCCTATTGATATGTTGGACCATGATCTAGGAGTCACTATACACTACCAGATCCTTGATCCTAACCAGAGTAAGAAACTAAGGCCTAGTACCCTGCCACATTGTCAATCACCAACAGCCAAATTATGACTTTCTGGCCACCAACAGTCCCCTGAGTACTACTTTGGTGCCTTAGTATTTCTCGCCAGTTTTCCCATTTACAAACAACTGCCATATAGGCTGATGGTGTGACGGAACAGGGCTGCAGTGCCCTAAATTGCTAACACTGGTAGTCTCTTTTGAAACTATGATCCCACTTAGGTTACAATTGGCTAATTATTACTTGTGAAGTATCTTAAATCTTTACACGCAACTAATTGCTTAGCCTACCCTACATAGGAAATATGCATGCATTGTTCTGGCTATGTGATAATAATTAAATTAAATATCATTGAAAACAGTCCCACAGCAATTAACAAAACATAATTCAAAACAAGCTAAGACATAAAAATTTTAGTTGCTTTAACTACAAGTAACAACTATGTGCATACATCTTAAACTTTTATGCACCCAAAGGTAACCCCAATGTTATACACACTAATAGACACTAGTAGAGGCAATCTATGTATGAAATTACCATACATTTAGAAGAAGCAACTTATATATACTAAGATCCATCCTTAGCTTTTCACCCAAGCAAGCTAGCTTCAAGTGATGAGCCACACTTTCCTTGTACTCTCTTAACCTCAAACTGTAAGGCAAATACTTTGTTTAGTACTAGCTTATGCCATAAGTAACTTAGAAACATAAATTTTCCTACTTAGAGAATACCTTTAAACCAATAAAACTTAGCTTTAACAGCTGCCCCTTACCAACTCTTAAGCCCAACTAGCCCGCTTAAACCTACACAATACTTAAGGGGTGAGTACTCTAAAGTACTTAGTAAGGGATTCGGTACCTATAGGGGGAAAGATATACAAGCATACAAAACACAACAAGTATATGTATATAGCATACAAAACAAAACAAGCAACCAACTACACTACCAGAGTCAATAATAAAACAATAAACAATGCAAATAATGGATGGATGGATGAATGAATGAAATATGCACATGTAAATACACTTAGGACTTCCTTACACCCGTAGGTGCTAGACTTGCTGTGAGCTCATACAGCTGGGGTACTTGGATACTGGCCCTCGTATCCTATGCTAACACTTAACTAACCCCATGAACTCCTCTTACAGGCGCCTTAGAGTAAGTCGTCACTTACTCAAACCTTGCCCACCTTGACGGGCTACTTTGAGTAAGGCACCTCTTATTCCTTCCTTACCTGTCTTTTCCCTTAACTTATTGTGCAAGGTAGCTGCCTTATGTGGTTTAACTTACCAAGCTCTTCGAGCTTAGCTCAGGGCTCCTTAGTGGCTTACTTATCAAATCATTAAGTTTGGTTAGGATCATCTTAGGTTTTTTTTTCATTACCTGAAGGTCTATGACCTTCCATTTAGCCAACAAAGGATTCGAAACCCGCCTTATTCCCCTTAGTACTCATTTAGCAACTTAAGCACTTTAACCCCCTTAGTCACCATTACTTACCCTACCTTAACCACACCACTTAGCTACCACCTAAATAATGCATAATTCACAACCTATGAATGAATTCTTGACCTAACCGAGGTTACAGAACATCTTAAATTAGCGTATGGACGATAATCGAGAGTTTGAGACATTCGTAGGATGTCCCAAGCTTGAGGGGCTAATGCCTTGGCGACGCCGTCAGTGACTCGTAGCCAAAGGCATCAACACTCTAGAATCCTAGCGTCTAACAGTGATGCATCTCCAGTTCACATCGCCGGTTGCCAAATGGCGTCGTCAATGCATTACAGCATTCGTGACAGTGTGAGAACTTGCACGAAACTTGCTCAAACTTTCCCATCCCAAAGCCAATTCACGTGGGTCTTGTTTCTACTTCATTCCCACTCATAACACTACATTTTTATGCATTATTGGAGTTGAATTAACTTAAATCCCTTACCTCAAATCATCCTTAAAGCAAGAAACAAACAATGAGTGTATTCGAGCTCTATCGAGTTCCTTTAAGTTCCAAGCTTGAATTCAACCAAATTGGACGCCAAGGGCATGAAGTTAAGACCATTTCTAACCATTTAACAAGCTTAGAACTAACCCATAAGGGTCAAAGTTGCTTACCTTTGGGTTTAAACCAAAAACTTGCAAGAACATCTCCAAATGCACCAATTCCACCACAAACGAGCTAAGGGCTTATTGGGACAGCCTTGGGACCTTTGATTTTCATGGAAACTTGAGTGATTTGGGAGATTTGGAGGTGGAGATCTGTGTAGGAGAGAGAGCCACGAAAATGGCAAATGAGGAAGATGATGAATAGTGTCTTCTCCTCCACTTATATAGCCAACCTCTTTTCTATTTGACACTTTGGCCTTCAAACTTAACTTTGAATCACCTAGGCCACTTAAACACTCCCCACACCATCATTCTTTGGTCCCAAAGAAAGGTTTTTTTTACCCAAACACTTTGCCTTTAGGCCACTTAAGCCATTGTAACACATAATAGCTTAATTTCTCACGTAGTGTATTTTTCACCCGTAACTTTTGCTTTTGGTTCAAATGGCTATAAACACTTATGGTCCTAAATCAATTAGCTCAAAATACTTACATGAACCTAATTTTACTGAAATTATGGTGATGCCATTGACTTGGGCTAAAATTACTATTTTGCCCTCCTTGCCCTTTAGGTGTCAATTACACTTTGGAACTCAATTTATCCTTACTTAGCTTGCTTTCGCTTGCTTAATAAAACTTATTTGAGGAAAATAACTTGGGATTTACTTACCTCAATATTTACTGTAGAGGAAATACTATGAGAGCCTTTACAGATGGTCCTAAAGCCAGTCTTTTTAATGAACTCTTGGGACATCTTCACAATCAAATTTGTCAGCGCCTATGGCATGATTGTTATTTGGGGGTCATAATATATGTTAAAATTCCTTTACTTGATGCATCACTTTGCTAGTCACCCTAAATGGTCTAGTTTCCAGAAGAGCATCAAAAGGGGAAGACCTGCTTAGGCTTGAATTGTATGCATTTGGATATAAAGACTTAACATACCTTTGTTCACAATGAAGGCCATGATGGCTTTCTGAGTGGCTAGATATCTAGCCTTTGACCCTTGAAAGGTCCAACCAATATAGTACATTGGCCATTGCCATCCTTCATCTTCTTTGGCTAAAACCATATTGATTACTTTGGGGGACATCGCTAGAAAAAGAAACAATGGTTTCCCCTAGTACTTCCTACAGATAATCCTTGATGCTTTAGAAAGCCTGATGACATTTATCATCCTAGTCAAAAGCCCATTTCTTTTGTAGAACTTTAAAGAAAGGTTTACACTTGTCCCCTAAACCTGTAGAGAAATCGTTTGAAGGTTTTCAATCGCCTAATGAATTGTTATATATCCTTATGGCTCCTTACGGTAAGCATTTCCAATATCACATTCACTTTATCTAGATAATCCTTGATGTTTTAGAAAGCTTGATGACACTCATCATCCTAGTAAATAGCCCATTTCTTCTTGAGAATATTAAAAAAAGACCTACACTTGTCCCCAAAATCTTAAGAGAAATCGTTTGAGGGATTTTCAATTGCCCAATAAATTGTTGGATATCTCTTGACAACCAAGTCATCAACATAAACCTCCATATTTTGGCCAAGCTTATTCTTAGAGACTTTGTTCAAGAGCCATAGATAAGTAGCTCCTACATTTTTCAGCCTAAAGGGATTCTTCTGGTAACAATATACCCCTTCACTACTTGTGAAGATGGTATTTCTCTCATCTTCTAGCCTCAAGAAATCTGATGGTAGCCACTAAAGGCATCCATGAAGCTTAATACCTTGAAATTCATGACATACTCTACCAATTGATCGATCAATGGAATATGGTATTAATCATTAGGATACACTCTATTTAAATATATGTAATTAACACACATCCAACATAATCCATTCTTTTTTTTAGCCAATACCATATTGGTCAGCCACTTCAGGTATGAAATATCTCATATAACCCTCATTATCAATAGTTTATAAATCTCCATGCAAATAAATGCCAAATGCTTAATGTTCATAGGCCTTTTCTTTGTCTAGCATTCAAGCCAATCCCAAGCTTGTTGGACATCACTTACAAATCAACTCCTGTCATGTCACTAAGGGAACCAACAAATATATTTATATTAGTTTTTTTAAAATAGCTAGAAGTCCATTTCCACCCGAGTGCTCCATTTGAAGGTCAAATCTAACTCCCCCAACTCGATTGTAGAAGCAAGTGCCATTATGTACTACTTGACTTCCACCTAGTCAGGCTAGCTTTGCTTTTTTAGGGGTCCTCTTCTTCGCAATTTCTTATAGCAAGTGCACTAGAGGCTAGCTGCATAAGACCTCCAACTTGACTCTTAGAGCATGCAAATTCTAGCATCCTATGTAGTGTTGCAAACATCAACATTAATAGCCATATATCCAACTAGATGAAGGACAACACTTGAGTTGGTTGACTTAGTAAGGCATCATAGGCAAGGAGAACATCAAGCACCAAAGCCTCACTGTCTACAAGAGGTCAACCTGCTTCCCGAATCTCAAAATGACCCTTATTAGCAACAATAAAAGCCCAATCATCCTCAGTATTAAGACTTTATCCTTCCCCACCCCGAATGTAGTCCTTGCATTATTGAGAGGAAAGACCTGATGATGTTGATGGGCTTTAAAGCGTGGCTAAAGATGACATTGACATAGGCTTGCCAATTATAAACTTTTTTTGACAATGTAATTTTCTATTTTAGCCATGATCAACAATCGATCAAAATGTGGGGCCAAGATTCGAAACCCATATTCCTTCTTGACAGTGCATCCAAGCTCCACCATCAAATTCTCAGTGATCTCATACTTTTTTTCTTTTCCTGCCAAAGGACCCCTCTGTTAGCATTGTCATTTATATGAATTCAATTGTTGTGTCATAGTCACGGTCCCTCAGGGCGAGATACCATCCTTTATATCTTGCTTCTCATTGGTGCTCTCTATCCCTGATCCTTCTGCCAATGCATTTATGTCTCCCATCTAATATGGAGATGTCACGGACAAATTCCCTTAATTTGTGCTTATGAACCAACTCTTCAAGAAATGCCTTGAGGTCTTTACAAGTCTCCATGCTATGCCTATAATCCTGCATATAGCATTTTTTTTTTGTCCTTTAGGAACCTTCTAATGATTGGATGGAACTATTTTGCCACCATATTCTTCTACTATAAGGAGTACAAAATTTTAGCCCTTGTGTCTCAAAGGTGAGTGTACACCGGACTTGACAGCCTATTTCTCTTTCTCTTGCTGACCTCCTGCTGCTTGTTTGGCTAGTTCTTCCCTGGTCCCTTCTCCCCATTATTGCCAATCCTATCCACTTGAATGTAGAAATATGCCATTTTGTAAACTCTTCCACAATTTAGGCCGGTTTTTCTTAGATGAACTAGTAAAACCAAGAATCTAGGAATATCCTTTTAGTTAAGGCCTGTAATTTCACATCCAAAGAGAGATAGGGATATAAAGAATCTTTGAGTAAAACTACCTCAAGTAGTCCTAGCCAACCTTATTCTTCTCCTACTTGGCATCCAAGAACTAGTTCACTATTTTCATCGAAGGGCAACTTCCCATAAATTGCCATTGAAACTCCTAACACAAATTAGTAAAAAAGGTGAACCTCTTCTTCTTCAAGATTGCAAACCACATTGAAGCTCATCCCGATAGTATCAAATTAAATGCCTTGCACATGATAGAGTCACTGGCCCCTCTCAAGGTTCATTATTATGATGTACCATTCTAGATGATTGACTAGATTCATCAAGCCATTGTACATATCCATTTTTGGTATCCAGAAGCCAAGAAGAGCTGGTGTGTTTTAAAACTCATTCATAAATGGTTAAAGGTGTGTAAAATTGATGTTAAATAGTAGTTCCTTAATGACTCTATGTTCATCCTTTGACCTCTCCCCCCTTAAACCATTTCCAAATTTCATATAAATGATGGAAGAGTATGTTAATGTTACTAACCTCTAGCTCCTCTAGCACTTTATCCTTTTTCTTCCAGTCTTTTGGTAGGTTTGCCAATTCTCTGAGCTCTACAGCAGGTGAAGCATATCCACATAATGGCTCTCCTATCTCTCATCTGGAAGATAGAGGATAGCACATTTGATCTCTTGGTATAGTTGCTCATTGTAGCCTCTTCTAAATGGAATGCTTTAGAACAATCAATTGGTCATTAATCATTACATGAATGTCTTTCCTCATACTAGGTTAAATGGAAAATGAGACAAGTCACTGTGTTGTCCTTTAGATCACTAATTGTACTCTCTAGAATTAGTGGAAAGCACTCTATCTTCCCTAATCGTAGTACCATTCTTATCTCCTCATAGCAAGTAAGGTTGTTCAAATATGATCTCCTAGTATCAACCATTGTTAGCTTTTCGATAGATGACACCAACTTAATATCCAATGGAAAAATGTGGGCTACAATAGATCACCTAAGTGGCAATAACCAAGAACAGAAATACTATTAAGGGCCCTAGACTTATGTGCTTGAGGGAAACCTTTGATGTTTAAGTCTATAATGGTTTAAAAAAAGTATAAGAGATTAAACAATGAGCAAAATAAACTTA
The DNA here is from genome assembly GCA_005392925.1 of Aquilaria sinensis. NCBI lineage: Eukaryota > Viridiplantae > Streptophyta > Magnoliopsida > Malvales > Thymelaeaceae > Aquilaria > Aquilaria sinensis. Next base: position 217,255 of record SMDT01003367.1, read on the forward strand.
TTGATGTGTCTCCACAAGGAACTTATTATAGCCTAGAAAGCGTGTTTGTTAAGTGAAAAGTTCCTTGTTTTCTCAGACCAAAATCTCATATCTCAAGACATGGTCTCCAAGGTGAAATCCTCAACCTATGATTCCTGACAATATTTCTTTTGGCCCATCTTTAGTTCACTTCAATGAAGAAGTGATATCATATGGGCCCTTACATTAGCCTAGAATGTTTAAACTGTTGTTGTAAAAAGGATCCTAAACTCGAACAGCTCAAGAGGCCTGCTATAAGCTTAATGAAAAAATAAAGGTTAAGAGGGCAACCAAATCCCCCATTACGGGATTCCCTATCTACGTGATACTCCCACAATCCTCTACCAGCCATTATAAAAGGGGAACCAATTGGCACTCAAAAGTTACACAATATCAACTACACTTTCTCCTTCGCAACTTCACTTTCTATATGAAGATGCTAACTTGACCGTCGAAAGGTTTTCACCTGGCAAACATCCTAAGGCTTTGATGACATCTTTGAGTGTAGCTTTCCTAGCCCACATCGCCCCAACATTAATATTAGATCATCTAGTTCGATTGATAGTACTTGGCTATTAATTTAGAATAGTTTATGGGAACACCATGGTGACTACAAATAGATTTTGATTGGACCAAGACCCCCCACAAAAAATGAGTACAGCAATGATGCGTTTCTCTTGCGCTCGCAGTGCTAGCTTGCGTCCTCCAAGGAATTGCAAGAGAAGAGTGCGGCTGTCCTTTTGGGAGGCTAGGGCAAGGAGACCTGCGAATTTCTCACTAAAAGTTGTATTTATAGTGAGACTCAACTTCCAGGCCTAATGGGTTTCAAAGCCCTAATCCAATTAGGCTTTAATTTCGGGCTTAATAATGGCTCAACTCTTGGGCCCATTATTAATATGAAATTAAAGTGAAACCATAACCCAAATAATTAGCCCATGCACTCTAATGATCCAAATAGCTCTATGTGTGCGACCCAATAGGCTCTTACCACGTTGGCAATGATCATAAATCACATTTATGATCATAAGCAATGAGCGGTGTCTAGCAACACATCATTGCTACCCAAGTGACAAGATTGTCGATGATTCGACTAAACCTTTATGATCATCACCGATATATGCCATTGTCCCTTTGTCCAAGATATCAAGACTAAGCACGAGACATGGAATGTGTCACTCTCGTATAGCCCAATCTTTGGTTTCTTGATTACCGAGTAGACCAACTTAAACTGATGACATTGATATCGTATATCAACTCATCCGAGCATGGCCATGCATTTTCTAAGTCTCACTCTATCAAGGGGCCCGAAGATATCACTCCCGTTACATAGGAGGGACAAATCCCATCTTGATCATACAAATCCCTCCGCATGATATGTGACATACCCAATGACCTCCTTCAAGTTCACTCAGTTACGAGCAACAAAGGAAAGTATCAAAGTATGTGACTCACATGTAGGGAACCTTGATGATCTTAGGTCGAAGGACTACATATACCATGATCACTATGAGAATCACTTATGACACTCATATAACGATCCATGTAGTGTTCTCATGGTGGGTCGGTCCAGTACACAAGTTCTCCAACTTGTACCCATATGTAGACTACATATCTCATATTAGTCTCCACATATGCTAGTCGTTATGTATTATTGCAACCCGCTCCACAATAATACTAGACTAGGGACGTTTAAGAATATCATTATTCTAGGGTTACAATTATGTTTATTACGTTACGCAGAAACAAAACAACAAACATAATTGCTGGATTAATGCCTCAATAAAATATCATGACTCAATGTGCAAAAAATACAATCATCTCATGATTGGCTTTTTGGGCACAACACTAACAATCTCCCACTTGCACTAAAAGCCAATCATCCATGTATCTAATACCGATGGACCTAGAATGGCTATCATGCTTCTGCTGCGTAAGGGGCTTTGTCAGTGGATCAGCAATGTTGCTGTCTGTCGAAGTCCTGCATATCCTTACATCACCCCTCTCGATGATCTCCCTGATGAGATGATAGCGTCGGAGTATGTGTTTGGATCGCTGGTGAGATCGAGGTTCCTTAGCCTGTGCGATTGCTCCATTGTTGTCACAATAGAGCTCTATCGGGTCGGCAATGCTTGGAACCACTCCAAGTTCAGTGATGAACTTCTTGATCCAAACTGCCTCCTTCGCAGCATCAGAGGCGGCAATGTACTCAGATTCTGTTGTAGAGTCAGCTACTGTCTCTTGCTTTGAACTCTTCCAGCTCACAGCACCACCACCAATACAAAACACATAACCAGATTGCGATCTAAAATCATCCTTATCGGATTGGAAGCTTGCATCGGTGTAACCCCTTACAACGAGCTCATCTTCACCTCCAAAGACCAAGAATGCATCCTTAGTCCTTCGTAAGTACTTAAGGATGTTCTTAACAGCTGTCCAGTGACTCTCACCGGGGTTCGATTGGTACCTACTCGTCATGCTCAAAGCATATGAGACATCGGGACGAGTACATATCATGGCATACATGATAGATCCAATTGCTGAGGCATATGGAATCTTACTCATGCCCTCTCTCTCCTAAGTTGTACTCGGACACTGAGATCTAGAAAGAGTGATACCATGTGACATGGGCAAGAATCCTTTCTTGGAATCTTGCATGCTAAACCTCTTTAGCACCTTGTCAATATATGTACTTTGACTTAGGCCAATAAGCTTTCTAGATCTATCTCTATAGATCCTGATGCCTAACACATAGGCTACTTCACCCAAGTCCTTCATAGAGAAACATTTCCCTAGCCAAGTCTTCACAGACTGTAGCTCAGGAATGTCATTCCCGATGAGTAGTATGTCATCTACATACAACACCAAGAAGACAATAGCACTCCCACTAACCTTCTTGTAGACACAAGGTTCATCTTCATTTTTGATAAAACCAAACTCTTTGATTGCATCATCAAAACAAAGATTCCAACTTTGAGAACATTGCTTCAGTCCATAAATGGACCTTTGCAACTTGCACACTTTATTGGCATTCTCAGGAGTGACAAAACCCTCTGGTTGTGTCATGCACACATCCTTAAGTAGCTTTCCATTTAGGAATGCAGTTTTGACATCCATTTGCCATATCTCATAATCATAGTGTGCAGCAATAGCGAACAAAATTCGGATGAATTTAAGCATAGCAACTGGTGAAAAAGTTTCATCATAGTCAATACCATGAATTTGCTTGAAACCTTTTGCAACCAATCGCCCTTTAAAGGTAATCACATTACCATCCATGTTAGTTTTCTTCTTGAAAACCCATTCGCACCTTATTGGTTTCACCCCTTCAGGTGGGTCAACCAAAGTCCATACTTGGTTTTCATACATGGATTCCGTCTCGGATTTCATGGCCATTAGCCACTTCTCAGAGTCAGGCCCCGACATAGCTTGTTGGTAGGTCGTGGGCTCATCTTGATCCATGAGCATCACATCACCGGTGTGAGTCACAAGAAATCCATATCTCTCGGGCTCACGCCGAATCCTACCAGTCCTACGTGGGCTCTGTGCTACAGGAACAGACTCTTGAACCACAACATCTTGTGGTGTCTGTTCAGGTTCCATTTCAGGTTCGATGTCTCCTTGTTGTTCTTGAATTTCTTCAAGTTCTACTTTCCTCCCACTAGTTCCTTTAGAGATAAACTCTTTCTCTAAAAAGACACCAGTTCGAGCAACAAACACTTTTTGCTCAGAAGGATTGTAGAAATAGTAACCCTTTGTTTCTTTGGGATACCCAACAAAAAGGCATTTTTGAGATTTGGGCCCTAGTTTGTCAGAGGATTGACGTTTCACATAAGCGTCACAGCCCCAAATCTTCATAAAAGACAAATTGGGACGCCTCCCACTCCATATCTCATATGGTGTCTTTTGAACCGATTTAGATGGAACTCGGTTTAGTGTAAAAGCGGCTGTCTCTAGAGCATGTCCCCAAAAGGAGTTTGGAAGGTTAGCTTGACTCATCATAGAGCGAACCATGTCTAACAGAGTTCGATTTCTCCTTTCAGATACACCATTCCATTGAGGTGTACCTGGTGGAGTGAGTTGTGATACTATACCACACTCCTTCAGATAGTCAAGGAATTCTCGATCCAAGTACTCTCCACCTCGATCTGATCGAAGCACTTTGATACTCTTCCCGAGTTGATTCTCTACTTCATTCTTGAATTCTTTGAACTTTTCAAAGGATTCTGACTTGTGTCTCATAAGATACACATAGCCATATCTGCTGAAGTCATCAGTGAAAGTAATGAAGTATTGGAAACCTCCTCTAGCTTGTGTAGACATAGGGCCACATACATCACTATGTATGAGTCCTAGTAAGTCATTAGCCCTTTCACTTTGCCCTGTGAATGGGGCTTTGGTCATCTTGCCCAACAAACATGACTCACATGTCTCATATGATTCAAAATCAAATGAGTCCAAAAGTCCATCCTTATGGAGCTTGGATATGCGGGTCTCATTTATATGGCCCAAGCGACAGTGCCAGAGATAGGTCGGGTTTGAATCATTTAATCTGACCTTCTTGGTATTCACATTATAGATTGGATCTTTGAGGTCTAGAACATACAACCCATTGCTAAGTTGAGCACTACCATAAAAGATTTCATTCAAATAAATAGAACAACATTTGTCTTTTATTATAAATGAAAAACCTTATAGAACAACATTTGTCTTTTATTATAAATGAAAAACCTTTCTTGTCCAAACAAGAAACAGAAATCAAATTTCTACTGATAGTAGGCACAAAGTAGCAGTTGTCTAATTCTAAAACTAATCCACTAGGTAAAGTGAGAACATAAGTCCCTACGGCTAAGGCAGCAACCCTTGCTCCATTTCCAACACATAGGTCCACTTCACCTCGGGCCAATCTTCTACTTCTACTTAGATCCTGCACATTTGCACAAATGTGAGATCCACATCCAGTATCCAATACCCAAGATGAGGAAGTAGAAAAGTTAGCCTCTATAACAAAAATACCTGAAGTGGAAGTCTTACTTCCCTTTTCCTTAGCAAGTTCTTCAAGATAGAGCTTGCAATTGCGCTTCCAGTGTCCAGGTTGCTTACAATGGAAGCACTCCCCTTCCTTTGCCACACCACCCTTTGGTTTCAGTGCAGCTGAAGAAGAACTAGCATTGGACTTTCCATTAGCTTTATCCTTCTTCTTGTTGGTTTTTCCTTTTCCCTTGCCCTTTTGAACCATCAAAATGGGCTTAGCCTTCTTAAGGTTTTGCTCAGCAATTCTCAACATGTTGAGCAATTCAGGGAGGGACTTGTCAAGGTCGTTCATGTTATAGTTCATGACGAACTGACTGTAGCTTTCAGGCAATGATTGCAAGACTACATCAATAGCCAACTCTTTTTAGGAGCAAATCCCAAATTCTCAAGATTATCAATGTACCCAATCATCTTGAGCACATGAGGACCCACGGGACTTCCCTCAGACATCTTGCACTGAAACAACGCTTTAGAGGTCTCAAACGTCTCATGCCTAGCTTGCTCTTGGAAAAGCATTTTGAGATGTTCGATCATATCGAACGCCCCCATGTTCTCATGTTGCTTCTGAAGCTCAGATTCCATGGTAATAAGCATGAGGCATGCAACATCCAAAGCATCATCAGAATGCCTCTTGTGAGCATCCCTTTCAGCTCTTAGAGCAGTGGCAGCAGGCTCATTCGGAATGGGCTGCTCTAGGACATAAGCCTTTCTCTCTTGTTTGAGGACTATCCTCAAGTTTCGGTACCATTTGAGAAAGTTGGTCCCATTAAGTTTTTCCTTCTCAAGGATCGATCGCAACGAAAGTGTCGATGTGTTTTGTGCCATGGTTATCTACAACAGTAAATATGCAGTGTAAGAGTCATGTATTTTAATTCATTTAATAAGGACTTTTATTAAACGATACTCCCACTATTTTCCTCAAAATAATAACCCTCGATATTATTTCGGAACACCTCGGCGCTAAGGTATTCTAGTGGGCCAAGATCCATATTTGACCACAACCTGAGTCAGCTTTGGCTTTTCTCTCAAGTTACAGCTATTTTGGTAGGCAACTCCTTGCCAATTGCATCTTATGCAACTCTTGGATAGTTGGGTGAACAACACTTGTCCAAGTTCATCTCATGAGCTTAAGCCCAACTCTATGCCTCTAAGTCCCTAATCCTATTAGGATGACTTAGTTAAGTCGAACCCAAAGTTAGCAGTTTGGATATCACTATTATCCCATCGCGCCTTACCAAGATGAACATAGGTGCTTTGCTTTGGCAAACCCACCTAATGTTGATCAAAGTCTTGACGAGTGCCAACATTTGGAAGGCATCACATTTAATGACTTAATATTTGTTTGAGGGATTTTTTTCTTTTGATCTCACCAATTTGTTATCTCCGGTTGTCTTATACATGCATCACATACAAATATAAAACATGCATCTCATGCGTACAAGAAAGTAAACGTGACATGGTTATAGCCCAAACTATGCGATATTCTCAAGCCAATGAGAATATCATAAAAGCCTAAGAAAAGAAAAGAGTCTTCACAAGCTCATTCTCTTCCTTTCTTGGTTGCCCTTTTGTTGTCACCTCCTTGGACATACCACCTTGGATGATCCTTGGACATACCAACTTGGATGATCCTATAATGCAGCATTAAATCAATAATAGAAACCTCGAGTTACATTCGAGGGGAGTAAGGTGAGAAGAGAATGTACAATGAGAGTGATAAGAAAAGGCACGACTCGCAGGCCGTATTTACAAGTACAACCAATCAAGGGCTATAACCATGCACCATGCTTCAAACACCAATCAGCATATCATGTCAAATCTCATTCAACAAAGATGCATGCCAATTTTCGCGTGTTGATTAACCAGTTTTTATTTATGTGGCGCTTTGCATACGGCGGTCCCGCTGGCCTGTCAGTGGGCGGTGGTTCCGCTGACCGGTCAGCGGACGAGGTCAAGGGGAGCCGCCCTTGCGGGGGGCGTGGGGGGCAGCGCCCCCCTGCGCAAAAAATTTTCTTACAATTGCTTAGCCCGAAATCTTGTATTTTGAGAAAGTAGGCACCCGAGACTCCTCTATTCGAGCCACCAAAAATACCTTACTTTCAGTGCCTGAACAGGCTGAATCCGAACCAAGCTAGGGTTTCTGCAACTATTGCAAGAATCCTAATCCATATAGGTATCTCATACCTATCAATTTCGAGATTAATCTCATTAACCAATTAGTGTCATTTCTTCATATATCTCATATGTTCATTACGAATTCCAGTTTCATGCATCTTGAATCAATCTAATTAATCATGGCCGAAAAGCAACCGAACACATAGCATCATGCGATTCAACACTCAATCCCGATTTAGGGTTTCACCAGTAGCTCTGATACCACTGATGGGTTTCGGGAGCCAAACAGTGCAGTGGAATTTAACCGAAACCCTCTAGGATCCAAGTGAAACGGGGTAAACCGGGTGTTCGAAAATTTTCATACCTAATTTTCGGTTGAGATCTCTCACTCAACTGTAGAGTTGAATCACAAAACCTGAACAGTTGACATGTTCAGGCTCTCTATGGTATCCACACAAGCCTCTCGGGATCACCACGCTTCCACCACGTCCCGGCAGATGTGTTTCTCTTGCGCTCGCAGTGCTAGCTTACGTCCTCCAAGGAATTGCAAGAGAAGAGTGTGGCTGTCCTTTTTGGAGGCTAGGGCAAGGAGACCTGCGAATTTCTCACTTAAAAGTTGTATTTATAGTGAAACTCAACTTCCAGGCCTAATGGGTTTCAAAGCCCTAATCCAATTAGGCTTTAATTTCGGGCTTAATAATGGCTCAACTCTTTGGCCCATTATTAATACGAAATTATTGTGAAATCATAACCCAAATAATTAGCCCATGCACTCTAATGATCCAAATAGCTCTATGTGTGCGACCCAATAGGCTCTTGCCATGTTGGCAATGATCATAAATCACATTTATGATCATAAGCAATGAGCGGTGTCTAGCAACACATCATTGCTACCCAAGTGACAAGATTGTCGGTGAATCGACTAAACCTTTATGATCATCACCGATATATGCCATTGTCCCTTTGTCCAAGATATCAAGACTAAGCACGAGACATGGAATGTGTCACTCTCGTATAGCCCAATCTTTGGTTTCTTGATTACCGAGTAGATTCCAATTCTACCCTAAGTAGAGCTACTACCTCATGGTTTAAAACCAACAGGTGATGGAAAACCATCCAACTCATATGTTCCCAAGACATCAAAAAAACCATTTAAGATATGCATAGTGGCTTTCATAAGGAAAAAGGCCGAAGAAACACAAGAGACACTGTAAGAGCTCATTTTGGCACACTTGAAGCCCGCCATGGAACCTTCCCACACCATTTCACAATCTAACCGATTCCTTTATCTCCAAGACCTCAAGAACTTCAAGTCATACCATACAATGAAGATAAACACTAGAAAGCTCATCAGACATAAGATACCCAAGTCAAAACACCAAGTGACACTTAGATTGACCCGAAAGCCAACTAGGGGCCCTTCTAGGCTTTCTTGTATGCCCAAGTATTTTTGCTCAATTTTCTTAGTTAATTTTTTTTCCCATATGTTATTTAGCTAAGTAATAGGTTTGGAACACATGGGACACAAGTGACATAGATTGTGTACAGAAGAATGTTCAAACCATGTTTTCAAGGCCTAGTTTGACTAAGATATCTTTTTTTTTTAGGTTTAGGTTTTTTCTTTCATTCAAGCTATGCAAGGCCAAAAAAACCTAGCTTTTTAGCTATAAATAAGGCTTGTATTTCATTTTTTTGCAAGCAGATTAATGAGATTAAAGTTGTTCTGAGCAATAATTTTCCCTCTTGTTCTCTTTCAACTTCTTGGTGCACTTATGCAATAAGTTCTTTTCCAATCAAATTTCTTCTAAATTCCCTTCTACAACTTTGCTTTTCACCCTTTGCTTCTGTTTCTAACTTCTTTTCTTTCTCCCTCAATAAATTCCCCTTTCTTGGACCAAGTTGGTGTAGCATACATTTGGGTACTCTTTGGAACTAAGAAGATTTGGCAACAAGCAACACATCGAGTGGTATCAGAGCCAAAGTTTCAAAAGCAACACCTATCTATCCTATCTTTTTTTTTATTTACATTTATTTCATTGTGTTCTAGAATTATTTTATCCATTCTATTTTTTTTTCCTAGTCTTTTTCAACTTCCTTCGTGTGTGTCTAAAGTGCCTTCAATCGAGCCCTTCTTTGTTCTTCTTCAATCAAGTCTTTGAGTGTTATTTCCATTCTATCTTCTTCATGTTGCTGCATCCAAAACATTAGGAAAATACCAAAAATATTTCTTTATAATTCTATTTTAATTACATCCTTGCTCTTTAAGTTATTTTCCTTTAATACAAGTTATAATCTCTCTTTTTATTGCAAAGTCCTGATTCCATCATTTTCTTTTGTAGAAAAAGGTGCTTCAAAGTTTTGAAAGACTAAGTCCAGTAAGAAAATCAATAAGTATCAATCAAACAAAGGCTAAGAAAGTGTTTGAAAGCCAAAAAAGCTTCGGCTCTCAGTAAAACCCTAAGTTGCCTAAAACCCTAATCTCAAGAACCCTAATTTTTCTATCTCTTGTTCTTTAAATCCTTTTTCTAGAAAAGCAACCAATTCTTACCTTTCATATCCTTTCAAAGTGCTTTCTAATCTATTTTTGCCTTCCAATAGGCATTTTAAAAAAGTTTAAAGGATTTAAAGTTCTTGTGTGCTTTGAGTGAGTTGTTTAAAAACTTGGGAGTTTTGATTGTTTGAGTAACTTCCCATTAACAAATTGAGAGAAAAATAATGTTTGTGAGGATCTTGGATTTCAAATACAATGTCTAAGGAGGTTGCTAGAGACATCAATAAAGAGATAGAAGCTTCCCTCGATGCAAGCCATCTTTGACCTAAGTTCCAAACTCTAAGCCATGATGGAAAAGATAAAGAGATTGGAGGAGTTAAACCAAAGGATGGAGCAAGGTGCTTCCAAAGCACCCAAAAAAAGCATCCTAGGCCTCCTACCTAAGGTGCCTTTGAGGAAAGACCCATCTACAAGCCATTAAGTCACCAATTATGAAGATGATGACCTTAAAAGTGTGCCACCACCACAACCACCTAGGAGACCCGTGATAGGGCAACCAAAGGAAGACCCCAACCTCAATGCAATCAAGCTTCAAATCCTACCATTCAAGTGAATGAGTGACCCAGAGGCATTCCTTGAATGGGTGGCCAAAGTTTAGATGATATTTGAGTGTTATACTTACCCCAAGGACAAGAAGGCAAAGATTGCCTCTTTGGAGTTTATTGACTATGCTCTTGCTTGGTGGACTCAAGTTATGAATTCTAGGCAAAGGAATCAAGAAATGCTAGTGCAAACATGGCAAGAATTAAAGACCATAATGAGGAAAAGGTTTTTGCCTAGCTACTATCAAAGAGAGCTACATCAGAAGCTCCAAAGGCGAAGTCAAGGCATAAGGTCTGTGGAGGATTATTTCAAGGAGTTGGAGGTGACCTTGATGAAACCCAACATAGAGAAGAATCAAGAAGTCTTCATGTTCAGATTCTTGCTTGGCCTAAACCATGACATTGCCACCCTAGTTGAGTTGCAACCTTGTGTGGAGCTTGGTGATATGGTGCATGCAACCATTCAAATGGAGAAGCAACTTAAAAAGAGAGGGGTAGCATGGTTTTCTACAAAACCTAACCATAATCTAAGGCTAACATGGAACAATGATAAGAGGAAGGGGAAGCCAAGGAATGGGGACTCCAAAGCCAAACCCCAAGGCACCCTTCAAGAGCCAATCTCAAAGGCCTTAAGAAGATAATCTTGATTCTAAGTTTGGAGCTACAAACCATGACAAAGTTTGTTTTGAGTTCCAAGTTCAAGGGCTTCTAGCAAGGAATTGTGTTAATTAAAGAACTATGGTGCTTAATGATATTGGAGAAGTGGTCACGGATGAGAGTGATAGAAAGGAGCATAAAAAGCTAATCATGGAGGATAAACCTGAGATAGACTTTTTCAAGGAAGGAGTCACATTAGTAGCAAGGGAAGCCTTGAATGTTCACATCAATGAGGACTAAAATCAAAGGGAGAACATCTTTCACACTTGATGTTACATTGAAGGAAAGGTGTATAGCAAGATTACAGATGGAGGAAGTTGTACTAATATTGCTAGTACTACTTTGGTTGAGAAGTTACAACTACCTACCATAAGACACTTGAGACCTTACAAGCTTCAATGGCTCAACATTGGGGATAAAGTGAAGGTGACAAAGCAAGTCATGGTAGCCTTCAAGATTGGATGATATGAAGATAAAGTGCTTTGTGATGTTATTCCTATGGAAACAATCCACATTCTTTTGGGAAGACCATGGTAATATGATAAGAGAGTCATACATGATGATTTCAAGAATAGATACTCCTTCTAATTCAAAGAGAAAACCTTTACATTGGTGTCACTTTCACAACAACAAGTTATGGATGATCAAAGGAAGATTTATGGTGAGGCCGAAAGAAAAATCAATAAGAGGAAAAAGAGAAATGAAGGCCTGAATGAATAGAAGAAAGTTGAGAGATCACAAAAGAGATGTGAGGTGAGTGACCTTGAAGGGAAGAAGAGAGTTGAGAGTTCTAAAGGTAAAAGTAGAGACAAAAAAAGTTGAGAGAAAAAAAAAAGAGCTTCATAATAAAGATGAGTGATGTGAGGAAAGCCCTTGAAGCGTAAAAGCCAGTGTTTTTTTTACTTTACAAAGAAACTTTATTCTTATCTAATGACTTGACTAACACACTTCCTAATGTTATTGTTTTTTTTATTGAAGGACTTTTAAGATGTCTTTACCTAGGAGCCAAGAGGACTACCACCATTGAGGGGCATTGAACATCAAATAGATCTCATTCCTGAAGCTCCCATTCTAAACAAGTCAACCTATAGGAGCAACCCTGAGGAGACCAAGGAGATCCAAAAGCAAGTTGAAGACCTACTTTCAAAGGGATATATGAGGGAAAACTTAAGCCCTTGTGTTGTGCCTATGATCTAAGTGCCTAAAGAAGATGGAACTTAGAGGATGTGCATGGATTATAGGCCAGTCAACAAAATCACTACAAAATATAGACATCTCATTCCTAGATTAGCTAACATGCTAGATGAGTTGCATGGATCCACTATATTGTCTAAAGTTGATCTTAAAAGTGGTTACCATCAAATTAGGATGAAAGATGGGGATGAATGGAAGACTGCCTTTAAAACTAATTTGGGTCATATGAGCAGTTAGTGATGCCATTTGGTTTATCTAATACTCCTAGTACTTTTACAAGACTCATGAATCATGTTATAAGGGAGTTCATTGGAAAGTTTATAGTTCTTTACTTTGATGACATCCTAGTATATAGTAAGAGCATGTTGATCATCTAAGGCATGTGTTAGAAACTTTAAGAGCACAAAAGTTTTATGCCAATCTTAAGAAGTGTTCCTTTTGTACGAACCGTGTGATATTTCTTGGTTTTTTTGTGAGCTCAAAAGGTGTGGAGGTTGATCAAGAAAATGTAAGGATCATACAAGAGTGACTAATATGCTCATATTTAGCTATGTTTTCGATATATTGTTTCCTTGTATTTGTTTGTCTTTTTGTAGGTCTATGTTAGATTTGGTGCTTAGTTGGTTCATATTTTATTTTTAAGTTATATTTTAGCTTCATTTGGGTTAGGAAGGGATTCTACAAAGTTTTGGAGCTGAATTGCAAGTTTCGGAAAATTTTAGGGTGGACACACCTTTCAAAATGCCCATGTAGTGCCTTACTTGCCCTCTTACATGCCCGTGTCTAAGCTACATGTGCATGAGTCAAATCGTGTCATTAGTTGGCAAGATTTTAAGTTCCAGGTGAGTTACACAGTCATGTACCAAACTGTGTTTAACTGCTATTAGGGTTTTTTTGGGTTATTTCATGAAAATAGAACAGAGAGCTAGGGAGAGGTGGAAAAACACAAAAAGATAAGAAAGTTTTCAGGGAAAAAGGCTACTAGAGGTAATTCTAATGATCAACACCAATTAATGCACACTGAATCAAATATTTCTTATAGGATAAGCAATTCAGAGATGGAGACTTTTTTTCTTAGCTTTTTTTTTTTCATTCTGTTGTGTTTATTTTATGGCACTATGAGCTAAATTTTCCTACTCATGCTTAAATTAGATGAATCCTAGGATGATTTTTGTGATTGTGATTACTTTTAGGTTTAATATGATTGTGCTTTTCTTGTGATTTATAAAATGTTCTTTGATGCATTGATTAATAGTAGCTAGCCTATTAATTCAATGTTGGATGATGAACATATAAAGGTAGTATTTGGTGTTTTGTTATGGATCACCATTAGATGAAAAGGATAGTTTCGTAATCAGGAGTAATAGTTGCAATATAATACCTTCAGACTAGGGTGAAAACTAATAGTGGGTCGTTGGACTAGTAATGCATTCATAACGAGTGTAGTATGCCTAAACACCCTATCGGTGACTTATGAATAGAGGTTAGTGAACAAAAATAATAAGGAGCTAATATAAATTAAGTAGTAATCTATGGTCCAAGGCAATCACAATCCTATTAAACCAAAGTGAAAGCAACACACGGGATTTGTAGGGTGATTCGATTCTAAGTGTAAGGTATCTTATTATTGATTGTTTGAATTGTTTTTCGACTATCGACAGTTAGTTGTTAATTATTTTTACTACAATAGTTTAGTTTAGTTAATTTGTAGTAGTTAGTTAAACAAACATCCTTTAATTGTTAGGAAGATAAAAAAGAAAGGTTGAATATGGTAGACAAGCTCCCGTTCTTTAAAGAAAATGATCTTGGCACTTGCCATTGCTTTACTTTGATGATATGTATGCTTGCCTGTGAGTTCACATATTTATGACTATAGAGAGATTTGACACATCTGCTATTCATTAGTGTAGTGCAAAAGTTTGTGTGAACTATTTAGCCATACCAAGCTTTTAGCGCTGTTGCCAAGGAACATTTGTTGAGATTTCTACTTGGAAGATTGATCTTTATTAATCTAGCCATTTATTTGATTTTAGTATTTTTCTTTGAATTTTTAGTTATTTTTAGTTAACTGACTTTTTCATCCTTTCTTGTAGGAATTTTAGTATATGACTCGTAGTTAGCCTAGTGAAGTTATTGAAGTGGATCTAGAAATTGAGAGGACCTTGAGGAAACTTTTGTGTATAGGGGGTACTTAGTCACAACCATTACATCCTGAGGTGGAGCAGCAAGGTGAAAATTAGGAACAAGTATTCATGGAAAACTATAATCAAGCAAGGATTACATCAAAATATGCTAAGCCTTCTCTTGAAGGGATGGAATCGAGTATTGTTAAACCTCCTGTTAATGCCAATAATTTTGATATCATGTCAAATATTATTCATATGGTGCAGAATTGTGTTCAATTTAATGGTTTAGCAGATAAGGACCCTAATGCTCATATTGCTAGTTTCTTAGATATTTGTGATACTAATTAATGGAGTTAGTGAAGATAGCATTTCGTTAAGGTTATTCTCATTCTTGTTGAGAGGAAGAACTAAGCCATGTTTGACTTCAATGAAGACCCAATACAGCACCCAGTGCCTTTGTAATGCTTAAAACATTGTTATACATATAAACCACTAATTTTGTTTAATAACTTGCATCCAAAGACAAATAAAACACTAAAAGCAACATATACAAGATACATACACATAAAATAGGAATTAGCACACACACCCAAACAGAGAAGCACACAAACACACACACACCACATACACATGGTTTTCTTTACATAGCAAGCATGATTTCTTGTCAAATTCTTCATGTGATCACTTTGATTAGGTTCAATTAACATAGAGATCCAAGTGATTGATCAAGCTTGGCCCAACTTGAACCAAAACCTTATGCTTTCCGAAGGCAAACTAGCTAGCTTACCATAGTGTTTTATGCACACATAGCCCATTACATAGCCTCTAGGTTCCTTTGGTTTAAGCCATCACCTAGAACAGCTTTTCCCTCCAAATTATAGGAGAAGAAGCTTTATACGGGTGCTCACCTATGGCTGAAATAGTAGTAAGGAAGCTTAATCACACATCCTTGAACACAAGCATCAAACGTGGACACCACCATGAACTAGTCTTGCACCATCATGCTTTGCATTCACCTTGTGATAGCCAAAGAACCATCTCCTCTCCCAGTGCGTACTTCCTGCCAAAAGTATGATCAGGAAGCCTGGCATCACCCGAAAGAGACACTATCACTGACCTTGGAAGGAACGAAGCCAAGCACCCCGAACTCGGAACTTCGGCAAGAATGCCAGGGATCGCAAAGATGGTGCCGGCTCCCTCGGGGGACCGAACGGATCGCCTTCGGATTCAGAGAATTAGCTATCGCAAACAGAAAGGAATCTCCCCAAAGGTGGAACCTCCGAACAATGGAACCCCCCAAAAGCACGAGCATAACTCCCGAAGAAGGGCGACCGTGTCAAAGAACGACCTCACCTAGAAGACCTCGGGAGTACGGCGTGAGCATTTAAGGAGCCTCAGACATGCCGCCCACAGACGCTACATGTCACCTCAAACGGCGATTTGACACACCGACGCCGTTCAGGTCTTGTCACGACCTGTCTCGGTTCAAGACTCAATGAGCCTGTCACCAACTACTCACCCCCTTCGCCCAGAAACTTAGAGAGCATCCGACCGAACACGTGTCGTCATCTGAACGGGCTGGGCTTCTCTATAAATACCAGGGAACAGACCCTGGCAAAGGGTTCGACTCCTCCTCCTTGAGAAAATACAGGCAAGCCCACTAAAAACTCTAGTGCTTCCCCCTTACCTTCTCAGGAAACTGACTTGGGCGTCGGAGGCTCCTCCCCGAAAAAGCACCCCGGGGACCTCCTAACCCTCTTCTCTGAGCTTTTCAGGCACATTCCCCTGGGAAACCTCAACTCCAGACGCTCTCCTTCACAGGAAGTCCTCCCGGAAGTCACCATGCCTTCCAGTGAAGATGTCTCAGGGCATCATTTGGCGCCGTCTGTGGGAACCCATCCTCGGGTCGCCGTCGTTGAGACTCGGCGTTCTAAGGACAAGGGACTCCCGAGGTCCCCGTCCGCGCCTGAAGTCCAACCGGCCACTGAGCAAGCCCTCCCAGGGACTTCCACGCCTGAGGAAGAGCGTCCTCTGGTCATAACCATGAGCTTTCTGCGCGACTTTCAACGTTCTGTTGTGGCTGAAATGACACAACAGATAGACCGAAGGTGGCCGCAACAAGCTCAAGCCCAAAGGCCTCCTTCGCCAGCACACCCTCGGGAAAAAAGTCCCAAACCAACCCATCGTAGTTCGGGATGCGGAGACCCACGAGAGGAGTCTTCAACGGAAAACATGCCCCTCGGGGCATGGCTCGCGGGACAAGCAGGGTCAAGACGACCCAAAATCACACACAGGAGGAGCCAGTCACCTGAGGCGAGGTCCCCATCCCCTCAGCGCCGAACTCACTCTCCGAAGAGGCACCGACAATCTCCCCTCCCAGAAGAAGAACCTAGCGCCACGATCCTTATGGAGAAGATATTGGCGAGGTTGGACAGAGTGGAGAAACAGGTGGCCCGCAAACCCGTCTAGGCTAGGCTGTCTGGAACCTTTTGTGGGGATGAGTCCCCATTCACCCAAGATGTAGTTGAGGCAGCCATGCCAGGTGACTTCAGAGTACCTCGGCTGGAAACTTATGATGGCCGTACTGATCCACAGGCCCATCTGACCAAGTACAGACGCAGCATGATGATGCACGGTGCCGACGACGCTACCTTGTGCAAATGTTTCGAGGTCACTCTCACTGGGCCAGCAACAGCCTGGTATAATTCATTGGCCCCAGGAACCATCACGGAGTTCCAGGAGTTATCCACAGCCTTCACGCAGCAGTTTATCGGAAGTCGGCCAACGGTGAAGATACCGGTTCAGATGTTCGACATAGCACAAAGAATTGGAGAGACCATCCGCGACTATGTCGAGAGATTTAACAGAGAGGCCTTGATTGTCCCAGACTTTCGGCCCGAAGTACGCATCCTCGCGATGACACGGGGCCTTCGGAGGGACTCACAGCTGTTTTACGAATTCTCCAAGGACCCCCCGGACACGCTGGGCGAATTTTACCGAAGGGCCGAACAGCACATGACAGCCGAAGAACTGAGAATGGGCGGACCGAAGTCCGATCACACCCGGGCCGAAGGGTCCAACCAGCAAACCCGGTATCCCACCGAACAGGCAGGCCGACCATGGAGAACGAGAGGAAGGAAACTCCCCATTTTCACACCCCTGAACACCACAAGGACCAACATCCTCATGACAATGGAAAGGCAGGGAACTCAGGTTCAGCGGCCACGGGCCATGACCGCCGACAACAGAAAGAATATGAAGAAGTTCTGCCAGTTTCATCGCGACCACGGCCACGACACCGAAGACTGCTTCCAATTGAAAAAGTATATAGAGTCGCTGATAAAACAGGGCCAACTTCGGCGTTATCTGCGCATGCCTTCCCCGAAAGGGAGAAAAGAGGAGGAAGGAAAGGCAGAAGATGAGGACTACGACTCCGACAGGCGGAGAAACCGAAGTCCGAAAAGGCGCCCCCCACCTCCAGCGGGAATCATACAAACAATTACGACGGGACTGCCATCCTCGGAAAGAAAGAGGAAGGCCAGAGAAATAGCAGTCATGGAGTATCAAAGTCCAACAAAAAAGCTGGCCCGAAAGGATGGTTCCGCCGTCATTTTTCCCCATGACGACCCATTATTGATCATGGCGAGAATAGGAAACTGGGACGTCAAGAGAGTGCTGCTTGACGACGGATCAAATGCCGATGTCCTGTTTTCACACTTGCTGCCGAGGTTGGGTGTATCTAGCAGCAACCTCAAGCCCGTCACCTCGCCTACCTTCGGGGTAGGTCCGTCCGAACTGCCCGTCCTCGGATGGATCGATCTCCCTTTGATGCTGAAAGGGACTTCGGTGATTGGGACAGCAGAGTTGTACGCCTCCACAATGGCAAGGTTCATCGTTATGGATGTCCCTTCATCGTACAACGCCATCCTTGGAAGACAGACACAGGGAAACCTGCACATTCGCCCTGATGTCAAGTACTTAACCGTCACTTTCGCCGCCAAGGATGGAGATGCGGAAATCTTCATAGATCAAGGCGAAGTAAGGAAGGTGTTCGTCAAAACACGAAAGGCTCCAGCAAACAACTTCGCGCAAGCTGTGGAAGCAAAAGTGCCAAAAAAGGGCGAGGCAGAGAATCCCGCGAAGGCGGAAATGGAAGAAGTAGAACTTGTCCCAGGCCAAAATACCCGAATAGGGAAAAACTTGGCCGAAGGTGACAAGGAAAAACTTGTATCTTTTCTACTGACAAATAAAGATCTGTTTGCCTACTCGCCGAAAGACATGCCAGGGGTAAACCCTGACATAATTCAACATAGCCTCAAAGTAAGTCCGGAAGCAAAGCCTGTCCGGCAAAAGAAGCGAGGCATCTCAGTTCATAAAAGTAACTTTGTCAAAACCGAAGTCCAACGACTGTTAGAAGCCGATGTCATCAGGGAGGTCAAGTACCCTGAATGGTTAAGCAATGTGGTAGTTGCCACAAAAGAAGGAAGCAGCAAACTCCGGATGTGCATCGACTTCAGAAACTTGAACGATGCTTGCCCGAAAGATTCATACCCTCTCCCACCGATAGACCAATTGGTAGACTCAACTGCCGAATACGGGCTCCTAACTTTCTTAGACGCCTTCAGTGGGTATCATCAAATAAGGATGGACCCTGAAGATGAATAAAAAACCGCCTTCATCACCGAGGGAGGAACATACTGCTACATCAGGATGCCCTTCGGGCTCAAAAACGCAGGAGCCACCTACCAGAGGTTGATGAGCAAGGTCTTCAACGACCAAATAGGGAGAAACATGGAAGTATATGTGGACGACATGATAGTCAAAAGCAAACTGCCTGGCGACCACGTCGCAGATCTAAAGGAAACTTTCCACCAGCTCAGAACCTTCGGGATCCGCCTTAATCCCGAAAAGTGCATCTTCGGAGTGACCTCGGGAAAGTTCCTTGGGTACATGGTATCAGAAAGAGGCATTGATGCCAACCCAGAAAAAATTAAGGCTCTACTCGAGTTCCGAACTCCTGCCACAATAAAAGATGTGCAGAGGCTCACCGGAAGGATAACCTCCCTCAGCAGGTTTATTTCCAGATATGGAGACCGGTGTCGACCATTCTTCAAAGTCCTCACTAAGGCAGCAAAAAAGGAGGACAACCTCGGGAGTAATGACCATCCTTGGGGTGAAGACTGCCAAAAGGCCTGGGAGGAACTCAAAATCTACTTAGCCGGTCTGCCCACTTTGCGGCAACCTCGCGAGGGAGAGCCCCTCGTGTTATACCTCACCGTCACAGAAAAAGCCGTAAGCTCGGTCCTTGTGAAAGAAGAGGGGGTGAAGCAATGGCCAGTCTACTACGTAAGCAAGTCCCTGCATGGCGCCGAAGTCAGGTACCCTCTGTTGCAAAAAGCTATATATGCCTTGGTGCTAGCAGGAAGAAGGCTGCGACCATATTTTCAGGCTCACCCTATCATCGTCCGAAGCAGTCTACCTCTGCGCGATGTCATGAGAAAAGTTGATCATTCAGGAAGGCTTTCCAAATGGTGCATAGAGCTTGGCGAACACGACATCACTTATGAACCTCGAAAAGCCATAAAAGCTCAAGCTCTGGCAGACTTCATTGCCGAAGTACCCACCACCGAAGATAGCCATCCAGATCCAAGCGAAGGTGAGCCAGAGTGGACTTTGTACGTCGACGGAGCCTCGGGGTCCGAACACCAGGGAGCTGGGGTAATTATCAGAGGTCCCGAAGGCCTTGAAGTAATGAAGGCTATTAAGTTCAGCTTTAACGTCACCAACAATGTGGCTGAATATGAAGCCCTCATAGCAGGACTGCGCCTAGCCAGAAGAATTGGCGTGCGAAATCTAAAAGCCCACAGCGATTCCCAGCTAGTAGTTCGGCAAACGGCAGGAGACTATGGGGCGAAGGACCCAATCTTGGCAAAATATCACGAACTGGTGACAAAGCTCATTCGAGAGTTCGACACCATACGGATCGAAAACGTACCTCGACGGGATAACGCCGAAGCAGACTGCTTGTCGAAGTCAAAAACATACACCGAGGTACTAAGCCGCCCGAGCATTGAAGTACTGAGCATAGTAACTTCGGAAAAAGGCTGGAAAGACCCGATAAAAAGGTATCTTGCGAACAACGCGCTCCCCGAAGACCCCATCGAGGCTGCAAAAGTGCGAAGATGCTCCGGGCGATTCTTCCTAATAGGCGAAGAACTGTATCGGCAGGGATATGCAAATCCTTTACAGAGGTGTGTTGGCGAAGAGGATACTGAAATGATCCTCGAAGAAGTCCACGAAGGCGCTTGTGGTTCACACATTGGAACCGACGCCCTGGCGGCAGTAATACTGCGCCAAGGATACTTTTGGCCTACCCTGAGAAAGGACGCTAGGCAGTTCGTCCGAAAATGTGGTAACTGCCAAAAACACGCAAATATCCAGAGGACACCCTCGGAAATGGTGACTTCGGCTGACTATCCCTGGCCCTTCGCAGTCTGGGGCATAGACCTCATAGGACCACTCCCAACAGCGCCTGGAGGCATGAAATTCTGTGTAGTAGCAGTAGACTATTTCTCCAAATGGGTCGAGGCAGAACCGTTGGCTACTATCTCGGCAAAAGAAGTGCAGAAGTTCGTATGGAAGAACATCGTATGCAGATTTGGCATACCAAGGGTACTAGTAGCTGATAATGGATCCCAGTTTATAGACAAAGGGTTCCAGGAATTTATCAGTGACCTCGGAACAAAAATGCACTTCGCCCCAGTAGCTCACCCCCAAAGCAATGGGCAGGTAGAAGTATCTAACAGGACCATAAAAGATGGTCTGAAAAAGAGGCTGGGGGAAGCAAAAGGGAAATGGCCAGGAGAGTTCCAAAGTGTACTGTGGAGCTACCGAACAACACCCCGAAGAGCAACAGGGGAAACGCATTTTTCACTCATTTTCGGTATGGAGGCCATCATCCCAATCGAGGTAGTGCAACCATCAATCCGAGTACAAGTTTTTTATGAAAGTAAAAATGACCTCGGCCTAAGAACCAAGCTCGACCTCGTCGGGGAACACAGAGAAATAACGGAGCTGAGAAGAAAAGCTTTTCAGCAGAGAGTGGCCACGGCTATAAACTTGCGTGCCAGGCCAAAAGGAATAAAGAAAGAAGACCTCGTTCTCCGAAAGGCTGAATTTGCACCTCGTAGGCCATCCCACGGTGTATTTCGTGTGAACGGGGAAGGCCCCTATCTGATCCTTGCCGAAGTACGAAAATGGGTGTACAAGCTCGGCGATTCCGAAAGTATAGAATTAAAAAATACGTGGCATTCGGACTCCTTGAGAAAATTCTATACTTAGGATCTCGGCGAAGAAGATTGTGCTGTACAAGTTAGAAAAATTCTCTAAGTACGAAAGTTTCTTAGCCAAAAAGTCTTAAGCATAAGAGGTGCAAAATTCCGCAAAAGTGGCCGACCAGATAAAATTTTCTGAAGTCTCTTGAGTGAACGTGTTCGGGACAATGGAGAAAACCTGGCAAAAGACTTAGCCAAAATTCTTGGGCATAAGTTGTACAAGTCAAGATTTCATGAAGAAGGTCGCCATGCTAAGTACAGATAAGGTCTTTCGAAGTCTCTTGAGCGAATGAGTTCGGGACAAAGGGAAACGAAAAATCTCGCAAAAATACTTAGCCAAATTTTCTAAAAAAGTCTTTTATTAAGATAAATTTGCTTACAAAGAAGGAAGATTGCCAGAAGAAGAAGTACAAAAGAAAAGGAAAATAAGGCAAAGGGCCCTAGAACAAACTAAGGATTCTCGGCGTCCCGGGAACCACCAGCTCCTGCGTGCTTCTCCACAGCCTTCGGCACCGAAAGCGAAGGGGGCAGGTTCAGATGCTCAATCTTGGACCAAGACTACCAAGGCCCCTCGGGAATGTTCAGAGCCTCTAAAAAAGAAAGGTCCAAGTCTGGGAACCTTTGAAGAACTTGATACTGAGCGAGGCAAAACCCGTCCTGAAAACCAACTTTGGTCATCTGGTCGGATTTGTCCTTCTCGACACCAAGGTCTTCAAGGTCCTCCTTCAGATCCGCGACCTTCTTCTTCAGCGCCTTCATCTTCTTCTTCTCCGACTCGTTCTTCAAAGACTCGACCTCGGCTTGAAGCGTGGCTTTCTCATCAAGCACCTTCACCAGAAGAGCCTCAGATTCCGACTTCTCCTTTTGAACTGCCTCGTTCGCCGAAATCAGCTCTACCACCTGGGAGCCGAGGTCAGAAATCTTCTGGGAGGAGTCCTTCAAAAGTTCTTCCTTTTCCTTCAGGAACTCCTCTCGAATGGCAGCAACCTCCTTTTCTGCAGCTTGAGCCAGCTGCGCGTTCTGTGTGGCCACTTCCGAGCACTTGGCCTTATATTGGTCTATGGTGCCTAAGGCCGAGGCTTGGAACAGCGCCTTCCTTGCCACCCGAACTCTGAGGAAACTGGCGTACCCCAGCGGCTGCAGAGAAACAAAGACAAAGTTAGTAAGGCAAAGAAGAAGAGGCAGACATTTGGAGGAAATCAAAAGGAAAAACACAAAGGCGAGAGGCGTACCTGGGCAGCGTGCTCAGAGACCTTCGCAGCAAGGGAGTCATCGTCAGGGTGAGCGTCCGCGATGGCCTTGAAGGAGGCCTCAGTAAGCACCCCCTTTGAGATCTCCTTAGCCATTTGCTGGCAGTCTCCGGAGTACAAATTCATGTCCTCCGTAAACGTCTAGAAAGGCTCCTTCGGGACCTTCCCCT
This sequence comes from Aquilaria sinensis, assembly GCA_005392925.1. Taxonomy (NCBI): domain Eukaryota; kingdom Viridiplantae; phylum Streptophyta; class Magnoliopsida; order Malvales; family Thymelaeaceae; genus Aquilaria; species Aquilaria sinensis. The sequence goes on from SMDT01003367.1 coordinate 240,243, forward strand.
TCGGGATATGGGCATCCCGAAGGGCCCGCTTTCGGGCGTGCTCGGCCACCCAACCCGGAGATGATATCTCCCCTGAATGGCAAAAACAAAAAATTGGTCAAGGCAAGAAAATCTCGAAGCCCACAAAAAAGAAAGCACCACCGTTTGATAGAAAAACAAACCTGCTGGCACCTCGACGACATCGTCGACGGAAGCCGAGCCTCCTCGGTAGAAATCCCCTTGCCCTTGCTTTTACGTCGCTCTTCGGCAGAAGGGCCCTCTACCAAAGCATCCAGAAGAGTCACCGAAGGAGTGGGACTTTGACCAGTGAGGTCAGCAACGACCTCAGCCAGCGGGACAGCAGTAGCCTCGGGCTCTTCGCCCACCTCCTCGGGAATCTCTGGGAGATGAGGGGGCGTATCCTTCTTCGCCCGTTTGGCCACAGATGGCCCAGGCCCAGACGTTTTCCGTCTTCGGGAGACGGCCTTCTTCGTCTGCTCACCTTTCTCGGATTGCCCGAGGAAAAGCGATTTGTAGAAGGCAGCAGTGTCGTCGCCCATCTCTGAAAAGGAAAGAAGACATCAGTGTGAGTCCAGGGTAAAAATATAGAAAAGGGATTTGGAGATAACTTACTTTCATAAAAAATTTCGTAAGACTCTTCCTTCCGAAGAAGATTCACCAGCCAGGAGTCTTTCACGGCAATGGCAGGAGCTGGCATCCCGAGGTCCGTCTTGTGCTCCTTTACCATCTTTAGCTCCCGAAGGACCTCTTCGATCATCAAGTTCCAGTTAATGGGAAAGGGGTAAAGAGGGCGCGAAGGGACCTCGGAATCCCAGTCGGAGACAGCTCGGATCCGTCTGTCGAAGTCCGTGAAGATAGGTGCCAACTCGGGAGTCAGCAATATCCTCAAGTCAACGACGTCCATCTCCAGCTTTCCCCGAGCCCATTTGGTCGAAACATGCGACCAGGCCTCCTCCTTCTTCAGAAAAAAAAACTTTTGTTGCCACCCTCGCCAGCTGTCCTTGTTGGCAAAGGTGAACTTATATTTTTTGCTCTCTGATCCCCGAGGTAGCATAAAGTAGAAGCCACACTTTAGGACCACGAAGAGCTTATAATACTGCAGAAAAAGAATGAAGTGGGGTTCTATTTTAAAAATGCCACACATACAAAGAAAGATGTTGAAGTAGTAGTACGAGTTTGGTGGAAGTTGGTTTATGGCAATGCCATGGAAATCGCAAAACTCGCAAACCATCTTCGGCGGAGGGTACCAAAGTCCGGCCTTCAGCTGGGCTCGGAAAACGGTAGCCTCGTCACTACGGTTTGAAAAACTGAATTGGTCAGAACGTGGCAACCTAGTAGTGGCATAGGAGGGAAGGAAGAACTTCTTCTTCCATTTCTCTAGTTTTGCAGGAATGGTGCAACAAGGATGACAAAGAAGAGGCTGCCAGCTCTCGGGGATAGGCATGATTGGCTGAAAAATGAGTTCGAAAAAGCTTGAAAAAGCAAAAATCAGAGGACTCTGGAGATCAAAAACCCACCGAATGATTTGCCAAAATCTGGATTTGAAAACGCTGTCATGAAAGGTGGCCGGAAAAAACCCCGTTAAACAGCACCGCCGCGAAAAGCAAGGAAGAAGGCAGGAGCACTTGAAAGACAGAAGAGAGCAAAAGGAGAAGCAAAAGGGGTTATGAAAGAACAAAAGTATATATAGGCCGAGGGGGGATAAGCGAAACGGCATCATAAATGCTACGCAAAGGCAAGAAGTCGCCATAGTTGCTTACTAAGCATAAAAAGGCACGCTCGCTGTAACCGATGCAACCCCAGCCAATAAAAAGCTGCCACGTGTCAGCCATCGCGCCAAAAGGGGGACACGCCTTCTGACAGACGGCACGCCGCTCTAGACTGACACATCTGGTTACGAGACGCGATGTTTCACAACCTACAAAAGTAAAGAAGTAGGTTACCCCGGAGACACCAAAAAACGAGCTATGTTTGAACAACCTGTGTCTTCGGACAAAAGGTGCACCTTCGGCAAGAGTGCTATACCCAAGGCCCCGAAGTACTCCCTTTGAAAGCTGCCAAACCGAAGTTCCCACTTCGGCTTTCTGGAGGGGGGCTTGTGATAGCCGAAGAACCATCTCCTCTCCCAATGCGTACTTCCTGCCGAAAGTATGATCAGGAAGCCTGGCGTCACCCGAAAGAAACACTATCACTGACCTCGGAAGGAACGAAGCCAAGCACCCCGAACTCGGAACTTTGGCAAGAACGCCAGGGATCGCAAAGATGGTGCCGGCTCCCTCGGGGGACCGAACGGATCGCCTTCGGATGCAGAGAATTAGCTATCGCAAACAGAAGGGAATCTCCCTGAAGGTGGAACCTCCGAACAAGGGAACCCCCCAAAAGCACGCGCATAACTCCCGAAGAAGGGCGACCGTGTCAAAGAACGACCTCGCCCAGAGGACCTCGGGAGTACAGCGTGAGCATTTAAGGAGCCTTTGACATGCCGCCCACAGACGCTACATGTTACCTCAAACGGCGATTTGACATGCCGACGCCGTCCAGGTCTTGTCACGACCTGTCTCGGTTCAAGACTCAAGGAGCCTGTCACCAGCTACTCGCCCCCTATGCCCAGAAACTGAGAGAGCATCCGACCGAACACGCGTCGTCATCTGAACGGGCTGGGCTTCTCTATAAATACCAGGGAACAGACCCTGGCAAAGGGTTCGACTCCTCCTCCTTGAGAAAATACAGGCAAGCCCACTAAAAACTCTAGTGCTTCCCCCTTACCTTCTCAGGAAACTGACTTGGGCGTCGGAGGCTCCTCCCCGGAAAAGCACCCCGGGGACCTTCTAACCCTCTTCTCTGAGCTTTTCAGGCACATTCCCCTAGGAAACCTCAACTCCAGACGCTCTCCTTCACAGGAAGTCCTCCCGGAAGTCACCATGCCTTCTAGTGAAGATGTCTCAGGGCATCACCTTGTTTTTATCCTTCCTTGCCTCCTTTCTTTCCAAAAAGGGTTTGGCCATGTATTAAAGGGAAATAAAATAAGAAGAAAGCAAGAAGATAACAGCTTTTAAAGAATCCCAAAGTTGATCTGCCATATTGGTCTAGGTTTTGGCTAACTAGTTGTTTTTGCCTTTAGTTCTTGTTTCTTTCCTTTCTTTTTGGTGGTCTTTAGCAGGGCTTAGTTTATGATCATAGGCAATAAATGTGCTAGGAACCTGCTTGGAAATAGCTAAGAAGCTTCCTTTGAAAACTAGGTAGCAAACAGTGCCAAATGACCAAGCCACCAAGTCTTTTAACTAGTTTAGCCTTTCTTTTATTTTGTTTTTGTTTCAATTCTTTACAAGTCATTAGCCAAAAATGTTGAGGTCATGAAGCTACCAAGAAATAGCTAGGAAGTTGCAATGAATTAGCCCTGAAGACCACAAGTAGAAAAGGTGGTTGAATGACCAAGCGGCCATGGACTCTAGGCAAATTTTTTGTCAAATCTTCCTCCAAGCAACTCAACTCCTTTAAGAATTTATTTTTTCTTGCTTTACTCTTCAAGTGGCACATATTAAACACCCACTTCACCAATTTATTTGGTCAATTAGGCCCTCAAACTTTGAATTAAACATAAGTGCACTTTAGAGTGCATCCGAGAACACCTTAGTGTTCTTTGAGGTGTTTCTATGGTTTCCTTGTGTTTTCCACCTTCTCTTACCCCAAATTATAGCCTTCATTCTCATTTAAATGATAAGTATCAGTCTCATGCAGTCCCTTTGAAGACATTAGGCTTTAGAGCCTTCATAAGCACATGGTTGCACACAAAGGTGCACTTAAGAGTTCTCTAGTGCACTCTAGTGTCCTTGTCATTTTTCATAAGTCCATCACATTTCTTGAGTTTATGTGGCTGCCCTCATTGGTATCCCAACCTTAAGCATTGAGCTCACACAATTTCCTTTAGTGTTTTAGGCTTTAAAGCCCTTAAGTCCACATGAATGAACACAAGGCTATGCTTAAGGGTCTCTTTTTGTGTCTTATCTTAAAGCACCTTGTTTACTTGGTTTCTTGGCCATGTTTGTTCTCAAATTTGAGGCCCCTTCTCACAATGCACTTGGTACTTGAGCTTAGCCTTATTTAGCCCATAACCATGCCACTTCCTCATCATCTCAACCTTAAGTGCCTTTGAGTACACTTAGAGCACTTTTAGAGCATTCTCATAAGATACTTGTCCTGTTTAGCTCTTGTTTCACACTTTTGACTTGTGTTGTTCACATATCCACATAATGTACCTTATGTGTACATTTCATCATAGCCCATGGCTTATACAAGTTACAGGCATGACATTTTTCCCTCCTTAAAAAATTTGGTCCTCCAAATTCTCAAGTAATGTAGGGAATTGCCATGGGTACCTTTTGAGCGTCTCAGCCTCTATTCCCAAGTAGTTGCTTGCTTAGTTGCTTGCTTTGAATGGTGAGGCCATAGGACTTTTACCGTGTTTATCCACTTACTTCTCAACTTCCTCACATCCTTCGCTAAAACCATTATAGGTTCTTCTTCATAAGAGAGGTTGGGGGTCACTGAGATATCAGAAGCTGGTATAGCTTGTTGTGGTTCAGATAGATATCTCTTAAGGATACTAACATGAAAGGTATCATTTATGTGACCCAACTCTGGAGGTAAATCCAGCTTATATGCCACATTACCAATTCTGGCCACTATTGGAAATAGTCTAATGTACATAGGGGCTAGCTTACCCTTCTTTCCAAATCTTATAACTCCTTTCATAGGAGAGACTTTAATCCAGAAATAGTCCCATACTTGGAACTCCAAGTCTCTTCTCCTTCTTTGATTGACATAGGCTTGCTCTTTATCATTAGTAGCCTTGATCCTTTTTTGGATCATCTTGATCATTTCAGTGGTCTATTAAATTAGGTCTAGCCCTATTTCAACTGCATCCTTATGATCTTGCCAACAATGCGGAGTAACACACCTCCTTCGATATAAAGCTTCATAAGGTGCCATTTTTATTACTGAATGATAGTTGTTATTGTAAGAGAACTCTATCAAGGGTAAAAGTTGATCCCATTCTCCTTTAAAGTTTAGTACACAACAACGTAACATATCTTTAAGAATTTGTATGGTCCTTCTATTTGTCCATCAATTTGGGGTGGTAAGCTGAACTTAGTTTCAGTTGAGTACCTAGTGCCTAATGTAGTGATTTCCAAAATCAAGACATAAACCTTGGGTTTCTATCTGAAACTATGTCATCTGAGAAGCCATATAATCTCATTATTTCTTTAATGTATAGTCGTGCCAGCCTATCTAGAGGATCTGTGAGATTAATAGGCAAGAAATAGGCTGACTTTGTAAGTCTATCCACAATTACCTAGATAGTATCATGCTTTCTCCTTGTCATGGGCATGCTTGCCAAGAAATCCATAGATATGGAGCCCCATATTCTTTTATGTATGGGAAAATTTTGGCCCCTAGTTTTTGGTGTTCAACTTTCACTTGTTGGCACACTACACATTTGGAAACAAATGTGAAGATTTCCCTTTTCATGTTAGGCTATCAAAAGTCATCTTCATAGTTCCAGGGTGTATGCTCATCTTACTATAGTGAACTTCCTTCAGAATTTGTTTTTTTAAACAATACTAATTTAAATAAATTCTATCTTGGAAGTACAACAATCTTTATGTATAAGAGAACCCTTAGAATAACTTTCCATGCCTTTGCCCAGATATTCTAGTAAGATCTTTATCTTGTTGTTGTGCATTTAATATTTCAGCTTTCCAAGTCGACTGAATAGTCACTACTTTTAATTGGGCTTGTTCCCATCTTAGCCACCTGTTAGCCAAACAAGTTAGGCTGTTAAGTTTATTAGGCTCTTTTTCTTCATGTTTCAAGATGCCTGTGTATTTTCTGCTTAAGGAATCAACCACCTTATTAGCCTTGCCTTCAGTGTTCTCAATGGCACAGTCAAAATCTTTAAGATACTCAAGCCCCCTTCTCTATCTCATAGTCAACTCTTTTTGAGTGAAGAGATACTTGAGACTTTTATGATTAGTGAAGATCTGGAATTCATTACCTAGTAGGTAATGTCTCCACTGTTTCAAGGCAAAAATTACAGCTGTAAGTTCTAGATCATGTACTGGATTAGGCAGTATTAACATAAGAGTGGAAGTGAGCTTGTATTTAAGCCCCTGAAAGCTTTTTTTACACCCCTTGGACCATTCAAAATTTTGCCCCTTTCTTGTTAACTTGGTTAAAGGAGCTGTCATTACAGGAAATTTTGGCACAAATCTTCTATAATAGTCAGCTAGACTTAAGAAGCTTTTTATTTCTCTGACATTCTATGGTTGCTTTCATTGTAAGATAGCTTCAATTTTTGTTGGGTCTATAGCCATACCTTGCCCATTGATCACATGACCTAAAAATTCAATTTAATTGGTCCAAAAATGGCATTTACTTACTTGGCCATATAGTTGGTGTTTCTTTAACACCTCTAGCACTAATCCCAAGTGCTTATTTACCTTAGTCCTTTCACAATCTAGGGCATAGAGCTTATAGGTCTACTCCTCACCACCCCATGAGGGGTGAAGTACTATGTGGCAATAGTAGATTATTTCACAAAATGAATAAAAGTGGAGCCATTGGCGTCGATATCAGCTAAGGAAATCCAAAAGTTCATTTGGAAAAACATTATATACAAATTTGGCTACTAGAGGATATTGGTGGCTGACAACGGAACTCAGTTCATCGATAAAGGATTCCAGAATTTCATCACCGACTTCGAGATCAAGATACATTTCGCTCTAGTAGCACATCCCTAGGGCAATGGCCAAGTTGAAGTCTTCAACCGAACCATCAAAGATGGTATGAAAAAATCGCTATGAGAAGCCAAACAAAAATGGCTAGGAAAGCTACCAAGTGTTTTATAGAGCTACTGGACTACTCCAAGAAAGGCAACTCAAGAAACCCCATTTTCCCTCGCCTATGGAACCGAAGCATTAATTCATGTCAAGATAGCGCACTCATCCTTAAGAGTACAAATCTTCAGTAAATAATCCAATGTTGAAGGCCTAAGAGCCAAACTGGATCTATTGGAGGAGCACAGAGAGTTAGCAAAACTCTAAAGAAGGGCATTCCAACAAAGATTGGCTACCTCTGCAAATCAGAAGGTTAGGCTGAAGGGAATAAAAGTGGGGGACCTAGTGCTCCGTACTACCAAGGTCAAGCCCTGTAGGCCCACACAAAGGGTGCTAAGGGAAAACTAGGAAAGACCTTATGTAGTCACCTCCAAAGTAAGGCTAGAAATCTTTAGATTGGCAGATGCCTTCGGAAATGAACTGAAAAACACATTGCACATAGATTATCTAAAGAGGTACTTCACTTAATTTGGCCAAAGTACAGTCCAATAGAGATAGGTGCTGAATGCGAAAAGTGCATGGAAAAGAAAAACTTTTATGGGAAGCTATAGGAAGACCTTGCCTAAACTTATAAAAATGAAAAAAATTCATACTATTGCCAAAACAAATGAAAAGGAAAAAAAGAAAAATGGGAGAGGAAGAAAATAGAGCTGATGCTCTAAAAAAACCCTAGCTATTTAGCCAAGCAATGGAATTAAAAATCCCAAAGAAATATTCTAACTCTAAAAGGTACACGAAAAGGCCAAAGGAATGACAATGCATCCCCAAAGCAAGTGGACACACTGATAAATCCTTCAAAATGCTAATGCTGAAGGGGCAAAGTACAAACGCAATAAGCAAGAAAAGACCGAATGAGCCGACAAAAAGGATAAGAAAGAAAGAAAAATAAACTAAGATTTATTATCATGAGGGAGGCTGATCTACAGCTAAAGTACAACTAGTCCATGAGATAGTAGCATGAAAGGAAAATGAAGATAATAATATAAAGGAGCAATGGATTCAAGGGCTCGACACCCGCAATGGTTTATGGTTTTTTCTTCCTCGTCTTCTTCCTCTTCCTCTTCGGTCCCTTTGTCGTCAAGCAGGCCATTAAGCTCCTCAAGATACTCATCTTTGGACCACGCCGATGCTTCCCCCTCAAACCTCTGGAAGGCATTTAAATAAGAAAGGTCAAGATGGGGTGCCTCTCCAAGACTTTGTGGCGAACAAGGCAAAACCCAACCCAAAGTCCTGAGATGGCGATATTGGTGATCTTTTGTAGTTCCTCCCCCATCCCTTTCTTTTCCAGCACCAACTCCTTGATCCTTAGCTTGGCCTCATAGAGCTTTTTTCGAAGGTCCTTCCTATCCTTCGAGTATCACTTCACCTTCCAATCAAGATCATCATGGTTGATCTTGATGATGTCAAAATCGATGGACACAAAAGAACACTGGTGGCGGAGGTCCTCAACATAAGAGTTGGCATCTTAAGAGATGGCCTTCACTTCTTCGCCAACCTGTTTCTTAAGTTCGGTGAGCTCAACGACGGCCTTGTACTTTAACTCGCAGAACTTAAAAGCCATGTCGGCAAGGGCCTCTCTGCCTTAGCTAGACTCTTTTCCCCCTTGTTCCAGATCTTCATCTACTTTATGATGAAATCTCTGAAGTACCCAGAGATGATGAAGAACTACCCCAAAGGAATGAGAAAAAAAAAAAGGTCATCGGTGATAGAAAATCAAACAAACAAAGCTAACAGTAAAGAGAATTGAAGGCCAAAAGGACCAACCTTGGTGGAGTAGTCTGTCGGTGCCACGACATTATGCCCCTCATTTGAGAGGTCTTTTGTAATCTCCTGGAATGTAGCGTTGGTGGTTACCCCTAGTAAAATTATGGAATCATCCTCCTGAATACATCTTGATCGAAAATGGACATATCCTCGGTCACATCCCAAATAGGCAATCTTGGGACAGCCCCCTTCGGCAGACACACATTCCTTTTGGCACTATGGGCCTCATGCTCTACCATCCACTCAGGTGCCGAAGTCTCCCCTAGATGGTCATGATGAAGTTCATTTATTACGTCAATTCTCAACCAATATTTGATCTAGTCATAAGTCGAAAAGTAACTGAAAAATATGGAAGTTGAAGTGACTGAACCATGTGGAGAAACCTCAACTTACTTGGAAGTGTTGTCACTGTCTGAAATCCAGATAGCATCTTCAACCACCACCTTCATTGCCTTGGCTTTCTTCTTCTCTCTCTACTTTTTGGCTGCTTGAGCAATCAAGGCTTCTTTGATCACTGATCATAATAAAGTTATGGCCGCCCGTGGACTTGGTGGGCGAGTAGAAATCTCTTTTCTAAGCTTCTCTACATCAGCCACCTCTAAGTCCTCTAGAGGAAAGATCTTAGTGTCCAAAATAGCCCTTCACTTGGGAACAACTTCTATGGCAGGAACATTAGTTGTTGAAGACACAGGACGAGCCTTCTTTGGAAGAGAACAGCCTAAATCCTTCCTTCTAGACTTTCACTTAGTCACTTTCTTGTTGTCGTCCTTTTATGCCTTGGCAAGGAACGCCTTCCGGTAGAATTGAGCACTGCAATCATCACCCATCTTTGGCAAAAAGAAGGCATCAGTATTAGTCACTGAAGGAGATAAGCCAAATTAAGAACAAAACTTATGAGAAACAAAGGCAGAATGAGAAAGATCCCCTTAAAGCAGTTGGACTAAGATAGGAACCTTTAAGGGATCTTTAGCAATGGGCTTTGACTTTGCCGAATGAGAGGGGTATATGTGTAGAACATGCAAAACATTGGCCGACATCAAGTTCCACTTAATGGGAAATGGGAAAGGATCAACTCCCTCAGACAAGTCCTCCCAGTCTACCACTGCCTAAATTCGAGCATCAAAATCATCAAAATACTTTTTCAACTTCTTGCCTAAAAGCATGGAAGGGTCATCCATGTCCACATCCAAACTTCCAGAATCATTGGCCGACATCAAGTACTATTTCTACCAGTTGTGCCAATCATCACGGGTGCCGAACACGAAAGAGTACTTCTTGCTTCCAGAACATCATGGAAGCATAAAGTAGAAATACCCCTTCGGTGCAATAAGCAGCTTGTAGTACTACAATAAGATTAGAAAATAAGGCGCAAGCCCAAAGATGCTACTCATGCATAAGTATGTGTTAAAGTGAGCATATGAGTTCGGAGGAAGCTAGTTGACTGTGATCCCATAGAACTCACAAAAGCCCTACACCACAAGATGAGAAGGATACTAAAGCCCGACCTTTAATTAGGTCTTGAAGACAATAATCTCGCCCTCACATTTCTCCTTTATTCAGCACCTGGACAACGACATTGGCAGGAAGAGAGTACTTTTTCTTCCATTTTGCAATCTTCTACGGCATTGTGCAACTAGGATAAGCTTCTAAAGACTCCCAGTTGGCCCTAGAAGTGATGGATGCCTCGGCCATTGATCTACTTTGGTAGAGGAGAAAAGAAAGGATCATAAACAAGGTCTACCTAAGACTGGAAAACTTCATCGAAAGATTGCTGGAAAACTAGGAGCACTCGAGAGCAGGAAAACAAGTGTGAGCAGAAAGCAAATGATGGATTTCCTGCTGGAGGGAAGAGGTTATTTATAGCCTCCAAAAAAGTGCGATCAAGTATTGCATTCAATGTAGATGTGAAAAGATGAAAATGCCGCTCTGCTTACTTCAAGCACGCTCTGCTCACTACACCAATTATTGAATGACAAATGTGCCTAAAAACCTAGAATCGAGGTAATGATTCATGAAATGACATAAAGCTGCCTGCTCAAGAACCAACATTGAAAAAATGTAACTCGTGCCAGTAAGATGAAATGATGTAACATATTTCTAGTAGAAATAATCGTTCCCTTGGGGAAGCCTAAATGATGCATCAGTAAGAAAAAGGAATATACCGAAGTAGGTGAGACTAAGGTAACACGTAGCAGATGGAGTAAAGCATCCATCGGCAATTTTGGCAAAAAGCATATGATGGCCACAGGCCATAAGGCCTTAAGGTTCGCTCGAGGTTCGTCTAGGGCTTAAATTCTATGGCCACACACCTCGACCTATGGTGAACCTACAGTTTGGCCTAAAGCCACTTGACTGAGGGACAAATCACCTACCTCAGCACCAACGTACCTTAATATAGAAAAATATCATTATAAAGCTACTCCCAGGTGCGTTCGAAATGCTCACCAATGTCTGTGTCAAAATAGCTGGTTACAGAGATAGGTGGAATGATATAGACCACTGTCCCCCAATCTTGCTGAACACGTGTAAGGCTGATCTAAGAGCTTCACCCCTGGGAACGAGTATATAAGGAACCACTCCCAAGTATGTTAAAGAGGCTATTCAGTTGAGCTTACTAAATATTCCTAGCTATATTGTTTTTTTACTTGGGTGTCGGAAAGTCCCCCAACCCCAAAAAACACCTTCGAGGATTCCCTTTGCCTCCTTTTTCTTGTGTCTTTCAGGGGTCATAATTGACCGGAGTACATCCATTAATAGAAGTCGATGTAGAGCTTAGACGACCGAGTTCCCGTAGGACACCAAACCAAAAGCAAAGAGTTTAAAGACCGTCATCGAGGAAGGCAACTGACAAACATGGGGCATAAGAAAATGAAAAACAAAACGCAAAAAACAAAACCTAAAGGTAAAATTAAGAAAGGAAAGTAATAAATCCCCTCATTTACTTGATTTTTTTATGAAAAAAAAAAAACAAGGAAAGTGCTTATGATTGCCAAAAAAGAGTAAAGAAGAAACATAGTAAAAAGCAAAATAGACAGTAAAAGGGGAGGGTAAGACCTTAACCTTTTATAGAGAAGTACAAGACCCTTCGTTTGCCTGCCACAGAAATCACAATCATTATGACTCTTTTGATGGATAAATAAATTTAAGCCATGTGGCACTGAAGAACTGCCAATGTTATCCACTTAGCCACATCCCTAATAGTGCATTAATTAGGCATCATTCACCTCCTCAATGAGCGTCAAACTAGGCATGTATCCATCTCCAGATAAACTACTCCAAAAAATCCCTAAGAGGATGATCTTCATCTTCACCTCTGTGATGATGTCATTTTATTGACCAAATAATGAGGCGTCACTCTAGTAACTGAGGTGTTACCTAAATAAGCACTGTAGCAACTAGAAGGTATTGCTCTTCCCATAAATGATGTTACTCCCTTCATTGATAAATAGCGATTCAAAGGATAAAGCTACATAATGATAATCAGCCAACAAAAAATGTAGGACCCAAACCCACATTTTATAATAGGAGGGGCTTATTAATATCGTATGGACCCTTAGATTGGCCTAAAAGGTTTAAACCGTGGCTATATAAAGGTGCTCAAACTTGAACAGCCCAATAGGCCTACTATGAGCTTAAGAAGGAAAATAACGATCAAGAACGCAGCTAAATCCCCCTATTATAGGATTTGTTATCTACATGATATTCCCATGATCCTCTACCAACCACTATAAAAGAGGAACCCATTGGTAATCCCAAGATACACGATATCAATTATACTTTCTACTTTGCTACTTCACTCTCTATACGAAGATACTGACTTGACCATTGAAGGATTTCCCCTGAGCACACATCCCATGCCTCTAACAACATCTTAAAGTGTAGGTTTTTTTATCCACTTCATCCCAGCATCAAGACCGGATCACCCAATTTGGTTGATAGTACTTTAGCTACAAGGGAGGTTTCTGGTGATAGCAATGATAATGGTATGGGTGGAGAAGAAATTGTAGAATTAAGGCATATTCGGTAGTTAGATCATGGTTTAAATTTTGCATTTGTAGCTATAAATCTAGTAATGTTGAATCCATCGATGAATGAATTGTGGAAATTAGAGGTAGCTCAAGTAATGGGGTAAGGCTCCTTTGCTACATTAGTCAAGGTTAGCAAGACCTATTTGCATGGAGATTCTAAATGATTTTGTCTTTTTGTCCCATAAACATTTTTCTTATCTTAATAGGATGCTCAATTCAAAATAAAGTACAAGATGAACAAATGATAGAAAAAGGTCTTTTAATTATAACAAAATGAACCTTAAATAAGTATCCAACTAATGTAGAAATTAATTTTATCAAATTCCACCACGCTTGTCCTTATGCAAACCAACTTGAGGCAAGTAACTCAATCAAAAAATTTGATGGGGTAAATTTTGCAAGTGCACAGGATAGTTGCATGACAAATTTTAAATTCAAAGAAAAACAAGGCATTGATCCTCGACAACAAAAATTCAATCGTTTATGAAAATATATTTAAAGAGTTGAAAGTAACAATAAATCAAAAGTAAATAAAATTAAACTAAATTAAAGGAAAATAAACATGAACTAGAAAGAAATAGATATGAGATAACTAAGGTTTGGACTCACCTAGTTAATGGTCTTCCAACTAATTTTTTAGGTTAATTTGTAATTGTCGAAAAAACATTTCAATTAATACAACTTTCTCTCAAGTAACAGCAACATGATCAATTAAACTATTATTATCACTAAATATCTTAGTGAATTAATCAAATGCATTAAATTCAAATTCTCAAAATAATAAATCACAAGACATATGAATTTTTCCTATGCCCAAAATGATGGACAAGTAACACCAAGTATAAAATTATAAGTTTTCAATAATTTAAACAAAACTAGATTCTGTTCTTGCTCTACCACATGCATTTTAGTAGCGGGTGTTTGGGGTATTATTTATCATAAAACAGTTTCACAATGTAGAAACATACATAATATATAAACATGAATACAGTATAAGCAAAGAAGTCTAAAGATGTGCAACCAGTTGAACCGTACATGCATTTTAGTCTAGTTTCTACTGTTGTGCTCTTGCCTTCGTCATTTAGTTAAAGGATCATCGAAGTCTTTATTAAGGAGAATAGCGTATATTAGGACTGCAAATTAGGTTAATGAATAGTTAGTTATAAAGTTTATAGATACATTGTATACTTGTTTGTGTATGTACATAGCAAATAAGGAAAGACTAAGAAATTTCTATGTGAATTTATCTAACAAGTAATTAGTTATTTAATTTATAAATATATGCATAGAGAAGAAAATGGTTCAAATAATGGCATGCTAACCAACAAAGTTTTTCCATTTTCCTATACTAATATAAAACTCTTTTAAGAAAAATATTTAATATTATTTTTTAAGTATTTTTTGTTATTTGTTTAGACTGAAATACCTATTTGGTGTGATCATGCAAAATTATTTCTTAGTTGTTTATATCTATCAAAATATTTACACCTATTTGGTACCTTCATTTAAGATATTATAAGACAGAAGTAAAGTTGCCTGGTAAGTTAATTATTTATTTTAAAGGTATATGTAAATATAAAACAAATGATTTTAACCAAAAACATTCTCATTGGGAAAACCTTTTTTATACTAATATAAATCCTATTATTAAAAAAGTAACAATAAGTAATATGATTATTAAAGAGTAGTACTAACCTATATTTTTAACTATTTTTATGTTAATTTTTTAAGCTAAAATATTTTTTTGTTGCGTAATAACATATTAAGCTGTTTTTATTCTTCTAGATTTATCATATCTATGTAATCATGATTAATAAATTTTTCCAAATATTATATATTTTTTCTCAAATTCAATTAAATTATCAATCAAATTAAAGTTATCAAAATATTTTAATTTCTAAAATAATTTGATTGCAAATATTATATCATAATACAGACATACATGAAGTAGTTCAATAAATAATTATTAATATTAATAAGTTAATCAAACAACAACAGATTATTGTAATTAAAATATTTCCTTTTAAATAACATCATTACATGACATTTATTTAAATTAGGATATTATTGCTAGATAAATAAAAATTAGAAAATGTAAATACATTTAATGAAAAATTGACCAGCAACATATATGCTGAAATGATTTCTTTTAGTAATATCTATAGTCGGGAGCCAAATAAACACAGCGGAAACTAACCGAAACCCTCCAGGATCCAAGTGAAATGAAGTAAATCAGGTCTTAGAAATTTTTATTCCTAGTACACTAGGATCTTTCACTCAACAGTTAAGTCAAATCACAAACTTGAACAGTATATATATTCAAGCTCTTTATAGTATCCACATGAACCATTCGGATCACCACACCTTCACCACGTTTCAGCAACGGCATTCATCTTAGACCCGCAGTGCTAGCTTGCATCATCCAAAGAAAGACAAGAGGAAAGTGTGGCTGGAACTTTTCAAAACCCTTCTGATTTCGTTCTTTTGGTGGCTAGGGCAAAGGCTACGAAAATTCTAACTATATGATGTATATATAGTGAGGTTTAACTCCCAACTGTAATAGGTTTCATAACGTAATTAAATTAGGCCTAATTTTGGGGTTCATAATGGCTTAACCTTTGGGCCAATTCTGAATCCAAAATTATCATGAAACCAAAACTCAAACAATTTGGCCCATGTTCTCAAATAATCCAATTGGCTCATGTGTGCAACTCAATAGGCTCCCTTTACATTGGCAATGATCACAAATCACATTTATGATCATAAACAATGAGTGATGTCTAAAAACACATCATTGTTACCTAAATGACAAGATAGTCGATGACTCACTTAAACCTCTATGATCATTGTTCGTATATGTCGTTGTCCCTTTGTCCAAGATATCAAGATCGAGCACGAGACATATAATGTGTCATTCTCATACAACCCAATCTAAGGTTTTTTATTACCAAGTAAATTGACTAAAACTGATGATATTAATATCCCATATCAACTCATCCGAGCATGGTCATGCAATTCCTCAGTCTCACTCAATTAAGAGGCCTAAAGATATCACTCCTATTACATAGGAGAGACAAATCTCATCTTCATTATACAAAACCCTCCGTATGATATGTGACATAACCAATGACCACCTTCATGTTCACTCAGTTATGAGCAACAAAAGGAAGTATCAAAGTATGTGACTTACATGTAAGGAACCTTAAGGACTACATATACCATGATCACTATGAGCATCACTTATGACACTCATATAACAATCCATGTATCATTCTCATGGTAGGTCGGTCCAATACACAAGTTCTCCAACTTGTGCCAATATGTAGACTACATATCTCATATTAGTCTCCACACATGTTAGTGCTTTTGTACTATTGCAACTCACTCCATAATAATACTAGACCAGTGACATTTAAGAATATTATTGTTCTAGGGCTATAATTATGTTTGATTATGTCATACATAAATAAAACAACAAACATAATTACTGAATTAATGCCTCAATAAAATATCATAACTCAATGTGCAAAATACAATCATCTCATGATTGACTTTTGGGCACAATACTAACAATCTCCTACTTGCACTAAAGCCAATCGTCTATGTATCTATTACTAATGGATCTAGAATGACTATCATGCTTCTGCTATGTGATGGGTTTTATCAGTGGATCAAAAATGTTGCTGTCTGCCGAGGTCCTACATATCCTCACATCACCCGTTTCATTGATCTCCCTAATAAGATTATATCGTCGGAGTTTGTACTTGGATCACTGGTGAGATCGAGGTTCTTTAGCCTGTACGATTGCTCCGTTGTTGTCACAATAGAGCTCTATTAGGCCAGCAATACTTGGAACCACTCCAAGTTCTGTAATGAACCTCTGGATCCAAACTACTTCCTCCGCAACATCAAAGGCGGCAATGTATTCGGATTCTATTGTAAAGCTAGCTACTGTCTCTTGCTTTAAACTTTTCTAGCCTACAGCACCACCGCCAATGCAAAACATATAACCAGATTATGATCTAAAATCATCCATATCGGATTAGAAGTTGGCATCGATGTAACCCCTTACAATGAGCTCATCTTCACCTCCATAGACCAAGAATGAATCCTTAGTCCTTTTCAAGTACTTAAGGATATTCTTAACAGCTATCCAGTGACTCTTACCAGGGTTTAATTGGTACCTGCTCATTATGCTCAAGGCATATGAAACATCAGGACGAGTACATATCATGGCATCATGATAAATGTAATTGTCGAGGCATATGGAATCTTACTCATGCATTCTCTCTCCTCTGGTGTACTAGGAATTTGAGATCTTAAGAGAGTTATACCATGTGACATGGGTAAGAACCCTTTATTGGAGTCTTGCATGCTAAACCTCTTCAGTACCTTGTCAATGTATGTACTTTAATTTAGGCTGGGCAACTTTCTAGATCTATCTCTATAAATCCTAATACCTAACACATGGGCTACTTCACTCAAGTCCTTCATAGAAAAATATTTCCCCAGCTAAATCTTCACAGACTGGAGCTCGGGAATGTCATTCCCGATAAATAGCATGTCATCTACGTATAACACCATGAAGACAATAGCTCTCCCACTAACCTTCTTGCAGACACAAGGTTCATCTTCATTTCTGATGAAACCAAACTTTTTTATTGCTTTATCAAAACAAATATTCCATCTTCAAGAAGCTTGCTTCAATCCAAAAATGGACCATTGCAACTTGCACACTTTATTGGCATTCTCTAGAGTGGCAAAACCCTCAGTTTTGTCATATACACATCCTCAATCAGCTTTCCATTAAGAAAGGTGGTTTTGACATCCATTTTCCATATCTTAAAATCATGGTGTACAGTAATAGCTAATAAAATTTGGATAAATTTAAACATGGCAATTGGTGAAAAAGTCTCATCATAGTCAATACCATGAATTTGCTTGAAACTTTTTGTAACCAATCATCCTTTAAAGGTAATCATATTACCAACCATGTTAGTTTTCCTCTTGAAAATCCATTTGCACCCTATGGGTTTTACCCCTTCAGGTGGATCATCCAAAGTCCATGCTTGGTTTTCATATATGGATTTCATCCCGAACTTCATGGCCTCTAGCCACTTCTCAAAATCTGGTCCCAACGTAGCTTCTTAGTAGGTTGTAGGCTCATCCTGATCCATGAGTATCACATAACCAGTGTGAGTCATGAGAAAACCATATCTCTTAGGCTTACGTCGAATCTTACTAGACCTACATGGGCTCCGTGTTACAAAAACAGACCCCTAAACCACAACATCTTGTGGTGTCTACTCAGGTTCTATTTCAAGTTCAATGTCCCCTTGTTGTTCTCGAATTTCTTTGAGTTTTACTTTCCTCCCACTGGTTCTTTAAAGATAAACTCTTGCTCTAAAAAGACACCAGTTCAAGCAACAAACACTTTCTGCTCAGATGGATTATAGAAATAGTAATCCTTTGTTTCTTTGGGATACCCAACAAATAGACATGTATGAGATTTAGGCCCTAGCTTTTCAATTGATTCTGACTTGTATCTCATGAAATACAAGTCAGAATCATTTGAAAAGTTCAAAGATAGCCATATCTACTTAAGTAAAAGTAATGAAGTATTGATAGCCTCCTCTAACATGTGTAGACATAAGCCCATATACATAATTATGTATGAGTCCTAATAAGTCATTGGCTCTTTCACTTTTCCTAGTGAATGGAGTTTTGGTCATCTTGCCAATAAACATGACTGGCATGTCTCATATGATTCAAAATCAAATGAGTCCAAGAGTTCATCCTTGTGGAGCTTAGATTTGTTGGTCTCATTTATATGGCCTAAACAATAATGCTAGAAAAAGGTTAGCTTCAGATCATTCAATTTGAGTTTTTTGGTATTCACATTATAGATTGGATTTTTGAGTTCTAGAACATATAAACCATTGTTAAGTTGAACACTACCACAAAAGATTTCATTCAAATAAATAGAACAACATTTTTCATTTATTATAAATGAAAAACCTTTCTTGTCCAAGCAAGAAGCAGAAATCAAATTTTTTTACTAATAGCAAGCATAAAGGAGCAATTGTCTAATTTTAAAACCAATCCGTTAGGCAAAGTGAGAACATAAGTCCCTACGGCTAATGCAACAACTTTTGCTCCATTTACCATATGTAGGTCCACTTTATCTCGGGCCAATCATTTACTCTTACTTAGATCCTGCACATTTGCACAAACATGATATCCACATCCAGTATGCAATACCCAAGATGGGGAAGTAGAAAAGTTAGCCATTATAACAAAAATCCCTGAAGTGGAAGTCTCATTTCCCTTCTCCTTCTCAATTGCTTCAAGATAGATCTTGCAATTGCGCTTCCAATGTCCAGGTTTCTTACAATGGAAGCATTCCTTTTCCTTAGCCACACCACCAGATGGTTTCAGTGCACCTGAAGAAGAATTAGCATTGTACTTTCCTTTAGCTTTATTCTTCTTCTTGTTTGCTTTTCCCTTTTCCTTTTCCTTTTCCTTTCTAAACCATCATAATGGGCTTCGCCTTCTTAAGGTTTTGCTCAACAGTTCTCAACATGTTGAGTAATTCAGGGAAGGACTTGTCAAGACCATTCATGTTGTAATTCATGGTAAACTGACTGTCACTTTCCGGCAATCATTGCAGAACTACATCAACAGCCAACTCTTTCTAAAGAATGATCCCAAACTCTCAAGATTCTTAATGTACCAAATCATCTTGAGCACATGAGGACCCACGGGCTTCCTTTAGATATTTTCAATTGAAATAATGCTTTAGAGGTCTCAAACCTCTCATGCCAACCTTAATCTTGGAAAAGCATTTTGAGATATTCGATCATATCAAACGCCCCTATGTTCTCATGTTGCTTCTGAAGCTCAGATTCTATTTTAATTAGCATGAGACAGGCAACATCCAAAGCATCATCAGAATTCTTTTTATAAGCATGATTTTCAGCTCTCAGAGTATTGGTAGTAGGCTCATTCAGAATGGGCTGCTCTAAGACATAAGCCTTTTTCTTTTGCTTGACGACCATCTTCAAATTTTGATACCATTTGAGAAAGTTGATCCCGTTTAGCTTTTGCTTCTCAAGGATCGATCGCAATGAAAATGTTAATGTGTTTTGTACCATGGTAATCTACAACAGTAAATATGTAGTATAAGAATCATGTATTATAATTCATTTAATAAGGACATTTATTAAACAATGTACCCATTATTTTACTCAAAATAATAACCCTTGATATTATTTCGGAACACCTCAGTGCTAAAGTATTCTAGTGGGCCAAGATCCATATTTCACCATAGCTTAAGTCAGCTTTGGCTTTTCTCTCAAGCCATAGCTATTTAGGTAGGCTACTCCTTGCCAATTACATATCATACAACTCTTGGATAGTTCGATGAATAACACTTGTCCAAGCTCATCTCATGAACTTTAGCCCAACTTTATGCTTCTAAGCCCCCAGTCCTATTAGGATGACTTAGTTAAGTCGAACCCAAAGTTAGCAATTTGGATATCACTCTATCCCATCGTGTCTTACCAAGATGAATATAAGTGCTTTGCTTTGACAAACCCACCTAATGTTGATCAATGTCTTGACAAGTGCAAACATTTGGAAGGCATCACATTTAATGATATAATATTTTTTTTAGGGATTTTCCTTTAACCTCACCAATTATTATCTTTGGTTGTCTTATACATGCATCACATACAAATATAAAACACGCATCTCATGTTAACAACGAATTAAACGTGGCATGGTTATAGCGCAAACTATGCAATATTCTCAAGCTAATAAGAATATCATAAAAGCCTAAGAAAAGAAAAGGCCTTCACAAGCTTCTTATCCTCCTTGCTTGGTTGCCTCCTTGTAGTCACCCCATTGGACACATGATCTCGGATGATCCCAAAAGAGATGAGTGAGGTGAAAAGAGAAGGTACAAAGAAAGTAGTAAATAAAAGGCATGACACGAAGGCCATGTTTACAAGTACAACCAACCGGGGCTATAACCGTACACCATGCTTCAACCAACAACAAGCATAATATGTCGAATCTCATTAAAAAAAATGCTTGCCAATTAACGCAGGTTTGTTAACCAGTTTATTAATGTGACACTTCACAAACGGAAATGGTTGTCCCGTTAGCTGATTAGTGGGCAGGGTCAAGGGGAGCCGCCAATGCAAGGGGATTACAATGGGGCAGCTCCCCCCCCCCCCCCCCCCCCTCTTGGAGCAAAAAATTATCTTACAATTATGTTGCCGAAGATTAATTATTTTGAGCAACTAAGCACTAGAGACCAACCTTGTCCGAGCAGCCAGAAGTACCCTACCCAGGGTGCTTGAACACATATGGCCAACGTTTGTTAGGGTTGTAGCAACTATTGCAACAATCCTAATTTAGACAGATATCTTATACCCATCAATCTAGGGTCAATCTCATTAACCTATTTATGTCATTTCTTCATATATCTCATATATATTACGAGTTTCGGTTCATACATCATGAATCAATCTAATTAATCATGATCAAAAGCATCAGAATATACAATAAATCATGTGATTCAACACTCAATCCCGATTTAGGGTCTCACCAGTAGCTCTAATATCATTATAAAGTTTTGAAAGCCAAACAAATGTAGCAGAAATTAACCAAAACCTTCCAAGATCCAACTAAAACAAAGTAAATCGGGTGTCCAAAATTTTTATACCTAGTCTGCTGGGATTTTTCACCTAACTGTTTAGTCGAAACACAAACTTGAATAGTTGACATATTCAAGCTCTCTATGGTATCCACACGAACCACTTGGATCACCATGCCTCCATCATGTTCTGGCAATTGCATTCCTTTTGCACTTGCAATGCTAGCTTGTGTCCTCCAAGAAAAAGCAAAAGGAAAGTGCAGTTAGAACTTTTCAGAATCCTTCTGATTTCGTTCTTTGAGTGGCTAAGGCTAGGGCTATGAAAATTCTCACTATATGATGTATATATAGTGAGGCTTAACTCTCGAGCCTAATAGGTTTCATAACCCTAATCAAATTTGGCCTAATTTCAAGCTTCATAATGGCTTAAGCTCTAGGCCAATTATTAATCCAAAATTATTGTGAAACCAAAACCCAAATAATTTGGCCCATACACTCAAATAATCTAATTGGCTCTATGTGTGTGACCCATTAGGCTCCCATTACATTGGCAATGATCATAAATCACATTTTATTACCATAAACAATGAGCTGTGTCTAGCAACACAACATTGCTACCTAAGTGACAACATTCACCTCTATGATCATTATTTGTATATGTCATTATCCCTTTGTCCAAGATATCAAGACCAAGGATGAGACATCGAATGTGTCACTTTCATACAGCCCAATCTAGGGTTTCTTGATTATTGAGTAAACTAACTAAAACTGATGAAATTAATATCTTATACCAACTCATCCAAGCATCGCCATGCATTTTCTTAGACTCACTCAATCAATGGGCCCGAAGATATCACTCTTGTTATATGGGAGGGACAAATCTCATCTTCATCATACAAAAGCTTTCGGATGATATGCAACATATCTAATAACCACCTTCATGTTCACTCAGTTACAAGCAACAAAGGGAAGTATCAAAGTATATAACTCACTTGTAGGGAACTTTGATGACCTTGGGTCAAAAGACTACATATACCATGATCACTACGAGAATCACTTATGACACTCATATAATGATCCATGTAGCATTCTCATGGTGGGTCGATCCAGTACACAAATTCTTCAACTTGCATCATATGTAGACTACATATCTCATGTTAGTCTCCACACATGCTAGTCATTATGTATTATTGTAACCCACTCCACAATAATACTAGAACAAGGACATTTAAGAATACTATTATTCTATGGTTATAATTATATTTGATTATGTCACACAGAAACAAAACAACAAACACAATTACTAAATTTATGCCTTAATAAAATATCATGACTCAATGTGCAAAATACAATCATCTCATGATTGGCTTTTGAGCATAACACTAACAATATCATCAAGCATTTTATTAATTTCTATCTTAAAATATCTAGTAATAACATTAGGATAATCTTTAATTTTTTGTGCCAGAGTAAGTGCTATTGTTGTCTTGATTTCTAGCCACTAAGCATTATATGTAAATGTAATGAATAAATAAAGATGTCAATACCAATGACAAATTGCAATCACATCTTTAAAATTTTATAATATATAACGTGGTCTGCCAGTGAAACCCAAAGGTAAAATAATTCACTTACCAATAGCTTTCCCATCAACAGCACCTTTTGTAATTGAATCTTGAATTCCCATATATATCTTTAACCCCAATTCTTTTTTGTTACTTCTTATGTAAAATAGTCAATTTTCTTCAATGCAAGCAAAAGAATCAACAATATATTGTTGGAATAATCGACCTCCTTTTTACAACATACGTTTGTTAGTTTATCTATATTGAAATCTACATGCATAAAATTCTTACATAGTAACATTTCTCCTAGCCAAACATGTCTTTGTTGTAAGTGATTTATGATATATCAGGTGAGAAGTCATCTTCACCATAAGGGAAAAGTAAAGGATGTTGTAATGCCATAAAAGATTTATGTAAATTACTTGTTTAAGAAAGTTCTCCTGATTGATACTATACAATTATATCCTGGCTCGAAGTCTTATTCTAGCCAAAGTCACCCATTATTAGCTTAGTAATTTTGTTTGAAGAAAGAGTGTCACAGTTAGAAGATTCATGTGATTTTTTTCCCAGAATTTTCAGTACAAAAGATGTTGCAAATGTAGAATTCATGCGCCCGCAAACCATTTGAAATGTTTTCATAACTTTATCATAATTGTCCAACATTGTTATCAATCCTTTCACTACAACACAACTGTCATTCATTGACACAAAAATAATGTCAGTAAATATAAAAAATTGTGTCAGTATAGATGTTCTTGTAATTTACTGACATGCTGTAAAAGTGTCGGTAGAAATCAAATAGGTATAAGATTTTACCGACACTTTTGGTGAGTGCTAGTAAAACGAGTAGACATTTACCGACACTCACAATGGGTGTTAATGGAAATTTTATACTAACACAACACTTGTTTGTGAATCATGGGAGGAGCACGATCCAACTGCATCTTTAATAACACAAGAATAATGTCAAAAACAACTTATACAGACCCACATTTTATGTCAGTGTAAAGTTTTCTTTTTTTTTTTTTTGCAATTTTGTTGATATTGTATCTGTATTCAATCCTAATAAACCTAAAAAATAAGTGGAAGAGTTCTACAATAATGAAAAAAAGGTAATTTGATTACTTTAAATAAGAATTCACAATTGTCATCAATAAAATAAATTCTAAAACATAAATACTTTAGTTCATCATCTAGATAGAAGTCATCATTTCCAAACAAAAGAGTACTAGAACATATAATAGTTTTGAACATAATCATGATGATTCATCATTCTTTAACAAAAGAGTTCATGAACTTGATCTTGATCTTCCCTCTATAGTAATAAACGGCTTGTCAATGAGAACCTATGAAAAAATATAAAAATATTGTAAAACCAACAAAATGGTATTAATGCTTCATCCTAATTGACAAAAAAAGTATAATAGTTAAGTAATGCTCTTTTACCACTATTTTCATGACTTGCAGTTGACGATCTTAGATTTTCAGGCGGGGAGCAATTCAAAGCACTACCATTACTAGGTACCTACAAGCAATTGAATGAAATGACAAAAAAAAAAATAGCAACAACACTAACTAACAGTAATTAGTTAGCCAGCAGAAGTAAACAAGTTAAAAGAATTAACAGAAGCTTTTGGAAAACTAGGATTTGTAGTAGTTGTCAAGAACCTTTCATGAAATGTTGTGGAGTACACATGTGTTTGTGTCTTAGTTGTGCATGGATACTTGCTTACATAGGTTTATCTGCTTAACTTTAGTTTAGTAGTTAACTTTAGCTATAAGTCAGGGTTCACGTTATCTTCTTGACCAAGTAAGGTCATATATATGTAACTTTTGTTCTCATCAAACATCAATGAAATACAGTTAAACAATCTGAATCTTGACATGGTATCAGAGCATATTTTGATCCTGAAACTCAATCTTTGAACATCATCAGATATGTCTGATGACAACAGAAAAACCTCTAAGGGCGAAAGGTCTTCCTACCCTCCTCCAAACGATCCAACCTCCCCTTTCTACCTAAATGCTTCAAATAATCCAGGGGTCCCACTGGCAACATGCTTGCTGAAGGGAGAAAATTTCTACATGGTGTCAAGCAACCATGAATGCCTTGCGAGCTAAAAATAAGGTGGCCTTTATCAATGGATTGCTTGAAATGGCCATAGCTGATGATTCCCAGTTTAATTCATTGGAAAAATGCAACTTAATTATAATTTCTTGGCTCTTTAACTCTCTTTCTCCTGAGCTTCATGGCAGTGTAGCCTATGCAGATACTACCAGGGAGATGTGGTTTGAATTGTAGGATAGGTTCTCACAAGGCAATGCACCTTGTATACACGAGATTAAGAGAAGTATCTCTCTTATGCAATAAGAAGAACTAACAATGGTGGCTTATTATACCAAGTAAAAGAACTTTGTGATGAATTAGCAACATATAACAATTTGCCACTGTGCACATGTGGAACAGCAAAGGACATGCACGCAGAAAAGGAAAATGAAAAACTAGATCAATTCCTGATGAGGTTGAACAAGCAATATAGTGTCATACATTCTCAAGTTCTAAACATAGAGCCTCTGCCCATTCTCAACAAGGAGTTTGCTCTTATAGTCAAGGAAGAGAAACAAGAAAGCGTAGTTTTTCATAGAACACCTTCATTGGAAAGAATATCCTTTACAGCCAAGAAATAACAAAATCAAGGTTACGGTAAAGGTGCAGAAAAAGATGTGAAGAGCTTCTGCAAGCATTGTAGCAAAACTGGACATGAAGTAGACAAGTTCTTCGAGCTCATTGGGTACCCTGAATGGTGGCCAAGGAAGGCTAAAAATCCATGCAACAAAAAGGGACCTAGTGCACATAATGTTATAACAACAATGGCACTACAAATGGTAAAAGTGATGAGCAAGTAATCATTCAACCCTTCTCCTAAAAATAGATTAAGAAACTATTATCGTTGATCTCTAGTCCAAAACAAGATCCCATAAGAAAACCTCTTACTGGATTTTAGATAGTGGTGCTTCTGAGCACTTGGTTTGCAGGAAAGGAATCTTACTCAATGCAAGGCAAAGTTAAGGCTCTTCAATGATCAAACTACCCAGTGGCACTGGACTATCTGTAGGCTCATATAAAAATGCCATGTTGTCTTTAACAATAGAACTACGAAATGCCTTTTTTCTTCCTGAATTTACATGCAATCTTGCATCCATCAACAAGCTCACTCATCAGCTAAATTGCTCAGCCACTTTCTTCCCTTCATTTTGCGTATTGCAGTACCTAACCACAAGGAATCTGATTGGCAAGGGTGAGATGGTTAATGGATTATACTATTTTAATAAGCTCACCATTCCTTTGATAGCAGCAACCAAGCCAAATAAAAGTCCTGAAGTCCAGCACCAATGTCTTGGACACATTTCTTTAGATAAGCTTGCCTCCATTTCTTTTCTTTGACATTTGTCCTTTAACAAAGTCAATAAATGCTGTAATGCCTGTCATAGGGCAAGGCAAACAAGACTTCCCTTTTTTCTAAGCAATAATATATCTAATTCTTCATTTGCCTTAGTTCATATGGATGTTTAGGGACCATATAAAATGCCTTCCTTGTCAGGTGATCATTACTTTCTCACCTTGGATGATGATTACAGCCATTGCATATGGATTTATTTGTTCAAAAGAAAGTCAGATATGCACATGTGTTTTAAGTCCTTTTAGACGATTATAGAAAGACAGTACCATAAGCTAATTAAATGAGCTAGAAGTGACAATGCTCTTGAATTTACTGCTGGGCCCTATCACTTTTCTTTCTTCAAAAAAGAACTTTGCTTCAAACCTTTTGTGTTGATACACCCCAACAAAACGGGGTTATAGAAAGAAAACATAGACATTTACTTGAAGTTTCTAAAGCCCTTTGATTTCATGCCAACTTACCTATCAAATTTTAGGGTGAATGTGTGCAAACTACCACCTATCTCATCAATCACACACCTTCATCTAAACATTTTGGCAAAAGCCCTTATAAGCTCCTCCACTCTAAAACTGTCACTCTTGATCACCTTTGAATCTTTGGATGCTTATGTTATGTGCATCATCAGAGTACAGAAAATTTGAACCTAGATCAAAACCTTGCGTGTTCCTAGGTTACCCACCTAGCCCAAAGGGATAAAAAGTTTGGGACTTAGAATTACATAAATTGTATATCTCCAGATATGCTATCTTTATGAAAAACGTATTTCCTTTTAGATCATAAAACTAGAACCAGCTCTTTCAAACAAGTCAACAACCACCCATCATCCATTCTGCAATCTTATTGGACAAACCAGAAAACCCTCCTAACTCAGACACCCAAATCGATGCACTTGACATAATAATGTAAGATCATCCTAACACCATGACAACACCTCCTCTAATCATATCTCACATAGAAAGATGACTAGCTTCCTATCTTCAAGAGTATGATTGTGAGCTTCCTAAAATGAACAATATATCACACAACTCATCTTATGCCAACTCAGTGAACTCTGATAAGTAATACCCTCTCTCCCCATATCTTTCATATGCTCATTTAACTCCTACATACAAAGGGTTTGTTGTAGCCATATCTTTTTGAAGGGAACCCTAAACCTATGGAGAAGCTACACAAGACTCGAAAATGGGTTCAAGCCATGAAAGATGAGATAGCTGCCTGGAGAAAAACCACACTTGGAAGCTAGAACCCTTACCTATGGGAAAGAAAGCTACGGGATCAAAATGGGTTTACAAAATAAAGTATCGATCAGATGGTAGCATAAAAAGATACAAGGCAAGGCTAGAAGCTAAAGGTTACAATCAAATTGAAGGCATAGACCTCACTAAAACATATGCTCTAGTTGCTAAACTCACTACAGTTAGCTGTCTTCTCACTGTGTTCACTTTCAAACATTGGAAACTACACCAAATGAACGTGCACAATGCTTTCTTACAAAGTGATTTACATGAAGAAATATATATGCAGCCACCTCCTAGATTCATTGATGCATGAGATCATAAGGTGTGCAAATTACATAAATCCTTATATGGCTTGAAGCAACCGCCTCACCAGTGGTTCGAAACATTTTCAAATCAGTTACTTCACTATGGCTTCATTCAGTCAAAGGCAGATTATTCCCTTTTTACATTGAAACAAGGTCAATCATTCACAACAATTCTTTTCTATGTAGATGATATGATCATTACTGGTAATAATCATGCAGAAATTCATAAGCTTAAAGCTTATTTGGGTAACTTGTTTCACATCAAGAACTTGGGAATGTTGAAATACTTTCTTAGAGTTAAGATTGCAAGATCACCAGCTGGCATTTTTCTTTCCCAATGTAAATACACTCTTGACATACTTCAAGAAGCCGGAATGCTTGGATGCAAACTAGCAAAGATGTCACTTCAACAATAGCATCTCATAGCTCTACAAACTAATAAGAAACTTTCTGATCCCAACTCTTATTGTAGGTTAGTTGGTAAGCTTATCTATCTTACCATCACTCAACTAGATATTACCTATTCCATTAATCTCCTAAGTTAATTTATGTAAGCTCATACTACTACACATTGGAAGGGAGCCATGCATGTGCTAAAGTATCTCAAGAGAATACCTGGATGGTCTTTTCTTCTCCTCTAAAGTTGTCCGAAAAATTCAAGCCTTATGTGATGCTGATCGGGCAAGATGCCCCAACACTTGAAGGTCAACCATAGGTTATGTTGTTCTACTTGGTGACACCCCTATTTCTTGGAAATCTAATAAATAACCTACGGTTTCTTGCTCCTCTGCAGATGTAGAATATCAAGCAATTGCCTCTACTATAAGTGAACTTTTTTGTTAAAGACTTTACTTGAAGACTTTACCATTGATCTTGTAGCTCTAATGTAGTTACATTATGACAATCAAACAACCCTCCATATCACAGCAAATCCTATGTTTCATGAGAGGACGAAACACATTGACATTGATTGCCATTTTGTGAAAGAAAAAAAAAATTCGGACATTATCTCAAGTCATCACATACCAAGTCATTCTCAGCCTGCTAACTTGTTAACTAAAACTCCCGGAGTTGAGCAATTTTGCCAATTAGTTAGCAAGCTGAGCATCCAAAGCTTGCATGCATCAACTTAAGGGGGAGTGTTGTGGAGTATGCATATGTTTGTGTCCAAGTTGTGCATGGATACTCACTTACATAGGTTTATCTGCTTAGCTTAAGTTTAGTAGTTAACTTTAGCTATAAGTCTAGGTTCACATTATCTTCTTGACCAATTAAGGTTGTATATATGTAACACTTGTTCTCATCAAACATCAATGAAATACAATCAAACAATCTGAATCTTGATAGGAAATGAAAAAAAACTACTCAAATTCCTATATAGTTAATCCCTAGTAGATTAACCAAGCCATTATGGAGTAATAACTTTGATGCATATGAAATGCTAAAAATAATAATTTACATCTTTTGCAGTAGTACATTGTTTAGGAACCAAAAAACACACTCCAAGAACCAAAATAAACAAATTAACATGAACATGTAATTATCTACAAGATAAATTTATCTACAAGATACAAGTCACCAATTAAAGGGTAAGCAATAGTACCTGCATGTTTAGATAGCGAAGGACACTAGATACACTAGCATTTTGTATGTTTAGGATGTATTCTTTGACAATTCCTAAAAGGATTCTCAAAGCACCTTGTGTACAAGCTAGATCCTCTCGAAGCTCAACAACTATTGCCTACAGTATTGGCACTTGTGGATCTTGAGATGATGAAGCATCTTTTACCTTCACAGTTGGTAATTTCCCAATGCATCTAATGTGGCCTTTTCGGTTATGTCCTTTGATCTTGGACAGATCATCATTTCTCCAATCACCATGGCCCATTGTCCCTTGTACACTGCTAGTTATATTCATATAATCCTTCAGGCCTTCCTAAATGATATGGATAGGTTATTAAGAACCAATAACATCAATATTTTTGTAAGTCAAAAAAATCAACATGAAAGAATACCACAACTCCAGCAACTTTGGCATTCACAATGTTGCCATTTTTATGAGTACGACTCTTTATATATAATTGACATCATGATGGGAAAACATCATTATTCTTCATTACTTATAACAAGAAATAGTTATACATGGTTAGTAAATAGGAAGAGTAAATACATGGTTAGTAAGTAAAAACTATATATATCTAGGGAAAAAGTAAAGGGTCCAATTTTTTTCCTTTGACATATTTTTTCTTCTCTAGGAAGCAAAGGCTTCTAGTCAAGTTAAAGTTGCTAAATAGAAGCATAGATATCAACTAGAACTACCAAGGAACTTGCAACTGAAGCATAATAGTTCTCAAATAGTTTAGTTTTTATCTAGCAATGTATGTCATATATCATTTAGTTTGTAGATGTTTTTCCTAGTCATCAGTATTAGACCTAGCAAAGAACTCAAACATGATCACCCAAACAATCCTCTTTTTCAACTTTCTATTTTGTTGTATGTTTGTTTTTTGCATGTGCCTTGAAAAATAATCATATATGATTTAGGTTTATGAATTAGACTTTTATTGTAAAATAAGCAATTTTGTTATCAAACCCAAGAGTCAACCATTTTCCTTTAGAATTCAGTTTTAGATGTATATAAAACCATGCAACTCCAGTTTATTGATTAAGAAATGTAAGAAAATCGAGGCCATTACCCCTTGTACATGTGAACTTCCTACATTTAAAACATATTAGAATACCAAAACTATAGCAAGTGCACCCTTAAAGTAGAATAGTAAACTGGATCTATTTATAAAAATACAGATCAAAGGTTGCATAGTAACAATACACACTTGGGCTTGAAAACCATATTTAAAAGTACACACACATTTAAATGTAGTTTCAAACTTTTGTCTTAACCTTCGTAACAAACATTTGTATGGAAATTGAGAAAAATTGAGCATTAAGGATAGCACTCTAAATCAGGCATTCAGATAATTTTATATGCAATGTTTTACAGTCAAAACCTAAAAACACAATGGAAATTAGACTTATAAAACCAACACTGCATCTTGAGTGTTTCAAAACAAATTAAACCAGTTATTCAGTAACAGATGCTAAAAATTCATATATGAAACCAGTAACAGAAACCATTACAGAAAATCAGGCCTGAAACCTTTGTAAAAATAGATTTTTTGTGTGTTACATCAATTCAGAACTGCAAATAAACCTTTAATCAAATTACAACAAAAACAAGGACTGTTTCAAGTTTATGATTTAGCTACCCATATAATTCAGGTTTCAGAATTATTGATGCTAATTCTTTTCCTAAAGCTACCCATATATGATTCAGCCATTCTCTGCTCCCTCTCTCCCCCCTCTCTCTGTAGATAATTAAAGTACATGGACATAAATTTGCTTAAAGAAAACCAATTATGACTTGAACTAGCCAGATAAGATAGAAATGTAAAAGAAAAATTTGCCAAATGATTGAATATTAAATTATTTTTCATGACTAAGTCTAGCAAATGACTTGGTCCCAATGTAATGTGGCTCATCTAATTTTGAGTGGCTCTTTCTCTTTTTCTCACACAACATCTATAGGATAACAAATGTTCAATAAATAATAAAATACCAAAAAAAAAGTTGGAAAACAAAATATGTAGATTGTGACACACCTGAAAGAAAGGACATGCAAAAACATGGACCATTATGACATGCAAAAACATGACCCAATATGCAAAAACATTCACCAATAGACAAATGTGCACATCCTTACCCGATATTTTGGTGTAAACCAAAGACTCAAAAGTTCTTTAAATTATTTTTTATTTACCCTGTTATCTGACAGTTGTTCCACCATTTTGTCAACAGTGTGTCTTGGATCATATGCCTGTGATTTCTAGGACTTCCACTTTGTTCCCATGTTTGAAATAACCCATTTCTTGGTAGCTTCTATTTCAACTGGAGAAAATGAGATCTTTTCCTAGAAAATAAAAACATTCAAGAATATTATTCATGCTATTTAGGTATACACATAATATAATGATTTTGTGTTTATAGAATTAACTTCACTGTACTCCATAAGTCATCTTTTACTCCTGCAAGAACTTCTCTCTAGTCTTTATAATTGATTTCAACATGCTAAGGCATTTTTACAAGTGTGCCAAGAAATCTAGTAAGGGTACATCCTTCTGTTCAAACTAGCACTCATTAAGCGTAACCTAGAATCATTCATTACTTTCCAAATCCTAAATGTCAGGCATTCAGCTGGAACCTCGAACCTTTTTTTGCACAACTATGTGGATACCAATGTTAGAAGACTAGCCATAAAAAAGACAAGAACACTAGAGTTAGAAGAAGCATTTTTCATGATTTATTCAGTAAAACACATATTATGTTAACAAAATGACTGATAAGACTACCCTGGCTGAGAAGTGTCTTCGCTACTAGACAGACAAAACTGCAAAGTTTCAGCAGCACTTGATTCAACTGTTGTAGTACTTGATTGACCTGGTTGAGAAGCTTCAACATCATGGTTTGTAGGAGTATGTTCTTCACTAGGTTGTTGCCTTTGCACTTGGTATGTAGGTGTTTGTCCTCCAGTAGGTTCTTCCTCTTACACTTGGTTGTAAGAGACTGTTCTCCAGTAGGCTACTGCTCTTCAACTTGATTATTGATATAAGTTATTTTAACTATTCTCCGCTTAGCCATCCTAAGCTAAGCATTAGGAAAAAAATAACATTGTTACATCTAAATAGAAAAAGTAAATGGAACAATAAAAAAATCAATGGAAGTTCTCTGTCCCATCATGTTTCTAGGTTTTATCCCACCTGAATATTAGTCAAAACTATAAGTCAAGAAAATTGAAAAGGAAAAAAATTCACTAGTTGATTTTAAAAGCGGTTCACACTTTTAATGTCAATAAATAAATTACCAAATAACTGGAAAATGCAAGAACAATTTATGTAATTGCACAAAATTTTAGCAATTCATTCAAATTATAAATTTCATACCATAAACCGTAATAGGCACATCTTGGACCCCTGAAACTTAAAAGATGATATTGTCATTCTGATTGAAAGTTTTCACGAAATAAAAAAAATCTCTAGCACTCTGCTTCATGATCTTCATCTTCAGAATCTTCAAGTTCCATTCTTGGTATGACAAGGTTAATGCATCGAATGTGTCATCATTTGAATTCTATTCACCATAAGAACCTAGGTCATCACCCATGTCAAACACATCCCTAAGTTTTACATGCTTCACAACCAACTAGCTTTCAAATTTTGCATATTTAGCATAAAAGACCTTGGCAGCTTGTGAGGCTAGTACAAAAGGGTCATCAAGTAAATTAGCACCTATGTGTGCCAAATATGAAAATTACACTAATGTCACACCAAAATCATCTTACTTGCAACCTCTATTAATGTCCACCTAGTCACATTTAAATAAGACTACTCGTAGTTTACCATAGTAGTTAAGTTGGACAATGTCTGTTAATGATCCATAGTAATTAACCATTCATTCAACCAGTCTTCTATTTCAAGCACTAGCATAACTAGCACCTTCACAATCACAACAACTCCCACTATTTTGAGTTTGTAGGAATTTTTTATGGTCATTTGTATGAAACCGAAAACCTTTAATAAGGTAACTAGAATATCTTTTAACAAACTTATTTGGACCATGAGCAAGCCACTTAATTTCTGTTGTGACTCTTGCATCCCTTTCTTTTTCTAAATGTGCAACCTAGAAAAATTTAGTACATGATCACACAATGCATACAGAAAAAATGATTTGATCATACTTGAGGAAAATTGCTTATAGAATACCAGTTTTTTAAACCATTCACCAAATTTTTGGCAATGAGTTCTCTCAATTTCATATTTAGGTTGGTGCCATATATGGCTCCTGGCCCTAATGAACTTCTTGTGTTCCCTATAAACAGAATTAGAATTTACATATTAAAGATTGAAAAAAAAAAACATAATAGTCTTTGTTCAAATGTTAGAAACTGATGTAGCTTATTCTCAGAAAGGTGCGATTGAATCAGCATTAAATAGTACATAGCGATGAGCTTAAGTGAGTGACTACTCATCAATCATACAATTTCAAATTCTTTTCCCTCTCCTAGTTGAAAGGTTAGAAACCTTTACTCATAATGATCACCTAGGGCAAAGTAAGATGGACTCTTCAATTTCATTTTGGTCACCAAGATCATCATTTCTTACAAGTAAAGTGAGTTTCTATTCCCAAAAAATATCAAGAGCAAAATATCAAACTTTCTTGAGCCATATACCCTTCAACAATAGAACCCTCTAGATGAACTCTATTGTACACATATGACTTAAGAGTAAAAAGGTCCCAATATCAAGTGGATGTTAATAAAATTGGAAAATACTTTAGACACAAATCAGAAACTCAAGAACAAAGAACAAAAATTACCTTTCCATAGAATACATCAACCGAAAACTTATGGGACCACCAAGCCTAATATCTGAAACTAGATAAATCAACAAGTGCACCATGACAGTGAAGAAATAAGAAGGGAAGGTTTTTTTTTCCATTTTGCATAAAGTTAAAACAACTTGAGATTCAAAATATTACAGATTAGCTTCAGATAAAACTTTTGAACAAATCCTCTTAAAAAAATCACATAGCTTAGCTATAATTGAGCCAACATAGTTAGGCAAAGTTCGCTGTATTAAGATTGGCAAAAATTCTTGCAACATGTGACAATCATAACTTTTGAGTCCTATAAGCTTTCTGTCCTTTAATTACACATAATATGAGATATTGGAAGAATATTCATTATGAGGTTTTATGGACTTAAGGTTTTATGGCTTTCTATCCTTTTCAGCTCGAGTCATTTGATAACATGCTTTGGGCGAGTATACAAATGTCTAACCAAGGCATTTTTCCAGAAGAAGTTCACTTCTTATACCCATTAGTTCTAGATCAAATCTTGCTTTATAATTGTCTTTTGACTTCCCTTTTTGTCCCATTATAGTCCTAATGATGTTGTCACACACATTTTTTTTCTATATGAATCACATCAAGATTGTGATGCAATGCCAAATGTTCCCAAAAGGGCAACAAAAGGAAATGCTTTCATTCTTCCAAGGATCCCGACCAACATTTTCCACAAACAAATCAATGTCATCTAACTACTGTAGAATTGTTTCGTCAGAAGGACAAATAGGGGCATCTCTTAACTCTATATCTCCATCAAAAGATAAACTGTCATACCAAAAGCTTTGGTCAGGTGGAAGCCATCTATGATGACGCATATAACAAAACTTTATACTATTATGCAGTCTTTTGGAAGTAGTGTTAATGCCATAAACAGGACATATAAGTTCACCCTTTGTGCTCCACTCAGAAAAGCTACCATACCTTGGAAAGTCAGATATTTTGCAAGTATAGCTACCTTTAATTGAAAGTTTTGATTCACAAAGGCATCAAATGTTTTAAATCTGACCTCCCATGACTCCTTCAATTCTTTTACCAAAGGCTACATATAGACATCTATCTTATCACTAGGACCTCCAGGACCCATAATTATTAAAGAAAAAATGAAGTTTGGTTGTTTCATAACCAACCATGGAGGCAAGTTATATGGTTTGAGAAAAATAGGACAAATACTATAAGTAACATTCATCATTTTGAAAGGGTTGAAACCATCGCTTGCCAAGGCCAAACGAACATTTCAAGGTTTACTTGCAAAACTTGGATACTTTTGATCGAAGTCTGTCCAAGCTACTACATTAGCTGGATGCCTCAATTTTCCATCATTTTTCCATCCCACATGATGCCATTTCATAAGGGTAGTCATCTTTGAAGACATAGATAATCTTTGAGGTCTAGGCTTCAAAGGAAACCAACATAAGATTCTTCTTGCCATTTTCTTTTGAGCAATCACCTTATCTTCTAAACTATCCATGCATGCTTTCCAATTAGAAACTCCATAAATTGAATAGGCTTCCTCTTTCTCCTTGCCATCCCAAAACAACATGCAATCATTAAGACATGCATGGATCTTTTTATATCCTAAACCCAAGGTTGAGAGTATTTTTCCTCCTTATGGGCTGATTCCCGCAGCTCATTTCCCTCAACTAATAAATCTTTTAAAAACTCCAGCAACATGGAGAAAAACTTGTTGCTCCATCCATTAAGGCATTTCAAGTGGTATAAATGTACCAAACAAGAGCACTTGTTGTACTTAGAGTTTGGGTACACTTGTTTTTCAGCATTTTTTAGCAAATCAAAAAATTTATTACTTTTATTATCAACCACAAGCTAATTGATCAAATCAGCCTCATCTATTTCTACTTCACGTCCATCCATATCTTAGTTTTTTCGGTATGTACTGACAGAAATAAATTATACAATAATCCATGCATGTCATGGGAAAATCTTTATTCCTCCTCATTTAGATCACCAATTGAAGATGATGCAATAGAGCCTTCCACTTGATCTACCCATTATGTGTACTCTTTTCAAAAACCAACACAAATAAGGTGATCATACACTTCTCCTCTTGTAAAATAAAACATATTTCGATAATTCTAACAAGGGGCACAAAATTTTTCCATCTTCAGCTGATTTGTTAAAAGAAAAATTTTAAAAATTCTAGACTCTATTTATGAATTGATCACTTGAGCTTGGTACAAGATACAAATAAGACTTATCCATCATAATGCCTAATATAGCTATAATTTGAATAAGAAAACTTTTAAATAACATTCACCAAATAATGTCTTAAACATAAGGGATGAGTTTTAGATGAAGGATGCTCAATGAACTTGACTAGTATATTCAACGGTGATTATCTTGAATTTTCTGGAATTGACTGGAAGGTTCCACGATGATGATTGTTGGTGACAACAATCAAAGGTAGGTGTGGAGTAGAGTGCCTATGTGAGAGAAATCCCAATCATCCCAAGCAATTTTCTTATTAGAAAGAATAGTGCAGGCAGCATCTTATAAAATTCTTAAATTTTTTTTAGCTCTTTATACTGACACCGATATTTTTTTTAATTGTTTATTGTAAAGAGATATACTGACACAAAAAACTTAAATGTTAACAAAGAAAATATATATATGGACACATGCCAATATAGTGTTAATATAAATTGAATGTATGCTGACATTCAACGAAAAAGTGTCAAAATAAATCAAATTTTTTACTGACACAAGCTATATGTTTATAAAACTTGTATATATTGACACTTTTATGAGTGTAAGTGAATGACACTTGTGTTGTAGTGTTTGATAATTTCAACATCAATAATTTTTGTTTCAGAAGTTCATTTGATGTATCATAAATGGAAAGCTATTCAAAATTTGAAACGGAAAATGTATTGATTTTTCCCATACATGTTTGAGTAGCCTGAGACATCATAATTGTCACGAAGTGGGATCCTAGTGCCCTGAATTACTTATTTTGTAGGCTCTTAGGAACTGTGATCCCACTTAGTTACTATTGGCTAATTATTACTAATACATAAATTAAGACAATTTATATGCAACTAGTTACTTAGCCTATTCTACAAAAAGATATGCATGCATTTTTTCCTGGCAATGCAAAACAAATAAGTAAACCATTTAAAGAAAACATTGCTCAAGCATTCATTTTTAAACATACTTAAAATGTGCCAAGATAATAAAACACTAGTTATATCAACTTCAAGTAATAGTTTGTGCATACTCTTTAACACTATTATGCACCCAAAAATAACTCAATGCTCTTACACCACAATCTATCCTAACAGAGGCATGTCTTAGTACATGAGATACTCTATATAGATGGCAAAATATTACTAAGATCATCTACTTAAACTCGCACTTTTGAGCTATTAAGCTCTAAGTGCAAAGCCCTCACTTGTCCTTGTGCACACTTAGCCTTTAAACTATAAACGTGCAAACACTTGGTTAGCACAAAACTTAACTTATAAGTAACTTAGAAATGTAAAGTTCCAAGTAAAATAAGTACTTGCAAAATAAAGAAACTTAGGCCACAACTATCTACTTAGTTGTTAGGCCCGACGTTAGAACCTACACAACATACTTAAGGGAGTGAGTACATGTATGTACTCAGTAAGAGTCCCTTGGGGTACCTGCAAAGAAAATAACAAGCAAGCTTGCAAATATGGCATACAAACAAGCAAACAACCAACCAACAATCAACACAAACAAATAACATAATAAATATGCAATGCATAAATGTATGATATGCAACATGTGCAATCCTTGGGACTTCTTACACCTTAGGTGCCTTATTCTTGTCATGAGCACAAATAGGAGAAGTACTTAAGGCACTGGCCCTCGCATCCTAAATGTTTTACCTCCTTTAAGTCTCACCTATGGGTTCTAGAGTAAGTCATCACCTCCTTTAAAATTTTACCTGTCTTTCCTTTAACTTATTGTGCATGGTTGCTATCTTATGTAGTCCAACTTGCCAAGCTCTTGGAGCTAAGCTTAGAACTCCTTAGTGGCTTACTTACCAAACCAAAAATTTTGATCGGAATCCTCTTAGGTTTCTTCTTCATTTCCCCAAAGGTCTAAGACCTCTTACTTGGGTCAACGAAGACTCTGAAACCCGTTTTAATCCCTTTAGTGCCCCCTTAGCAACTTGAGCACTTTTACCTATTTAGCCACTTTACTTAGCCCTACCTTAATCACACCACTTAGCTACCACTTAAATAATACATAATTCTTAACTTATGAATGAATTTTTGACCCAATCGAAGCTACGAAAGATCTTATAACAGCCTAAGGATGTTCACCAAGAGATTGAGACGTTCTTAAGGTACCCTGAGCTTGAGCCTTGGTGACGCGTCACCAAAGGCATCAATTCTTAGGTTTCCTAAAAGGTTGCTAGTGACACATCTTCAAGGTTGGTTACACGTTTCCAATGGCTAGATAGCACTTCATGCACTTATGCTATCTTGTACAAAACTTGGTCAATCTTTCAATCCTCAAAGCCAATTTAAGTGGCTCTTGTTTTTACTTCAATCCAACATGTATACTACATTTCTATGCATTATTTGAGTTAAATTAATTTGAACCCGTACCTCAGATTCAGCTACAAAGCAAGAACAAAATACAACCTCCATAAGCACACTTGAGCTCAACTTAGCTCTCTTGAGTTCTAGACCTAAAATGAATGTGATATGGCACCAAGAACTTGAAATCAAGACTATTTCTAGCTACTCAATCAAATTAGAACTAGTTCAATCCAAACTAAGAAGCTTACTTTAGGGTTTATGCCCAAAACAAGCAACAAAGAGCTAAAATGAAGCAAATGCACCAAGAATGAGTTGGAGGCTTCTTGATTTCACTTTGGGACCTTCAAATTTGCTAGAAATTGGCGGGATTAGGAAGGTTTGTAGTAGACAATATGCTGTAGAAACAAAGCCATGAATTGGGAAAGAAAGGAATGAGAATAGTGACCATCTCTTACAAGAAATATCCTACCAACTCCACAAAAACCTACTTCTTGTTTTCTTGTCTCTTGGTCCTCAAGTTCTTTCTTGTTTCACTTTGGTCACTAGACACACTCTCAAAATTGTCCCTCATTGGTTCCAAAGATTATTTTTATGCCTCCTACACTTAAGCCTTTTAAGCCACATAAGACATAAATGGTTTATTTAAACACTTAGTGCAATTTTTGCACTTTTTGCACTTTTCCTTCAAATGATGGTTCTAATAGCTAGAATAACTTATGGTCTTAACTTAATTAGTTAAAAATACTTGCATGACCCTAATTTCATCAAAATTACAGTCATGCCACTCATTTGGGTCAAAATTACCTTTTTACCCTTATAACTCTTAGGTGCCAAAGCACATTTAAGACCTAATCTATACTTTTACTTAACTTGTATCTCTGGCCTAATAAGATACTAATTTGAGGTATTTAAGTAAAAAAACTTAAATAAAAATACTCACCAGGTCAAAATCAGTCGTTGACTAAAAGAGTTGTCACAATAACAAATTTATTTTTCTTGCATATGTACTCTTTTCACTCTACAATCCAAAATTTTTAAACAGTGTATAAAGATAAAATTTTGGATCACCCCATGCTAACATCTAAAATATATTCAAGGATTTGTTAACTGCACTTTTTTGTAACATCTTATATAATTATCTTTTTTTAGACATTTTATTATTCTCTATCTAATATATATTCTATTACTGCTATGAACTATTAGGGATGGTAAATTGGGTGGGTTGGGTCAAGTTTGGGTCAGGCCATTCAGGTTCGAGTCTAGTCAGGTTAACATGAATTTGGATCCAGGTTGGTTCAGGTCAAGTTATTTGGGTTCGGGTTGATTTTCAGGTTCAGTTGATTTCGGGTTTAAGTTAGGTTGGGCTGGGTTTACTTGGGTTCAAGTTCACTATAGGTCGGGTTAATTTCAATCTCAGCGAACTTCAAGTTAGGTTTTGAGTTAGATTTAGGTTGACCTTTGTGTTCGCTTGGGTTATTAGTGTATATGCCAACATAATTAAATTGATTCATTTTTTCTTCATTTTTTGTTAAAATTTAAATCAAAGAATTTGATCTTTTTGTTATTTAATTTAAATTAATTTTTTTAGTATATTTAATCAAAATATTCATAAAAATATTCTTAATTATAGTTTAGTACATATTTAGGTAATTTAATATAATTGGTAGTACTTCATTGTTTTTCTAGGCCCATATTCTTCAACTCTCACTATACAAGCTATTTAGATCCTCATTCAGCTATCACCCAGACATACACTATAACAATTTTTCTATGCTTATGTTTTGATGAATCTATTAATATATATGAAAGCAAGTCATTTGGCATTATTGTCTTTTCATAATTTTTAAAAAATAAACAAATTTTCACATCACAACACGTGTAAATGCAAATTAACCAGAAACAGACACATGGCGATTTCCAAAAATACCCCTATAAACTATAACGTGTCAACAGCCCATTCATTTCTTCATTGCGAGATTGGACCCTAATTACAACTGTGCCATTACTGGCTACGCATAACCGCTTCTCGTTACTTTTTACTTTTTATTGCCCTTGAATATACAGTTCACGCTTCGGAATTCCGGATACACCCCACGTCATCGGTCGTTCCATTTTTAAAACCACTTTCAAATTAACAGTTATTGACCGATATATGCACTAATGGACGTGCCCACGTTCCCAGTTCAGCACATACCACGTTCATCTACAATACAAATTTTAACCTTTTAACCCCTCCACTAACCTCTCCAGCTCCCATTACTTCACACCCATTATCTACTTACCGTTAATGTAAAACAGTATAAATACACCACCATTACAGTATTTTTTTTTTCACTTTTTACTCTACTTTTCAGTACTAAAATCAATATTCTCTTTCTCTCAACTCTGAAGCGTTTTATTATTCAGTCTACTTTTGCGCACTAAAATCATCTTCTCTTTCTCTCACCCTCCAACCACCGTGTTAGTCAGTTTCTGAAGCTATGGAAGCCATCGGTTCCTCCATCATTGCTTGCAAGGAGAAGGCAGCATGTCCGTCAAATTAGCTGAAGCAAGGAAAGGTTTCACTGTCTCTGTCCAGTTGCTCCGTCAATCACCTACAGAGGTTGACAATTTCTAAACTCTCAGCATCCATTAATTTTCATTCTATAGCAAATGAGCTTATGTGCATTTCATTGTCCCAGATAATCTATTAATCTATTAATAGATATGAAAGCAGGATAATTGGCACAATAGTCTTTACACATTTTACATAATTTTAAAATAATTCCTGGAGATGACACATGTTATTTTGAAATGCTAATATGCTGACACGTGGCGATTTCCCATATTACCCCTCAAATAATACACGTGTAAGCAGTGAATTGGCTGCCTTTTTAACTGTACCCTAAATACTTAAATTTTTCTCTCAACGAAAAATATGAATTGTCCACAGTTTCTTTCCCACTACCCACAGTTTCTTTCCCACTACCCACTAACTTATTAAACGTGCAGAAACAGTTAATCTGTGCAATTACAAACGTATTTACAGCCCATGATCCAGCAGAAATTTAACTGTTTCATACACAAGTATAAATTCTATACATTTTACAGCTATACCTTTCCATGCATTTTCGTTCCCACTCGATTTCACTGCAGCAGAACACTCTGGCCGGCACATTCCTTCTGCTTTCTGAAGCAGTCAGCAGCAGAACACTCTGGCCATCAGTCAACAAGCTGTGAGCAACAACCAACGTTCAGATTGGAGGAAAAATTTCACCTGCAGGAGTTGTTGGTTCTACAATTACTCATTTCTTATATGTCATACAATGGTTACACTATCCACTAACATATTAACTTCTTTATTCAAATAACAGGAACAAATCAAGGAGGGCACATTCGCAGAAAGAAACATTCTTCTCTGATTTAATATAAACAGTAAGTTAAAGAATAAGTTGTGATTTTTTTTTTATCCCAGAAGCAGTGCACTATTTGTTGTTATTGACAATCTTATGTTATGTATTTTGCAGCAGATCACTAGACCAGTTCGGGTCAGGAATTTCAGTTAGTGGAACAAGGGATTTATATGCCAAATCAGGTTCTTTGTTTTCTCTATTGCCATTGATGCATGTTTTCTTCTGTTCTCATGTATGCTGCTTGATATATGCGCTCATGTATGCTGGTTCATATATGCAATGGTTATTTACAATACTAGCAAACATCATAGAGTCGTTTCATATAATAACATTTGCTGGAGGGTTTTATGTTCGAAGGTCTGTTGTGTTTCCTCAGGTTCTATATAGTCAATCCTCAAATTTGTTCAACTAAATTAGTCATTTTCTCCAAATATTTCCTTCCCCATTAAGTTGCACAGGTTTTTGACACCCAATTGCTCAAAAATTTCCTGTTTAACAGTCCAACCCTTTTAACACCAACAATTCATTTTCCAGCTATATTTCCGGCTATAATGGATGTCATAGAGGTTGTCTCCATTCCATTTGTGAAATCACTTGACCATATTTGTGAGAAGCTTAGGAAGACTAAGCCTACTTACACTACTGTGGCTGAGGGGGGAAAGATAAGGTGCTTCGTCCAAATTGAACTAGATCAGTCTGATGGGGGGGAGAGAAACTTTCTGAAAGTGGAGGGATCAATGGCTAGGAAGCTGGACACTGCAATGGAGTCCGCAGCAGAGGCTGGGATTAAACGCCTTAAGTTATTCAAGAACTATTACATCCATGATGTAAATTTTGAGGATTATGTTGAGGTTAAGGAGCGACTCACACAGCTGGAGGGGGAGAATGAAGGACTCAACTATGAGTTACAATTGGTGAGGTTCAACCAGACGTGCATGCGAAATGTCTATCTTGACCAGATTCGGGAGTTGGAGGAAAAGGTTGCTGATCTCAAGGGGAAGTTATCTTCCTATGAAGGGTCTAATAACACACCCATTGACAGTGACCCATCAGAGGATGGGTCTCCTTCTACTGGCTTTCCTTCTACTGGCTTTTTTAACTACGGGTTATTAAGTAGTTAAGCTTTCCTCTTAGGATCATGATTAGTGAATGACTTATTCACTTTTATATGCTTTCAGGACAGTGTTTTATTATGTTACCTGCTTTGTTAATTGTTAACTACTGTCACTTTTTCCCTTCCCTACAAAGTTACAGAACCTAGAACCACATTCCATGTTAGCTTCAGCCTTTAATTTATTTACGCAAATTTTGTTTTTTACTCAGAACTGATTTTCACACTCTAACTCCCATACAAACTCTTATTCTTTCAAATCCAGTGACAGACATGCAAATCATTCATCCAGACAAAATAATACTTGGTTTTTCATTAAAATGTATCAAATACTTACTTTCCCATTATTTCTGTTCCCACTACTCGCTTTTAAACTAGGGCTATTAAGTAGTTAAGCTTTCCTCTTACGACCGTGATTATTCAATGAGTTATTCACTTTTCTATGTTTTTAGGACAATGTTTTATTACTATGTTACCTGCTTTGTTAATTGTTACCTATCACTTTTTAGCTTCAGCATTACTGGTTTATCTATTCTAATAAGTACTACTTTAGCTTCAGCATTTAAGTTTATTTATGCAAATATTGATTTTTATCCATACCAAATATACGCTTAATTCTTTCAAAACCAGTGACAGACATGCAAATCATTCATCCAGCCAAAATAACAAACCATTCATCTAGACAAAATAATACTTCATTTTTTATTAAAATGTATCAAATACTTATCTTTTCCTGCATTTTCTGTCCCCACTGCCAGTCTTCTTTCATCAAATCCCTCCATTTTGTTCACATGCCTCTCGATTACCATGTAATTCATAAAACAGAAAACAAGTCATATACTAAAAAAAATGCCCTCGATAGAAGCAAGTAATTAATACAAAAAATATATAGGGAAAAAAGGGGAGAAAAGGCAGAGGACCTATTTACCTTGTCTGAACCAACCCCACCATCTACGCCGGCACGTGGTGATCACACGCCGACCAGTTAGCTGAAGAACATCCAAATATTCAATAGTTTTCCTGATAATATAGAAGTGCAACATTAG
Organism: Aquilaria sinensis; assembly: GCA_005392925.1. NCBI lineage: Eukaryota > Viridiplantae > Streptophyta > Magnoliopsida > Malvales > Thymelaeaceae > Aquilaria > Aquilaria sinensis. Next base: position 284,705 of record SMDT01003367.1, read on the forward strand.
TACTGGAATCAAAGCATCGAACAAGTCAGATCAGTATCTATGGATTCAGAAATAGATATAGATATTCAATAGTTCCAGATGGAATCATAGTGAAGAATGGAAACAATTCTACGTTTCCTTCCCTTTGAATTTCCTCCACCGCATTGCACCACGGGCAACTGTTTAATCCCCTTGCCCTCCATCAATTCCTTTGCAATTGCTAAATCAGTATCAGAGTGTCAACTTTATAATCTATTACTTTTCAATCAAGCAGATTACATCCAGCAGAAAGAAACATAATCTCAGTTCCAGTTTCACTTCCAACTGAAAGATAAGATAGGCGCTACAAAACACGAAGTCACTAACGCAACCATGTCCATGCCATTTATATATAGCTATGATTCCATGAACCATGACACTTGAACAAAAAACACATAACAAAGCCGACAAGTTGAGAGGAGCGAAATTAATAGCATACCAGCAGATCCATGAGGAACTCCATAAGATTCAAAGGTTGGGCCAGCATCATAAATAGGACATGCATTTATCTGTAAAGTTTTACATTTCGTAACTCAGAAACGGCACGCATATATTCAGAAGCAAGACAAAATGGATCCAAGAGAAAGATACAGAGAGGTAAAGACCTCACCATGGACGTCCTTAGCGACCACCGTCTGGACCGGCGGATCCGCCGTGTAATACAACCGCGGAAAAATAGTCTCCGCGCAATACCTTCAAACAGAGAACCCTCCACCATTGTTGGCGTCGGATTGGGTCAGCGTCTTCGCAAAAGACAAGGGCTTTTCGGCTCCACTATCGGACCCATTACTTAGAAGGGCGTCCTCTTCAAGATCAACCTCTCTGTTTGGCAAAGGAACTAGAGTGAGCTTGGCGTGGACTTCGTCAGTCCCAGAATCAGCACAGAACTTGACGGCGGCTACTCGGCAGAGGATTAACGGTGAAATTTGTGGGGAGGGCGAGAAATCAACGGCGGCGAGACAGTGCTCAGCGTGGCCTTGAGAGAAGTAAAAGACCAGAGAGTTCAGCGTGGCCTAAAACCAGCATCTAAGGAGGAACGTACGAACAAAAAATTAAACCTAGGGTTCATCGAAGTAGCAAACAATTTTTTAACAGCTTTTCATTTTTCATCAAATCAGGTGGGCTAAGGTTAGAAAGGAGAGAAAAATAATCGAAACCCCTACTGAAAGTTCGATTTAAACGAAAAATACATGGCCTGATTTTTTGAATCCCGATCTAGACAAAACCGGAAGGCTTTTGCGAAAAACAATTCAGGCAAAGTGAAAGACAAGGTCGGATCTAAGAGAAACGGTGTCACGTGTTGCAAAAACTGGAAAAAAAAATTTCCCGGACGGCGTTGCCGCCGGGAAATTCAGAGAGAACCTAGGGCTGCCGGAGGATAGAGAGCGGGAGGGAGGGAGAGAGAGAAGAGGGCTCAAATGACCCGTCCGAAATTTTTGGTATTTATGTAGCAAATTAACAACAAAGTCCCTGTTGTTCGTTCCGGTTGTCACTACACCCCCTCATATTCTCATATGCTTCTATATAATCCCCAACCTTATCCAACTTACATTTTAGGCACTCCTTACTCCTTAGTCCTTTTATATTTTAGTCATGTACTAGGCTTAGCGATTTTGACTCATTCCGTCCTTTTTAGTCCATTATGAAGCCTATAGGATTTTAAACTACAATCTTTTAGTATCTGATCGTTATCATATTGTTTATGGTAAATTATTATATTATTTTTTAATTTTATTATGTTATTTTTTAGTAACAAATGTTGTAACTATATTGCAAACCAACAATATCTATTGCTTACTTTATTCATCATATAATGTGCAAAATTGAATGCATTACATGTTTTTTTTTAAATTTAAAGTTTAACATCATAGGTAAACTCTATTAAAAGAAATCTACGTTAGATAAGACCCCTTTAAAAAAAGTCACATTTTGTTATGAACTACTGACCCGTCCGTTAGACGGGTTATGAAACTAGTTTTCTTTGAAATCACTACAAAACACAACTCAAGTTCACTATTCGTGACCAAAACTGATAAATTTGAAAAATTTTAGGTGAAAGTACAAAGATTTCAAAAGTTCAAAGACCTATGTTGTAATTATTAAGGGTGACTGAAATGAAAATTTTCAAAATTTAAGTACCTTATTTTATTATACATAAAATTCTAGGGCTGAATGTTGTAATTTTGACAATTGCTTGTAAAGATCATTAAACTTACTAAATATAAAAGTTACTTGTTTTGAAAGAATCCAAATATGAGACTTATTAAATATGATTGTCCCTTCTCCAAACATAGCACTTAGGAAATATATAAGTCCTAAAAAAATAAAAGTTATTAAATATGGAACTGCTCTATCAAAATATGAGAATTACTAAATATGAAAGTCTGAAAAAAAAAAATAAGAGCTACTAAATATAGAATTTCCTTTCCCAAATATGAGACTTACTAAATATGGAAGTTACTAATTATAGAAATTACCTTCCCTAAATATGAGACATACTAAATATAAAGTAAAAAAAAATGGAAGTTTCTAAATATAGAAGTGCCCATATTTAGGACTTACTAAATATGGAAGATTATGAAAAAAGAAAGTTACGTTTTATGGTGAAGGTTAAAATTAGGTTTCATTGGGGTTTAGTCATTGGGACATCTCGGGTTCGAGTCAGGTTAGTCTTGGTCGGGTCGTTTCGGGTTCAAGTATTTTAGGTTTGGGTTATTTGGGTCCAGGTTTTCTCGGGTTTTCCTTTAATTAGGTTCGGGTTCAAGTTGGGTTCAGGTTGTTAAATCAATCGGGTCATGCTAGGCTTGGGTTTGGTGTCTATTGGGCCAGGTCATTGAATTAGGTTAGCTTTTGCCATCCCTATGAACTATATAAAATTAAAATAATATATAGTATCATTAGAATATTGTGTATATTTTAAATATGGTTTCTTACTAATTTACCCGGCATCACATGAGTATCAATGATATAATTATATATTTTTATTTAAACTGTTGCATAATCTATCAAGATACATATTATTGCCACTTTATTTTACTTGTAAAGCATTCATATTGGTGAATAATATTTTTATCTATTGTTTTATTTAAAATTATCATTAAATTATTTATTATTTATAACATTTTTTTTATTCTCATGGAAATATTAAGTATTTAAATTATTTTTTTGATATCCATACACTTTGCATTTTAAATTCAACTATATTTTCATCACAATTTGGTCCTAAGGTAACATTAGGTATTAAAGCTAGCTGGATAGTTTTTGTGGGAGATTTGTATGCAATCTTGGAAAATCCCTTGTCTTTTTCTATGATTTTTGCAGTTCTTTATCCTATAGATAATGTTTCTTAACTTTTGTTAAATGTTGTATAAACAACATGTGGATGATGTCAATTCCAAAATATTTTGCAGTCAAACACTGATTAGGTTATGAATGGGGAGGCAAATGACGGTTTAACCTCATTTCTCCATTAGCAACAATTGTTATATTGAAAAACTTTGTAAATGCTAAAAATGAAAAATAAATTAAACCAACAATATTTTTTATGCATTAATAGTTTCATAAATGAAGTCATAATATTTTTTTTTCTTTCATGGTGATAACTGAAGGGTTGTCATCCACATTACCTTCGGGTTAATGGTCCTTACACAATCCTCAGGAGAGAACATGATCAATCTTGGGGAAAGAGCTTGACATCACCCTCGGTAAGGAACATGACTAACCTCGGAAAAGGGTTAGCACTACCCTCGAATTATTAACTAATGGCACCTTTTGGAATCCTCCAATACCTTCGGAGATCAACTTGGTCTCCGAAGGGTTACGGACTTCCAAAGTGTTATAAAGGAAGACAACAAACGTATGGCTAGTAGGACCACTGATAGGAAGCCTTCACACACTTCTAACCTCCAACCTAGGTGTAATCGCCTAAGAATAGCTGGTTACACCTCACCTCGAGGTACAGACCGAATGTGAGCAAATCTAACCAACCACGTCCCTTGATCTGCTTGATTAGGGAAAACGGCCTTCTCCCAAGGGCCTTCTATACATACCCAGGAAGCTCTCAAATAACATGCACGGGACACTCTCTTTCTTCTCTCTACTTCTAGCCATTTCTCCAGCTACATTCTGACTTGGGCATCGGAGATCCCTCCCTGGAAAACACTCTAGGGAGCTTCTAACCCATATTCTTCAAGTGTTGCAGATATCATTTAGGTGAAGTTCTACCAAAGGTTCAACATATCTTACATCGAAGATATGCTAGAACATCATTTGGTGCCATCCGTGGAAACTCACTCCCAGGTCGCCATTGTGGAGACTCGGTGTTCTAAGGACAAGGGGATACCAAAGTCCCAATCCGTGCTTGAGCCTCCGACAGTGAACAACCAAGCACCTCTAAAGCCTTCCCTGCCTGAGGACGAATGTCTTTTGATGGTCAATATGGGCTTCCTACGTGACTTCTAGCGCTCTATAATGATCGAAATGACATAACAACTCGGCCAAAGATAGTCATATGCATGTTCTCATACAAGGACCCCCTCCCTAGAGGTTCATTCGAAGAGAGGGCGTTGGTCATCTCATTGGAGTTCCCTAAATAAGAGCTTTCATAAGGAATTTTCAACGAAGAACTCTCCGTCTCGTGGGCGGTATATGGCGAGGTCTAGATCAAAAAAGCCAATGACCTTCTAACTACAGAGCCCTTCCCCACTGGAGAAGTCCATGTCTCCTTGCCAACGAAGTTACTCACCAAGGAGAAGACGTCATTCTCTATTGCCTCCAGCTCCCTGGCAATGGGGAGAAAATCTTAGAAAGGCTAGACAAGGTAGAGAAATAGGTCTCTTGAAAGCCCGTCTAGTTGAGGTTATTAGAGACCTTCACCGGAAAAGAGTTCCCCTTCATCAAGGCGATAGTGGAAACACCAATGCCCAATGATTTTGGAGTACTACACTTGGAAACTTATGACGGGCAAAGTGACCCCCATGTCCACTTAACAAAATACAGAAGGAGCAAGTTGCTACATGGAGCCAATGATGCCATAGTGAGACGGGGAGGGACTTCTGGTAAGGGAAGAACGCCTGAACGAGAAGTTTCTGGGGAGAGATTGCCTGAAACACTCAAAGAATGAAGGTTAGGAGGTCCCCGGGGTATTTTTCCGGGGAGGAGCCTTCGACACCCAAGTCAGTATTTTTAGAGACTAAAAGTAGTAAGAATATGAAGAGAAAAAATGTCCCCCAATCGACTAGAGCCATTTCCCCTATATATAGGAGGATATGAATGAATAAATCTGCCTGATGTAACCCGCTCAGATTGTGCCACGTGTTCGGTCGGATGCAACCCGCATCTTCGGGTGTAGGGGCCTCAGCCATCTACAGGCTGTTTTGACCAAAGGTTAAGACTAGGGTAAGACTGCGTGACAGGACGTGTGCGGCAATGGCGTGTCAGAGCGTGTTATGAGGGCGGCGTGTTGTTTATGAGGGCGGCATATCAGAGGCTCCTTAATTGTTTATGTCGTACTACTGAGATCCCTTCGGTAAAAGAGAACTCTTCGGGATAGGAGGAATTTCTTCCAAGATCATTTTCAGTAATCCGGGAATCCCCTTGCCAAGGATGGTCCCCTTCGGGGACGTTCTTAACTGCCGAAAGTGGTAAGTCTTTCTATTCCGAAGCCAGTTCGATCACCTTACCAAGGATGGCGATGCACCGTATTCCCGAGGTCGGTATTGTCATTTCCAGGGGTGACGGTGGATCATCAAGGTCGGATGTTCAAAGGGCCAGACCCCATTTTTTCTGAAGTCTGTGCTCGTGTTCCTTGTGGGTGACGCTCGACTTTTTGAGGGTGGTGCTCGTTTTTTTGAGAGTGGTGTTTTGCCAGAGGTTACGGGTTTGAAAGGTGATAGCACTTCGGCTATCACATGCCCCCCCTTGAAAAGCCGAAGTGGAGACTTCGACTTTAGACTCTCTGGGGAAACCTTGCAGGACTCCGAGCGGGACACCGTACAAGGAGAAACTTCACCACCCGAAGGCATGCCTTCCTAGCCAAGGCGTCGTTACTTGCCCTTTGGTTAGTCTCTTGGTGTTCTCGGGATGCGCACTCTCTTTATTTTTACTTTTTCTGTTGCAGGTTAGTGGACCATCACGTCTCGTAACCAGGCGTGTCAGTTTGGATAGGCGTGCCTGGGTTTTCACAGTGTCAGAAAGTGCGTCCTCGTTTCACGCGTTAGACGACACGTGGCACGCAATAGTTGGGGGTAGTCACGTTGGTTACACCAATCGCATTTTTTCGCCTTCGAGAAATAATTATGGCGACGATTCGCCTTCACAGGGTAGTTATGGAGACGATTCAGCTACCCTTGTTTGGTCTATATAAACCCTCCTTCCCCTCATTTGCTTTCCTTTATCTCTCTCTTGCTCTCATCTGTCTTTGAGCTCTTCCTTCTCTTTTTGCGGCGGTGCAAGCGGCGGAGCAATTTCCAGCAACCATTTACAACGGCGTCTTCTAATCCTGACTTCGGCAAACGTTTTGGTGGGTTTTTCTTCCAGAGGTCCTTCGGTCGTTTCAGTTTCTATTTTTTCTAGTTCCTGAAGCTTCTTTCTTTTTTCCCGATGTCCTTTCACTCTCCTTGCCAAAGTCATTTTCTCTTGCCGAACATGTCTTCCTCTATCCCCCTTATGTCCGTCCAACCTATTCCCGAGAGCTGGCAGCCTCTCATGTCTCCCCCCTGTTGTTCCACTTTGGAAAAATTAGCGAAGTGGACAGCTAAATTCTTCCTTCCTTCTTACGTCACTACCAGGCTACCTCATCCTGGTCACTTCAGCTTCATGAACAGTAGTGACGAGGTTACCGTTTTCCATCCCCAACTGAAGGCCGAACTTCGGTTTCCTCCGCCGAAGATGATTTGCAACTTTTGCCAATTCCATGGCATAGCCGTGAATCAGCTTCCGCCCAACTCTTACTGTTACTTCAACGTTTTTCTCTGCATGTGTGGGGTTTTCAAGGTAGAACCCTACTTTATCATTTTCATGCAGTATTACAAGCTCTATCCGGTCCCGAAGGGTGGCTTCTATTTCATGCTGCCTCGGGGATCTGGGAGCAAAAAATTTATGTTCACCTTCGGTACTAGAGATAGTTGGCGAGGGTGGTAAAGGAAGTTCTTCTTCCTGAAGGTGACGTAGGCATGGTCGGACATGCCGACTAGGTGGGCCCGGGGGAAGCTGGAGACGAACGTCGTTGACCCCAAGAAGTTGCTAACTCCTGAGTTGGCAGCGAGGTTTGAGGACTTCGACAGCCGTATCCGAGCTATTGCCGACTGGGATGCCGAGGTCCCAACACGTTCCTTGTACCCCTTCCCTATTAAGTGGGACCTTATGACCGAGGAGGTTTTTCGGGAGCATGTGTTGCTCAATGAGCATAAGACGGACCTCAGCATGCCAGCTCCTACCACCAACGGGAAGAAGTTCTGGCTGGTGATGCTCCATCGGGGGGAGCTCTCTTACGAGGCCCTTTTTTAGAGTAAGTTAATTTCCAATTTTTTGGTATAGGTATCCCTTTGGACTTGCATTGATATTTTCCTGTTTTTTCAAAGATGGGCGATCAGTCAGCCGCTTTCTACAAATCCCTCTTTCTCGATCAAGCCGAGAAGGGGGAACAGACAAAGAAGGGGGCCCCAAAGTGGCGAAAGACGTCTGGGGGCGGTCTGTCTTTGGCAAAGAAGGCGAAGAAGGAACCCCTACCCCCGCCCCCAGAAGATGTCGAGAAGGCCGAGGATCAACCCGAGGTCCAGGCCGTCCTACCACCGGAGCTTGCCGTTGGCTCAATTCCTCGGAGTCTCACTACTTCGGCGGACCCTCTAGGCTCTTCGGTAGGAGGCCTTTCTGCTGAGGAACTCGAGGAGCGCAGAAGAAGCAAGGGCAAACATGTCCCTGCCGAAGTAGAGGAGGTTTGGGACTCCGATGATGATGTTGCCGAAGTGCCGCTAAGTTTGTCCTTTAGACATTTTTAGTACTCTTAATCTCGTTGATATATGGCTAAGGAACAATGTCTTAATGGAACTGTGCCTTGACCTTGCAGAGGAATTGGCGCCCTCGGCATGGATGGTGGAGCATGCTTGGAAGTGGGCCCTTCGGGACTCTCATATCCCAAAGGATAAGGTCCCGAGGGAGCCTTTCTACTCTTTCACGGAGGACATGAATTTGTTCACCGAAGACGACTAGCAAATGGCTCCCCAAATGGCGAAGGGCGTGCTCACCCAGGCTACATTTAAATCCATGGCCGAAGAGTGCGTGAACGAGGAAATCCTCGCCGCTAGGATGTCCGAGCATGCTGCCCAGGTACTCTTTAGACCCTTTACTTTTTTCTCCCAATTTTTCTAACTGTTTGGCTTTCCTTGTGCAGCTTTACCAAATGTCCCTCTCCCCCCTTTTTTTGCAGCTTTTGGTGTATAACGAATACTTCAGAGCTTGGGCAGCAAAACAGTCTTCAGTTCGAACTTGGACTGAAGAGCGTTTGGAGAAAGCAAAGGTGTTCTATGCTAACTCAGTCGTCAAGAACGTCGAGTTGAGTAGAATAGCCAAGGAGGAGGTTGCCAAACTTCGGGAGGAACTTTTGAAGGGCCAAGAGGAGCTTTTGAAGGATTTCTCTCAGAAAATGTCTGACCTCGGCGTGAAGGTCGCCGAGCTCACTTCTGCCAACGAGGCTTATTGAAAGGAGAAGGAAGAAGATTCTGCTATCCTAACGAAGGCCCTCGCTGACAACGCCGATCTTCAGGCCGAGGTTGAGGCCCTGAAGAAGGAGACAAAGAAGAAGAAGAAGATGAAGAAGCTGGAGAAGGAGGTTGCCGATTTGAAAAATGAGGTGGAAGACCTGTCTATCAAGTTAGACAAGGCTAACTAGGCAACCAAGGTTGGCTTTCAAGATGGCTTTTGTCTAGCTCGACACCAAGTTTTGGAAAAATATCCAGACCTCGACCTCTCCTTCCTAGCTGCCCTGAACATCCCCGAGGGGCCCTGCTAGACTTGGTCGAAAATCGAGCTCCTCAACTTACCTTTTGTCTTCTTCTTTTTTCCTTGTAATCTTTTTATTGTAATCTCCTCCATGTAATAAGACCTTCTCAATGACATTTTTCCTTCCTTTAAGATTTGGCTAAGTCCCTAAGCAATAATTTTCGTCTCCAAGGGTTGTCCTAACCACTTTCGGTCTGGGACCTTTGGGAATATACTTTTCGCTCTTTTTATCGACCGTCTTCAGGAAAACACTAGCTTTGGCGAATAGCTTTAGGCAACGTTTGACCTATTTTCATCAGCCGTGTTTGGTCGACGTATCTTTTGGGGAAAATGACCCAACCAACTTCGGAGGAAACATGTGGTTTTCGCAAGTACTTACTTGCACCTTGTTCGGTAAGATTTCTTATGTGGAGTTATCTTTCCAGAAAATTTTCTGTATTTAGAAAAATTTCTAACTGTACAATTTCCTGACAAGATTCTAAACATAAAATTTCTTCAAGGTATCCGAATGCCATGTATTCTTTAGTTCTCTAACTTCGGTATCGCCGAGCTTATAGACCCCTTTGCGTACCTCGTCAAGGACCAAATAAGGTCTTTCCCAGTTTGCTCTAAGTGCCCCGTGAGACGGTCTTCGGGACTCAAACTCAGCTTTTCGGAGTACGAGGTCTCCCTTTCTAATTCCTTTTTCCCTAACGTGCAAGTTCGCAGCCATAGCCGTTCTTTGCTGGAAGGCTTTTCTTCTAAGTTCGGCCACTTCTCTGTGTTCGTCAATTAGGTCAAGCTTAGTTCTTAATCCGAGGTCATTCCCTTCCTCGACAAACACTTGTATCCTGACCGATGGCTGGACTACCTCGATTGGGATAATGGCCTCTGTGCCGAAGATGAGTAAAAAAGGCTTCTCACCCGTGGCTCTTCGGGGTGTTGTCCGATAGCTCCATAGCACACTAGAAAGTTCCCCTGGCCATGTTCCTTTTGTTTCCCTCAATTTCTTTTTAAGACCATCTTTTATGGTTCTATTAGATACCTCTACCTGTCCGTTGCTCTGAGGATGAGCTACCGTGGCGGAGTGCATTTTTATCCGGAGGTTGGTGATGGATTCTTGGAATCCATTGTCAATAAACTGTGAACCACTGTCGGCCACTATCACCCTCGGTATGCCGAATCTGCACACAATGTTCTTCCAAACGAATTTTTGTATATCCTTTGCCGAAATTGTTGCCAGGGGCTCTGCTTCGACTCATTTAGTGAAGTAATCCACTACGACCATGTTGAACTTCACACCTCCAGGTGCAGTCGAGAGTGGCCCAATGAGGTCAATGCCCCATACTGCAAAGGAACAGGGGTAGTTTGCCGAGTTTATCAATTCCGATGGTAACCTCTGGACGTTGGCATGTCTTTGGCAATTATCACATTTCTGGACAAATTGCCTCACGTCCTTTCTTAGGGTGGGCTAGAAGTACCCCTGGCAGAGTATCACTCCTACCAAGGCGTCAGTTCCAATGTGGGAACCACAAACCCCCTCGTGGACTTTGGAGGACTATTTCAATGTCCTCTTCGTTGACACACCTTTGCAGCGGGCTTGCGTACCCCTGTCGGTACAATTCCTCCCCGACTAGGAAATATCGTCCGGAGCGTTTTCGCACTTTTGCTGCTTCGCGAGAGTCATCGGGAAGCTCCGAGGTCGTAAGATACCTCTTTATGGGATTTTTCCATCCTCTTTCCGAGGTCGTTATGCTCATTATTGCTATGCTCGAATGGCTCAATACTTCAGTGGACTTTTTTGATTTAGCCAAACTATCCACCTCAGTATTGTCTCGGCGAGGCACGTTCTCAATGTGCACTGTGTCGAACTCCTAAATGAGCTTTGATACGAGCTAGTGATATTTTGCCAAAGTTGGGTCCTTCGCGGTATAGTCCCCTGCCATCTGTCGAACCACTAGCTGAGAATCGCTGTGGGCCTTCAGGTTTCTCACGCCAATTCTTTTAGTAAGGCGTAACCCTGTTATGAGAGCTTCATATTCTGCCACATTGTTGGTGACGTTGAATCCGAATTTGATAGTTTTCACGACCTCCATACCCTTGGGATCGCGAATGATTACTCCAACTCCCTAGTGCTCGGAGCCGGATGCCCCATCTATAAACAGAGTCCACTCCGGTTCATTTTTCCAGAGCTCTAGTTGACTTTCTTCGGCGATGGGTACTTCGGCAATGAAATTCGCCAAGGCTTGAGCTTTTATTGCCTTCCTTGGCTCATAGGTGATATCGTACTCGCCGAGTTCTATGCACCACTTAGAAAGCCTTCCCGAGTAGTCTACCCTCTTCATGATATCCCAAAGAGGCAGGTTACTTCGGACAATAATGGGGTGGCCTTGGAAATACAGACGCAGCCTTCTACTTGCTAGTATCAAGGCGTAAATAGCCTTTTGCAGTAATGGGTACCTGACTTTGGCACCATGTAGAGACTTGCTCACATAATATACTGGCCATTGCTCTGCCCCTTCTTCTTTCACGAGGACCGAACTTAGCACCTTTTCAGTGACGGCGAGGTATAGTATGAGGGGTTCCCCTTTCTATGGCTGCTGGAGTGTCGGCAGGCAAGTCAGGTAGACCTTAAGCTCTTCCCAAGCCTTTTGGCAGTCTTCGTTTCAAGGATGTACCTCGCTCCCAAGGCCACCACCATTTTTCGCCGCTTTAGTAAGGACCTTGAAGAATGGTCGACAGCGATCCCCATATCTGGATATGAATCTGCTGAGGGATGTGATTCTCCCTATGAGTCTTTGCACATCCTTTGTTGTCGTGGGAGTTCAGAATCTCAGTAGGGCCTTGACCTTTTCTGGATTGGCGTCAATACTTCTTTTCGACACCATGAATCCAAGGAACTTACCCGTATTCATCCCGAACACACACTTTTCGGGGTTGAGATGGATTCCGAAGATCCTTAGCTGACGGAATGTTTCCTCCAAGTCCGCGATATGACTACTAGGCAGTTTGCTCTTAACTATCATATCATCGACGTAGACTTCCATGTTCCTCCCTATTTGGGAACTAAAGACCCTGTTCATTAGCCTTTGGTAGGTGGCTCCTGCATTCTTAAGCCCAAAGGGCATTTTGACGTAACAGTATGTACCAACTTCAATGATGAAGGCGATTTTTTCCTCGTCTTCGGGGTTCATCCTGATTTGGTAATACCCACTAAAGGCGTCCAGGAAACTTCGGTGGTTGAGTCCACCAGCTGGTCTATTGGCAGTAGTGGGTATGAATCTTTAGGGCAAGTATCGTTTAAATTTCAGAAGTCGATGCACATTCGGAGTTTGTCACTCCCTTCCTTTATGGTGACAACTACGTTACTGAGCCATTCGGGATATCTGACTTCCCTTATTACGCCGACCTCCACTAACCGTTGGACTTCGGATTTTACAAAGCTGTTCTTATATGCCGAAAAGCTTCTTTTCTTTTGGCACACGGGCTTCACATCGGGGCGTGTCTTAAGATTATGCTGAACTATGCGAGGGTCTACCACAGGCACGTCCTTCGGCAAGTAGGCAAATAGATCTTTGTTCATTAACAGAAAAGATACAAGTTTTTCCTTATCACCTTTGGCCACTTTTTTTCCTATTCGGGTATTTCGGCCTGGGACAAGTTCTATATCTTTTGTTTCTATTTTCTCGGGGTCTTCTGTTTCTTCTCTTTTTGCCTTTCCTACGAGTACGGCCTTCGCTTCTGCAGTCCGTGCGTTGCTCTTTGCTGGGGCCTTTCTTGCTTTAACAAACACCTTTCTCATTTCCCCTTAGTCGATGAAGATCTCAGCATCTCCATCCTTTGTGGCAAAGGTGACAATCAGGTATTTCACATTTGGACGAATGTGAAGATTTCCTTGCGTCTGTCTTCCAAGGATGGCATTATATGACAAAGGGAAATCTATGACGATGAACCTTGTCATCGTGGAGGCAAAGAACTCATCCTTGTTCTGTAGTGACGTTCCTTTTAACATCACAGGAAGGTCAATCCACCCGAGGACAGGGAGTTCGGACGGACCTACTCCGAAAGTAAGAGAAGTGACGAGATCGCCCCTCGGGATACCCAAGCTCGACAGCAGATGGGAAAACAAGACGTCAGCATTAGAACCATCGTCCAGGAGTACTCTCTTGACGTCCTAACTCCCTATCCTTGCTATGACCAGCAGAAGGTCGTCATGAGGGAATATTATTGTAGATCCATCCTTCCGAATAAGCTTTTTTTATGGGTTACCGTATTCCATCACCGAGATCTCCCTGGCTTTTTTTTTCCTTTCTGCCAAGGGTAGTCCCGTGGTGATCGTCTGTATTATTCCTGCCGGAGGTGGTGGATGTCTCCTGGGACTTCGGTTCCGGCGTTTGTCGGAGTCATATTCCTCGTCATCTCTTTTCCTCTCTTCTTCCCTCCTCTCCTTTGGGGAGGGCATCCGTAGGTAACATCGGAGTTGGCCCTGCTTTATCAAGGACTCTATGTACTTCCTCAGCTGGAAGCAATCCTCAGTATCATGCCCATGATCCCGATGGAACTGGCAAAACTTTTTCACGTTCTTCTTATTGCCCGAAGTCATGGCCTTCGGGAGCTGAATTTGGGTTCCCTACCTTTCCATGGCCATGAGAATGTTCGTCCTTGTGGTGTTTCAGGGGGTAAAAGTCAACGGCTTCTTCCCTCTCAGCTTCTGAGGTCGACCCCCTGATTCAGTTGGGTAGCGAGCTTGTTGGCTCGGCCCCTCGGTACATATGTGGTTTGGCTTTGGGCCTCCCATCCTCAGCTCTTCAGCTGTCATATGCTGCTCCGCCCTTCAGTAAAACTTGCCGAGAGTGTCTGGGGGGTCCTTTGAGAACTCATAAAACAACTGTGAGTCTCTCCGCAGTCCCCGTATCATGGTGAGGATACGTATCTCTAGCCTGAAGTCTGGCACGCTTAGGGCTTCCCGATTGAACCTCTCGACATAGTCGCGGATAGTTTCTCCATTCTTCTGTGCTATGTCAAACATTCAGACTGGCATTTTCGCCGTCGACCTGCTTCCAATGAATTGTTGCGTGAAAGCAGTAAACAACTCTTGGAACCCCGTGATGGTTCTGGGGGCTAACGAGTTGTACCATGCCGTCGCCGGTCTGGAGAGGGTGACCTCAAAGCATTTGCACAAGGTGGCGTCATCAGCACCGTGCAACACCATGCTGCGTTTGTATTTGGTTAAGTGAGCCTAGGGGTCACTTCGGCCATCGTAGGTTTCCAAACGAGGTACCCGAAAGTCATTCGGCATAGGTGCTTCGACTACTGTTCGGGTAAACGGCGATTCATCTCCGCTGAAGGTTTCTGACAACCTAGACCAAACGGGTTTCTGAGCTACCTGTCTTTCCATCCTCTCTAACCTCTTTAGGATTTTTTCCATGAGAAGTGTGGCGCTGGGCTCTTCTTCTTACTGCCTGGTGGCCTCCAGCAGTGGAGAGCGATGCCTCCTTGTTAGAGAGTAACTTCGGCGCCGAGGGGATTGCGATTTTTCTTCTATTGAAGAACTCCTTCGGCTGGGAGTCCTGGGCCGTTTGGACCCCGTTTCTCCCGTAGGTCGAACCCCGAGGGGCACATTTTCCATCGAGGACTCGTCACGTTTGTCCCCGGTTCCTGAACTTCGGTGAGTTGACTTCGGGCTTCTCTCCTGATGAGGTGCTGGTGAGGGGGGCCTTCGGTCTGTAGGAGTCTGTGGCCACCTTTGGTCCAGTTGCTGCATCATTTCAGCTACAATGAAGCGCTGAAAATCACGCAGGAAGCTCATGGTAATGGTTAGAGGACGTTCGTCCTCCGGCAAGGAAGTCCCTATAGCAGGTTGCTCGGTTGCCGGTTGAACCTCTAGTGCGGAAGGGGACTTCAAAAGCCCCTTGTCCTTAGAACGCCGAGTCTCGATGACAGCCACCTGGGAATGGGTTCCCACAAACGGCGCCAAGTGATGCCCATCGGCATCTTCACTGTAAGGACTTCTGGTGAGGAAGGAACACCCGAACGGGAAGTTTCTGGGGAGAGATTTCCTAAAACACTCAAAGAATGAAGGTTAGGAGGTCCCCAGGGTTTTTTCTGGGGAGGAGCCTCCGACGCCCAAGTCAGCATTTTTAGAGACTAAAAGTAGTAGGAATATGAAGAGAAAAAATGTCCCCCCATCTACTAGAGCCATTTCCCCTATATATAGGAGGATATGAATGAATAAATCTGCCTGTGTAACCCACTCAGATTGTACCATGTGTTCGGTCGGATGCAACCCGTACCTTCGGGTGTGGGGGCCTCTAGCCGTCTGCAGGCCGTTCTGACCAAAGGTCAAGACCAGGGTAGGACTGCGTGACAGGACGTGTGCGGCGATGGCATATCAAAGCGTGTTATGAGGGCAGCGTGTTGTGTATGAGGGCGGCATATCAGAGGCTCCTTAATTGTTTGTGTCGTACTACTGAAATCCCTTTGGTAGAAGAGAACTCTTCGGGACAGGAGGACTTTCTTCCGAGATTGTTTTCAGTAATCCGGGAATCCCCTCGCCAAGGATGGTCCCCTTCGGGGACACTCTTAACTGCCGAAAGTGGTGAGTCTTTCTATTCCGAAGCCAGTTCGATCACCTTACCAGGGATGGCGATGCACTGTATTCCCAAGGTCAGTACTGTCATTTCCAGGGGTGACGGTGGAACGCCGAGGTCGGAAGTTCAGAGGGCCAGACCCCCTTTTTTCCGAAGTCTGTGCTCGCGTTCCTTGTGGGTGACGCTCGGCTTTTCGAGGGTGGTGCTCATTTTTCCGATAGTGGTGCTTTGCCCGGCTTACGGGTTTGAAGGGTGATAGCACTTCGCCTATCACACCGCCTTCACCAGGCAATTCATAGGGAGCAGGCCGACAGCAAAGATATCAGTCCAGATGTTCGACATAGCCCAGAAGAATGGGGAGACCATTCGAGATTATGTCAAAAGGTTCAACCGATAGGCACTCAATGTTCCAGACTTCCGCCTCGAGATAAGATTTCTCCCAATGATCAGAAGGCTAAGAAGGGATTCATAGCTCTTCTATGAGTTCTCAAAGGATCCCCCAGACACCATCGGTGAATTCTACCGAATGGGAGAAAGTTGGTGACATTCACCCCCTGAACACTACAGGACAAACATCATCATGGCCTTAGAAAGGTAGGGAACTTTAATTAAACGTCTAAAGGTCACGACCTCGGATAACAGAAAGAACATGAAGAAGTACTACCAGTTTCACCGGACCATGGGCACCATACCGAGGATTGCTTCCAATTGAGGAAGTACATTGAGTCTTTAATCAAACAAGGACAACTTCAAGGCTACTTGCGAATGCCATCACCTAAGACTCAGGAAAAAATAGATGATGAGAGGAGGAAAGAATATGAGAAGTATGACTCCAACGGGCATCAGACCAACTGAAGTCCTAGAAAGCACCCCCTACCTACGGTCAAGGTAATCCAAACCATAACCACTGGACTACCTTCGGCTGAAAGGAAAAAGGAATGTGAGAGAGGTCACGATGATGAAGTTTGACAACCTGGTGAATAAATTTACCCGAAGTGATGGGGCAAGTGTGAAGTTCCCTCATGACGATCCTCTTTTAATCACTGCAAAGATTGGAAATTGGGACTTGAAGAGGGTCCTCATCGATGACGGATCAAACGTAGACATTCTGTTTGCTCACTTATTGTCAAGCTTGGGTATTTCTGAGGGTGAGCTCAAATTGGTGACTTCACCCACTTTCGGAGTCGATCCTTCGAAACTCCCAGTGCTAAGATGGATTGACCTACCATTAATGCTGAAGGGTAGCTCAGTCAAGACAAAGAAGGATTTCTTTGCCTCCATTATGGAAAAATTCATCGACATAAATGTTCCATCCTTGTACAACGCCATCCTCAGAAGGCAAACACAGGGCAACCTTTATTTCTAAATAGATCTGAAGTACCTAACGGTCACGTTTGAGACAAAGGAAAAAGATGTAGAGATACTTATAAACCAAGCTAAAGTTAGGAATGTGTCCGTTAGAGCATGACAGAATCCTCCCAAAATCCATATGCAAACCCTGGGGCGGAAAGGTGCACTTGTCGAAGGTGGTATGGAAAGGGAAAGAATGATGTTAAGAAAGTGGAAACTGAGGACATAGAGTTGGTCCCCGGCTGAAGTACCCGAATTGGGAAAAATTGGTCCATAAGAATAACTTTGTCAAAACAGAAGTCCAAAGATTAACAGAAGCAAGTATAATAAGAGAAGTCAAGTACCTAGATTAGCTTAGCAACGTTGTCGTTGCCACCAAGGAAGGGAGTAACAAACTCCAAATGTGCATTGACTTCAGAAATATCAACGACGCTTGTCTTAAAGACTCATATCCACAGCCTCCAATAGATCAATTGGTTGATTCCACTACCGAGTATGGGTTACTTAGCTTCTTCGATGCTTTCAGCGGGTACCATCAAATTCAGATGAATCCTGAAGATGAGGAAAAAATCGCTTTCATCACCCAAGTCAGGACATACTGCTACATTAAAATGCCTTTCGGCCTCAAGAATGCAGAAGCCACATATCAGAGGTTAATGAATAGGATGCTCAACTCCCTAATTGGGAGAAACATAGAAGTGTGCGTTGACAATATGATAGTCAAAACCAAAGTATCTAGTAATTATATCACAGACTTATTAGAAACCTTCCAACAGCTTTAGAAATTTAGAATTCATCTTAACCCCGAAAAGTGTGTGTTTGGGGTAATGGCTAGCAAATTCCTTGGGTTTATGGTATTTGAAAGAGGTATAGATGCCAATCTGGAGAAGGTTAAGGCCTTACTTAGATTCTGAACTCCCACAACTACCAAGGATGTACAAAGGCTCACTAGGAGAATAATGGCCTTTAGCAGATTCATCTTCAGATACGAAGATCGGTGTCAACCATTCTTTAAAGTTCTCATTAAAGCAGGAAAAAATGAAGGCAACCTTGACTCCAAGGAACACCCTTGGAACGAAAATTGTCAAAAGGCCTGGGATGAGCTCAAAAACTACTTAAGCCACTTATCGACACTTTGGCAACCTAGGGAGGGAGAACCTCTCATCCTTTACCTCGCAGTCACCGAGAAAGCAGTAAATTCGGTACTGGTAAGGGAAGAATGAGGAAAACAGTGGCCAATATACTATGTCAGCAAGTCTTTGCATGGTGCCGAAGTTAGGTACCCACTACTACAAAAAGCTATCTACGCCTTAGTTATGGCGAGTAGGAGACTCCAGCCTTATTTCCAAGGGCATTCCATTACAATCTGAAGTAACCTACCTCTTCGAGATGTCATGAAGAAGGTGGACCACTCGGGCCAATTTTCAAAATGGTGTATCAAGCTCGGAGAGTACGACATCATGTACGAAGCGAGAAAGGCCATAAAAGGCCAGGCTTTAGCAGATTTTATTGCCAAACTACCTAAGACCGAGGATACCACCAATGACCTTGTAGATGAGGAACCCGAATGGGTATTGTTTGTAGATGGCACTTCAGGATTAGGACATCAGGGAGCCGAAGTAATACTCCAAGGCCCCGAAGGATTAGAAGCATTGAATGCTATCAAGTTTGGATTTTTAGTCACCAACAACATCACCGAGTACGAAACTCTCATAGCAGGATTACGATTGGAAAAAAGAGTTAGCGTAAAGAATCTAAAGGCTTACAGTGACTCATAGTTGGTGGTTCAGCAGATGATGAAGGAATACTGTGCCAAGGATCTCAGCTTGGCAAAATACCATGACCTTGTCAAGAAATTGATCCAAGAATTTGATAAGGTACAAATAGAAATTGTACCTCGCAAAGAGAACATTGAAGTAGAAATATTGGCTAAGTCAAAATAGTCCACTAAACTTGATCGCCCGAGCATAGCCATAAATGGCGCTCACGAAATCGAATAAGGTAGGAAGATTCTATAAAGGAATATCTGATTAGTTCGTCCCTACTCGAGGACCCATAAGAAGTTGCGAAGGTACGGAGGCACTCAGGAAGGTACTTCATGATTGGGGAAGAGTTGTATTGACAAGGGTACGCAAATCCCCTACAAAGGTGTATCAATAAAGAGGAAGCCGAAGCAGTCCTGAAAGAAGTTCATGAGGGAATTTATGGGTCCTACATCAGGGCAAATACCTTGGCCAGAATCTTACTTCAACAAGGATACTTTTGGCCTACTATAAGAAAGGACACCGAGCAGCTTGCCAGGAAATGCAAAAAGTGCCTACGGCACGCGCCCATCCAAAGAGCACCTTTGTAAACAATCACTTCGGCTAACTATCCTTGCCTCTTCATAGTATGGGGAATTGACCTCATTGGTCCTCTCCCAACAGCCCTTGGATGAGTGAAGTTTTACGTCGTTGCGGTAAATTATTTCATAAAATGGATTAAAACAGAGCCCTTAACAACAATTTTAGCAAAAGATATTCAGAAGTTTGTCTAAAAAAACATCATATGTAGATTTAGCTATCTGAGGGTGATAGTGGTAGATAATGGTTCCTAGTTCATTGACAAAGGATTACAGGAATTTGTGACCAACCTCGAGGTGAAATTACACTTTGCCCTGGTAGTCCACCCACAGAGTAATAGACAAGTTGAAGTATCCAACAGAACATTAAAATATGAATTAAAGAAGAGGTTGAAAGAGGCTAAGGGAAAATGGCCTTGAGAACTCTCGAGTGTATTATGGAGTTACCGAACAACCCCTAGAAAAGCTATTGGCAAAACACTTTTTTCATTCGTGTTTGGTACCGAGGCTCTTATCCCTATTAAAGTTGTACAACCTTCCATCAGAGTACAGGTGTTTGACGAAGAAGGGAATAACCTTGATTGAAGAACCAAACTCGACATGCTTGACGAACATAGGGAGATGGCCGAACTCAGAAGAAAAGCATTATAGCAAAGGGTTGCCATCGCAATGAACTTGTATATCTAGCCTAAAGGGATCAAGAAAGGAGACCTTGTCCTCCAAAAGGCTAAACCGAAACCCTGAAGACATCTTATGGTGTATTTCGGGTAAATTGGGAAAGACCTTATTTGGTCCTAGATGAAATTCGGTTAAGAGCCTATAAACTTGGAAATAGCGAAAAAGAAGAATTGAAGAACACATGACATTCAGACTCTTTGAAAAAACTCTACACTTAGAAATTCTATAGACTTGGAAATTTTGAAGGAATTAGTTTGCTTGCAGGAAAGCGTTCCGAAGGAGATTGATCGAAGTCGGTGATCTCCAAGGTTACCTAATTGTTCTAAACATACCAAGTCTTATGAAAATATTGTATGAGTGCCAAAAATTCATTCAAAACACTCAGGACAATTTTTTGTTACTAATGTTTACCAAAGAACGATAAGATATAACTTGAAGTGCCACCCAAAATTCACCAAAAAGGCTAAGATATTGATTTCTTGATAGCCTCTTGGCCGAAGATGGTAATTGAGCTAAAAGAGATGAATAAGTTGAGTAAACAATTAAAAAAAGTTAGTCATTTCTCTGAAATGATGAAAACACTTTGTGAGCAAATGAAGCTAGCCGAAGTAATTGATATGCCGAAGGTTGCTGAAATAGCTTTAAGTATCATGCTGCTCATGGACTTAGCCAAAATTTTGAAAAAAAAGGTATTCCATTAAAAAAAAAACAAAGTACAAAGGAAGAAGCACAAAAAAAAAAAAAAAAAAGAGAGAAGCCCTGTGGGTTATCCTGTCCATCTTCAGGTTTTTCGGCTCCAACGTCCTCAGCATCATTCTCATCATCGTCATCATCATTGTCGATGTCTTCAGCTGAAGGAGGATGCTTTGGAAGGTTGAAGAACCCCCTCTTTGACCAATTCGAATAAGGTCCCTTGGGAATGTTAAGGGCTTTGAGGAAGGAGATACCAAGGTCCAGAAAATGTGAAAGTATTGATGGCAAGCAAGGCAGAAACCGTCTTGAAACGAAGACTTTGTCACCTTGTTTGCCTTGGCTTTCTCCGCCTTCAAATCTTCAAGTTTCTTTTTTAGCATCTCCATCTATTTCTCCTTTTTCTTTTTCTTTTTCATTCATTTTTTTAGCTGAACGACCTCGGTGACAAGATCAACGTTGAGCCCTAAGGCCTTGGTTAGATCAGCAATGGCCTCATTTTTCTCCTTCTGAAGGACCTCAGCCAAAGAATTCTGCTCAGCTAGCTTCGCCTCGAGGTTGGTAATCTTCACAAAACACTATTTGAGAAGCATCTTCTCACTCTTCAACACTTCTTGGCGAAGCTTAACTAGCTCCTCTTTGGCAATCTTGTTGAGCTCGCCATACTTGAGATTGAAGCTTACAAACATCTCTTTGGCTTTAGCCAAATTCTCCTTTGATTGACTTCGAATCAAGGATTGTTTGGATACCCAAGCCCAGAGATAGCCCCAATAGGCGAGCAGTTACAAAATGAAAAGGCGTTAAGAGGGATGCAAACACTTAAATGCCAACATTTTTCTAAGTATTGTCAACAGAATAAATACTTTAGCAGTATGCTCAAAAATCTGAGCAGCAAGAATTTCCTCGTTCAGGCAATTGTCTGTTAGAGATTGGAAGGTAGCGTTTATGATGATGCCCCTCGCCATCTAGGGAACTATCTTTCGGAAATCCTACGATAACAAGTCCATGTCTTTGGTAAAAGTTTAGAAAGGTTCCATCGGCACTTTGTCATTGGGCATCTTTGCATCCCGAGCAGCCCGTTTTCGAGCATGATCCATCATCTACACGATTTAGGGGAGATCCTCTCTAAAGTCACAAAGAAGTTCCTTTAACACATCATCCTTTAACCATTCATCTATAAGGTCCAAAATCCCAAAAAATTCAAAACTCATAAACAAAAGGTTAAAGGATGAACTTGGTAATGGAGGGACTTCAATGTCACTGACCTCGGAGTTGCTGAGGTTGAAGACCTCGACAGGGACTTCCTTTCTCTTTTGCTTTTATCTAACCTAGGCTCTTTGGCCTAGAGCACTCCCAAGGAAGTCCCCATGGTTTCAACAGTAGCATTGGAGCTGATGGGACTGATAGAATGACTGCTTCCAAGGCAGGATTCGTTACTTTGAAAAAAGGATCCACAACCTCGGTCACATCTTAGGGTGGCGGGGGGAAAGAGTCCTCTTTCGCTTTGTTTGATTTCGGCGGCCCGAGGACTGCCCAGCCTACCCTTTCCTCCTTTTTAGAGCTTTTCTTTTTTTCTCCCCATTCTCTGCTTGACCAAGGAATAAGTTCTTATAGAAGGCTGCAGATTTATTGCCCATTTCTACAAAGAAGAAAAATATTAGTGTAAGTACCACAAATTCAAATAAAGTCAAGTTAAAAAATTATTTACTTTCTACAAGGGCAGAGTAAGAGAGTTCACCCCGAAGGAGCAAAACCAGCAAGGACTTTTTCCCATCTACCACTAATTTGGGCATATCTGCATCCGTAAGGTGTTCTTTAATGGCTCCCAACTCTTGAAGGACCTCTTTGGTGATAAAGTTCCATATGATGGAAAAAGGATAGAGTGAACGCGAAGATGCTTCCCCGTCTAGTCAGCTACAGCCTAAATACGACTGTCGAACTCCTTGAACTGGGACTCTAGTTCAAGGGTAAGTAACTTCGACGAATCCATCACATCGATAGCCAGAGTCCCAGATGCCTACTTTGCAGGCATATCTTTTCATTTTTCATCTATCTCTATGAAAGAATATTTCTTTTACCACCCTCACCAACTATCCTTGGTACTGAAGGTGAAAGTAAATTTCTTGCTCCCTAATCCCCGAGGGAGTAAAAAGTAGAATCCCGTATTTGGGATAGGATGGAGTTTGTAATATTGCATAAAAAAAAATGAAGTGAGAGACTACCTTGAAGATCCCACACATGAAAAGAAAGAAATTGAAGTAATAATATCAGTTCAGTGGCATTTGGTTAACGGCTATGCCATGAAATTGGTAACTCACCATCTTTGTCTGGGGGTAAGGGGGGATACCGAAGACCTGCTTTTAGCTGTGCCCAAAAAATGGTAACTTCGTTATCCCGAGGAAGGTAACTCGGCTCGCCATGACCAGGGAGCCTGGTTTTGGCATAAGAAGAGAGAAAGAACTTCGCCGTACACTTTTTCACCCTTTCCGAAGTGGCACAGCTTAGGTGAGAGTTAAGCGAGCTCCAACTCTCTAGAATAAGACGAACATCAGATTTACTAAGGAAAGAAAGGTGAAAGGAAAACCAGCTTTGGGAAATACCAACCTATTCGCTCTCCAAAGACACTAGAAAACCGCTGTGAGAGGTCATTGGAAGTCACTCTGCCACAGAAGAATCGTCGTAAAAGAAAAAAAAAAACAAGAGAGCGAAAGAAAGTAGAGAGTAAAGTGGGGAACCTCTAAGGAGAAATGGGTTTATATAGCCCGAAGAGGGCAGGTGAAAGGACACCATAATGACCCTTTGTAGGCAAAGAGATGTAACTAATGCAACGAATGGGAAACATGGCCAGTGATCTAGTGACACATGTCACACAGCGTGAGAAATGAGGGCACGCCTCTTGATTTGTTAAATCTATGTAACATGTAAATCGAGGTGTACCTTGCCCGTGAAGGTAAGACGATCTATTTGTGGATGGCGGGAATAAAAGGCCCAAGGAAAAAAATAACACATCAAGTGCCGAAGGTGTAATCTTGCCAAAAAAGAGAATTTTGCTTGAAGTAACATCTTTACCAAGGGTTTAACCTTGCCAAAATAGAACATAGAAGCAAAAAAGACCAAAAGTATGCTGAGAGTACAATGCTGGCAAAAGAAAGGATCTCGGACTCATAAAGCCTAGCTTGACCGAAGGCATAGCTTGACCATAAGAAAAGAAGTAATGCCGAAGGTGCAACCTTGGAGAGAGAAAATTCTTGGACCAAGGGTAGCCCTGACTTTTTGAGGGTATAATTTCTGAAACATGTTCTCAATTGATTAAACAAAACAACAAGAACCGAAGATACAACTTCGGTTCCTCCAGAGGGGGCATGCGGCTATCATCCACATTACTTTCGGGTTGGTGGTCCTTATACCATCCTTGGGAAAGAACATGATTGACCTTGGGGAAAGGGCTTAACACCACTCTCGATAAGGAACATGACTAACCTCGAAAAAGGGTTAGCACTACCATCGGATTATTAACTAATGGCACATTTTGGAATCCTCCAACACCTTTGGAGATGAACTTGGCCTTCAAAGGGGCTTACGGACTTTCGAAGTCTTATAAAGGAAGATGAGAAACGCACGGCTAGTAGGGCCACTGACAGGAAGCCTCCACATGCTCCTAACCTCCAACCTAGGTGTAATCGCCTAAGAACAGTTAATCATACCTCACCCCGAAGTATGGACTGAACGTGAGTAGATCTAACCGATCACGCGTCTTGATCTACTTGACTAGGGAAAACGGCCTTCTCCCAAAGGCCTCCTATAAATACCTAGGAGGTTTCTAGGTAATACGCATGAGACACTCTCTTTTTGCTCTATACTTTTAGCCACTTCTCTAGTTACATTCTAACTTGGGTATTGGAGATCCCTCCCCCGGAAAACACTCCGTGGAACTCCTAACTCACACTTTTCAAGTATTGCAGATATCACTTAAGTGAACTTCTACCGGAGGTTCAACATGTCCTACATTGACGATGTGCTAGAGCATCACATGGAAAGTTTTTTGCTGTACTACTGCCACCACATGTTGTAATAGCTTGATTTCAACTATCTGCGGCAGTTGTTGAGTGAAGTGTTTCCTGGTGGATATCATGGCAAAGCCAATTGCATGTGGCAAAGATGATTGAGTTGATTTTTCAATAGAATTTTGCTTTTTAGTAGGTGGTATATTTGGTACAAATTAGTATTCTTGGTGCCACATATTGTTACATACTAGAAATATTCTACAAAAAATGTACATATTAATGACATATTTTATATTTTTACTAAAGGATGTAGATAGAGTTCATATAATAATAAGAATTAATATTATAATGGTTGGTAACTATCACATATGAATATAAATCATGTAATTTCAGTCTATAGTTTGCTAGTAATAAAACACAGCATAAACATGTCCTTCATCTCTTTACTCTAGTTTTTTTTTAACGAGTGCAATGGCCGGATTGAAAATCTTTTGGTGAAATTGAAAATTCAAGAACAATTTAATTGTCTTTTGGAGCAACAAACTAGTAAAATACACAACAGAATACTCTTGTGGACTGTTACTGACTTTTTCCATGACGAATGAATCTAATTTATAGGCTTACTGCCAATCAAAACAGTGTTAGGTGAACGATTGGCTTCAACAATGGTAATGAGTTGATCAGGCTCAACAAGGATGGCAACGTTAACAAAAACCCATAACACAAGATGACCTGATGGAAGAAAGTTAACGGTGTGAAAAGAGGATGCGAGTCAACAGATATGACAGGATTAGTGAATTTAATTGGGAGCGAAGTGGAAGAATAATTACACCCAAGGTTGTTAAAATCGTGATCCTGATCGTAAGATCGTACGATCTTACGATCATAATATAAAAAACCTTGTCAAAACGTTGTAGGATCGAAGGCCTGGTAGGATCGTAGTAGGATCGCGACTAAGATCGTAGGATCATAGGATCGAAAGATCCTATCAATCCTACCCGTTTATTGATTTTTATTGGGGGTAAATTACATGGATGGTCCCTAACATTTGATTTTCATTCTGTTTTCATCTCTAGTTTATTAAATGTTCTCTTTGAATCCTAAACCTATTAAAAACATCCTATTTTGGTTCTAACTTCATTAAAAAGATTTCATTTTGATCTCCAATTTGACGAAATTTGTTAACTTAAGGTAGCTGTCTAATAAAAACTTTTTAAAGCATAATTTAAATTATTTAGTAACTGTCTTACTATAAATTATATATATATATATTATATATATGTGTATATGTGTGTGTGTGTGTGTGCATGTGTGTATGTATGTATAATGTAATAATAATAATAATATTTTTTACAATTAATGGATATTCAAATTACCAGTTTTTCCTATCTGTAAGTTGAACTTATTTCATCAAGAAGAAAAAAATTACTAATTTTAAATTATTTACATAATGTAAAAATATCATTATACATTTTAAATTTATTAGAAGTCAATTATTGATATTTAAATTATGGACATTGTACTCTTTTCTATTTGTCAATAATGTGTTTGTTCATGAATTTTTTTCAGACTTGTATTAATTATTTTATTGATTATGTTGATGTATACTCTATTAAAGTTTGAATTTTGCTTGTATTGTATCAATAATTAGGTTTTACCATTACTATAACACTAAAATTTTACTTAAGTTTTTAATGTAATTGGTATTTTCCATAAACTATATTATTTAAACAAGAAATTTTAAATTTTTTATAGGATCCTATGATCTACAATCTGATTTCACGATCCCAATTTTACACAATAAAAAATGATCTTTGGTAGGATCCTGATCTTAACAACCTTGAATACACCCCTCTGCTCACGGGGAGCATGTCACACATATTGTGACAATTTGGGGTTAGGGCTTTAGGAAGGTTTAGGCTTTGGACATCCGAGGGGCGGCTAGCTACGTTTGCCACTCTGGATCTCGTCTTCTTAATCGGAGGTTCTTCCTTTTCAGTCTCTCCGAGCTTCTTTCTCCCGAAAATTTCCTTGGAAATCTTTGTTTTCAAGATTAATTTCCATATTCTTGAGGTCCAAGGCGAATAAATTGTCAGGATCCGCCATTGATTGAACTCGACTGAAGCATGTGGAGAAGCTTCCGCAGACAAGCTTTCAACAGAAGGCTTAAGCCTGGTTCTGAGCGTTCCACTTTTTCTTCTTCTCCGGCCAGTCTTTCTGAGGAACTCAGAGCTTCGGAGGCCGGAAACGGCCGGAATGATCCGTCTCTGCTTCAGGGTTTTCGCGGCAGTAGGTTTTTGTCTTCCCAAAGTGATCAATTTTGTAAATTTAGTTCCACTCAATGGAGCAGCTTTCATGGCAGTTCAGGGTTCTCAAACATTGCGAGGAGATACGCTACTGCAGCTGAAGTTCTTGTTTCGACAGAAGAGGAGCTCTCGGAGTCCGACGAGCTTCAAGAATTGATTGAAGAAATGAGCAGGCAAGTGGAAAAGGAGTCGCCTTTGAAGCAGGAGAAGAAGATGGTTGCAGGTATGAGTATAGGAAAGTACAAACTTTTGAAGAGTAGGCAAATAAAAACGGAGACCGAGGCATGGGAAGAGGCTGCTCAAGAGTACAAAGAATTGTTGGCTGATATGTGTGAGCATAAGCTTGCGCCCAATTTGCCATATGTGAAGTCCTTGTTTCTGGGTTGGTTCGAGCCTTTGCACAGTGCCATTGTAGCCGAACAAGGAGTGTGCAGCGGAAACAATAAAATAAGTCATGCTCCCTACTTCAATCAATTGCGGGCTGATATGATGGCTGTTATTACTATGCATAAGTTGATGAGTTTGTTGATGACCAGTAGTGGGGGGGTTGGCGGTGTTCGGGTTGTTCAAGCAGCTATCCAGATAGGTGAAGCTATTGAACATGAGGTAACCAAGCTCACAAATTTTATATCGATTGCTTCCCTTTGCAATGTAAGATTTAAATGATGCAGGGGGTTTGGTTAATAATAAGGTAATAGTATACATGATGTCCATGTTTTTTGCATCTGAAATAACTGACTAGCATTGGTCTTGGTTCCACTTTCATTCTAACATATAGATGGTAATTGATGTTTAAGTTCGAGAAAGTTTCTTAAACCAACTTGTTTCCTTGATGTTTGATCCATCTTGTGTATGATTTGCACTGCGAATGGGTGATTGTCAGTTATTTTTTTCTCCCCTAAATTAGTCCAGTATGTTTTCATGGATTTGAACCTAAGGATCTTTCTGGAGTAATTGTAGTTTCCCTTCATCAAAATACTATGGGACATGGGTCTTTAGAAGTAGTCAAGGACCGAAAAGAAAAAGTTATATTTTCCCCAAAATTAGTGCTTGTTGTAGAGATATTGTCCTAGCATGGCATTTCATGTTGAAAGCAAGGAGGAAAGGTGGACCTTGAGCTATTATGTCATTAGGAAATGTTCTGCTTTGTCCATCAAAGCAAAATCTTTGTGCAGTGTCCACATTGAAATTTTTTCTGTTTATTTTTATTCTTATCTTCAAAGAAGAAAGTCCTAGAGGAGAAGATTTTTAGGGCAGTTAGCACCCTTGATGGTATTCTCCTTACCTAGCATTTCCAGTTGACAACAAAAAGGAACCCCCTGGATGAGTGAAAATTTATCTAGCCACAATGTATCTTAGTCCATAACCAGAGATAAAATCGTTTGACCCTTTGCTTTTGTTTACACCATTCGTTTAGGGGACTACAAATTAGTGCTGAAATCAGTTACAGGACTCAGGAGTTCACGCTCCTCATTTGGAAAAAAATAAGCAACCAACAGAATTTTTGTCTTTAGTTGTTTATCATGATTCTATGGTTGGCACCAAAAGGTTATAAGCTTAAGTTCTACACAAATGCTGATAACTTAGCTATGCCGTAACTTCTTGTGGACTAGGCCAGGATACAGAGGTTTTTTGAGAAGACAAAGAAGAATAAGAAGAATATGACAGAGAAGGAACCTGAGGGTGAATCAGAACTTCGCAGCAGTAAGCAGAACAAAGTGACTGAAGAACAGGAAAATCTGAGGAAAAGAGTCACTAAATTGATTAAAAAGAAGAAGGTGCGGGTAGTGAAAAAGATAGTGAAGGAACAGGATGATTCCAAGCCTTGGGGTCAGGAGGCACAAGTTAAGGTATACCATTAGCAGCGTCAGTGTAGAAATTGCGTAATGCCTTGTTATGTTCTTATTGTTATATCTGTTGCATCACAGGTTGGCTCTAAGTTAATTGAGCTATTAATGGAAACGGCATATATACAGCCTCCAAATGAAATGTTAGGAGATACTCCTCCTGATGTTCGCCCTGCATTCGTACATGCACTGAAAACTGTAACTAAAGAGTAAGAAGCAAAGGTTTAATTTTAAATTCATCTATTTCTCTCTACCCATGTGATCAAGTACATTTTCTCTGTACACATTAGGAAAGAAAGAAGAAGATATGGTGTGATAGAATGTGATCCACTTGTTCGCAAAGGACTTGAGCGAACGGTAAGTGAATTGAGTCCTTAGGCTAGAGAAGGTACTCTATTCCTAAAACATATATTGGTCATTTTAATTACTTTAGTTATGCTTTGGGACTAATTATTGCTCTTCGGATCAGGCTAGGCACATGGTGATTCCATATATGCCAATGTTAGTACCACCTAAAAACTGGACAGGGTATGGGTTTCCGATTTTGTTTTGTTTTTTTTGCTTCTTTTTATATTTGTTATTTTCACGATGTTGGATTTCATCAGGTCTGTGCTGTGCAAGTGTCCTTTTTGCCCCCATGGCTCAGAGTATATGCTAGCTTGCATTACCGCACAGCCAATCATGATCTACTACTATTTTTTGTTTCATTTCAATGGATCCAGTGATTTTTGAATCTCCATTCTGATTTCATTCTCCCAACTTTGAAAAGTATTCAACTTGTTCTTTTACGCCTATTTGACTTTGCTCTTTAACACAGTGCAATCCTTTATTGATTACCTATTTGGTAAATCCCCGCCCCCCTTCCCCAAGACATTCTCTGCATGGTGTATTGTGGCCAACAATGATACTCTTCAAAAAGTTGTCCATACTGTTTTGGTATTTTGTCATTATTGCACCACATTTTGCTGAATAATTCTGCCAATTTACTTTATATCATGGTAAATTTTCTGTAAACTGTGACAAAATGATTCCCTGTATTTTTTTTAATGAAAATATTTGCAGTCTACATTTTATGTATCTGTGGTAGTGGCATTGCAAATCTTGATTTCTTGTTGTGTTTGCAGGTATGATCGGGGTGCATATTTATTTTTACCGTCCTATGTCATGCGCACACATGGTGCAAGAAAACAACGTGAAGCTGTTAGACGAACTCCAAAATCACAATTGGAGCCAGTTTTTGAGGTTTAAATTCTTGTGATCTTTTAAAATATTTTTTCCAAATAATATTATCCTTATAAGCTTTTCCTTCGTGTTGATAAAACTGTTTCTTTGTTGCACCATCTCTAATTTTTTTTCCTTGTCCAGGCTCTGGATACACTTGGAAATACGAAGTGGAGAATAAACAAGAGGGTGCTTGGTATAATAGATAGAATGTGGTCTGATGGAGGCGCTATTGCTGGTTTGGTTGACCGACAAGATGTAGGTAGATTTGTGCAAGATAATTTCATTGTTCTTTGCAAGCTATTAAATTGACATGTATAAAAATGGAAAATGTACTGATTTTTCTTATTCTTCCTGTCTGTTTACTTTAAAATTTCTTTAAAGGTTCGTTTGCCTGAGGAACCAGCGACTGAAGATGAAGCTGAAATTCGAAAATGGAAATGGAAACTGAAAACTGCTAGAAAAGAGAACAATGAAAGGCATTCTCAGCGATGTGATACAGAGCTCAAGCTTGCTGTAAGTTCCTAAATAACCCTTCCATATGTGTTTGGTGAAGTCCATTGAAAAAGTTGTGCATCAACACTTTTTTGCTCAAGACAGGTCTCGAGAAAAATGAAGGAGGAGGAAGGCTTCTACTATCCACACAATCTTGACTTTCGAGGTCGTGCATACCCCATGCACCCATATTTGAATCATCTTGGCTCTGATCTTTGTCGGGGAATCCTGGAGTTTGCTGAGGGTCGCCGTCTTGGGAAGTCAGGCTTGGGCTGGCTGAAGATACATTTGGCTAATATATATGCTGGTGGCGTGGATAAATTGTGCTATGGAGATCGAATAGCATTCACTGAGAATCACTTGAATGACATTTTTGACTCAGCTGATAGACCTCTTGAAGGAAGACGCTGGTGGTTGGGTGCTGAGGACCCTTATCAGTGCTTGGCGACATGCATTAACCTTTCAGAAGCATTGAGGAGCTCGTCTCCTGAGGATGCTCTTTCAAATTTGCCTATCCATCAGGTATGTTCCTAAGGATAAAGCCCTCGTCACAACTACAATTTTTTTGCAATTTCTATTAGTTTTTTCCCCCTTTCTTGATCTATGTAAAGTTTATAATATCCAGTTCAAGTTTTCAGCCACCCATTATTTAGCATTTTAGAAAATTGCTGAGCAAACTTTGTGGCTGAAAAAAGCACTGTTTTTTTCTCTGGGATCTGTTACAGTGTGTACAGTACCATTGTTCTTACATCTATACATGCACACACACGCACATTGGCAGAGACAGGGAAAAATGAAAGAACAGGCAGAAAACTTGGATTCTGTATTCCGGATATGTTAAAGATGAAATGGATATTATAGCCTCTGTTCTCTAGAAAGTGGCATTAATGCTATATTCATGTTCAGGTGAGCCATATAGGAAGTTCACTGACCTAAAGTGGCGTTTCCTTGTGTTATGTGATAGGTCATGCATCTTATTATTATTATTATTGTTGTTTTTGTTATTTAATAAAATATTTTTTACCTAATCTCTGGCAATTTTGATTCTTTTAGGATGGTTCATGCAATGGTTTGCAGCACTATGCTGCCCTTGGAAGGGACAAGGTAATATCACTTTATCCTTAAACAGTATCACTTACTCAAAAGAGTGAAATTTTGTATATGTGCCATTGATAGTTATCTGAAATGATCTTGAATCTAGAGGAATTTAAAGCAGCAGTTTCTTCTATATTTAAACTTCTGTTAGTTTTTCATTTGAAAAGATTCTTGATTGCTGATCCCAATGTGACGCACATGGGTAAAGAGTTATGTACAATTTATATTATTATTATTTTTTGTTTGAAGTGATATTTATATTGACAATAAACTGGGAAGATATTTTTCCTTGACGAGGATAAATTTAATAATTTTGTTATCTATAAAAACAACTATGTAAACGCATGTTAAATTATCGTTTTTTATGATTTAGCATATTTATAAAACACCCACACATACACTCCACAGGTACATGCAAAGGATGTAAAATGATTACCTTTCTTTTGGTTTCTAAGTAAGAACTTCAATAAAATTTAAAATTCTCAAATTTCCATGTACAAATTTAAAATGAGAAATGACAAGTGAAAGGAACTAGTGATACTTGAAAGTTTCTCCTTGTTAACTGGAAAAATTCTGGTTTGGCTGCGGAGGCAGCAGAGAGAAGGCCTATTTGGATTACAGATGGTGGACACAATCCCTCTTTCCCACTATTTTTTTGGAGAAGAATCAGTATGCTAGGTGAATTGGTTGGAGTTTTTGTTTTGAGAAAAGGGGATCATGGTTTTGACACTGAAGTTCAAATATCGGGTACCTCTTTTTTCCTTGCAAAGGAACAGAGCTGGAAGTTTTTCAATATGGAGATTAATTGCAAGATGGGTCTTGAGTAATCATTTTTTTGGGACAAAATGGTGGTGTTGGTTCAATTGGGGATGCATTTGTTTTATTGTTTGGAAAATGGAGTTTGGAGCTATTGCTGGGAATCAATGATTGATAAGTTTAATAACATGAGGACAGTAGTACGAAATAAAAAGGGACTGTAAGAAGAAATTTCCTCGGTAGTGACCACTAGAAGCTGTAGGAACGTGGTGGCAGTGGTGGCGAGAGAAGTAGGTCAAGCATACAATTATGTCATTTTCTTCAAGCTGTTTGGAGCCTCCTATCATACATGACATTGGTTGGGAGATATCTTGTGGGTTTCTTATTTATTAAATCACTTGTACAGGAGGAAGATTGAAGGAAGAGGGACAAAATTTTGTTGGCCTTTGAATGGGTCAGGTGACTACTTGAGTAATTCTTTCTATCATCATCTTCTTCAAGCTGATGATATGTGATAGAATTCCTTCCCCATGGAGGAGAATTTGGAGATCAAATGCAACGCTAAGGAAAATATTTTTGGCCTGACAACTAGGATGGCATTCTTTCCATTTACAATTTAAGTAAAACGTAACATTTTCTTTTGTGGTAAAAAGATGCAGAGTTCTCTTGTCATCTGCTCCTATATACTTTTTGAGCATAAGATTCGTGAGTAATTCATCAATTAGTCCTTTGTGGCTGGTGGAAGTATTGAACATGAAATTTGGGTCATCCCTTTGCCTGGTCAGAAATAAGAGCAGAGCAATTTGTCCTAGCACTCTCTTTAGTTTTTTGGATCCTTTGGAGAGAAAACAACAGTAGAGCTTTCTGTGGCTGGAGACTCTGTTGCCAAAAAAGTGCCTAAATCCTTTTTGTTTTCTTGTAGTTTCCAGAGAGAGTTTCAGCTATGAAGATTTCTGAGACATGTATTACTTGAATCAGTTGTTTGTGTTGACTGTTAACTTCTGTTTTTCCTCACTTTCTAAGTGTTATGGCTTCCAAGTTGGAAGGAATTTTATGTTTTGACTTGTGAGCTTCTTATTTCATTTTCCCAGTTAGGAGCAGCTGCAGTTAACCTTGTAGCCGGAGACAAACCTGCAGATGTTTATTCTGGGATTGCAGCTCGGTGAGCGTCTTTCTCCCCTACTCACAATTCCACCACTGGTTTTCAGTTATTCCTGAGTTTCTTCCATATCAACCATATCATACAAGCTACAGCATGACATAAATAACTGGCGTAGAACTATGCAATTTTGTTTTTTCTTTAGCTTTTGTAGTTTATCAGATTAAGTATTGGGAACTATAGTGAAAATAATGTACCTGCTCTATAAGTATAATACGTAAAGTACTCCAGAGATTGTCTTTCAATATTCATAAGGATCAGTAACAGCATGTGGGTGTGACACACGGATCCACAGTGGAAAAGCTCTGTTGGACCCATATTGCGCATCCCATTTCATGTTCTGCTGCACCATGTGTCTGAGTTTTTGCAACATTTCTTGTCTGTAGCAAGACAAGGATACTGTTCAATGGTATTTTTGTTCTTCTCTTTTAACCTTTTCCAATTATCTTGTATTTTTTTTCTTCTCGTATATATGTGTGTGTATGCATATACATATACATATACATATACATATATTCTCTTCGCAGTTCAATAGAAATCGGCCATTTATTAGAGTGAAAAAATAAGAAAACAAATCACCTCAAGAAATCGTAAGCTTACTAAAACAGCAAAAATCACGAACATTTTCAAAATGGAAACAAGTTGGTCAAACCATCGATTGTTTTTGGTAATGTTAAAGGTGTTGATATGAGATCATCATTCAGAAGTGTTGAAACTTTGGTATGGGAGTTATTTATGTGACTCAGAGAGGGAATCTTTGGCTTTTGATGCACTTCAACTGTTCCTTTCTAAAGATAAGGGTTTGTATACAGTTTTGCCTGCATATTCAAACATTTTTATTTATTTTGATATTCTACTGAACTTCCAGAGGCAACCTTCTTTACTCAATGATCTTAACTGCTGAACTTTGCAAACTGTAGAGTTCTTGATATTATGAAGAGAGATGCTGAGAAAGATCCTGCTACAAACCCAAATGTACATTATGCAAGGCTCATAATCAATCAGGTATTTCCTCAAGTCTCCAGTCCCCAGTTAACCAAATGGTCTGAATTCGCGCAAAGAATACTACTGAGTTAGAGCCAATATGTACTTCTATTTGCTAGTATATGGAAACATGAAAGTTAATGAAAGAAAACGAGAGAAGAGTCAATTGATTGAGAAACAGTGACTAAAGCAAAGGATTCCTTTTTGGGTAGTAGGTATGGTAACTGGTATTCCCATGATTAGTTTAATATGTATTTTCTTTCTTGGTTCATATTCTAGGTTGTGTTCATTCCTCAAATGACCAAGGCTTTTGGATTTAAAAAGATCACTAAATTCCACAATTTTGGATGTCACATGAATGGCCAAAATTCTTTCCAAAGCTTGGTAGCAGTGACATGTAGTCACTCTCTAATTTTCCAAAAAATCACAGATTTAAAAAAATTGTGCGCCAAGGAAAATGCCACTAGAATGGCTAATGCTTAGTCTGCTCTGTGCTGTATGCTGTTATAGAATTGTTTTTGCAATTTGGACTTTGCATTCTTAGGTGGATCGTAAGTTGGTCAAGCAAACTGTGATGACATCAGTTTATGGTGTTACTTATATCGGTGCCCGTGAACAAATCAAAAGAAGGTTAAAGGAGCGCAATGCTATTGCAGATGATAAAGAGCTGTTTCTTGCAGCTTGCTATGCAGCAAGAGTACGTGAAAATCAACTATATTTTTCCGCTTTCATCATTTGTGTTGTGTGGTAGCTCATATTGGTTTGGACAGACAACTTTGACAGCCCTAGGGGAAATGTTTGAAGCCGCAAGAAGTATCATGAGTTGGCTTGGTGATTGTGCAAAGGTATGCAATTTGTTAGTCATGTTCTCTTTTCAAATTGATAGTTTGACACAGTGAGGATGAGTATGTGGCAAGTGAATGGGTTCAGAAGATGTGGTTGTTGCCTTAAACTAACATTATTTTGTACTCTACCTTGACAATGGTATTGAACATGAACAGGTGATAGCTTCAGAGAATCAAGCTGTGTGCTGGACCACTCCTCTTGGACTGCCTGTTTTACAACCTTACCAACAATTGGGAAGGCATCTGGTAAGGGTCCATGAAATTTTATAAGTTTGCTGTTCAGTAAGGCCATTTTTACTTGATTACGCACTTCGCATTGAATTGTGATACATTGTGGCCCATTTAGGAACCAAAATGAATTAAAAGGAATTGCAATTCGCTGCTCAAGTTTCATTTGCTACTAGGATGAAATCACTCTTCTTCTTTGCCTATGTTACTTAGATTCTAGTACTTTTACCATATACAAGTAGTCTAGTAGTGATAGGATCATTTATTATTATTATTATATTATTATTATTATTATTTTTATTCAGATGTGAGAATGCTTTGTTGTACAATTGCAATTGGCTACACGGATCTTTGGGGACCAGCTATTTTCAAAATTAATGGATACAGTGATGATAGGACATACTGTCTAGAATCTCCCACATCATTATTGCAAGGCTACAATAATAAGGATTTCTGAATATCTCACTACATTCCTCAAATCTCTGTTCCAGCCATGAACCTAAGAATTCAACCAATGATCAGAAAAGAGGCTTGAGGTTGAATTTGTCCACTAGAATGGAGTGTGCATGCGCATGTCATTGGTTGTGGTCAAGGGGATGCTTGGGTATTAGAACATTGGTGTCTGTATGTCTACCATGGATCTAATAAAAAAAATGAAAAATCTCAAGATAAAATGAGACTATCATTAAGATAAAGTATATATATCTGTTAGTGATCAGTCTTGGAATCTTTTGCTGGCAAATTATAGTTGTGCTAGTAGGGACATATTTAATGAATTTCTCTCCACTCAGAGAAATCTGAAAGGAGTCATGTTTTTTCCTTGTCCTCATGTGGTTGGTTGATTCACTGCAGATTAAAACTTCCCTTCAAGTGTTAACGCTACAACGTGAGACTGACAAGGTATGTTCTGTGCCTCCTGTTTTTGTTTAGATCATCATTCCATAAGATGCTGCAAACCTTCTGTGATTCCTGCTACTTTTATTTAAAAGGTAAAAAATAAAAATTGCAGTTAGTTAACCATGAAGCTCAGTTTGTTAAAATTTGAGTTCTCCAGGATTTAATTTATACTCCCTCAATTTCAAATTAGTTGGCCTCTGAGACTCTTCAAGCAGTTTTAGGAATATCTGTCTTTTTGTGCTTTTTCATGTCACACAAATGGTGAATACTGTTGTTTTTTTTAACTTTCCTGGGAAAGAGTGTAAAGTATAGGAATAAGAGCCAAGTAGGAGGTAGTTTCTGTTATCGGCATATTTGTTTTCTTCAGAACTGACTGGAATGCTGTGACTCTCTTTCCAGATCATGGTTAAACGGCAAAGAACAGCCTTCCCGCCAAATTTTGTTCACTCCCTTGATGGTTCTCATATGATGATGACTGCAGTTGCCTGTAAAAAGGCAGGCTTGAATTTTGCAGGTTTGCGGATTGATTGTTCTGCACATTTTTTCTTGTTTCTTGCGTTCACAACGTGTTTTAAGTTTAAATTGCTATATAAATACCGGTTGATTTGAATATCTCGCAGGAGTTCATGATTCATACTGGACACATGCATGTGATGTGGATCAGATGAACAGAATACTACGAGAAAAGTTTGTGGAACTTTACGCGGCACCAATCCTAGAAAATGTAATCTCTCTCTACTTTGATGACGATATTCTTTTTTTAATGGTTTAACAATCACCCATAAAAGATAATGATCAAACATTAGGTAGTAATTCTATTATGTGCCTTAATGTGTATATGCACAATGTGATTTGCATCTTGGAACGATGATTCTAAACTGAGTTTTGGTTGATCTTTATTCTCAGTTGTTGGAAAGCTTTGAGAAGTCGTTCCCTGGTCTGAAGTTTCCTCCTTTACCTGAGCGAGGAGATTTCGATCTCAGAGAGGTTCTGGATTCTACTTATTTTTTCAACTAAAGGGATCCTGAGTTGCTGCATTCTCCATGTCCAATCAACAAACCATCAGCCCAGCAGCCAAAGATGATAGATAGAGTTGCATTATTCTTAACTTGTGGGCATCTGGCTATGGACCGCAAATTCTGCTGCGGCCAAGTTGAAAGAAAGGAAACAGAAGACGAAGTACTGCCAACAATTGGCAGTTCTGGGCCGGCTTCTGTGTACATATCGAGATTCAGAAATGAGGTGATTTTCTCTTAGCCTCCCAACTGTTGTTCACATTCCATCTTTCTTCAACCTGTAGCTTCAAAAGATATTGAATAAAATCGTTGCTGATTTGAAGGCAGCCAAGCTGATTAACTCAGGGTTTTTGATAAATTATAGCTTTCAGATTAAATTATTTCTTGGTTGAAGCCATAGATTATGATAGGGCTTCCCAGACTTTGCAGGTTTGCAAGAAAAAAGGTTCTAGGTCTCTCTTTTTGATTTTCTTATTGTAGATTTCTGTAGGTAGGAGAATGTTTCTGTAAGATCTGTAAAATGTGCGAGTCCACTCTTATTCTTGAGGAAAAAGAAAACGATGCCTTGTGCTGAAAGGCATTCCCTTGTGTTGGATCCACAAGAATTGATGTGAATTGGGATATTTCCCCTTTTCTACCTTTTTACTTTCTCTTTAGGGTTACCTAATTTTCTCTAGCATATGCTAATTCTTTATTTTCTTTTAAATTTTTCTGTCAAAAGGTTTGTGAAATTTATTGTAAATGTAGACATACTGATGTGTTTTTGCGAAGTATTTTGACTATTTAATGCTTTGCAGGATATAATTTAATTAGTGGATTTTGGTGCTTCTCTGATTGTTTTATTCATTTGATGTTAAAAATTGTATCTTGAGTTAAGCTTAATTGGTAAAACTGCAACATTTATGGTGGAAATTCGGTTTCAAATTTCTGGGAGCGTGATCGACTACTTTGACGTCATTATTGGTAAAAAAATCATTTATAAACCACCAATGTTTGTATTTGGCTGAATTTGGCCTTTTTTTTATTTGTTTAAGCCGAATAAAATACTGACGTTCTAGGTATGGTCAATTGAAAAACTATTTTATGAAGTAGTAGGTCGGAAAAAAGTTGAAATGGGTTATATTTCGTGGAAAAACTTCATCATGGAAAAGTGATCATGTTAAGTGGCTAGGCTTGGACGATCTCCAAATCGGCTACTTCCCAAGGTGCATTATTTTTCTGGGTAGTGGGTTTTCAAAGCCAGGTTACTAGAATCAATCTCAGATTCAGTCCAATTTGAATCTAATTGACAAGGCTCTTTATCTATTTTGACATAGAGTAGCTTATCTGGTCGTTTATTTTACAAAAAAGAAAAAAAAACTGTAACCAGATTGGACCAAGTGGTATTTTTTACTTCCTCTATCTTATAACTATTGAACCATTTGTTTTAAATGCAAAGATTAACAAAAGTGGGAAAAGTATTTGTTTTTTTTTCAAACTTTTGTTTTTAAGTTTTCACACGTAAATGGAGAAAGTTGAAGACAAATGAATATTAAAATAATAGTTTGAAGGATAGTATGGTGAATTAATTTACTAAATGTGGAATAAAAATACAATATGTTGCAATAGTTTTAAAAACGATGAAGTATAATTTATTCTTTTGTATATCTTGTATTTACTTGGTTGCACTTCAATATGAATTGTAAAAAAAAAAAAAAAAAAGACAAGCAAAACATTTAGTTGTGCAAAAACTGATTTTTTTTCAAAGGGGAGAAAAAGTCTCAGTCACTTGGCAAAATGGCAAAAGAACATAAGTGGAGGCTTGGAGTTCAACTCCAACCTGCACCATATCCTCATAAAATGCCACTTAATGTTGATTCAAATATCTTCATAGTTCAAAAAAAGCAGACAGTTTCTCTTTTCCCTTAAATACATAGTACCTTATAACTAAGAATGAAGTGGTTTACTGCGCGAAACCTGAAGGACCTAAGTGATAATTAACTCACTTTTAAGATGTTTGGTTTGTGTAAACTGCAACTTCATTCCTCAAACCTAGACTTCGCCCTTGGGTGTTCTTCTCCGTTACCATCATGTTGGCTAGTGTAGGATGAAGGAGATCTTTTAGATAAGCATCGGGTG
Organism: Aquilaria sinensis; assembly: GCA_005392925.1. NCBI lineage: Eukaryota > Viridiplantae > Streptophyta > Magnoliopsida > Malvales > Thymelaeaceae > Aquilaria > Aquilaria sinensis. The sequence continues at coordinate 324,319 of SMDT01003367.1, forward strand.
TCACGTGGTACGGGGCATAGCACAACCATATCATTTGCTAGGTGCCTACCTATGCATGTTGCCAATACATGCCCTTGCCTTCTATTTCCCTTTCAGACCAAACAGGAAGAACTTGTCTGACATTCTATTTGTTCACTGCTTGTTCCTCTAAGTATTGACGATTTAGTTATTACCTGCATTGATTTGTCAAATTTTCTGCTGGTTTCACTACGTTTATTTGCCAACTCATGCTACCTCTACACCCCATTTCAAAAATTTTGAACTGTAACTAGCTCACTAAACTTTGAAAACTTGGTTAGGTAACCCTTTTAACTTTGACTCGGTAGAAGTGCTTCTCCTATTATTGCAGGATCTCTTTTGTTACTTCACCATTGCATTTTGACCTATAGTCTTCGTTTTGGTGAATCACTGTTTTTTTACCTTGACGTTTGATGCTAATTGCATATTTATATTTTTTAGGTTTGAAAAGCCTAATTTTACCCACGTACATTGTTTACAAATGCATAACACAAACTTTTCATATTTTAATTTAAAGTATCATAATTATTTTTTATTAAATCAAAACTTTATAATAATTTTTTGATAGTTAATGATAATTTTGATCATAAGTCTTTTATTGCTATTTGCAAATTAGTCCTTTTCTCTATTGAAGTTGAAAAGGCAAGGGGTTATTTTCAAACCTTTTAGTAAAAGCGTAAGCAAAGTTGTCAAAATTGAGATTTCGCATGGAATCGTTTTTTGGTTTTCTATGAATTATAATCATAAAATTTGAACAGAATTGTAATTATAAATATTCATAATCGTAGAATCTAATCAAAATGTTTTTCTTATTTTAGATCGTAAAAGCATATGATTTTATGATTTGAATTGATATTTTGATAATTTTGAGCTTAAGTAACACCAAACCACACAAATAATAATAATAATAATAATAATTAGACGTCCAACATACTGAAGATGTGGGTCTATATTCAAATAAAAAGTAGCAAAACTCGAGTCTTGTCTGGATGAAAAATTTGTAATTGCAAGCAATGTGAGTGAGGTTGAAGACCCTAGATTTGAGGGAAGCATATTTCATCAAACTTCATTTAAAACAATCGTACTCACTCTGTGTTTTTTTGTAGTATTTAGAATTATACTTACAAGTATACTTTGAATGAAGCATTAATATTCTAAGTGAGGGAGGGGGAGCGTCAGCTTTTCTAGGATCTGAAAGACAACCAAACCAGTTTTGTGTTTGACATTGTTGGATGTGGAAGTGGGGACGCCAAAGTCGAATCCTGAACCCCACGTACTCTCTTCCTAAACTTCCTAAAACTTGCAATATGATTTTTCTTATAAAAAAACAATAGAAAATCACCAAACATCCTTATCCAAGTTCGGAGAGTAACTCTGGACTTCTTTTTATAGTCGCAATCCAACAAAGTAGACGAAACTCCAGTAAAAGAATTCAGTTGAATGAGCAGGCCATTGCGAGATCCCTATCATCTAAAATATTTGAACAATTTTTCTGTAGCAGTTGGATTTACATTCAAAACTCGATTGGAAAATCCAACCAGCTGTTGCCTTCCCAAGCCGCCTATGGCCGGCTCTAGCAAAACTCACATCTCAAGTTGCCTTATGTTCCACGTAATCATATATATATATTTTTTGTATTCTTGTTTTGCTCAGTTTTGACCCTCTCCAAACAAAAAGGGAAAAAATAACCAGAAGCTAGCTGTCTAGATGGATTGGTTGAGCTGTAACACCACTGCCACTATATATGAAGCTTGAAAAACCCAATTGAGGTCAAGATTTTAGTGGCTTGGAAAGCATCAATAACACAGGCCTGTAAACCCAGACTCACCAGTTGCCCTTCTTTCTCAAGGATGGCTTCTTTCTCGGTGGAAGATTTCGTCGGTAATGGCTTCCTCAAGGTGCTTCTTCCAAAGCTTTTAGAAGAAGGTTGGGATGATGTTCCCACCTTGAAGATGATGAACGCCAAAGATATGGCAGAACTCAAAATGACACAACAGCAAAAGGTTCTATAATTACTCATACAGAGTTACTTTCCTTGCTTAAAAAGTTTAGGGGGTATCAGAAGAATTGGCAAGTTTAATAGCTCCAATGTTTGGTCCAGGATGCTATGGAGATCAGGTCATACCTGCATGATCGAGTTCTAATGCAATATGGAGATGCCCTGGAGGCCTCAGGGAGTTGTCTCCCTAAGCTCCTCAACCTGAGTTCACAAGAACTACATACCAAGTTTGGGATGAAGAGAGGACACAGCGCGCGTTTTTTGAACCGGACTAACCCGTGTGCTGTGGATCCACTTTCCCAACAATATGTCCTTCCTGCAAGGAAAGGGGCTGCAAGTATGCAATCGAGAAACAGCAGCCTAGTCAAGAGCTTTGCATCTGTGAGCTCTGGTAAGAGTTCTTCCAGGAGCAATACGTTGGGTAATGATAAGTTGGTCGAAGAATCCCTGGCCGATATCAAGCTCAAAGAGGGTCATGTGTTCAAAGGGATTGTAGCTGCAGCACCCCCTGAGCCTCGGGCCTGCGGCTGTGTAGATCCTCCTCCAGTGGTAGACCAAGTTGCCCCGTACTTCGCTATTGAGGACATCTCGGTTTGCAGGCTGACTCCGGAGTACAAGATCGGTATGGTGCCTTTGGTTAAGATCAGCGCACCCCCTATGAAGGCTTCCCAGCTATGGAGGGACAAGCCTGCTGTGCTCCTCTGCATCCGAAGGCCCGGGTAAAGTCACTGGAAAGCTTGTCACCTATTCAAATCCCTTCATTTGGCAATAACGTTTATGATTAGGGTTAGAGTTTTCTACAATTTATGAATGTCAGAGACCGCACCTTCAACCTTCTGACGCTAAAAGTGACAATTAGATAGCATTTTCCAATCTCTAAATCTCATGCAGCAAATACAGCTGTGAATGTGATAAAGTCTCCTGTTGTGGTACCAGGTGCATTATGTGCAGAGCTGAAGCACACCAGCTATACAACAAAAAGCCGATTTTCGATGCACTAGGAATCCAACTGTATGCAGTCCTACACGAGCACATAGAATCCGAGGTTCATCCCGCGCCCTTCAACCCCTTAATCTTCACATTTCTCAAAGGATTAACCCGATGTGCATGTTAGGTGAGAGACTTCTGGCCAAGGTACTGGGGAGGAGTGGTGATCCATGACAAGGGAATGGGGATCTTCAAAGCTCTAGGAGGTGGGAAGCTCCTCAAGGACAAGTTCATATCAGGCTTCGTTCTGAATCCCCGCGCCATTGCCAATTACAAGCGTGCAAAAGCCATGGGACTGGACCAGAACTTCAGAGGAGAAGGTGAGATCAAGGGTGGTCTTTTTGTTGTTGGCAGTGGAAAAAGTGGTGTTGCTTACCAGTTCATAGAGAGGAGCTTTGGAGATTGGGCACCGGTAGCTGAAGTGATTGGTATCTGCACAAAATTACGGGTAATTTTCTTTTTTGTTCAAAATTTGGGTTATAACTGACACTTTGTGTAATATTTTTGCTAACCATTTTGGTGCAAACTTTGTACAGAACCAACAGGAAGACCAAGTGGAATCTGGTAAAGGGTCACACAAATATGGCTCAAGTCTTTAGCTTTTCTGAATAGAATTATGGTTTTCATTATATCATGAAGCCATAATTCAACGGATCATAAGTTTGATTAAGTAATTTCTTGTAATATCATAACTAGTCTATTGTAACATAGCTGAATTGATATTTTTTGCACTATATTTCTCCTTGGTAATTAAATCAAAGGGTATAAACAAAGTGAAACAAAGGGAGTAGTCGTTACTAAGATATTCAGTCCTCTGCCCATATCTTCAAAAGTTTGCCAAATTATATGTAAGTTCCTTACGAAATGGTCATGAGGTGAGTTATATAATTTCGTTTGTTTGTTTGCTTGCTTTTTTGGAAAAGAAATAATGTTTCGTGTTTTCTTGAAATGGCCTAAAATCTCATTTAGCCATCAAAATTTATTAACTTGTACACATAATCCCTTCAGTTATGAATTAGTTCGACTTGCCCCTCATTCTTTGCAACTCGGGACATTTACACCGAATGAGTCACTGCTTTTTGTCATGGAATTGAGGATCCGTAACGGATGAAGTGCCATCACTTCTGGTTTGTCTCGTCTGGCATAGTTGAGATTGTCAATCGTGCAAATGCCTGGGATTTATTAAGGTAAAGGCCAAAATATAGGGGAGCCTTCAACTCAGTTGACTAGGATAGTTAGACCCTTGAACTTCAATTCGGTCAAACTCAATCCCCAAACTTATGAAAATGGATTAGTCAAACCCTTTGACCATATGTGCGAGTCAAGTGACTTTATTTTGAGAGACACTGTTTGTGTTTCATTTATGAACCAGGCCGGGAACTGGGAAAAAAAGGTGGGTTTAGCGGAAGAGGGAGGGTAGAAACAAGCACACTGTAAATCTTGGTAAAGACAAACGTAAAAAGTGTAGCTTAGACTTAGAAAACATGGTTGATACAAAAATCTAGATAGTTTTGCAAAGGGAAGAGGTCCATTTCACTAAATAGAATGTGACAATCCAGCGAACATAGTAAGGGCTTTGTCTATGCAGAGGCGAGTAACGAAGGTGAGCATAAATAAACTTTTCTCTAAGAGTAATTATAGGATGAACTTGATCTATGCGCTATACCGATACTTTTATAATATTTACAAGATTGTTACCGTGTCTTGAACAACACAAATAAAGAAATGAACACTACTCATATAAGGAAGTCACTACTTCTTGAACAACATATCTTACAAAATGAACACTATTACGTCGAACAACATCTTTCGGTAGAAAAGAACACTATATTATACTAAGCTAAACACTAATTTGTACTTTGATATTTTCAAACTACAATCACGCTATTACAAAATGGTTACTGCATTTTGAACAACATATCTTATAAAATGAACACTACTATATCTAAAAGCATATTCCTCTAGAAAGAACACCACATTATATTAAGTTGAACACTAATTTGTAACTCGATGTTTTCAAACTACAATCATGCTATTAGTGTCGAATTATCTATAACATATTACAGAATAGTACATTTGTATAAATAGAAAAGCATGTATTACAAGCAATACATTTTACGAAATGAACAATATATTACAGAATAATACATTTATATGAACGGAACAACAATTATTACTAAATGGAAAAATATTTATTACTGAATGAAACAACACTTATTATGAACAATATATCTTATGAAATGAACAACATATTATAGAACAACATATTTATATGAATTGAACAACAATTATTATTGAAAGGAACAACACTTATTACTGAATAAAATAATACTTATTATGATCAACAGTTCTTATGAAATGAACATCATATTACAAAATAACATATTTTTATAAACGAAATAACACTTATTACTAAATAGAACAATATCATTATTGAATGAAGTAACATTTATTATGAACAACGCATCTTATGAAATGAACAACATATTATAGAACAAAACTTATATAAACGGATACTTACTATTGAACGGAACAACACTTTTTATGAACAACACATCTTATGAAAGGAACAACATATGATAGAATAACATATTTGTATGAACAGAATATCACTTATCACTGAACGGAACAATACTATAGAATAAAACTATATTTGGTTCTAAATAAAAGCTAAGTTTTTTAGCACTACTATAAACGTGATCCTTCAATCAACTCCTACGGGCGGCAACCTCCACTTCTAGGGTTGCCTCTATCATAGCAATGTCATCTTTAATCTCCTCTTTATTGGATATATTCCTGTGGTGAGTCTGATTCACGTTTACGTTGGACTTGTCATCGATCACGTAATTGAAGGAACTGATGGAGGATAATGTCCTTTACTGTTCTATTTTTACAAATGTGGTGTTTTATAAAATAGTATTAATTTTGAAAGAAATACTATTCATAAATAATATTCTTTGAATTAGCATACAAAACGTTGTTTCCTTTTAAATCAATATGCTGTTCTGGGAAGTGTTGTTCCTTTAAGACAAATGTGGTGTTTTGTGAAGTGCTAATGTCTTGTTCTATAAAGTGTCATTCCTTTTATAGAAATGTGTTCAAGACATTGTGGCAGTTTCATAAATATCATGAAAGTATGGGTATAGTGTGTGGACCAGGTGTATTTTGGCATTGACCTTTCTCTAATATATGACAAAAAGTACAATGTACAGTGTAGTATTTTTTACAAGTTCTATGCATTCATTAGTTAGTGTAGTGTTTTGATTAACTTCCTTTCCATCACATGCCATGCCTTACTTTACGTTGGTGGTCCAGAAAATATATAAAGTGTGTGTTAATGTTTATATACTTTTATTTATATTGCCATGGGCATTAAAGAAGGGGAAAGTGGTTCGATATAAAATGTGTGTTAATGTTTATCAACATTAAAGAACAAAGTTGATCGGCCATACATGTGACAACTCTCCTAGTTAATGCCTTGTTTTGAATCAGTAAGTATGTTTAATTAAAGTTTTTTTTATTTAAATACCTCAAATTTGTTTTATATTAAGCAAGAAAAATAAGCTAAGTAAGGTTGTATTGAGTTCCTACATGTAAAATGACATTAATGGGAAAAAAGGGTAAAATGGTAATTTTAACCCAAGTGAGTGGCATGACTGTAATTTCATTGAAATTAAGGTCATGGAAGTATTTTTTGCCAAATAAGTTAAGATCATAAGTTACTCTAACCATTGGAACCAAAAATGAAAGTTAGGGGACTAAAATGCACTAACTAAAAAATTAGGGCTATTGTGCCACTTCTGGCATAAAGAAGAAAAGGCTAGGGGCAAAAATTTTTTTTTTCCCCTTTGGTACCTAAAGTTAGCCAGCTGGTGGGGAGGGAAAGAAAAAAAAATTAAATTGGCATGTGGAAGAAATTTTGTCAAAGTTTTAGTGGGAATAGGTGATGATCTTTTAGGAAAAAAAAACAAAATAACTATTCATCATCTCTTTCCCAAGCCATTTTCGTGCATCCCTTTCCTCCATAGCTCATCTTTACCATTTCTTCAAAATCCCACAAAATTCATACAAAATTTAAGGCCCCAAAGCATATATACCAAGGCTCTAGCTTATTTTTGGTGGTTTGGGTATATTTGCTTTGTTTCTTGGAAGTTTTGGCTTCAAACCCTAAAGTGAGTTTGTTCATGGGTTTAACTTGGTTCTAAGCTTGAAATATGGTTAGTGATGGTCTTAATTTAGTGCTTGTGCCCATTTTTGTTAGATTTAGGCTTGGAACTTAAGGGAAACAAATTAAGCTCAAGTGGGCTTTATGTGGCTTGTTTGCTTTAATCTTGCTTTGGTTTAAATTTGAGGTAAGGGTTAAGTTAATCTAAGTTAAATTGATGCATTTCATATTTATTTCATGAATGGGAAGTGAAATTGGAAGTGCCAAAGAGATAAAATTACTTTGAGATTAAGTGGAATAGAGGAAAGGGCATGGTAGGTGCAAAATGGTTGCACTTCCAGGGGTGATGCAATTGCACCCCCATGGGATGTGACCACATCATTTCCAGAAAAGTGGCCAAAATTGAGATGCAAATGCACCTCATATTGGGGTGTGACTGCACCATACTTTATTTTGCCCAAAATTCATCCTATGTGGCTTTTATACATTATTAAGGGCTTTCTTCCACTTCCAACTTTATAATAAGCATTAAATATATTTCAAAGTCACTTTTAAGACAATTATAAGCATTAATTAAGGTAATTAAGTGTGTGGTTTAAGAGGGCTAAGTTTGGTGGCTAATAAAAGGTACCTTAAGGAAGATTTAAGGCGCCAAGTGAGGGCTAAGTAGGGTTCGATTTCTCTAATGACCTAAGTGTTGGGTTGTGGACCCCACACCACTAGAGTAGATGTTACCACCTTAACAAATGGGAAAATTATAGTATAAAAGCATAATGGTTATAAACCATTATATAGCATAATTTTCACCATAGTAAATGAAATGTGAGTGGTAAAGTGAATAATCTACACCTCCCTAGAAGATTACAATGGTTACTTGGTACTAAAGAGCCCTAAAGGATTGCTTGTTTTACAAGTAATCTATGGGTCTTATAGTAAGATTTTAAGACTTGGGTACTCAATTTTACAATTCTAAAAGAGAGATTTTGGAAGGATTTGAATGGTATGGAAGCAATTTTTGGAGGCTGAATTACATAAAGGAAACAAAAGCTATTATTCAAGAACCTAGGATAGCTAGGTGTACAATTATTCACAAAAATAACGTAAGGATGGGATGATTTTTGACAAGAGTCAAAGGTGGCCATTTCTAGCATTATCCAAGCCTTTTATTTCCAGGTTCTAAGGTAAAAAAGGTGGGCTAAAGGTTAGCCAAAAAGTTTTTGCTTAAGACACCCTTATAGTGACCTAAGTGAGGGTTAATGTTAAACTAATCAAGTCAAGTAAAATATCTTGATTTCTTGCCATTTCTTGGCCATTTTCGTCGCCAACTACGCACAACTTATTCCTTATCTCCTCCATAAGCTTCCATAGCCACTATAGCTCAAGCTCTCAAGAAATCACAAAGGAAAGAAACCAGATGCACCAAGAACAAGAAAAACCCTAGTTTTTGGATTTATTGTCCAACATTTATTATAATCAGCCTTCACAGCCCAAGGTAAGGGTTTTATCTTCATGTTTCATGATTTTTAACTGTCCTAAGATGATGATCAGGCATCCATGAAGCTAAGACCATGCTTGGAAGAGAGCAAAAAGCTCAAGGAACCAAAGTATGGGTTAAGGGGGAGTGCTTGAACAAGGTTCTAGCCTTATTGTTTTTCATGGACTAAGATGGCAGTGTTTACAGGAGTTTCTAGAGCCCAATTTAGTACTAACTAAGACTAATTAACCTCATAAGACCAAGCATTAGTTTCAGGAGAGCTGCCATAGTGATTACATAAAGTTTATTTGAATGTTTATGAGCTAACCCTAATGATGTGTTGCTGCCAGCGTTACATTTGTTTGTTGCTGTGTTGTTTGTGCATTTGGGTGGTTTTGTTTGTGTTTTAGTATCTTTGGATTTCAGGTATATGACTGGAGTTTGAAGATTTTATTGATAAGCCTTTACTAATTTCATTCAAGAAACTTACCCCATTTCCATATATTTCAGGAGCACCTGAAAGAGATCATTCAAACTAATAGCTGTCGTTTGAATTTCTCTGTGAAATTTTAGGTATATTAAATTCCATATGTTTGGTTGTAAACTGGAAAGTTTGATGATTTTTGGAGCACATTAGATATTTTAGTAATGATAATTTCTGCCATATGCAGCAGCTAGTCCCTTCAAGTTTCTGAAGTGCTTAGTGCTTTTGAAGTTCTCCAAGAAGCTTAGTGTATGTATTAACTAAGTTATTTTCATTTATGTGATGCATAAATGCATGTAAATGAGTTGTGTATGTTTTATGTGTAGTGTGAGAAGGATATATGGATCAATGGAGTGTAGTTTGAAGTGTGTATACAATGCTGTCCATATGGTGTTCATGGGCTGTTTTGATGGCACTTTTATGAATGATGGTTAAAAGGGTTCTAAATTCAGGGGAATAATTTTCCCAGCTGTATAAGACATGTATGGACACTACCAAGTGGGTTTTGCACCTGGAAATGGAGTGTATAAATATTATGATATTTTGTATTCGCGTAATGGTTAATAGTGGCTAAAATTTGGTACCCTGTACTCCAGTTGCCATAACATTTTGTACATAAATAATTTGGATATTAAAATTTGGCCTCATCTAGAACACTTCAATATGAATAACTTGGCTTTCAAATAATTAGATTTGGTGCCTTGTAGCTAGAGTTATGGCCTGTCAAAATTGGCTGATTTTTGTGAGCCCTGTTTATATGGTTAATTATACTCGGTTAAGTGTAAAATCCATAATTGTAAACTTAGATGGATTTAATGTCCCAAACCTATTTCCCTATGAAGGTTTAAGTGTATTAAAGGGTTTAAAACCTTTAGGGAATTGTAGAACATGGGTAGAATTTGAGTTGGACATGGTGTGAATGTTTGGACACATAAAATGAGCACCAATAACATCATGTGTGCATATGATTGTACATGCACTTGGGGATTTTACTCAAATTCCATACTAGCTAGGAATAAAGAATTTTACTATCATCATTACTTCCAGATGTAACAGTATGTGAATATATGTGTGATGGTTGGACCAATATACACATTTTTGCCACTTGGGTAAACATAGTGCGCATGTTCTGCTTGGCCTACAGGACATGGACGGCCTGGGGCTTCAGCTCACTAAATCTAATCATTGTATAGAAGCACTTAGAGTGGTAACAGTAGAACCTAAGGGAGTCGCAACCAAGCTAAGAAGCTTGGTAAGTAGGTCTACTGAGGGAGCTTAAGTTAGGTTTGAAGAACTTTGTGAAGTCAAGCCACTAAGTTGATTACCTTACACAATAAGCAAGGGAAAAATGGGTAAGTGACAGGAGTGTGTGACGACCTACCTTAGGACCCGAAAGCAAGACTTAAGAGAGGTAAAGAATTTGGGATATGTGAGGCAGTGTTTCAAGTACCTCTGCTGTTTGAGCTTACGGCAAGTCTAAAACACCTTAGGGTGTAAGAAGTCCCAAGTGTTGTATGTTGCATATCATTCACTCATGCATTGCATTTATTATTATTTTCTTATTTGTGGTTGATTGTTGGATGCTTGGTTGTTTGTTTGCCATATGTACATGGTTTCTTGAGTTTCCTTGCAGGTACTGAGGGACCCCTTACTGAGTACGATAATGTACTCACTCTCTTAAGCTTATTTGTGCAGGTACTAACCCCAGGCCCAACAACTAGGTGGATAGTTGTGGGCTATGTTTTTCTATTTTACAGGTATTTATTCTACTTGGAACCTTGTGTTTCTAAATTACTTATAAACTAAGTTTTGTATTAACTAAGTGTTTGTGCCTTTATAGTGTAGAGGCTAAAAGTTGTAGAAGAAAAAATGAGGGCTTTGCACTTGGAGCTTGATAGCTCAAAGGTGGGAGCTCAAGTAGATGATCTTAGTAGTATTTTACCTTGTATATATGGTACCTTGTGTACTAAAACATTACCTATATTAGGATGTATTATAGTGTAAGACCATTAAGTTACTTTTGGGTGCATGTTAGAGCTTATATGTATGCACAAAACTATCATAGGAAGTTTAAGTAGCTAGCGTTTTAATATCTTAGAACATTTTAAATATGTTTTAAATGAAGTGTTCGAGTAACATTTTTTTTACTTATTTATGTTATTTGAGTTGTATTGCCAGGACAAATACATGCATATCTTCCTGCAGGGTAGGCTAAGTAACTAGTTTCATGTAAATTGTTTTAATTTACCGACAAGTAATAGTTAGCCAATAGTAACTAAGTGGGATTATAGTCGCTAAGAGCCTACAAGTTAAGTAATTTACACTGAGACCCCATTCCATGACAATACATGCTCGTTAATAAAGCTATCAAAAGGGAATGAGGTTAGCATCGATCAACATCATCAACAGAGGAACCATAGATGCTTGCATCTCACAGCTCAATTGTTTGTCGTCATTCAAGCAAGGGAGTGGGATTTGTGTTATAGGGTTTTTCTTTTGCCCGAGTCTCCAATTCCCCAATGAAACTGAAACTTGAGATGTGTGCTCCTTTCACCTTCGCTCATTGTTGCCAAATAGAATACAAACATGTTTTTCAAAATGAAGTAATGTGACCTGCACATGATCAAAGGGCTGACCATTCCTTTTTCGTAAGTTTGGGGATTGAATTAAACTTATTTGAAATTCAGGGGGCTAATTTTCTTGGTCAACCGAGTTGAGGTCTCCCCCTTATATTTTCGCCACAAGCTAAACCCAATTCAATTACACAATGGTTTTAGGTAAAGAAAACAATAGTTTAAAGAAAATATGCGAACTCTTATGGTAGAATTATAGTAATTGGTAGCATTAGCAACCAAAAACTTGTCAAACTTAGGCTAAAAAATGCAACATATGTCTTCTAATCGAAGGCTTGATGCTCGACACTAGATTTTGGGTTATCAAGGTTTGAATTAGGGGATTTGCATAATGGGAAAAGATTAAAGTGCAATTGATCGAGAAAAATTTAGAGGGGAAGAACAACTAGAGATCAACTGGATCACATCTATGTGTTGTAGAATTGGGCTTGAAGTTGCTAATAAATTTCAGAAACTAAAAAGAAGAAGATTGAACATGGATTTTACACGAAACATCTTTTACATAAATTGTGATAACTAGCATATCTTCAATTGCCAATTGTTGTAAATGGTTATTAACCATTCCTGCTGCCATAAATTTGTCAATTATGCAGCTAGACATATCATCATAAGACATAGCTTCAATAGGCGCCCCTAGCCACCACACTACTTCTACATTGATCATTAACTAGAAGTTCTATATAGACAGGTCATTGCTTAGGCCCTTGTTCCCTATCAAGCATGACACTAATCGATGCTTTTATAATGGCTACACACATGATAAGAGGTTTATCAGGCTGTAGCTATTTCAGCATCAGTAGGCATCATAAGTGCTCCTTAATTTGTTCAAAAGCTTTGCAACACTCATCCGTCTATTCAAACACCACTTCTTTCTTAAGTACTTGGAAGAATGATTAGTAACGGTCACCAAATCATGACACAAGTCGCCCTAGGATAGTTTCCCTACCTGCTAGCTTTTGGATATTTTTCTTGTTTTAAGGGTATAGCATCATCATGATTGCCTTAATTTTGTCTAGGTTGGCATCGATTCTTCTTTCAAAGACCATACAACACAAAAATTTTCCAACTTCAACATTGAAAGTACATTGTTTAGGATTTAACCTCATATTAAATTGCCTCATTCTCTGGAAGGTCTCTCGTAAGTCATCAAAATGATGATATATCATTGTACTTTTAATAATCAAGTCATCCACATGGACCTCCATGTTTTGGCCAAGTTGCTCCAAGAAGATCTTGTTCATGAGCCTTTGGTAGGTGGTTACTACATTCTTTAAACCAAATGGCATCCTTTGATAGTAATATACAGCCTCTGCCGTGGTGAAGGCTATTTTTTGTTTATCCTCTAGATCCACTTGAATTTGATGTAACCACTAAAGGCATCCATAAAGGATAGGATTTTAAATATTGTGGTGGTGTTGACCAACTGGTCTATGGATGGCAACGGGTAGGGATCTTTGAGGCAGGTATTGTTTAGGTTCATATGGTTGACATATATGTGTCAATCTCCATTTTCTTTCTTCACCAAGACCACATTAGTGAGCCACTCTGGGCATTGTACTTCTCAAATGATACCCACCTACAGTAATCTTTTAACTTCATCATTTACGAAGTCCATTCTTTCAAGTGCCATGTTTTGTTCTTTTGTTGGACTAGTCTAGCAGAGAGGTTAACTTGTAACTTATGAGTGATAATTTCCAGATATATTCTTGGTATGTCACTTGAGGACCATGCAAAAACATCCATTTTAGCCAACATCAATTCAATGAATGATGATTTTACCTAAAAAAGGAGCTCGTTGCCAATATTTACATTTTTGCTAGGTGCCAGCTCCACCTTCTTGGCATCTTTAGACAAGGACACATTAGGTTCATCTTCATGGGATTGCTCCTTCCTTTTTTTTTGATCCACTAGGGCTTGATTGCTATCCCTTAGTCCCTTCATGTTGGCCATGTAACTTCACTGCATTGATGGTTGGTTTATGTAAATAATGGTATCTCCAATAGGAGTCATAAAAACCATCATTAGCCACTTAATGTCTGATCTAATATAGAATTGCACTTGGGCAAGCCTCTCAAGTAATGCATTGTATGGTGATGGTACATCCAAAATTAGGAACTTTGATTTATGAGAGTCATAGATTGTCCTTCCCTCCTTATCGGTGCTTATTAGCATAAGCGGCAGTTTATTGTTTAGAGTATTGGAACCTCCTCTCCTAATCCTAAACATTGGCTCTAGAATGGGGGTCAGTGAAGACTTTTTTATTTTGATTTTCTCCAGCAAGTTAGTGAAAAGGGCATTGGAGTTTGCTTCACATATCTAAGTATACTTTTTCAACATCAAAATTGTTAATCCTCATTGCAATGACAATTGGGTCTATATAAGGGACAAGAACATGGGAACCATCAGTCCTTCTAAGGACGATACTAGTATCGGCCACCTTTAACTAGGCGATCTCATGTTCTTACCACTTCCAAGCCATTGAAGAGTCTAATTTGGTAATCATGTGCACAACCCCTACCAGGAGTCTTGAGTTCCTATGGTCCCTTAAGGGTGACTATAGTCTCTCCTGCCGTCATTCCCTTTTGTAATCGTCTTCATCATCCCTTCTTTAAGGCCTTTTTTCCTGCCTTCGGTAGGGGGATGATGGCCTAGCCAAGTATTCCTTTAGTTTCCCAGCCTGGATCATTTCTTCAAGGAGCTTCTTAAACTACTAGCAATCTTTTTGTATTGTCACCCATTTCTTTATAATACTGACAGTACTTCTTCAAATCCTTTTTACTTGTAGTGCCCATGGGTAGAGGCCATCTAGGCACTTAATTCCTTCTTTCTAGAGTGTAGAGAATGTTTGTCCTTGTCTCCCTCAACGATGGCAAAATTGGATTTGTTGTATTGAGTCTGTTCCTTTACTCCTCTTCCTGGGGCTGGGCCCACCTTCTTTAGCCTTTAGCTGCTCTTTCGGCATTGCAGGTTGATTGAGCTCTTATGTGTGCATGTACCTAGTAACGCGGTCAAAAAAACTCCTTTATGCTCCTGATAAGGTTCTCATGCAAGTCCCAAGCCAATCTAAAGTCCCTTGGCAGTTCTTGGGTAGTGATTAGCAGTTGTAGCTCTGGGGACAGATCCCATACTTGTACTGCCTCAACATTAAACCTCCAAACATAGTCCTTAAGGGACTCATCTCAACCTTGTCATAACATTAATAGGTGGGCTACCATCTTAGGGGTTGGCTTACTTCCCAAAAAGTGGCAAAAGAATGCCTTGAAAAGTTTTTTGAAGGAATAGAAATGATGCCCCTTATTGGTTCTGAACCAAGAAGCCATTGCCCTTATCAATGTGGAGTTATGCTCTACACATAATGGCCTTTAAGGCCTTCTTAAGCCTTATGGAGGTGATATACCTTTGTAAATAATTAACAAGATTCGAGAGGCTATCATACATGTTAATCTTTGGCATTTAGAAACCATCGGGAGTTGGAGCATTGATAATCTCGTTTGTAAAGCGTTGAAGCCTCATATACTAAATGTCGATGGTAAAGCTAGAACCTACTATAGGAGGTTTGGGTACCCACATGTGCCACTCCATCTAGTCTAGTCTTCACAAAATGACACTTATATCACTACCAGTGGGACCGTTAGGTCGCCCAAGTAATGCCGGGGGTTTGCCCATTTAGGCCTTTGGAAGTAGATCCTAAGGTAGGGCCCGATGGGGCTCGTCAAGTGCTAGGTAGCTCTTAGCAGCCTTCTCGGGCACCTTTAGCAGCTCTCTTTGGATCTTCTGCTGAATAGTCATTTTCAACTGTTCTAAAAGGGCATGCCTAAAAGCTTGAAATTGGTCATCGTTTAATAGAGTGGGTCTCTTCCCTTTCTGGAGGTCCCTAAGTGGCACATGGAACTCCTCTTCTTCAACTTTATGGGCAGTCTCCTCATCTTGGGGCTATATGGACCCCCTAGGCATTGGTCTACTCTCTACGTTAGCTTTTGTGCTCGTTCCCCACTTGATCTTTGTTGTCCATATGAGATCTCCAAGTGTTCACCCTGTTCCCATAAATAGTGCCAAATAGATAGTCAATGTAGGGTCATATGGGCTAGACCCAATAGCTTTGTGAACAATGAACTTGGAGATCATACAACCAAAGAATATGTCAAAGCTTAAAGATACTATCCCAGGGGAAACCCTTCAATTATCAAGTCTATTTTAGATTAAGAAAGTGCAAAAGGTGCATTGTTAGGCCAAATCACGTACCTTGGGATTGGTGAAAGCGGTTAGCTTATATAGCTTCTAGATGGAAATCACCTTGTTAATCCTACAATTTTGGGATTTTAATACCATCCTTGGATGGTTTTCTCTTTGGCTTAATTGGAGCTGAGCTTTTCACACCTCATCGTAAGCTTTGTTCCTAGTATAAGCTTTTTCACTTATGGGCCACACATGGGCCCTCATGCTTCCACCATACTTACAGATTGAATAGAAATTTATGAAAGCATATAAGCAAATAAAGACATGCCGTTATAAAATTAGACAAATGCACTAACATAAACTTGTCAACAAGATTTAGGAGAACCAATAAAGCCATTTAAGCATTTATTATGTTTTCTTTTATAATGTTTGAAAGTTTTGCCCTCAAGTATTTTAGTGTGATGGTTTCTTTTATAATGTTTGAAGGTTCTGTTCTCAAGTAGTTTAGTGTGAGTTTGCATTGTCTAATTTCACCTAAAGGTGTCAAATAATATAAATGCTGACTTGTTGCATCTATTCTATGCTAAGAAAAGAACTTAGGCTGTATTCCAGATATAGCTAACCAAGCTTCTAGACCTTTTGGGATACATACACTATTCTACAAAAATTTTTGGCATATCATCCAAGTCAAAGATTTTGTCCTTCAAGTGTTGAGTTATGAGCATATTCCTAATGAGTTGAGCTTGGCCTAGATTTTGCTAATTCTAAAGGTTGCAAATTCATAGGTTATATTGGAGGCATTTTAGTAAACCAGCATAGTCCAATTATTTCTCTTTTTTCTTATAGATGATAGCCTTATATTTTTTAAGGTTAAAAAGATAGAGATTGAACACTTAGTAATCATTTTATGGCAATATGAACATGTTTCAAGTTTGATTTTGAATTTGAACAAATATTCATTATATTATAGTTTGAACATCTTAGAGAATCTTGCTCTATGGATCAAGAATTGGCTAAAGGCTTATACTTGTTTATAAGCTGAGAAGTACCTAGGATTCCTCTGGATGCTTCAAAGGAAAAAAAATATCTCTATTTGATTATTTGCTTGATCGAGTGATAAGAATGCTCACAAGATGAAAGATATCTCTTTTGTCTTAGGTAGGTCATGCATTGCTAATGAAGGTTGTTGTTCAAGCCATGCCAACACACATTGTGAGTTGCATTATTGTGCTCCAAATTGTTGATGATAAGCTTCACATTTTGATGGTCAGGTTCTTTCAGAGCTCATAGATAGGTTCGAGAAAAATGCATTGGTGTTCCTGTAAAAATTGAGTCAACACTTGAGTCACTAATGCTACAATTGACACCATACTTTTTGCGGGTGAAACTAGGGCTGGGTTAGTGTAAGGTTTTTTTTTAAAGCTGCTTTTTCGTGGCACTGTAGGTTGAGATGGAAGGTTGCTGACATTTCTTGAAAAATTTTGGAAAATGAAAATGATTCATATCATACATTAAAAAAACACAAGTTAAAAACTCCTTACGCTAGACTGGTTTAAAAAATGCAGCTAAAGTACCCCTGAAGGCTGGCTATCCTTTCCTAAAATGTAGCTAAAGAACTTCCTAAACTTGACAAGTTTGAAAAAATTAGCCAAAAAACCCTTTAAGGTTGGCAAGTTTTTTTTAAAAAAGCCAAAGGACCTTCTAAGCCCGACAAGCTTCTGAAATCGTAGCTAAAGAATCCTTAAGACCAATTGAAGCCCAACTTGCCTTTCTTCGCTTAACAATTCCCTCAAAATTATCCTTCACCTGGTCTCTGTCTATCCTTCAACCTATTCTTTGTCCTCTATTCTTGCTCTGTTCACGTCTACCCTTTTGAGTCTTGATCTCAATGTTGGTCTCAGTGCCATGATTCTTGTTGTGCCAGCCAACTCTGTTCTTTATTCTCCTTACTCTCGAATGACAAAGTTTGATTGTGTGAAGAACATAGCTAGCACAACAAGAATCACGACAATGAGATCGAGACTCAAGAAGGTAAACATAAACAAAGCGAGAATGAAGGATAGAGAATAAGGCGAAGGGTAATTTTGATGGAATTGTTTAGTGAAGAAAGACGTGTTGGGTTTCAGTTGGGCTAAATGATTCTTTTGCTGTGATTTCAGAAGCTTGTTGGGCTTAAAAGGTCATTTGGCTTCATTTTTAAAATCTTGTTTTCCTTAAAAGGTTCTTTAGTTGAGTTTTTTAAACTTGTCAAGTTTTAGAAGTTTTTTATTTGTGTTTTAAGAAAAAATAGTTGGCCTTTAAGGGTACTTTAGCTACATTTTTTAAACTAGTCGGGCTTAAAGAGTTCTTTACTTGTAGTTTTTCATTTAAGACAGTAATCATGAGGATTTTCCCACATTTTCAAGAAACATTGGTAACCTTTCATCACCTATGTACCATTCTGCTGTAGTGACAATTCCATTTGTTTCTGTAGGGAGCTATGGGTGTTGGTTTGCAACCTCATTTCAATAATTTGGTATTAAAGATGGCCTTTTAGGGTCAAGGTTAGGAAAAAAAAAGCCTTTGGCTCCTGATTACTTTTGCTTTAGCTTATTCCCTGGCGAATTGGTTCTTTATAGTAGTGGAGTTAAAGAAGGATTACTTGATTTTGGGATACCTTTTGTTGGTTTCTAATTTCTATGATGGAATCACAATGTAACTATTTTTTAGTTTGTTTGCTTTTTTTTTTAATTTTTCTTAAGGCATGGAAACTTGTTATTTCATCCATAATTGTGAAGTCGGATTGTTTAGGCGTTATGTTGGAGCTTCCCTCTGTACCTTAGGGTTATTTTGGATGATATCAGGCTTCTTTATGCTAGTATCTCTTCTGTGTATATGGCTAGGTTAATAAACGTTATTACTCATTCGCTTGATCGCAAGGTTTTCGTAATTTTTGGTCAAGTTATTTAGATAGATGTAAACCCCCTACTTGATTTGTTGTCTTAGACTTCTATTGCTAATTTGGGTCATCAATGTGCCTTTACTTTTCAAAAGAAAAAGAAAAAAATAAAAAGTACTTTTATAGAGAACAAAAAGAAAAGTTTCAATTTTTATTGTGTCAAATATATCAAGTGGGCTTCTATATTATACAAATGATTTAAAGTCTATACTTTTAATTTATCCAAACCTTCAAATATTTTAGTAGAAATCCTAAAACTTGCATGCAATTTTTTTTTACAACAAACATATTACAAGTACATATTTAAGGGTTGAGTAATAGTAATACAGGAATTATGTTGAAAAGTTTTGATTCAAATTGTCTACTTCGTAAAATTTAGTGTACATTAAGCTATATCTTTTAATAATTTGTGAAGTTGAAGATAGCGAGATTCAAACTCAGTCATGCACCCAAGCCACACATGTCCTTTGCCATGGGAGTTACCTCTGAAGATGGTGTCTAATTCTTGGTCATCATCTCCCATTTTATATGCAATAAATAATGGTATACATATTTATTAGACTTTTTCTTTGAATAATATTCAATTTAAACTATTTTTATTACAACCAACTGCCATTTACACCACCAATCAAATCTAATATATATTATAAAAGTAGGATACACTTCAGGGTAACATGGTCTTTTCAATTAATAGCCTTAACAAGATGATGATATGTGGCAATTTTTTTGATATAGGAAAGAAATATAATATTATTTACACTGATATTCCAATAATGCCTATGAGCCAATTTGGTAGGTTAAATACAAATTCAAATTTAAAATTTTAAACTTAAAAGGAAAACTTTGAAGTACCATAATTTTTAATTGTGAATGGTTAACAATAATTTTGCATTTAAATAGGTCATACTAGAAAAAAAAAATAGAAGTCAATATTCCTTAGAAGAAAAAAAATGATAAAAGGCGGCCTAATTACAACATAATTCAAGCATCCCTATTTTTCCATCTAATCTTTCTCGCTCTCTCCTTTAATTCTTTAGGAAGTAAAATCCTACCATCGCGTGCAATTCAGGTGAAGGTGTTGTGTAGTTTGCGATGGAGTAGAGTAAAGAGAGTTCTTGCTAATCCAATCCTTTTTGACAATGATTGAAACAAACTGGCTTGCTCGCCAATGTGTTGGTTCTAGGATGCTACATCAAGGATAGGCATCTATACAATTTTTAATTTCCACTACCAAAGCCCTGTAGCTTTTCTTCTTTATGGCTAGTTTCACAGTTTCCTTCCTTATTTGGTTTTCTTTTATGGGTTTGATTCAAAGATGTTCTTATGGATAGGCTAATTGTTTTGATGCTTCAAATGTGGCTTCCCTATGATGGATTGTAAAAAAAAGTGTAAATTGGCTTGAGCTTGAGTAAGGTGTTAATCCTTAACCTTGCATTCTAACAAAAAGGTAATTAGATATTCAATAAAACTAATATAAAAATTTATGTTTCCCGAGAATTGAAATTACGAGTTATGTGCATTGTTGCAGACCAAAATCATGCTAGAATTTGTGTTGTTTTTCAGTTCTCCTAAAGAATAGATGGAAGGACCCAAGTTAGATTATTTCCTCTTGAATTTCGTCTCATAGCCATGATTGTTAATATGCGTTCAATTCCTCATTTCTAAGGGTAAACATTACCAAACGTCTTAAAAGTATATCCTATTTTGCACAATCATCTTGAAAATACAAAAATGTTGCATAATTAGTCCTGAAAATATGCAGTTGTTGCACTATTCGTTCTTCCATCAAGTTTTATAAGTGGAAAGTAATAAAAAGTTGACCTAATGGGATGGATGGTGCAATGAAAGACATACTTCCAAGACAACTAATGCAACATAAGACATACTTCTGGATGAATGGTACAACATAAGACATGATCTTCAACGGAAGAGTTGATGAAAGGGTGATTGGTGCAACAATTGTATACTTTCCGGACAAATGGGGCAACATTTTGTACTTCCAGGATAAAAGTGCAACATAGGACATACTTCTAGGACATTTGGTGATGTTTACCTTATTTCTAATTTATCTAATTTTTCATATTTGCAACCTTAGGGGAAGGGAAGATGATAATATTGAGACCATTAGAAAGAGATTTAAGGTCTTCCTAGAATCTAGAGATCCAGTGGTTGATTGCTACTGCACTAACGGCAAATTGAAAAGGTAATGAATTTCTTCGTACACTTATTTATAAACTATGTTCTAATAATTTATTTGATTTTAGGTCTTATTGTTTGAAATTCAGATTGATGCTACAAAACCATTGATGAGGCACCCTTTATGTGAGTTTTAGAATTCTGCTGTTGTTATTTATGGGTTCAAGTTTATTACTTGCATGTTTCGTCTCAATTTGTTGCATTATTTATTTGCTTCAGTATTGTCCATGTTTTTATATTACAGTGGTTTAGAACTTTTTTATCCTTATATTTGAGTTATGAGTCTCTACTTACTAGTAATTGATTCTAAATTGAATGCTTTAATGTAATATGAAACCTATTTTTGGTCTTCACGGTACTTTCATTTATTTAACGTGTTGACTAACTTAGTATTGATCAATTTAAAACATGTCCAACATCAAACAACAACCCATGCAGTTGGTGGATGTGCAATGATGTATCTCAATGGAAAATTTTGATTAAAATTTTTTTTTACTGACGTAAGAAACATATTTAAATATTTCTAAAAAAGATGGTCCTTCATGATGGTTTGATTTTATGTGCAAAATTGCCTAATAGACCTATTCTTGATTATCTTTGTGTTGATCCAACTAGAGATCAAACCAGGTATACTCATGTGTTTATGAGTTGACACCCACTTTCCTCCTATTTTTTTATTCTTTTATGTGTTGGTTTAACAACATTGTATTTTGTAGCTCCGTCAAGATATAGAATGTGAACTCATACTCTGGTGTGGTGGGTGCTTTTAATTGCTAGGGTGCTAGTTTGTTCAAGACCACCAAGAAAACCCATATTCATTCATGATGAATTTCTTGGTACCTTAACAGGTTTTCTGTGTGCTACTAATGTCAATGTTATAGGCGAGGTTGCTATTGTAGATTGGAATGGAGAAACTGTGGTTTATTCTCATAGATCAGGTAATTATTTTTCTACTTTCTCTATTTATGTTTATTTCAAAGTAGCAGGCAAGTGCCTCTTGAATGTTTTCATTCTTTGAGTTGTGTTTCCATTCCTTTAATCATGCACACATGCTAAGAAAATTACTATTGTATTTTAGGGGAATTTACCAAAAAATGCTTCACTACTAGTGGTAGTAATACTAAAGGTCTAGAGTAGGAACTTCTCCACATCTAAGTTATGTCCGCTAGAGGTTGGTTCTTTCATTTAGCCTTCCATTCTTCTTACTGCTATTTTTTTTTTTATTTTGAAAAAAATTGCCCATCTATTATGACTTACTAATTGGTGCAAGAGATCATCTCGGACATTTCATTTATGCCAATTGGCCTGCTTGACATGTTCAATAGTGGTTCTACTATGGAGTAGGTGGAGGTTTTGAACTTTAAGAAGCCAAATGTCTTTGATGGTGAGACTTTCTAGGAGCTAACCACTTCTTTGAGCAGCAAGTGACCATCAACTATGGTAATGTCCTTTTGGGTTAGAGGCTGTAGACGGATTGGTACGTATTGTTCTAAACGGCCGCTCAAGTGCAGCAAGGGTGATGCTGAGAGCAAAATTGGGTATGACTTGTCCATTGGATTGCTAACCCTATTCCTTCCAGTGCCACAAGAGATGTGCAGATAGTATCTGGAGATTCAAGTCTAGAATAGTTGCAATCATTATCATTAGTTGTAGCGAGTCATTTCCTTTCGATAAAATCTCCAGTTTGACACAATGTACTGGCATTGTATGATTATGTGAGTTAAATGCTAGTCCTTATGGGAGTTGACTTAGGTAAGAATCTTTTCAGGTTTTACCTTGCACTGGTTAATCAGCATCCACCAGTTAAGAAAAAAATCTAATTGGTTTGCTGTCTTGGTTATCTAATTCAAGAGGAATCAACAACTACTAAAACATCATTATAGTTATTTTTTCATTAATTCGAATGAATAGAAAATCCTTTTAATAGTGTTGGAAAATTTTCCAGATTTACGTGGTCAACTTGTCTTTTCAGGTGTTACTTATAAACTTGAAGTCTTTTGTTTGTTTGTGTGGCAACGTGGGGGATTTTGTGAGTCGCCATCAATCAATTTTGTATAGGTCGATTGAACACCTAAAAAGGGTCTACGATAGTTCGAAAGTTCGGGAGTTCGAAAGTTCGGGAGTACGGTTACGTTAAATTAACTATATTTTAACGCCCAAAATTAGTACCTTAGTTGATTTAATTTTGTTTGCTTGCTTTTAAATAATTTCAGTTAATTTTCAAACTAAAAATTTTAACTGAATCATCTAGATGTGATTTTTTAGATTGATACGGACTTCTAAAATTTTGGTAATTAATTTGTATAATTTTTTTTTATAATAAATTTGATATTTCTAAACTATGGATTCTATCGAATCACCCGGATACGGAATTTAATGAAAATTTAGTTTTTTTAAATTAATTATTAAATATTTTAATTAATTATTAATTCATATCATAAATTCTATCGAATTATTTGAATATGGATTTTTGTTAATCTTGGTACTTAACTTTTATTCATTTTTATTAAAAATTTGATATTTTCCAAACTATGAATCATATCGTATCACCCGGACATGGAATTTAATGAAAATTTTAATTCTTTAATTAATTATGTAGTTAATTGTTAATTAATTAATTAATTTCTTTTGTCATAAATTTTACCGAATATGGATTTTTAATGATCTTAATATTAATTTCCTTATTATTATTATTTTTTAAAAAATTTTATTTTTTCTTTTCATTCTCTTTTTTTTTTTGTTTGATGAGAGATTTTTTAAAGTAATTATCTAATCCATAGATTTAAAAAAAAAACTTAAAAATTGATTTTTGTGGAATCGTCCGGTTATGATTTTTTTTATATATATAAAAAAAGAAAATTATTTTGATAAAAGGAATAAAAGGTTAAATTTTATTATAAATGAAAGAAAAGTCTTAGAATTCCAATTAATGTTTAAAAAGATGAAGGAAAATAAAGGACGGGGAGCTTGGTTGTAATAAAAAAAAAATAAGATGGACTTTTGACTAGCCATAAAAAATGGTAAATAAGTAAAACAAGGTTAATTATTCACATAAAGAAAAATAAATTGCGGAAAAATAAATAAATAAAAAAATAGGCCTTTTTGCCATCCACATAAAAGTAGGAGGTATAACCTTCCATAAAAAAATAAAAGTGCATAAAGTAAATAATTGTGAAAAATGTAAATAAATAAAGAAAAGTGGGGCTTTTTGCCATCCACATAAAAGTAGGATGTATAACCTTCCATAAAAAAAATAAAAATGCATAAAGTAAATAATTGCAGAAAAGTAAATAAATAAAGAAAAGTGGAGCTTTTTGCCATCCACATAAAAGTAGGAGGTATAACCTTCTATATAAAAAAAATAATAAGAAATAAAAAAAGAAATAAAAAAATAAACACCAAAAGTTGGCTGTTAATGGCTTATTTGCAAGAACAAGAAAGTTAGAGACTTTTATGAACAGAATATAAAATCAGAAGAGCTAAAGAAGAGTTATACCAAAAATATGTTCACTGGGCCGGATCCGGGTCGGGTCACGATTGCCTTCGTCTCTGATTTTTCATCTTTGGCGACGGCGGCGCGACTCGGCAGCTGGGCTCGGCAGCGGCTGCTAGGGTGACTCCAGGGTAGGTGGGTATGGTGGCCGGCGACGTGGAAGACGGTTGAGCGACGGCAGGTGATGACGGCGGACGTTGCGACGGGAAAAGAGAAAGAAGCCGGTGGGCTGGCGGCACGGCGTAGGTTGGGAGTGAAGGAGGCGGGCGGTGGTGCGTAGGGGGCGACGGCGGTCTACCGGCACGACGTGACGACGGAAGGGAGAAGACAGGAAGACGGTGACGGACACGGAAACGGCAGACGGACCCCGACGAGAGGAACGACGGCGAGAAAGGGACGGCGATGGGGAGACAAAACTGAAAAAGGGAAGACGGTAAGGGATAAACGGGAAGGAAAACGTAAAGGGAGAAAGGAAGGTTTAAAATGAAAGTTCAGGATTTTTTGAGTGAAGGAGGAGAGGCCAGGGACTATTTCTATAGTTTTCGTTTTTTAGGAGTTCTGTTCTTGCTTTCTTTTGTTTCATAGATTTGGACCCATATTTATAGGGTAAGGAGGATTGATTTCCATTTATTAAAAAAATTCCAAATTTAATTAAAAAAAGACTTATCTCATAATTTGGTCAAAAGGACATTTTTAGTCCTTCAGCTTTTGTTGACTACTGATATGGTCCCATATTTTTCACGAAATTATGGATTGGCCCAAATTTGTCTGTTCTGTCAATTTGGCCCAAAAATGACGCGAAAAATTACCAAATTTCCCTGGAATTTCCAGATTTCGTCATATTTTTCCCAAACTTCTCAATTTTGTCATTTTCACCCCAAACTTTTTATTTTTGTCAATTTTTTTTAAATTTTCTTTTATATTTTACACACACACACACACACACACACAATATATATATATATATATATATATTATTTTTAACTAACCCTATAAAAAAAAATGCCCCCATAAACTATTTAATTTAGTTTTTTTTTTTAAAAAAAATTGTCTTCTTCTTTTTTTTTTTAACTTTATTTTAATAATAATAATTAATTAAAATTTTTTTTAATTTTTTTCCTTTTAAGGGTCAGACGAAATTGGGCGTCAACAGTTTGTTTGTTGTTTTTATCCAATTCCTACAAGTTCTAATTTTTTTATTCACCAAATTGTTTTTTTTTTCTGAACACTATATAGATTAAATCAAATTTTATTGAAATTTGAAAGGTGAGCTAATTGAATTTGTTTGTTGGGGATTAAGTTTCTGTTGTATCCTATTTCTTGCTTATTTGCTTATCTTATGTATCCTTCCTTTAACAAGGGAATCTGATTGCTGCTTCCAGGTGAAGGTTGATGGCATGGGAGTGAGAATTACATTATGTTGGAGAATCACAAAGTCATCTTGAAGCTATCTCTTATGAATTGTGGTTGATATATAAGGGATATCTTGATTTGGATGGGTGGAGGAGCATATTGGCTTATCAAGGGTATAGAAATTTTGTCCCCTTTGACCAAATTCAACTTAGTAGCCGGTTAATGGAATTGTATACGTATGCTACCATAGAATAGAGATTAATTTGCTGCCGTTATTTTAGGATCATTTTCTTATATTTCAAAGTTGCATAAAAATTTGATAAAAATTTCAAATAATCCATTAATATTTGAAAATTAATAGTTTAGTCATTACTTTTTGATATGAGAAAATTGGAAAAAGTTTATAAATTATATCATATCCTGATCTCCCCGTTAAATTAAATGCTTCAAAGGTTTTGGAATGCAAAGAGAAATAATTTTCAGTACGTTATGGTACTTTCTAAATTATTTTTTTATAATAATAATTTTCTTAATAATATTTGTATAATATTCAAATATATATTTTTTCTAATACTCAATATAACCAAGACAATGTCAGGTTTGTGAATTATTAGTAGTACACCGAATATGATCAATAGAAGGTATGAACTATTTTATTTTTTTAATGTATTTATAATTTTTTTTTCTAGTTTTTGGCATTAAAAATAAAAATTTACAAAAACTTAATAACATCATAAAAATTTACTTTCAAATAAATTATTACATCTATATAATATTAATTTTCAACTGGACTTAGTTCCAAGTAAAAAAAATATAAAAATAAAAATAAATTATTTTATTCCGCACAGCTAACCTAGCTAGTCAAGTGCAAGAAACACCATTGGGACGGTCATGGTTCAAATAGTTGTGTCATACTCTCCTCCAACTTTGGCTCCTTAGTAGCTGCAAAATGAAGCAGAGTTCCTCTAACTTTCGTGCAGCAGTCATTTCCCCTCTAACTATTGTGATGTACTTTTTAGCTCCTTATAAACGTAATGCTTCTGAATACAAAATATATATATATTTTTTGGATTAAGTTAACTTAAGTTAAAAGAATTGATTCTTAATTTATTTGATTTTAAAGATATTTCAAAAAAATGATTAACATTTAATTCTTTACAAATCTTAAAAAAAAAATAATGTATATCATACCAACAAATAGTATTAATTTATATAATTACAAAAATAAGTAAGAATTAAACTAGTTTGTCGTTGTATTATATATGAGTTCTCTTTTATTATAACTTTTTTCCTCTTTTATTATATATAAATCAACACATCATATTGTCCCCTAGCTACACTACTGTTAATAACAATCAGTGTGGCCTCAAGGTTGTCTGAAATTGGTGGTGAAAACATCACTAAAACAGAGAAAACTCGTTAGTGATAGTAGCTGATGTAAATATAGAATTAAAAATATTACAAAATTTGGTTCTTATGGCCAGAAAAACTAATTACTACTTGACACGTATTCGAGAAAAGAAATTTCCCACAAAGAGAACACCACAAAAGAAAATTATTATTTTGTTTGAGGAGTTGGTACGGCGCCTTCACCCTGGTTAGGTAACTAAAAAGATGATGATCATATTGTTTTTCAAATTTATTGGGAGCAATTAACACAACTTGCCGTCCTCCAATTGGCCTCTACTTTCCACGACGGGCTAAGGTTTGTGGCTGTGGAGGCTCGAAGAATCAGGCGGATGATACTTAATTATAATTAAGATGCTTAATTGGCGCACATGAACGTCTTAATCTTAATTAATCAACCAATTAAGTAATGCGGACGATTAAATAACTATTGGGGATTTGTCGCAGATGAGTATTCTGATGGATAGAGATGAATCGGCGTGGCGCATCTACTGGTTGCAAATTTGGAGACATTGGTGGAAAAACTGAGGTTTTTGATGTGGACTCTTACAACGTATTATGTGGGTTAGTATATGAGCATTGTATGTCATAATAAAAAGTTATTAGGACTTATTTGGTTTATTGTCGCTAATTTTACTAATTTTAATTGTTTTTTTTGTTTCCCGGGATATCCCCTATCCATGAAATTAAATACGGCACTATACTGTTTATTACTGGTAAGTAGTAAGCGGTATAAATATTTTTACATTTTGTTATTTTATCTCATGGTATACTGTAGTATACTATGGTATTTCGTGATATTTCACATACTATTAACTTTTTATGTACATTTTGTCAAAAAAATGTGATATACTGCAAATACTGAAACATACGTTCCGCGGTATTTTATTTTTTACAAATGAGTGAGAAATTTTTTTTATCATTTTACATCAAAATATCATAAATATATAAAAGATTAAAATATAATTAATACACATATCATAAAATAAAAATTTACTTTTATTCTTTTAGTTACTTTTCTTAGTTAACATAAAAATTTAATGGTTATTTTGAGTCACCTAAGAACTCAATGTGGTATTAGAAAATATATTGTCATTATTATTATTATTATTATTTTTCTCTCATATCAATAAATTAGTTTCTTTCTTAACTTTATTTATTTTGCTCTATATATAACATTTTTTTAATGTATTTTGTATTAAAAAATATCTTCTATCATATATATTTTATTTATATTTGATAGATTATGATGAGAAAAATTAGAATACATATAAATTGTGCAAAAAAATTATTGAATTTATGTCATCTCAAAATAATATTCTAACATTTGTTTTGTTGTAAAAACGATAATAGTATGCGGAGTGGTATATAATGTAATATACATTAAAAATTTGGGGTACGGTATACCTAGCTATAATGGTATTTGATACCTTGACTATGGCAGAGACTAATCTGCAGAGGTATAGACAAATGTTAGAAGCACGGAGCTTTCGCATAGAATAATTTTTATTTAGAACCCTCAAAATTTGATACTGCATGTGATGACAACATGTCTAGGACACCTCAAGACCCTCTAAGGATCAATAATGGGTCAATCACAAGGAAAAGAGCTAAGAGCTAAGGATGGTAGTTCAAGCACTAATTGAGCAACATTTTGAGGAGCATAAGCCTAAAAACATTGTTGGAGATCCAAGGAGCACAATTGGAGCAATTTTGTGCACTGAATCAAAATTTTGGAAGTTTAAGATCTAGGTACATTCAAGTCTACATATGCACCTTTAGAGCATATACCCTAGTGTCCATATGCACTAGACTACACTGTACAACCTCAAAACCCCCAAGGGTCCGTGGTGCACCCAAGGAGCCCGAGCCCTCCAACGCACTCCAGCACACACTTGAGAGAACCTAAGGGGTTTGTTTAGGGTCCAAACGTACAAGGGCAAATATTATGCTTGAAATGTGCATGAAACAACATTTTCTACATGGTTTAAAAGGGAACACGCCATGGACATAATTTAAGTGTTGTAATGATGTGTTTTTACGTTAATTCATCTTAGTATATCATTTCTTCTTGTTTTAAGACTTCTATTCCTTTCATAACTTGTAATTCTTTTACAAATGGGCCTAAACTCTTTAAGATCCCCTTATGTATGTACATTAAACTTAGATTTGAGATAATACAAGTAGCTACTAGAGAGTTTCCTCTCTGTGAACTTATTTTCCAAGCATAGGAGTTTTGAAGCTTCTTTATGTTTTTTTCTATCCTTATTGTTTCTTTTAACAAGTTGAGTAAAGGTGAGGGTTTATTCAGTCACTTGGAAGGCATTTTGTGCAACTTATAGCATCTTGGGCACGTTTCATGGTTGTTATACGAACAGGGTTGGCATCATGTAGTATTATAGCCACAAATTCCAAGCAAGGATATATCTAGTTTCTTTCATTTAATTTCATTGTTATTTTAATTCTTTCAATTGTTGCCTTCTGTTCTTTCCATATTTTTAGGCATTTCCTTCTTGTTTTAGGTCTATTTGTATCCATTAAGAGTCATTTGTCTTGGTTTCATTGTATTCATCCAAAAGTTGCACCATTTGTGTTCGTCCACTCCAACTTCTTGTACTTGTCAAATCCATTTGAGTTTGCATTCAAAATTCAAAATAAAACAAAAAAAAATGTATGTTGTTCTAGTTGTTTATTTTTTGTTCAGACAAGATTATTTCATTTCCATCAAATTTGTTCAAGAATCAATTTTTTTTTTCAAATCTTTGTAGCAAAAACCTAATCTTGTTTATTTCTTTTGCAGCAAGAAACCATTGGAAGTTCTTGATAGTGCATACGCTATAAAGAAAATTAAAAGAAAACTTATTTTGCAATCTTGTACAATCTTTCCAACAAAAGATTTTAGATTTAGCTTTTTTTCTTACAAGGATTGATTCTTTCATTTGGTTTGTCGTTTTCTTGTTATTTTCTTTGTTCTTGCAGTCTTTTGCTACTGGAACATCTTATTTCCCTTGTTCTCTATTTGTTTCACCCCAAATCTCATTTTAAAAATCTAGTTAAAAATTGGGATTGGTTGTGTGTTTTGAGAACTAGTTCATCCAGAACATATGAAAGGGCTTTTTTTTGGAACTTTCACCTTGTTTCTCTAATGATTGAGTGTAAGTGCTATCAAAAGAAGGAAAACACATGAGGGAGAGTTGTGAGGACTTTTGATACCAAGGAAAACATGTCAGGAGGTTTATGGAAGGACAAGAACGTCACTTTCGAGGCTATGCAATAATAATTTAGGAAGCTTTTTAATGATATGGCAGTCATAACGGAAGAAAATGCTAAGAGACATGAGGATATTGCAAGAAAGATTAAGGAGCTACATTCCTAAATGTCAATGTGCCAAGGGCTAGGGTGAAACAGACATAGGACCAAACACACTACAAGATTCAAAAAAGATGACTTTGAGGAGGAAGATCATTAGAGTGTTTGCCAGTAATGCCCTAGAATGCTTAGGAAAGTGCAGCCACATTTGATTGATAATAACTGAGCTCCATCAAGCTCAATAAGCTACCTTTGCAAGGCAAGAGTAATATGGATGCATACTTTGAATGGAAAGCCAAAATTGAGGTGATTGTTGATTGCCAGCACTATTCTGAATAGAAAAAGGTAAAAGTAATGATTGATTTGTTTACTGACTATGCTATTGTTTATTATAATCAGTTGTTGTCTCAAGGATAGGAATAAATATGAGCCAATTACGACAAGGAGAGAGCTCAAAACCTTGATGAAGAGGGGGTTTATCCTTAGCTATTACTATAGGAACCTACAAAAAAAATTACAAAGACTGGTACAAGGAAGCAAGTCTGTGGAGGACTTTTACAAAGAGATGGAGATGGCACTAATCCAAGCTGATGTTAAGAAGGATGAGGAGGCAACAATGGCTAGGTTCTTAAATGGGCTAAATACAAAGATAGCCAATAGGGTAGAGATGCAACACTCTTTGGATCTTGATGATTTGGTACATCAAGCAAACAAAGCTCATAGGACTCTTCAAAGGATAATGGCAGCACACTTTTCCCAAGGAGGAGGATCCAATATAAAGACAAATTGGACTTAGAATTTTAGGAGAAAGCCACCCCAAGGTAGAGGTGCCTTCAAACAAAGAAGCATTGTCACGTCCTAAGGAAAAAGGTACCCTTAGAGCCAATATTCCTTAGAGAACTAGAGATATTGAATGCTTCAAATACAGGGAAATGACATTATGCCCGAGATTGTGCTAACAAAAGGGCCTTGATTGTTAATGAGTATGGTGAGCTTGTGACTTATGAGGAGGAGAACAATGAAAGGGACTTTGATGATATACCCTTATTTTAGTAGTGTGTGTATGCATTTAATCCATTGACTTCGTTAGATCTTATGTCTTTGCTTACTAATGAGCTTTCTACCTTAGATGGTTCTAAAAGGGCAGATTTGGTTCAAAAAATGCATGAAAAGATAAAGATGCAAATTAAAAAAGGAGTCAACAATATTCAAAATTGACAAATAAAAAGCAAAATAAAGTGACATTTGAGCCTAAAGATGCAGTGTGGGAGCACATGACAAAAGAAAGGTTTCTAGCACAAAGAAAGGTAAAATTACATCGAAGAGGAGATGGACCTTTTCAAGTTGTCAAAAAATTGATGATAATGCTTATAAACTTGATTTATTAGGTGAGTATAATATAAGTGGTACCTTTAATGTTTTTGATTTATCTTTGTTTGAGAATGCTCAAGATTTGAGGATGAATCCCTTTGAGGGATGGGGAGTTGATGACAACCTACTTAAGGCCCTTCAAGACCCTCTAAGGATAACCAATGAGCCAATCACAAGCAAAAGGGTTAAGGAGTTAAGGATGGCACTTCAAGCAATAATTAACCAACATTTTGAATAGCATAAGCCTAAAAACATTGTTGGAGATCCAAAGGAGCAAAATTTGAGCAATTCTGAGTATTAGATCAATATTTCAAATGTTCAAGGTCTAAGTGCACCCAACTATACATGTGCACCTTTGGAGCATACAAGCTAGTGTTCATATGCACCTTAGTGCACCGTACACCCTCGAGACTCCCAAGGGTCTATGGTGCACCCTAAGAGCTCGAGCCCTCGAATGCACCCCATTATGCACCCAAGGGTTCATCTAGGGTTCAGACGTGCGAGGCCAAAGGATTTTGGTCCAAATATTAGGAAACAACATATTGTTTACATGGTTTAAGATTGAACACACAATGGACACATTTTAAGGGTTGTAGTGGCATGTTTGATCTTAGTTTATCTTAGTTTAGGATTTTGTTGGTGTTTTAAGATTTCTATTCCTTTCATAACTTGTAACTCTTTTACAAAGGAGTCTAAACTCTTTAAAACCTTATTATATATTTACATTAAACTCAGATTTGAGATAATAGAAGTAGGTGCTAAAGAATTTTCTCTCCATTGTTCTTTGTGAACTTATTTTCAGGACATATAAGTTTTGCAAAATTCTTTATGTTTTCCTCAATACTTCTTGTTTCTATTCATAGGTTTGAGTATGGGTGGTGGTTTATCTAGTCACTTAGAAGATGTTTTATGGAGTTTGTAGCATCTTGGTCATCATACCAACTGGATTTACATTAGCACGTGTTGCTTAAGATAGCCAAGCCGTTCCATTTGGCCAACTTATGTTGGTATTCAAACTTTAACAGTAATTTCTTTCACAATAATATTTTGGAGATTGTCCTAATTCAATAAATGAAATTAAAACATACTTGTAGTATTGTGGCTACTACTAGCTTATACATTTATAGATGTATTGTTTAAAAAAGCATAACTCATTTTTTTAATTAATCCATAGTGGATGAGTTTATATGACAATATAACTTATTTGCCACAAGGGTAGTAAGAGTAAGCTCTTAGGAAAAGCAAGATTTTGAGCTTAATTCTAACCTTCTCATGCCTAGCAAATTGAATTTATGCTTGGGTTTGAAAAAAAAAAAAGTTTGATAAATTAATAAGTCAAGCTTTAAGCTACTTAATACTTCAATTTTGATGAAACTAAAGCTCTAATTGAAAATGTTAGTGGAATGATTTTCCATATATTTCGTTGAGATGATTGAACAGTACATGTACAAGACCAGCAAGCTTATCTTGCTTTCGGACAAAACTATACATATGCAAAGGACCAAACTTACCTATGTACTTATCTTAGACTACTATAAGTAACAATAACTTCTTCCATACTCCCCCTTAAGTTGGTGCATGAATTGGTGCATGAATGCTGTAAGTGCCTAACTTGTTTGTAAGAAACTAAAACTAACCTTTGCCAAGGCTTTAGTTAATACATCAACACCTGATCTTTACCGGAAACGTGTTTTTCCTTAATCTCCTTTGTCAGTAATCTACCTCAAACAAAATGACTGTCAAACTAAAATGTATTTTTTCCATTCATAAAAGACCAGATTAGTAGTAATATGAAGACCTACCTAATTATCACAATGTGGTTCCAGCTAAGTTGTGTGATCAACTATTAAATATTATAGCAATGCTTTAATCCAAATAAGCTCAACTGTTGTTGATGTAATTGTTCAGTATTTAGCCTTAGCTGAAGATCTTGAAATTGCATACTGTCCTTTTGACTTCTAGGACAATGGAGAATCTCCAAGAAATATGAGATACCCTTTTGTCAATCTCCTAGTTAAGGGGAATTTGGTCCAATTAGCATTAGAGAAAGCTTTTATCTTCATCTCACTGATAGCAACAAAAAAAACAAACTATAATCTAGTGTCCCTTTGAGATATCGCAGCAAATGCCTTACAACGTCAAAGTGTAATAGAGTTGGCATTTGTGTGAATTAACTTAATAAGTTCATTGCATATGCACTATCTGGTCTAGTAATTGTCAACTTGATCAATTTACTAATGAGGCTACTATATTGATTAGGATCATTCAATAGCTTGTCTCTTTTTAGGCCAAGTTGATGTTGTGGTTGTATACGTTCTTAGTTGGTTTGCACCCTATCATACTAACTTCCTTAAGGATGTCCAATGTTTAGTTTCACAATGAAATGAATATTCCACTTTGAGACCTTGCTTCTTTGAAGATATGGAACCAATTTTCCAAGATCGTTGATGAAGAGCTTTTTGTTGATATATGCATTCAAACTTTGAGTTTGCTGAGAATCATTATTGGTAACGATTATCTTATCTACATACTATAAAATGGCAATGAATAAGTTACCTTACTTCTACCTAAAAAAGGAAAAAAAATTTTGAACAAGAAAAAAAAATTATTAAAATAAAAGAGTATGTAATTCCCAACTTGAAAGAGATATTGGAACAATATATCATCATCAAACTCCCCTTATACATAACACATTGAAAACCTCCCACAAAACATAAAACTACAACCAACTCCTAGCTCCTCGAGCCCCAAAACATTAAAAAACACCCTTAATGTTAAAAATTGAAATCCTCCCTAATGCCAACAAAATTTACAAGCCTTACCTAAAAAATCACAACCTCTAGGACCCAAAAGGAAATGGTACAATAAAATCCTAGCCTTTAATCTCTTATTCCTATTTTTTAATTCATTTTTTAGCATTAATCTTTTAGTTAGTGACCCAATTTTCTTTTGCCTATTCCTCTAATCCTGAGCCATATCAAGATTCTCAAAACTATCCAACACTAGCTCATTACAACAATCTACAAGACCCCTTGATTGGAATAATACAAAAAATCGAGCTCTTGATACTTTCGTTTTCTTGATCTAAATACTAACCACCTCATGATACCAAAATTTTTTTATGTCAACTCAAAACTCACACAATCATGCCCACCAGAAAATTTTTGTATGGGCAGATCAGAACTCACAACCCCCTGTGCCTAAGACTTATCCATTAATTTTATAATTGGTGGGAGCCCAAGAAAAAATAATTAAGATGTACCCATAGAATTATTTTTATCCACACCATGAATATTAAATAATTTAGTAAAATTAGGACCAACAATAGAGAAAGAAGCACCAGTGTTTGATGATGATTTTGACACAAAATCACGTTTATGAATTTCCCTATCGAGCCCAACAAAATTATGCACAAGACCACAATTTTCTAGCCCATTACTATAGTCTAAGTGCCCTAAACTCTAGAATCGATTGATAAACACTAACTTAACATTCTAAAGGATGCTTAGCACCTATACCACACCTTACATCCATAATCATCTCTTCATTTCCTACACAATGAGATTTTTTTGTCACCTTCTCATCACCATTTGCAATATCACCCTACCATATCTTTATTTCCTCCTTGTCACCATGATTCAATGTCACCTATTCCCTATTTCTACTGCATTCATTCTCCAAACCTAGTATATGCTAGTCTCCCCTTACCTCTACATGGCTCCCTTTCCTTCTACCCAGATGCCAACACACATCCTTTAGCGGGCTTGCTGCTTGAGCTAACCATTTCATGGGCCACTGCCATTCTATACCTTAGGAAAATTCTTCACCACTCGGCTACTCTTTGGCTACCCTTAGGCCACCATATCTATCAATTCAATCCACTAGACTGTACTTTTGAAAAATGGGCATGAGTTAACGAAAAAGATCATGCATCAAAATCAATGCCAACAATAGCACCAATCATCTAAAAGTCATCTTCCATCTTTGCGAATTCTTTTTGTCTATAAAAATACTAGACGTCCAACTGAGCTTCATCGATTCCACTAATTTGAGAAAATTTTTCATGATTATTCACTTTTAAACTAAAAGAAATTGACTAGAATTTATTGCTGCCTCTTCCCCTTAATGGATTTCCAACAAAATCCTTCCACATTGACATGAACTATTGAATTTTTTCATATATGAAATCAATCGATCCCCAATAACACCACCCAATACTTATAGCATCTCCATTTTTTCCTTAGTCAACTAATGTATTGAATGATTTTTGTTCAATTGAAATAAAGATTTTAGCATCGAATCTCATGAGCCTTAATAGAACTTTTAGTAAGAGGAGCTTTTTGCTCTAACCCAAAACCCCATTCTTAGTAAACTAGGAATAATTTGCTCATGTTTGTTTGAAGCCATATTGAAATAGTGAGGAGGAGAAATTTTGCAAACCATTGTCTAGGTGCTTATTTAAGGCTATCCAATGATTTCCTTAGTTTGCATACATGATTGTCTTTTTGCTTAAGAAGCCCTTGAGGTGACACCATATTTATTTCTTCATGTTGATCTCCATGAAGAAATGCACTACAGTATCCATCTGATGAAGTTCCCAATTTTTCATCATTACCACTGTAAGTGAACACCTTAGGTTGGGTAAAGGTGCAAACATTTTTGTACAATCCAACCCTTCCAATTGACTATAGCTTTTGGTCACCACCTTGGCCTTATGTCATTCAATGTAACCAATAGATTTCTACTTGATCATGTACACCCATTTCAAACCTAATGGTTTTTTTTCCTCTTGCAGCTTTTCCAAGTATTGTTCTTCTCTGAGGCTTTAATCTTTTTTCATGGCCTTTTGCCATGTAGAACTTCTAATTGCATGATTGAAATTTTGTGGCTTCTTCTAGGTGGATATTAAGAAAGGCCTTACGGCTTTATTGAGATAAGTATAAAATAGATAATAAGAAAAGGGATAAGGTTTACTTGAAGTCACTAAATTAGCTGTAAGTGGCATAGGTGATGATCTGTCTATTTGAGAAAGTTCACAAACATAATTTTGCAAGCAATAAGAGGTTTTTTTATCTCTTTGAGGTCTAGTATGTTGGTTTGCTGCAAAGAGATGGAACTGTATAACTTGTAGTGGTTTGTTGAGTAAGGGAATTGTGTCACCTTGTTCACCTTCATTTTGGATCAGTTGCTCATCAACAACAAGTTGTTCTTGAAGTTTATTAGAAGTGTTTAAGACTGGTGTAATTTGTGTTTTAGATTTGAATGGGAAAAGGTGTACAGGACACAATTTTTGTATTTCCAAATTCTAGACCTTGTATATTTTCTTATTGCAAGAATAACCAGCAAATCACAAGGTTTTGAGGTTGTCTCAAATTTGTAATAAGTTTTGCTATAAGCATAACATAAACACCATGGAACTCGAAGATAATTAAGAGACATGGACCTTGAAAGCAAGACTTTATATGGACTTTTTCCTTGCTACTTGACAAATGCTATATGGTTAATTAAATATGTAGTAGTTAATATGCATCCACCTTAAAATTTGATTGGTAAATTTACTTGGAAGGAGGAGGCTCTTGCTACCTCTAGAAGATGATTGTATTTTCTTTTAAGCATTTCATTTTGTTGTGATATATAAACATAGGACATTTGAAGAAATATTCCTTTTTTTTTTTTTTGTGTAGGAATGTGAGCATCAGACCAGTTCCGAATTCCAAGGAATTATCACATCTTACTTGGTGAACTAGTTTTCTAAATTGATTTTTTATCATGGCATAAAAGGTTGATGTGCTAATATCTAGTTATGTTTTCTATAGATTTTTCCCTTGTATTTGCTTGTCTTTTGATGTGTTTTTGTTAGGATATGGTGCTTAACTAGTTCATATTTTATTTTCAGGTCATATTAAAACTTCATGTGAGTTAGGAAGGAGTTTGGCAAAGTTTGGAGCTTAGACACCCTTATACACACCCATGTGCCAAACCGTGTTAAATTAAGCGAGATTTTAAGGTCCAGAAAAGCAACACAGCCTGTTACATGGCCGTGTTCCAACTTGTGTTTGTCTTAATTTTTAGGGGTTTTAGGTTAATTCATGAGAGACGAGAGACAAAAGGAAGGAGGTAAAAAAAGACATAGAAATAGAGTTTTTCATGGAGGAAGGCTACCATAGGCAATTCTAATTATCAACACCATTTCATGAGTACCAGATCGAAGATTTCTTGGAGAAATTTTTTTTTTTGCCATGGACCATTCTTTTCTTATTTTCTTTTAATTTTTTGGTATTTATTCTATGACATTATGAGCTAAACTTTTCCTATTCATGCTTAGTGTAGATGAACCCTAGGATGATTCTATGATTGTGATTATTTCTGGTTTAATATGACTATGTTTTTTTTAGATTTATCCAATGTGCTTTCTTGTGTTGATTAATAGTAGCTAGACTATTAATTCAATATGGGATGATAAATATGTGCCAGGTAGTATCCGGTATGTTTGTTGTTGATCACTATTGGATGAAAGGGATATTATTATAACTGAGAGTAATAGGTGCGATATAATACCTCTAAACTAGGGTGAAACCTAGTAGTGGGTCGTAGGAAATTAATGTATTCTTAGGAAGCACTGTAGGCCTAGACACCCTCTCAGTGACTTAAGAATAGGGTTAGTGTAATAAGACTAATAGGGAGCTAATCTACATTAGGTAGTACTCAATGGTCCAAGTTAATCACAATCTTGTTAAACAAAAGTAAAAGCAACACAATTGAAGTTCTAGGGGGATTTGATTCTTAGTATGAGATTTTTTACCGTTGATTGTTTTAATTGTTTTCTACTGCCTGTCGACAGTTAGTAGTTCATAGGAGTTAGTTAAACAAATCCTTTGAATTGACAGTTAAATAATAGGGAGATATTGAGTACCGTAAACAAACTTCATTCCTTAGGAAAAATGATCTTGAAACTTGCCACTACTATACTTTGATAATAGATGTGTTTGCCTATGAGTTCACATACTTGTTTAAGTATAGAGAGATTTGATGAATGCACACTGTTACTAGTGTAGTGGGAAAGGTTTGTTGTGAACTACCAACATACCAAGTTTTCTAGCGCCATTGCTGGGGTACATTTGTTAAGTTTACTACTTAAAAAATTAATATATATTAATCTAGCTATTTATTTTATTACATTATTTTTCTTTAAATTTTTAGTTTACTGATTTTTTCTTCTTTGCTTGAAGGAATTTCGGTGTATGACTCATAGCCATCCCAGTGAAGTGGTTGAAGCGGATCTGGAAATGGAAAGAACATTGAGGAAACTCTTATCTTCAAAAGGTTTTGAGTTACAACCTTCACATTCTGATTTGGCACAATAAAGAGAGAATCAGGAAGGATTAATTACGGAGCACCATAATCAAGCGAAGACTATGTCAGAATATACTAAACCTTTTTTTGAATGGAAAGAATCAAGTGTTGTTAGACTTTTGTCAATGCCAATAATTTTAAGATCAAGCCAAATATTATTTAGATGGTGCAAAATTGTGTCAATTTGATGGCTTGGTGGATCAGGACCCTAATGTTCTCATTGCTTGTTTCCTAGAGATATTTGATACATTCAAAATTATTGGAGCTAGTGAGGATAGCATTTGGATCAGATTATTCTCATTCTCATTGAAAGGGAGAGCTGAGCAATGGTTAACTTCACTTCCAAGAGGATCTATTGCCACTTGGAATGCTCTTGCCAAGAAGTTTTTATTAAAATATTTTCTTTCAGCTAAGATTGTGAAGTTCTGTAATGATATCTCTGCTTTCTGTCAAATGGATTCAAAGATACTGCATGAAGCTTAGGAAAGATTCAAGGACTTATTGAAAAGGTGTCCACATCACAGATTACCTACTTGGATGCAAGTACAAACATTCTATAACTGTCTGAGTTATGCTTCCAAGTAGATGATTGGCACAGCAATTGCTGGTACTGTGAACAGTAAAATGCCTGAAGTAGCTCAAGATTTGATTAAGGAGATGGCAATAAACAATTATCAATGGCAATCATCGTCAAGGATTAAGAAAAACAGAGCAGCCATAGTGCAAATTTTGATGCCTATTCACTATTGGTGAGCCAAATTGAAGCTTTAATAAGAGAATTCAGGAATTTTTCAATTAGTTGAAAATAGTTGTAGTGATGGTCTATAATAATTGTCAAGGAGAACATGCAACCTTGGAGTATCAGGTTACCAATTAAAGGAGCAATAACCAGTACGTTAATTTTGTTGAAAATTTTTTAGGTCCATTTGGAAACAACTACCTCATCCCAAGGTGGGAAAATTACCTTATGGATATCTGGAATGTTTAAGGAAGAGGCATGAATTTCCAACAACCCCTTTCTTCTAAAATTTTTGAAGAACTAATGATGGGGTTTATGAGCAATATTCAAGCTTAGTGTCAAAATCTAAAGGACACTGTTGAGAAGTAGT
This sequence comes from Aquilaria sinensis, assembly GCA_005392925.1. Taxonomy (NCBI): domain Eukaryota; kingdom Viridiplantae; phylum Streptophyta; class Magnoliopsida; order Malvales; family Thymelaeaceae; genus Aquilaria; species Aquilaria sinensis. The sequence goes on from SMDT01003367.1 coordinate 364,784, forward strand.
AATCAATGTTTCAGAAGCAGATGAAAATAATGTCAAAATCCATAAGAGAAATCAACAAGGCCATCATGACACTGACAGCTAAACAGTTGGAGGCTATTACTCTTTCTAGTGGAAAATAGCTACTTGATAGAAAAAAGTGATGAGAAAAAGAAGTCGATAGAAGTTGAGAACCCACCTCGAGAGTTCCAACAGGAAATCACCATCTCAAGAAAGGAAAAAAAAGACCATCAAAACTGTCAAAGAAGAAAGAGGAAGCCAAGCAATATCGTTCACCATTATTGTGTCCTTCATGTTTATCAAAGGATAAAGATGAGGAACAATTTGTTAAATTTTTTGCTACATTTAAATAACTCCATATTAATATTCCATTTGTAGAAGCATTAGAACAGTTGCGGCATTATACAAAATTTTTGAAGGATATTCTAGTAAAAAATAAGAAGTTAAAAGAATTGTATTCAGTGATCCTGAATGGAGAATACTTAGCAATGATTCAAAATGACTTGCCAAGGAAGATTAGTGATCTAGGGAGTTTTACTATTCCTTGCACTATTGGTCCTTTTCAATTGGTAGAGCTTTAGCAGATTTGCATGCTAGTATAAATCTAATGCCTTATGCTTTGTTTAAAAAACTTGAGTTAGGAGAGCCAAAACCAACTAGGTTGAGCATTCAGTTAACCGACAGATTAATTAAATATCCTTGGGGAATAATTGAAGATGTGTTGGTGAAAATTGATAAGTTTATCATTCTTGCTGATTTCATTATATGATAGATGGATATGGATGCACTTGTACCTATGATTCTAGGCTGACCATTTTTAGCTATTGCAGGAGCATTAATTGATGTTTAAAATGGTAAATTGGTTTTGAAAATAGGGTCAGAAAAAGCTACCATTCATATTTCTGATACCATGAAAAATATTCTTGATAAGGATGATACTTGTTGTTCTTTAAATTTAGTGGATATTAAGGTTGTCCATTGTTTTCAGGAATATGTTTTGGAGGATCCATGGGAGATGTGCATCACTCAAGGGAGGACTTAGTGGTTTAGTTGGATATTGAGAAAGTTATTGACCATGGGGAAAAAGAAGAGCGAATTACTCCAAGCATAACAAGGAGGAAGACATTAATTGAGGAATAACCAAATTTTGAGTTGAAAAAGTTATTTGATCATTTGGAGTATGCTTTTTTAGCACCAAATTCTAAGTTGCCAGTGATTATTTCCTCTTTGCTAACTGCAGACGAAATAAGGAAATTTTTGGAAGTGTTGCAAAAGCAAAAAGGAGCTATTGCTTGGTTTATCGTAGATAGAAAAAGGATAAATCCATCATATTGTACACATAAAATTTTGATAGAGGAAAATCATAAACCGATAATGCAACCTTAGTGGAGATTGAACCTAAATGTCAAGGAAGTAGTGAAGGCTAAAGTGATTAAGTTGTTGGATGCTGGAGTAATCTACCCTATCTCAAACAGTGTATAGGTGAGCTCGGTTCAAGTTATGCCTAAGAAAGGGGGGATGACTCTCATTTAGAATGAGAATAACAAACATATTCTTACTTAAACAATCACGAGATGAAGGGTGTGCATTGATTATAGGAAACTAAATGACACCACGAGAAAGCATCACTTCCCTCTCCTTTTTATTGATTTAATATTAGAATATTTAGCTGGTCATGTTTACTGTTGTTTTTGGGATGGTATGTCAGGTTACTTCTGAATTTTGATCGTGCCAAAGGATCAAGAAAAGACAACATTCACTTGTTCATATGGTATGTTTGATTATCATAGAATTTCTTTCAGTTTGTGTAATGCCCCCACCACATTTCAGAGATGCATGCTAGTGATCTTTGATGACTTGGTGGAAGACATCATAGAAGTATTTATGAATGATTTTTCTATTCATGGCGATTCCTTTGATAGATGTCTTCATAATTTGGATAAAGTATTAGAAAGGTGTGAGGAAACGAATTTGGTTCTAAATTAGGAGAAATTTTATTTTATGCTTCAAGAAGGAATAGTTCTAGGACACAAGATATCAAGCAAAGTTATAGAAGTAAATAAGGTTAAGATTGAAACTATTTCGAAACTACCACCACTGTCTTCAGTCAAGGTGAATAGAAGTTTTCTTGGTCATGTGGCTTTTTATAGACAGTTTATTAAAGATTTTTATAAGATAGCAAAAGCACTCACTAAATTGTTAGAAAAGGATGCAATTTTCAATTTTAATGATGAGTGTTTGCTAGCCTTTAACATTCTCAAGGAATGTTTGACTAATGCAACCATAATAGTGCCACCCAGCTAGTCACTTTCATTTGAATTAATGTGTGATGCTAGTGATTGGTCATAGGTGCCATTTTAGGCCAGTGTAGGGATAAACATTTCCAACCTATTTACTATGGTAGTAAAACACTAACAAGTGCATAAGAAAATTACACCACCATTGAGAAAGAGTTGTTGGTCGTAGTTTTTGCTATTGATAAATTTTAATCTTATTTACTTTTATCTAAAGTTATTATGTACACTGACCACTCAGCTTTGAAGTACCTATTTGATAAGAATGATGCGAACCCAAGACTAATCAGATGAATTCTTTTACTGCAAGAGTTTAATTTAGAAATCATAAACAAAAAAGGGAGCAGAGAATCTAGTTGCAGATCACCTTTCTAGGTTGGAGAATCCTGCAGGAGCATCCATGAAGGAGAAGGATATTAACGATTCATTTCTTAATGAACATCTTTATATGCTTAATTCTGAACATTCAGATGAACCTTGGTTTGCTAACTATTCTAATTATCTCATATGCAGAGAGCTACCACGAGATATGACGTACTAATAGAAGAAGAAATTCTTTTCTAACTTGAAATATTATTTCTGGGATGAACCATTTTTTGTTAGAATTTGTGCAAATCTAATCATCTGGTGATGTATATCATATCCCAATACAAAGAAAATATTGGAGCAATGCCATAAAGACCCCATGGGAGGTCACTTCCAAGGCAACACCATGGTAAGAAACATGTTGGAGTTAGGTTTCTATTGCTGGCCCAGTTTCAGGATGCGAGAAGACATGTAATTTCATGCGATAGCTATCAATGATCTAGTATTAATTGAAAAAAAAAAAATGCATCAACATGGAATCCAAGCATGTGAAGTGTTTGGCATTTTGGGAATTGATTTTATGGGTCCTTTTCGATTGTCATTGGGGAATCAATACATTCTAGTAGTTGTAGATTATGTTTCTAAATGGATTGAGGCATAGGCCTTACATATAAATGATGTCAGGGTTGTGGTTAAATTCTTATGGAAATTGTTTACCTAATTCAGGACTCCTAGAGCCATCATTAATGATAGGGGCATACACCTTTGTAACTCTCAATTCAAGAAAGTGCTTAGTAGATTTGGAGTCACCCGTAGAACAACCACTGCTTATTGTTCACAAGCTAGTGGTCCAGCTAAATCATCTAATAGAGAGATTAAGTAGATTCTAGAAAAAAGTTGTTTCCTTGTCTAGGAAAGATTGGTCTCTTAAGTTAGATGATGTGTTATAGGTATATTGAATAGCATATGAGACACCTATCAGAACTACCCCATACTATTTAGTCTATGAGAAAGCCTGCCACCTCCCAGTGGAGTTAGAACATAAGGCATGCTAGGCTATAAAGAATATTAATTATGACTTTGAGTGTGTAGGTGAAAACATTTTTTGCAGCTAAATGAGTTTGATGAGTGGTGAAATGTAGCCTATGGGAACTCTAGAATTTATAAAGAAAAGGTGAATAAATGGCACAATGCAAGGTTCATGTAAGGAAAGGAGTTTTACGTTGGCAATTGGGTGTTAATATACAATGCTTGACTCCGACTCTTTCCAAGTGAGCTTAAATCCCATTACTTTGGGCGATTTGTAGTAATGAAGGTTTTTTTTTTTTGGTGTTGAAGAAATTAAGCACCCCAAAAAAGAAACATTCAAGGTGAATGGCTACTGACTTAAGCGATATTTTGGAGAAGATTCCCAACATCCATCACAAGGATATCATGCTCAGCCACCCCCAGCCAAGCATCAATTAAAGCATCTATGATGTCAAGTTGACGATGTTAAACCTAGCGCTCCTTGGGAGGCAACGCAAGCAAATTTTTCAAAGTTTCAGGAGCCAAACATGCCTTTTAACATACCCGTGTTCAAGGCTGTGTTAAACAACATGGTTTCAAACATAGCCATGCTTGATTTACTAAATTAATTTTTCAAAAAATATTTTTAATTGAGCTTCAGTAAACAAATACGGCTTGTGCTCAAGCCATGTAGCAAGGTGTGTTTCACAACATAGTCACATACATGGCCATGTTTCCACTCATGTTAGTAAAAAATTTGAAATTCCAGAGTTCAAACACATGCACATATATGACCAAGTTACAAGGCGTGTTAAAGAGACATGGTTCTATACACGCTCAAGTCCGAAGGCGTGTTCTTCCTCTAAGATGGTTAAGTTTTGATCTCCAAGGTACCAACATCGATGCCCACACACTTGTGTGGTCACCCGTGTACACAAACACGGTTTTAAACATGCCCATGTTTTCTTTTGTATTGTTTTCTCTGATTTCAGAAATAGTCTTATTTTTCATACCTCAAACATGGTCTCTAACATAATTGCATTTGAAGGCATGTTTCACGTACATGGTCCCTAACAAACATGTGTTTTAACCTGTGTTTGCTCTCTACATGAAAAAATTTCAACTTCTAGTAGCTGAATAGGGCCACTAATACATCTGTATAGTAGCCCATGTTGACTAGCAACACACCCCTGCATACCCCTCCATGTTTTGTACTTTGATCGCGCTTGAATTTTGCCTAGGAACCTAACATGGTCTCCAACATGACCATGTGAACCACCATGTTTCATAAAAATTTTCAGCAACATGGCCATGTACACACCCGTGTACATAATCGTGTTCATCTCCAATGGCTTACAAACAAACTTTTCTCCCCCTGTTGCAAGCTCCATTATAACTTTCTATTTTCTTGCAACCTAAAGTGCCTGGAACCCTCAATTTTCTCTACTTATAACCTTCGCAAGGTATGATTAACCTCCATTTTTCTTTTGATTCAAGTGTTGTTTTGTTCTACTAGGTTTTTTATGTTTCTTCATCCAAGAACTTGATGGAAACACATCTATATTAAGGCTGGACTTTTTGAATTTATCCTTCATGTCTTTATGGCTATGGATTAGATTGTTTGAAAGAATTCTAATTGAGATATACTTTCTTTGTGGCTGTTAATGTATTGATTGTCGCAACCTAGACTTCTCTTACTTGCAATCCAAGAAATTTGGTTTTCTAAGTGTTTGATAATTGTTCTCAATGGGTTGTATACATAATTCTGATGGTTTTGTTGATTTTTAGGATTATGGCTTGAATTTTTTATGACATGGATGACTTGCCATCAGAGATCTCCATGTGCTTTGTCTTCATTGAGGCAAACTCGCTCCAAGAGGCTTTTTAAGACTGAGCGATCATTTTTCAGTCACATTTTGACTATTTCATCACTTCGCAGATGAAGGATACCATGGTACGATGTGGTTGGACTCATTTGCATAAGCCTCTGACATTTGTTTCCATGACCATGGTGTGGGAGTTTTATGTTAATGGCATTTTTTGAGGTCATTGTTCAAGATCTCACTATGGGGGTTTGTACAGAACATGGAGCTCCACACTTATGCGAGTGACATAGAGCGCCATCTCATCCTCACTCAGCTTTCAGATCATTTCCCACAGCTTGGCCAGGCAGAGCTAACACAGACATTAGGGCCGCTCGGTTGCTTGGTCTTTTGTGCTGGGGCTTAGCCCTTTTCTTCTGCCATCGTAGCTACTGCCTACTATTCATCCATCATTCATCCTTCTCATTGAGTGTCTCTATTATCAGCCTTGTGCCGATTCAATCACTAAGGAGTAGGTGGGTCTGATGTATTCCATACTCATTAATCGCCTGATGAGCATCAGTCGTGTGATCCTAAGGACTATTGCGAGCGCTGTCCATGACCTGACTTTGCCCATGGTTTTCTTGCAGCTGATTATAGAGCTGCTCATTGCACAACTTATTGTTTGTCATGTTGGAGCACTCCGAGTTGTAGTTCCACCGTGCCTATGAGAGGATGGTCATAGTTCGAGCGATGTTGAGGAGGATGTGCATGCCGACGCCATTGCTAATCGTGCTTTTGTCTAAAGTTGTTACTTCCATCATGACATTATCTGTTTCCTTTAACATTACAAACTTGTTTCCATTTATATTCTCATTCTATATGTTTTCTTTTTATATTGGAGCATTGGTTGGTCCCTTTTTAGTTTTGTACTATTTCAAATTAGTTTTGTTATATTTGCTTATATTTTCTTTTTCATATATTTTGTGGTTAATCATCTTTTTTGTTTTCTTTGGAAACTTTCAAATTTTCAAATGGAAGCTTGTTCAACACTCTTTCCAAAACTACTTTTTAGAATGACAACTTGCGAGACAAGTAATTCATTTTTCTTTTCAAGGGCAGTGTCTGTATTTATCACTCATTCATTTTCCCTTTATTTTTCATGTTAGCACATTGAGGACAATTAACAACTTAAGTGTGGGGGTAGTGGATTTCATTTTTAGCCCTTATTTATTGTGATTATTTATTTTTGAATTTATCTTTTTGTCAATTTTTTTGGAAAATTTTAAATTTTTGTAGCTTAATTTTTCACTTTAGTACTTATTCTGTTCCTAAAATTTTTTTGTGATTCATTAGCAAGATACTGGAAGATGTTCTTGAGAAACTATTTTTGGATTAAGTTTTTATGTTTAGTACACTATTCAAAGCTTGATAAGTTTTGAGTTTTTGTGTTGAATTGATGAAAATTTTGGTTATGGTTGATTATTGATAAAGTAAAGTAAAGTAAATATACTACTCCACTTTTTTTAGTGTTGAAGTAGGTTGAGGTCGTCTTCTAAGGTAACAGTTGATCACAACTTAAAAAGATGCAAGAGCATGAGTATGAACAAAAGATTCTCTTGGATTGTGTTGAGAGTTAGCTTAGGTATTGGCAGAGCTCCTATAGTGTACACTAGCTGCAAAAGTTTTTGACACATGAAAAGAATTGGTTGAAAAGAAAAAGAGAAAACAAAGATATTGAAAAGTCAATTAATCGCTCAATCCACGGTTTGTGGTTTGAATGGTTGTGCGTAGTTAGCTTTGGCTTAGTGTGGTTTGTGCTTTTTACTTTGCATAAAAATTTGATGTTATCTTTTCCAATTTTGAGATGTATAGGTTGCTAGCTTGAGAATGAATTGTTCCCATTAAATTATTTTATTTTGGAATTATTGGATGAAAGGTGTTACATGCTTAGTAGTCTTGTTAAGTTCTCAAGATAATTAGAGTCTCAATTCTCTCTATATCTTTTCACTCAAGGAAATGATTCTACATTCTATGTTCTAATTGTTTTTAAGGTCTTAAGAGGTATTCAGATTTTTCACTTGGTGTTTGCTTGAGGGCAGGTAAAAGTTCAGGTGGGAGGGGAAAATATGATGTGCTCATATTTTGTTATGTTTTCTATAGGTTTTCCCCTTCTATTTACTTGTTTTTCAATGTGTTTTTGCTAGGATATGGTGCTTAATTAGTTCATATTTTATTTTTAGGTTATATTCTAGCTTGGTATAAGGTAGGAAGGAGTTTGGAAAAGTTTTGGAGCTTACACGCCCATGTAATGCCATACATGCTTATGTTCCAAAGCATGTTGAATTAAGTAAGTTCTAGAAGAGCAACATGGCCTGCCACACAGCCGTGTTCTAACCCATGTTTGTCTTAATTTTTAGGGCTTTCAAGTTAATTTAGGAGAAAATAAAAACAGAAAGAGAAGAGGCAAAAAAGGACACAGAAAAATAGAGTTTTCATGGATGAAGGCTATTAGAGGTAATTTTGATTTTCAACATCATTTCATGAGAGCTAGGTTGAAGATTTCTTGGACAATAAAAAGTTCAGCTTGGATCATTTTTTTCTTAGTTTTCTTTTGATTCTTTTTTGTTTATTATACAACACTAGGAGCTAAACTTTTCCTACTCATGCTTAGAGTAGATTTACCATAGGATGATTTTGTGATTGTGATTAGTTTTGGTTTAATTTAATTATGTATTTTTCTTGAGATATATCCAATGTGTTTTGTTGCATTGATTAATGGTAGCCAGCCTATTAATTTAATGTGGGATGATAAACATGTGTCAAGTAGTATCCAGCATGTTTGTTCCGGATCATCATTGGATAAAAGAGATATTGTCATAACCGGGAGTAACAGGTAAGATATAATACCTCCAGATTAAGGTGAAACTTAGTAGTAGGTCGTAGGATGTTAATGCATTCTTCAGAAGCATGATAGGCCTAGATACCTGATTGATGACTTAATAATAGAGTTAGTGTAACGGAAATAATATGAAGTGAATCAACATCAAGTAGTACTTCATAGTCCAAGTTAATCACAATCTTGTTAAACCAAAGTAAAAGCAACATAATTGAAGTTCTAGGGGGATTCAATTCTAAGTATAAGGTTTCTTACTATTGATTGTTTTAATTGTTTTCCGTTGCCTACTGACAGTTATTAGTATCTTTTACTGCATTAATTTAATTTAGTTAGTTCATTGTAGTTAGTTAAATAAATCCTCTGAATTGTCGGTTAGATAATAAGAAGATATTGAGTATAGTAAACAACCTCCATTCCTTGGGAAAAATGATCTTGGTACTTGCCACTACTATACTTTGATGGTAGGTGTGCTTGCCTATGAGTTCATATATTTATTTGAGTATAGAGAGATTTGACGCATCCACATTATTACTAGAGTAGTGAAAAAAGTTTGTTCCGAACTACGAACACACCAAATGTCCCAAAATGAACATGAACATTAGATTTTTTTTTAACAAGTATATCCAAGTTCCCCTTTTATAATCATCAATTGTTGTAAGATAGAGATGTGCACTAGCCAAAGATTGTGTCTTTTAGGGTCCCTAAACATCAAGATGAACTAAATCAAAAGGAGACTCTGATTTACTAAAGCTAAAAGGAAAATTTTCATTGGTTTGTAAGCACGATGGTAAATATTACAACGCTTATTTGAACTACTAAAAGATATACTAGAAATTTGAAACATTAAGGAAAAATTTTCAAAAGATATATGGCACAAACATTAATGCCAGGTAGCAAAAGATACTCCTATACTTGCAGTTGCTGCAAATTTGGATGTGAATTGTAACCATCATGTAACTCACCTTTGGCATTCAGCTTCTTTGAGGCAAGATCTTTTAGGATACAAAATGATGGAAAGAAAGTTACTAAGTAATTTATCTGTTGTGTCAACTTACTAAGTGAAGCTAAATTAGAATTAAATGTTGGAGCAAATAAAACATCAAGTAACATAGTTTTAGCAAAAAACACATGTCCACAAGTTTCTAGTTCCAAATTGGTCCCATTGTAAAACTTCACTGAAGAGGCACTATTAATGTTTTTTTGTGTTGGACAAGAGTTCCTTTCAGCATGTCATATTTTCTGATGCTCCACTATCAAGAATCCAATCAAAACCTCTAGTAAAATTCTTACCAACATGATTGACTAAGGCCTCATGTATTTTATTTGTCAACAAGAATATAAGTTAATCTTTCTGATTTTGTGTAAAAGGAAGTGCACCCAAGTTCTCTTCATCTTGGCTTACAAATGACTTGTTTGTAGTAAGATGGATTAGTTTGCAATTCTTTGTTAATTTTGTTTTCCTTTGCCACCAACATGGGCACCAAATGACTTGAAAACAACTTTCTGATTCACGGCTTGCTTTGCTACAATTTTTACATAAGGTTATTGTGCCTCTTTGCTTCTTTATTGTGGTTGGTCTTCCTTAATTACATGAAGGCAACAACATCAGGAGTAGCAAAGTTTCCCACTTTGTTGTTTATACTCTTTTACAATTTATGCACATGCCTTGTTGATTGTTGGGAAAAGTTCCATATTTAAGATATGACATCTAGCAATATTGTAATGTTCATTGAACTTTATGAGAAAATAGTGAAGTTTTTTATTCCCTCATTCAAACAGAATTTCCTTTGCAGCCCATAAGTGCATGCTCGTACAATGGCATAGGTAGCCAACTCATTCTATAATTCTTCCAATTTTGTGAAGTAATGGGCTGGGGTTTGGAGTATGTGCATGTGATGCAAAGCACCTTAAGTTTTAATTACCCTCTAAACTTAAATCCCAAGCGCACAATTGTTGCTTGTAGTGTGGTAAGTAAGGATCGATCCCACGAGGACTATAGTGCTTAACTAAGTCTATTACGAGTTCTTGTATGTCTAAATGAGAGTATATTCAATATGTATGATGCAAGATAAAGCAAAGCAAGTAGCATCATAATAAGAATAATAAGCAAGCAACATCGATGGCAACAAGCCAAAACTATCTACTTAGTAGGACCAAAGTATCTAAACTAGTTTTAACAATAACAAAGACTCAAACACAAGAAAAAGAATGGACTATAACAACCTCATAGGATAAAGGGTAATGTTTCATGAGTGGTATCACTGACTACATGTTCATGGCATTCTTAGGTGATGGTTCCTTGCAAACATTCACTTAGCCATCTCTATATTGAGCAAGCCTTCACACCCTTGACCAAGGACATCCTCATACCATGCACCAACAATATGATTATTAAGCCACACCATCCTTTACCAAGATGGCTCCTAGGACGTCTTTATTCCTAGCAAACCATTTACTCTATCCTACGGGCCTTGGCTTATATAAAGCCCTCTAAATCATTCCATGAACAACTTGTATGGTGTGTGTTTGTGGTACCAAAAGAAACATACCAAGAGGATCAAGTGCAGTAATGGACACAATATATGCTATAGACATGATTACAAGCGAGATTCAACCGTTCAATCCATAAATCACCAAAACCCGAGGAGGTTTGAGTGACTACTCACTTAGGAATGAAATTGTGCAAACACCAAAGAAAGATAGAAGAGTAAGCATGAAAATGGAAAGAATAAATGAAAGGAAATAGTACTAAAGGACAGAAATCAACATGAAATAGAGATAAAATGTCCACTTGGGGCCAAAGTTGAGACCTTTGAGCCTCTAAGCTCCCAAAACCTAGATCTAAAGTGATTAATGGATCAAAAGATGCAAAGATGGCTTTCTAAGCATGCTAATCAAAGTTATATACATCTCTAATGCATCCAAAATATCTAATGGTCACATTGGGTCAATTAGAAAATGGTTTGTCGAGTTATCTTGGCCCACATGATAGTGAAAATGACACCTAACTGATTGAATTTTGAAAGAAAATGTTGGTCCTAGCCCTCACCATGCACAACATGGTTGCGTGTTGATGTGGGTGCATTCTAGGGGCAAACCGTGCCTTCATTGTGCCTATACTATGCACGCTATGATGTTAGGATGCTTCTGAGGAAGGCTCCAGGGGGTCACCGCAAGAGCATAGTCTGTGCGGTGATCATGTAGAGAGCCACTGTGTGCCTAGTGGTCATAGGGTGATATACTATGTGCATCCTTCACAAATCCAAGTTCCTTTATTCTATCTACTATTTGATGGCATGTGTTGCAATACCTAAACTCCTTAACAAAATTCCCGAAGAGGTTGTGGAGCAATCTAGGCCAATAATCTTACAAGGTTGTAACAGGGTTGGGTTTGGTTGGAAGTTGATTAGGTTAAAGGTTTTGTGAGGTGGAGCTTGAAGGCACCTAAGGCAAGCACGCAAAACAACACATCCTTAAAACTTGACTTGAATAAGAGATCCACAACCATTAAGGCATGTATAAGATATAAACAAATGCAACTCACAACATTAACACACATCCTTTTCCCCCCAAACTTATTATGTTGCTTCAATATATTTACCATTATTTTCTTTTCCTTTCTTTTGAAAAAAATTAAAATAAACAATGGCTTTTTCGTTAAGAATTGCTTAGCCTTTTTCTTAAAAGGGAAAGTAGAAGGACACTTAAGTTGCATTATTTACATAAGGAGCTCCAATGCATTACCCATCCACTTACTCAACCTTACCTCTACAAACTAATAGGCCATACTCAGGAAGTGACCCTCCCTCAAACTTACTTCCACACCTCATTCTCTCATTTTCACTACTTACCCTTAGTCCATATGAAATGCTTACATTAAATCCATAGGACTAAAGATGAGAAATGTGATTAGTTAAGTTCAAAGAAGATACAAAAGAAGGTAGATTGCTTACGGCTCAAATAGGTTAACTAAGGCAAATCATTCTCAAGGTTGGCCTTTGGTTAGTGGTTAAGCTCTAAAGTGCCATTAGGTTTCCAAATAAACACACACAAAAAAAAAAGGTTTGAAAAAGGTATTTCAAGCAATGTTTAGATTGAATATAAAGCCAAGCACTCTCAACAAAAAACAATTCAACAAATTGAAAAAAGTTGGCTAAAAATTCACAAGGTAAAATCTCTATCACCAAGTAACAAAAACTTACTTAGTTTACTTAAAGAACCAAGCAAGTAACATCAAAAGCAAATCCTCAATCCACACATGAAGCTACTCACATTGGGTGGTTCCTAGAAATGCAACATAAACTACATGATCCCTAGCATGCTACTACATGTATGCATGTTCAAATAAAAGAATTTATGTAAAAATGAGTTGGATGATATGAAATATAGTAAAAGATAACAATCAACAAGATGTAATGCCTAGATGGACTTACACATGTTCCTAAAATAACTCAAAAGAAACAAACCAAAATGAAAAAACAAACAATTGCACAAGGGCTGGTATTCATTCTCCATACAATCAAGAAAAATTCCCCTCAAACATAAAATATACTCCCTTCGTCTTGCAATATTTGGCCTTTATTCTTTTTTGGGCAGTTTCAAAATAGTTGTCCATTTCTTATCTCTCTAAATAAGGTAACTTTTTATTATTTTATATATATATCAATCATTAAAAGAAGAGAAGTTGAGAAAATTAAAGAGAATAAGTAAGTAGGGGCTATTAAAAAGTAAAAATGTTGGTAGCTTTTTTTAGATAAGTACATGTACTTTACATAAAAATAAATAAACTAATAAGTTTATATTAAAATAAGGAAATAAAAGTAAAGAGGTCTTAATTTACGTGCATTATCAAATAGGACAGATTTTATGAGATGGAAGGAGTAATATTGTCCACAATGTTTAAAGAATGGAAACAAAAACAAAATTGGAGTCATACCTAGGGTATGCCCCATATCATCCCTCATGTGGGTGGGACAATCTAGAGTTAGTACCGGCTCCAAAAGTGTATCATCAATTGGAAGGTTTTTTTTTCATACTCTGGCTGTGGAGTAGTTGTCCAATAGAACTTTGGAGCCTAAGGAGCAAGCGTCCATTACACTACCTCCACCTGCACTGTAGGTGGTGCAGTGGTTGTCCAAAAGATGTAGGGGCTCAGCATGCTTTCTCTACACATGTGGTGGTAGGCGTGGTGAGTTCCTGATGTTGGCAGGGGTACCTAAAAAAAATAAAAACAAAATAAAAAACAAAAATCAAATCTTACTATAGAAAATAGTCTAAGAAAGAAACCGATACTAAACCAAATAAAGCACATAATAGTCCCCTCCAATGGTGCCAAAAACTTCATAGGATGGGGTTTAGAATGTGTGTGTATATGTGTAATGCAAACTATCTCAAGTTTTATTTACCCTCCAAACCTAGACCACAAGTGCACGATTGTTGCTTGTAGTATATAAGTAAGGATAGATTCCATGAAGACTGTGGTGCTTAACTAAAGCTATTACTAGTTCATATATGACTAAACAAGAGTATGTACAATATATGTAGTGCAAAAGAATGTAAGGCAAATAGGATGATAATATGACTAATAAGTAGGCAACATTGATGGCAACAAGCCAAGACTAACTACTTAGTATGACCACAGTATGTAAACTAACACTAACAACAACAATGACTCAAACGCAAGAAGACAATGAACTATAACAACCTCCTAAGGTAAAGGGCATTGTTTCTGAATGGTATCATTTACTACATGTTCATAGCATTCTAAAGTGATGGCTCCTTGCAAATATTCAGTTAGCCATCTTTGAACTAAGCAAGCCTTCACATGCTTTGCAATGGACATCCTCATGCTATGCACCAAGAATATGGGCGTTAAACCACAACCTTATTCACCAAAATGGCTCCTAGGACATCATCAGTCCAAGCAAACCACCTCAATCCATCCTAAGGGCCTTGGCTCATGGAATGGTCTTTCAAGCATTTCCATGAACACTTTGTGTGGTGTGTGTTTGTAGTACCAAAAGAAACATACTAAAAGGATTCAAGACAAAAATGGATACTAGATATGCTATAGGCATGATTACAAGCAACCTTCAACCATTCATTCCACAAATACTCATTCAAGGAAAAAAAATGCACAAACAACAAAGAAAGAAGAAAGATATAATAGCAGACATGAAATTAGACAGGAAAAATGAAATGAAATAGTACAAAAGGATAAAAATCCCCATGATACAAAGATAAAACATCCATTTAGGACCAATGGTGAGACCTTTGAACCTCCAAGCTTCAAAGAGCTCCAAGCTTTCAAAAACCTAGATCTAAAGTGATGAATGGATCAAAAGATCCAAATATGCCTTCCTACCCCTACAAATCAAAGTTATATTTGTCTCCAAAACATCCAAAATATCTAATGGTAATGCTTGACCAATTACAAAGACATTTGTTGAAGCATTTTAGCCTACAAGATGGTGAAAATGATGCCAAACTACTTGAAATTCCACAGAAAACTTTGGTGCTTGCCTTTACCACATGCGCCATGGTGATTCGGTGATATGGGTTCATTCTAAAGGCTAATTGTGCCTCTACCATGCAAATTACAATGCTAAGAGGCTTATTGGGAGGGCTTTAGGGGGTCACTATGGGAGCACCATGTGCGGGGTGGTGACGTAGTGGCCCACTACACTGCCACCATGTGCTCGATGAGGACACGATAACATGCCTTGTGCATCCTTCTCAGCTCTGAGCTCCCTTGTCTTGTCTGCTCTTGGATAACGTTCGTTGCAGGGGCATGGTGAAGGTCAGGCATCATTTTTTTGGGCTTCTTCTATCGGTTTTGCTCCAAATTATAGCCTCCACTTGGCTTACAAAATTCCACATCTCCATGGCTCCATTTGAGCTTTTTTTTTACCTCTATCGGCCTTGACCTCTATTACCTTCAAAGACACCTTAAATGTAACTAAGTACTAACAATTATAGACGTTATAAGCACTAGTTGAGTGGGAAATAAATAGATATATTGAGCCCTCAACATGAAGCACACCACAATTGATAAGTCTTTTTGCTACATAAGTGCAATCTCCCTTTTGAGTTAATGAATTCGAGGAGCACTGCCTTAAGAAAGTCCTTTATGCAACTTCAACCACATTTCATTGGTTGTTTCAGTATAAGAAAAACTATTATGTAATTCTAGTGAAAGAGAATTAAAGATTCAAGAGATCACCATTGAGTTACATTTTTCTTATCCTTGTAGAAGTACATCTTCTTCTACTAGCCTCTTTATTGAACCATTGATGAAGCTCAGTTTATTGTTGGCTTGTAAGGTATTTAGCATCACTTTACTCCAAGTTGGATAACTTTTTCCATTTAGGAGACATGTAGCAAGCACTATCCCTAGGTTATTAAAGGCATTTAGGAATTATTGAGAGGAGTTATTTCCATTCAGAGACAAACATGAATCAAATCCATTTTTCTCTACTTGATTTGGACATGTAGGTTTAGGTTTTGCTTTAGGTTTTCTAGATTGAAGATTGATCTAATACCATAGCAGTTGTGGTGGAATGATTTTCCATATATTTCATGGTGACGATTGAACAATACATATACAAAAGCAGCAAGTTGTCCCGTGTTCCCAGCTCAGCTGGCAATGTTAAGGGACATCTCAGGTAAAAGATTCAGATTTGAGCAATAACATTCTCCAAAATATAGGGCATCTAGAATTGGTCAAATTTAACCAAAGTCTTCCAAAATTTTCTTACAATAGATACTTTACCCCTAGCTTTTCAATAGATCATCCTAACCTTTGTAACTCTTTGTGCAGCAGAAACTTTACCCCTAGTTTTTCTATAGGTCCTTCTAACTTTTGTAACTCTTGTACTTGTAAAGATTTTAAAGCATACAAAAAAAGAGCAGCAAACGTATCCTGCTTTACAACATAAAGATGTGAAGGACAAAACTATAAAAACGTGAAGGACCAAACTTACCCATGTACTTATCTTAGACTATAAGTAAAGGTACGTGCAAGACAAGTAACAAGTAAGAGAGAAAAGCCGTAACTTCTTTCAGTACCAATCAACCCTTTGACAATTAAATAGGGCTATTAGACGCATTTTTCCAAACATTATGACATAATTATATTTACCACTCATGTTTCAATACATACAATTATGACCATCGTTGAAACGGAAACTTAATGCGAAGGGTTAGAGTTGGTTCTTACATACACTTAACACCTCAAGGTTCAATATAGTTAGCCTCTAATTTTATCAAACATAAATCATTTCATGCTCAAACCCATATTTTAAAGCTCGTACTCAAATTAATCTCAATCCTTATTAAGTCGACCTTGAGCCTTAGTTAATGAAACTCTACATGACTCGGGTACACACATACCTAGCATAAATTAACAACCCGCATTTTTATGATCAACACTCGGCGAATGGCGCGTGTGAACGTGCGTCAATCAATGTATGTGTAAGAATATTAAAAGACAAACAAAGCTATTTGTTTGATTAAACATGGAATTAGGTAACTTTAGCATCGACATTGTTAGTGGATCAGGACCTTAATTTATTTGCCTGCGTCATCAGGAAAACATGCGTGTTTGTCCCCATTATTCTAATGCTTTATCCACCATTATAAGTACCATCAGATAAAAGTAGATTGTATCATTTAAAAACAAAAAAAAATGCCCAAGCATGAAAATGATGTACATATAGTGAATGTGAGTCTTAAAAGACTTGATATGTAATCATCACCCTATTCACACAAAATTTAAAAATTTACAATTTAAAGTCTTGGCCTAATTGTTAAACACTTATCGTTGTTATTAAGAAATTCAATTCTTAATTCTTTTTTTGTCTATAGGTCTCTCTTATTTGTAAAAAGAATAGGTTAAATTAAACATTTACAATCAAGGGAAAAACAACAAAAATTCTCCAGTGGAGTAAGAAAAATACAAATTTATGGAAGATTACATACTATAAATATAGTTTTTTATACTCAGAAACATAATACAAGTAAATAGAAGAAGTTTAATGGAGAAGAAACCATGAGTAGCATAGTGCACCATGGAGACTTTGTCCCAAAAGATAACAATTATCATGTATATAGGTATTAAATTGCTCCATTATTATATGTATCTCTTGAGTCAAACTCATCAACACCGAATAGAAGACTAAAGAACCTTAGAGAGCAGCAATAGTAACAATAAAAAAAGTGTAAGTGACAATCGATTTCTAGTAATGTAAGTGTGTTTGTGGAGCACCCCTCAAAGCATGTAGTCCAGCTTCTAATATAGAAAAGCAATAAGGGAGAAAGCAACCATCTTGAAGAATAGATGGGGCATTTATTCTCATCCATATCCATCACGCAGTGCCCATATTAGATGAACTTCACCATGCCCCATCCACAATAAAGACAATAGGGGCTTGCTTAGGTTTGGATGCAAGATCAACTTCTCATGTGCTGCAGAGAGGATTAGGAGGATTGTGAGCTAATTTATTTTAACTTAACTTAATCTAAAATGATTTATTTTTATTTTTTATATATTTTTTACCTTGAACTAAATTTATTTAAAAGTCAACATTATGTAGGTATAATAAAACATTCAAGATATAATTTTTATAATTTTTTTAAATGTTTATGAATTATTCTTTTTTAGTACCCATAAATAGAAAAATTTATAAAAATTTTAATAATATCATGAAAATTTAATTTTAAATGGATTATTATATTTATATAATATTAACTTTTAAATAAAATTAATTTCAGACAAAAAAATATAAAAATAAAAATAAGTCATTTTAGATTAAATTAACTTAAATAAAAATGAATTGATTTGATGTGCTTTGGGTGCAAGATCAACCCGCCTGGGTGCAGGTGATTGGGACGATTGTGAGTATAAATGTACTTTTGACGGAACTCAATGTGGATAATTTTCCGCATCTGTTCATTATACAATTAACCATTTAGGTCAATAAGATAAACTTGAGTAAGAGATGGAAAAAAAAACAATTGGTGGGTGATCTACCAATTTCTATCATTAATTGTTTATATTTGTATGATGATTTATCAACTACAGTATTGAAAATTATATGTGACTGTTTAAACATACCGTTACTCTATATAATGGAAACGAATGGGAAAAAAAAACTAATCGATTTACTCCTTTCATCCAAATTAATTCGCCCATTTATCATTTTTCACTTAAATTTGACTTATAACCAAATAAGAAAAAGGCTACAAAAGAATTTTTGATGTGGCGACTGTTCAGAGAGTCAACTACTCAATTCCGCAGAGAATTGGTATATAGTGCAATTCCAATTTTTAATAACTAATTAAAAAAATATAAAAATAATTTTATGTATGAAAGTTTTGGAAGACTAGTTTGCATAAGAATTTTACTAACGTTTTAGTGTAGTTTTCTTCGAAACTAACTTTTAAGCGTAGTTATGTTATTTTCTAGTTAGATAGTTTCTCATAATTGCCGACGGTAAAATCAATGTGTTGCCACTCAATTTAGATAACTACAAAGATATCATTTATAAAACATGCTCAGAAAAAAAAAATTATCAGAATTCAAATGCTATAGAAACATTTTGATCAAATTAACTGATACAACTTGACTTGTGATTATCTGACTTATTATTTATATCTATAAACAATGAAAAAGAAAAGGAGAAATAAAACGATAAATGTATCATGAGAAGAGCATTTTTTTAGAGAAACGGAACTTCATTCTAATATATAATAAGTCATATGGAATTGATCCAGCGGCATAAATTTCTAGAAAAACAATAGGGACACTGGATCTAACTCACTACAAGGTAGATATAAAATTTCTTAGTGATTTAGTCACCAAATGGTTAGTTTTTTACTTTTTGGCAATCAAAGTCAATTTTTGACTACTGATGGTCGACTGGTTGGTGACCAATTCAATCACCAGTCAGTTACTAATTGATCATCAAGTGATCATTAAAACTCCTAACATGTGTTTTGAAAACCCGGAGTGAGACATCTGAATAGCCGGTAACTAAAATCGGTGTTTCTGCATTTCTCTAGTAGATAAATTGGGCATTAACCATATTCCCACGATATCGAATACAAGAAAGAAAGCAGGGAAAAGCTGGCTGCTTCCACCTAAACCAAGATATACCTAGAAAATATAACCTAAGAATTAGCTGGAACTTAAACAAATCCCGAGCTAAAACTCTATCTACAAGATGACAAATGCAAAAGAAAAGAAACATATAAAAACCTAAAACCTAAAAATCAAAACAAACGCATCTCATCAACAGCCACTATCAATCATCTTATAAGAAAAACCTAAATTTAAAGAAGCAGAAGAAACATAGATTAACTAATCAGAGAAGAATTACTTTAGAGAAACCAACAAAGCAAACAGAAAAAAGAAAAACAGAGAATTGGGAAAATATCGGACGTAAATGATAGAGTTGAATTTTTTTTTTTTTTGGTGGGCAAAAATATTGAGGTTTAACTTACGGAGAAATAAATATATGAGAATATTGTAAGTTTGGTTTGTTAAATTATGGGGTACTAAGGAACTCAGAAGGAGACAGAAGACACAGAATTAAGGATGGTGATAGCCTTATCCCTATCCAACCAATGACCGGAGGAGGCGATGGCCTTACAGCTTACAAATGAAGAAATGGCGGGACCGAGAAGGGGGTAAAAAAAAGAAAAGAAAAGAAAAGGAGGGAAAACCTGAGCAAAACTCACCTGACAGCCACGTCACCATTTATCTTATCGCTGCCTGCAACTTCCGGCACAGTAATTTGACAAACTGTGGAGCATCTGTTATGACGACCGAACATCATTCTGTAAAGGTTGAGGGTAAACCAAGTATTCTCTTTTACGGAAAGATGGAATTGTTAGAGCCAGTATAGCTATTAAAATGCAAGAAATACTACAGGAATAACTTGGGTTTATGCAATGGTATTGCACTTTTTTTCAGTTTTGGCATCTTAGTAGTGAAAAGATGCAATTGAGGTTTTTCAGCGTTTCTATGGCAGCCACTTTTCCCGTAATTTTCCCAATATATTGTCTAACTTTCTGTACGTGTAATGCTTCTAAATTCAAAAAAAAAAAAATGCAATATATTTTATTTTAGATCGCTTTAAGTTTCTGCAACATATTTTCATATTTAGTGATTTGGGTAAAATTTTATACATGGCCACCTTAGTTTTACAGTCTTCCTAAAGTAACTGGATAAACAGTGGAGCATCTGTTATGACGACAGACCATCATTCGGTAAAGGCTGAGGGGAAACAATGTACTCACTTTTTTCACAGAAGATGTAACATATTTTATTTTGGATTGTTTTAAGTTTCTGCAGTATTTTCATATTCAGTGATTTGGGTAAAATGTTTATATGGCCCCTTACTTTTACAGTCATCCTAAATTAGTTTCCTACCTCAGCTTTGTCTACATAAAGTCTTACAGGTCATATATCTTATATCCTAATTGTAGTCCTTCAATAGTTTCTTCATTATTTTAGACAAAAGTTGCTTATTTGTCATCCATATTACCACATGACCTTCTCTTTAATAACAAAAAAAAAACTATAATGGAAGAACAAGAAACTTCAAGCTAAAATTAGCATAAACATAAAACTTTAGAGACTTCAAATAAAAATTAGCATAAACTTCATCTTCCTCAAATCAGCATAAACTTTATCTTCTTCCTCAAATCTTCTCCCTCTAATCTAGCCAAAACAATTTCAGAGTTGTTGACTCAGCCCTTCTAGCTTCCTCACCTTTACCGCCAAATCCTTCGTTTCAGTCGAAGATCTCTTGTATTGAGTGGTCCAAATCGAGCCCATAAACTCCTCTTCAAATATCTCCCATGAAATTGGTCTTTCTTCGTCAGCGAGAATCTCTGAAGTCACTTCGGCCTCCTCCTCTTCGCTGCCGCTTCCTTCCAGCTCATCGCCACCCTCTCTTTCACTCTTCCATCCTCTCTAGATTCAACTACAACCATGTAAAACAAATATTCAGATTTATTTCAGTTAGTAGAGGAAGATTCTTTATATTCAAAACTACTGTAGATAAAGACTCTCTAGATTCAAAACTAACCAAAAAATCAAATACGACATTTTCCAAGGACAAATAAAATTGCAAGAACTAGGATAGCGAACAACCATGTTAAGAAGTTGTAGGAAGATTCTTTTGTGCTCCAAAGGATACAAGATTGCAATTTGCTCTTCTTCCATCAATAATAAGAGAAGAGTTTTGATGAGCTCTCATGGCTGCTTCTGGTTACCTAAATGTCACATAAAAAATCGAGGGAAAGAACCGCAATAAAAATAAATTTTTTACCGTCAGAAGAAAAGCCAAGAGAAACAAGATTAAGGCAAAGGGACAACACAAGGAAGCCTAATACAATGCTTCGACGGCTTCGATGGAGCTCTTGTCTTACATCCATCGCAATTCTCATCACATTTATTTAATTGTTGAGAAAAATTCCCTAATCACTCATCACACGTAGCAGAATAACAAATACCATCAATTAGGCACATACGAATTTAACGTGATTCGACTTTTAACTAGCTTTCATCCATGGATGAGGAAAATCCACTCAAGCAAAATATTGAAATTACAACAGAGGTAGACCCTTAGTACTTACGCTGGTCTATAGATTCCCTACACATCATTGAAAACCTTAATATTTTGCCCTTACATAATTACAAGATATGAGAATTGCAAAAAGCTTCTTATCCTAACCTTCTCTGGCCTTTGGATCTCTCATTCTTTCTGAAACCCTCACATTTTGGCTCTTCACCACATTTAACTTTCTCTCATACTTTAAACTTTAACACAATAAGTCTTTATGTAGGCCACACACAAACCCAAACCACATCAAAATAGGAAAATAAAATCCTAAACAAATATGAAAACTAAAACCAAATCCTAAACAAAATCAAAATCTTTAACATTCTTAAATTTGAGTCAACAAACACAACAATCTCCATCTTCGCCCAAATTCTTCACCATGAACATGAACATCACGAACACATACTCATGATCTTAGACATGAACACCATAAATGTTGCCAAAACACAAATACAACAACGAACGCAAATGACTATGAACAACACGAACATGACTATGAATGCCAAACACCACCAAGACACAAACAAAAATGAACAAAAACATCCTTGAACTGAACATCACGAACATTAACATCATGAGCATCAACACACATGAACAAAATCTTCAATCTTCAAACTTATACTAGGTCATCAATACTGTGTCGCAACCACTGTCAAATACCATAGAGACGATTCCCTAAGGCTTCATCGAATAATCCAAATGCTCCACCATGCCATAATGCACCACACGGTCCACCATACTAGGACCAAACCATAAGCTCTGATACCACTTATTGGGAAAAATTCCTCAATCACCTATCACGTGTAGGGAAACATCTTAACTAGCCTACAACCATAGATGAGAGAAATCCACTCGAACAAAATATTGTGATTATAACAAAGGTATGCCCTTAGTGTTCATGTTGGCCTATAGATCCCTTACACACCACCGATAACCTCAATATTTTGCCTTTACATAATTACAAGATATCAAAATCATAAAAGACCTTTCTCCTAGCCCTCTCTGGCCTTGGTCCTCTTCTCCCTCATGAAACCCTCACATCTTACCTCTTCACCACATTAACCTTTCTCTCATACTCAAAACTTTAACACAATAAGTCCTTTTACAAACCACACACAAACCCAAACCATATCAAAATAGAAAAACCAAATCCTAAACAAATAGGAAAACTAAAACAAAATCATTAACAAAATCAAAATCTTTAACCTTCTTGAATTTGAGACAACAAACCCAACAATCTCCACCCTGCCTCAAATTTTTCACCATGAACATGAACATGAACATCATGGACACATGATCACGATCACAGATATGAACACCATGAATGTTGCCAAAACGAACACAACAACAAACACAAATGGCTACGAACAACACGAACATGACTACGAATTACAAAGACCACCAAGACATGAACAAAAATGAATGGAAACAACCATGAATTGAACATCATGAACATCAACATCACGGGTATCAACATCCATGAACAAAATCTTCAATCTTCAAACTTTTATAAAGTCATCGATACCGTGTCGCAACCATTGTCAAATATCCCTAGGATGATTCCCTAGGGCTCTACCAAACAATCCAAATGTTCTACCATGCTAGAGTGCACCACATGGTCCATCATACCAAAATCAAATCATAAGCTCTAATACCACTTATTGGCAAAAAATTCTCCAATCACCTATCACGTGTAAGGGAATGACAAAGATCATCAAATAGGTACCCATAAATCAAGCACCAAATCATAAATAAAATCAAAATCTTTAGCCTTCTTGAATTTGAGCCAACAAACTGAACAATAGCCAACAAATTGAACAATCTCCATCTTGGATCAAATTCTTCACCATGAACATGAACATCATGAACACATGATCATGACCACAGATGTGAACACTACAAACGTTGCCAAAACACGAGCATAGCAATGAACGCAAATTGCTAAGAACAATAGAAACATGACTACGAACAACAAACACCACCAAGACACAAACAAAAATGAACAGAAACAACCATGAACTAAGCATCACGAATATTAACATCACAAGCATCAAAGCACATGAACAAAGTCTTTAATCTTCAAACTTGTATAGAGCCGTCAATACTGTGTCACAACCTCTGTCAAATATCCCTAGGATGATTCCCTTGGGCTCCACCAAACAATCCAAATGCTCCATCTTGCCAAAGTGTATTACACGGTCTACTATACCAAGACCAAACCATAAACTCTAATACCACTTGTTAGGATAAATTTCCCAATGACCCATCACGTATAGAGGAACAACAAAGATCATTAATTAGGCATATACGAATTTATCGTGGTTCAATTCTTAACTAGCCTACATCCACGATAAGAGAAATCTACTCGAACAAAATATTGAGATTACAGCAGAGGTATGCCTTTAGTGCTCACACTGGCTTATGGATCTCTTACACACCATTGATAACATCAATATCTTGCATTTATATAATTACAAGTTATAAGAATCACAAAAGGCTTATCGTCTTAGGCCTTATTAGCCTCTGTATCTCTTCTCCCCCACAAAAACCTCACATCTTACCTATTCACCATATTAACTTTCTCTCTTACTTAAAACTTTAACACAATAAGTCTTTTTACAGGCCACACACAAACCCAAACTATATCAAAATAGGAAAACCAAATCCTAAACAAATAGGAAAACTTAAACCAAATAATAAACAAAATCAAAATTTTTTACCTTCTTGAATTTAAGCCAACAAACCCAATAATCTCTACTTGTTTTACAAATGGTAGCAGCTATCAGCTTTAATTGTTTATATTCAGATTTGTGTTCATTTTAGTAATAAATAAACAAACACGAATAGAGAAGTTGTACTTGTTTATTGTTTGTGTTTGTTTTTATTAAAAGTTAAATGAATAAACATAAATATGGATTATTCATGTTTGTTTTGTTTATTTACAACCCTAACACCATTCCAGAACACACATTTTAGCTATCTCATTCATCTTGTATCGGTTAAAAAAAGAATTTTTTATAAAAAAATTAATTAAAAGTCTTTTACTTAAATTTAGAAGAATATTGTACTATTTTCCTTCTTTTAGTGGGTCGATTCAAAATTAACTTAGAACTTCAGTCAAAGTGGACTTTATCGATGGAGCAAGATTGTTAAAATCAGGTTTTCACTTAAAATAGTTTTTACCTTTCTGTAAATTGTAACCATAAAGTCAGATTAGAATCGTTAATTGTAATAATAAAATCTAGCCTAATCGTTTGTTGTACCATAGAATTGTAAGATTCTATCCTTTAAATTGGAATTTTAACAACCGAAGCTATTGTGCACTTCTATCATTAAGTGAGTGTATTGCAGGGCGTGGAACTTAAAGTTTTTGCCTATTTCATCCATCAGTGTTGACTTTTATTTTGACCAGCAAATTTTCGTGGTTCTTTCACGTTAAAAATTTTTATAGGTAGCCGTCAGAAAACCCCAAATAAATATTTCTGATTGTTATCCATTAGAAATCGTGGTGAATAGCAATCATAAAGCTCCAACCAAATATTTCTAATGCTATCCATTAAAATAATTTGCTTTATTTTTTATTTTCTTCATGGTCTTTAAATACATAATTAACAAAAAAAATTAATGGGGACAGTTTTCCACTGGAAATTTGCCTCCAAACAAATAAAATGTTTTGCACCCATGCCCCGAAACGAAATTGTTGATTTTAGAATTTCTAATGATTTATTTAAGAGAGAATTGAAAATTTTCCTTCCACTTTATGGAACTGATACTAATGTTTATACCTCGAAGTTTCTGACAGCCGATTTTCGATGGTTAGCAGATAAAAACTGAACAAAAAATTGTCTTTTAAACAGCGCCAGAAATAGAAAAAAAAATCAGTTTCAAAATTTCTAACCATTATAAAACTATCTCGCTGAGAAAACATCAATACTCTGAAGGAAATTTAAGTACACAATTAATAAACACTTTAATTCCTGTGATTTAAAATAAATATGAAAATTAAAGCGTATTTGTTTATCACAGAAAAACTGAGAGATAGTCTCTTTGATAAAAAAAAATCTCTTCACACATGTTGTGAAAGATGTGATTTGTTGTGAACACCCAAAATCAGATATTTAATTAACTTGGAAATACAAGAAATTAAATATACTAGTTCACACCCAATACTTAGCCAGAATTCTATTTTTAGTGACAGAGAAGTGTGTAGAGTGAAATAGAACAAATAAAGCCTCTAAAATTGTGTTCGCAACTTCTATATGCACAATTTTATTATCTTCTATTTATAGAAGATGAATTGGTACTTATGGAGGGTCATAACCCTTCATAATAGAGTCACAACTATTCATCAAAGATTGTAGTACTTCACCAAGAGATGCCTTTATCCTCCTATAACTTCTTCCCTTAAAATAAGATAATAACTACCCTTGGAAGGGATGTGTTAATTCGGCCATAGAGCCACAACTCTTCTAAGAGTTTTGTGTCCTTAAATCAAGGCCATAACTATCTTCTAAAGGTTATTAAATTCACTTAAAACATAACCCTTCACTAAAAATCATGTTATTTCACCAACTAGGGTAGTTATGATACATAATTGCCTCATCGAGGGTCATATATATTGGGATAGACATATCCTTTCTTCTAAAGTTCATATCCCTTCATAATATGAGTAGTTATAGAGCGGTTTATCCCATGTGTTAAGGTGTACATATACACACCACACAATCACCATATGCCAACTTTCTATTGGTTCCAATTTGATGATATGTCACACATATGTGCCACATCATTGTAACCACTAAACTACCTCTAGTTAATGTTAGAAGTGGCAATGTGAGTTAATGTGACCATACCAAGAAATTGTAAAACACATATATCTTAGTTCTATGGAATTTAGTAATCACTCTTGTGAACTAAATTCTAACAACTTCCACTCGTGCTAGATATATTTTATGGAACAGAGGGATAATGGTTAAGGAACACCTGAAACACATTATTGTAAAAGTGAAACTAACATATGCCAGTTTAGATGTGTCCTAAGCATGACAACAAATCTCCTCACTATGTGTTGGTTAAACGTATGTAGAAGAATTGTTTTCACCACAAATCCTTGAATTGATTAGAGAAATTAGAACAAATTTAGGTTTATTAATGATACGTATATCATTAATCATGCCTATATGCCTCAAGACTTTGTTGATACATAGCTACAACACGTCTATTGTATGGGTTTACTAATAAACTCTCTATCATGTACCAAACTCGGGATGCATATATTTTTAAAATCACTTTGTGCTTGAATCTTGTTGTACGCTAAGTAATACAATATTACATCAAGTACTACTTATGAGCACTCATATTCAAGTATAGATAACATTGTATCAACTACCTGACTTGCAACACACACAATCAGATTATGATTTGCAATAATTTAAAAATACATTATAAAGTCTTTTCTATCACACTCACTATATAGTACTCCCTCCATTTCACAAAGGTTAACCCTTTTACCTTTTTTTACTAAAGTTTGACTTAAATATATTCATATTAATTTGTATTATAAATTTTTTTAAAAAAATAACTATAAACTAGAGTCTTTAAGGTATTATTTTCATATAAAAAGTTTATAAAAAAATTTGAAAGAAAGAAAATCATGAATTAATTGTTATGAATAGTAAAGATGACAAGTTTTGTGAGATGGAGGTAATAACTTAAAACATGGAGATTGCCCAATAAGAAACATATCTGGCCGTATTACCATAGCCATAGGAAGTTCACCAAAGTAAAACTATGATTCTAAATCACTAAATAGTAGCCGACAGTGAGTAGGGGGATAGTGAAAGAAACTCACATATAAGTAAGAAAAGAGAAAACTTATTTATTTTCTTTCTATGGTCAATTTGGCAAGCCAAAAGACACACAAGATATGTACAAGTGTCATGGTATATTAGTGCCTACAATCACAATGTTTGAAAACCACTATTTAGGAGGTGTCTATCTGCCTTCCAAACATTATATGTGTGACTCCATGTGAACCCCCACTAGGAGCATATGTTCTTAACAAACCATGCAAGTGTCAAACTTCTCGCATATAATAAATTTACTTGGTCATATAGGTTAGGATATATGTGCGGGCATACAAATGTAGTGTGACTAACACCTTATCTTGATCTTAAACAAATAATTTAGATCAAGACGACCTTTATGCTAAAGTTGTCATAAGTTGGATTATGTGACTCCTACTTGGATGCAGGTTTTTATTAAGTCATATATGACTAATTTAAGTAACAAGCTACATTCAAAACTTTAGCGGTATCATCATTGTTCAAACTCCAAGAATAATGGCAGGTTATTTTTGTGAGAGAACCAATCTTCAACCTATGTCTGGACATATATTTGATTTTTATTTTGATATAAGCTATATATATGATGATATGTATGACACACATGTAGGACAACCATCATATAAGTACATGCACACATATGATAAACGTGTGTTACACATATGAAGCGTAAATTGCCATATCTTCGTACTAAAAATGAGACACAAATATGAAGTCAATCGAATAGGTTAGTTAAACTAACACTAACTTCATTCCATTTATTACACTTTAATAGTTATATTATGGGCTTTATATTTTCATGAAATATGAACACTAATAATGCATAAACTACTACTAAGATAGTTCAATGCCAAAACTATCACTAAGATAGTGCTTTGTTTACATGAGTCACTAATGACCCTTATATTTCATGAAAATCAGCTCCTTTTACGGAAACAAGTACCACACAAATAGATTGCTTACATAAAGCAATTTATTTTACACAAAGCATGATGATATAGCTAAATGTAAATGTTCATTCATCTCTAAATTTCACTATATTTTAGTGTTGTAATGTTAACTTAATAACATTTTTTGTTGTCTCCTTACATTCGAATAATGTAATATAACATATATTGTACACTAATATGGTTCTTAGGATATATTCAAAATAAATGCTTGAACTAATTATCCTAATAAACTTGGCTAACATTTGATCATATAAATCTTATGATACATGTTAGACTTAAATAAGGAACTAATCCAAACTCTTCCATTCCAGAAGAACTGCTCAAGAGATTATGAGTACCAACCACAAGTTAAACTTGAAGTGTGACCCACAAACAAAATGGCTATTTTTGCATTATCTCAAACCAAGTTTTAGATTGCATATAAAGTACTTTGGGATCTTACTTTCAAAGCATATTATACTATATAGCCCTTAAACTATTTTGCAAGTTCAACGCCAAAAGTAATGAAAAATTATATGATTTTCATATAAACTTCCTCACCATTTAAGGAAGTTTGAGCTTATCATCTACTACACGTACGCTCACATCCAAATCTAACTTTTTTTACTATAATAAACTATATAGACACAAATTCCATTAAAAATGTAAAGTTATCCACCTATTAATGATCAACTTTTAAATACAACCCTATTGAGCGCCTACTATGTTCAGGATCAACTAATGATACTTAGAACTCAATGGCTCTCATGTAGCCTCTTCGTCTAAATTGGAAGATCATCAAAATTGATGTTTAGATTATCTTTTTATGGTAATTCTATATTTCTAATTTGGACAACTAAAGAGCCACTTTCACTTATGAAAGTTTAATTGATTTAGCGCTTATGCCAAATCAATGGATTCAATATAAGGTGCATAACCTCATGCCCTAAACTCATTTTTTTATCACATTGATCTTGCACTTATGCTAGATACAAAATCCATTAATATGACCAACATATGATTTTGATAAGATACTGAATGATCCAGAACATGAAAGAACTAAATATCTTAGTGAGCCTTGGACCATTTCTTCTTGAAAGAAGAAATTCATAAGCTCTACATATATTAAGGTGTCCAAATAAGAAAACTAAAATGAACATTCATAATCACTAGCCTATTCGAACTTAATTAAAATGACATCTTTTCAAGATTCAAGATTATGATCCTTTACACATTCCATGTCCATTAATATTCTTTTTTAAATGTTAATTTGTAGCCCAAGAAGACACATTTTCTTCCTCTTGGTACGTACATGTTACAAGAGTGGCAATGACATTGAAATCAAACTTTTATAGCCTTTTAAATGTTTAAGTTTATTAAGAGAGCCATTTAACCATATCATAATGGGTATGGTCTTGATTAACATTGAAAGACATTTCATTCTAAATTTGTGAATAACCATGAACAAGATATTCTTTACAATTGTTGACACTCAAATTAGAATATTTCTTGCACAAAGAATACATAATTCTTATTAATGCTTTCCAACTTAGTTGAGATGTGTACATGTATCGGCTACCTTCATAACCATATACACACTACTTAAAACTTGTTGATAATTACTTCATACTCATGATTGGATCATGAATATATGACCAATTAAGTTCATATTCACATTTTGCCAAAATTTTGAGAATCAAACACAAAAATTGCATCAAAATGCATAATGTCAATTTTAGACATTACTTGGTTCATCTATATTGAGGCGATTCCAAGTGTGTCTCCATGTCAACCAAAATAAACCATTTTTTTTTGTGGTATAGTTATCTAATTGAACATCTCAAGATAGACTAACACGGAAAAAATAACTTGATCTTACACATTTGCATGATCATTTTTGCATTTGAAGGGTATTGAGTCCTCGTGTTATAGGCCTATTTCCTAATGGTAACCATCAATTTAACCATCATAACTATAATCACGATGATTTTGATAACCAATCTCTTTATGTTCAAGAAATGGTGGTAGCAACATATTTTGCCATTGGCCTCAACTATTCCTATACAAATAGGTTGAATCCTATGCCCTTTGAGCATTAGATCGTACAAACTCAAAACCTCTTCGAAGGAACATGTTTTATGATAGAAAGTATGAAGTAAAATTTAAGTGATTGCATCTAGAATTTAATCTAGACTTGATGTTCATTTAACCTCAAAAGATTCTAAGTAAATTGTCTAAGAGGCAAGGCAATTGAAACATTCTCAAAACATGAACAATCTTAGTTATTTTGCACATTTGCAAAGTAAATACATTTGTAAGGCCACTTCATAAAAAGAACTAAGTGAATCACTTATGACACGCTAGTACTTTTTCTTAGCCTAAATTTGCATTACCAGAATATCCCTTTTGATATCCTAGTAAAAACTTACTAAAATTTTTGAAAAAATTAGTCATTAAGACCATACGGCCAAAATTTAAGAAACAAGGAATTATTATCATTATCACTAAGATAAAACATCACGTACAGGGGAAATTTATATGGTAAGGAAGATTTGTACAAAGAATTTAAGAAAAACACATTCTCTTAAACTAAGTACATATTACACAACTAATGTATATTTTTCACTAAAGAGTCTCACATGACCAATTCTTCAAACTTGGAGTTTCGTTCACCATAAACACATATGTCCTTTTGAATAATCCTTTTAATGATAAAAGTGATTTTTAACCCTTGCATCACTAATTCAAAAAGAATTTTGATTTGACCAAAATGTATATATTACATATATTGTACAGTTTGAAGAGAACGAGAAGCTATGTACATTAGTCACTAAGCAATCATTTGCTTAGGTTTCTTTGCAATCACAAACCAAATATTTGGTTTATTTTTTCCAGAATTTCCCTTTCCCAAAAACTTCAAATATGATGATTAATAACTTCACTTCACTTAACTCTCCTTGAACATCTTAATGTGTGATGACTTCTTCATCAACATCAAGTTTCAGATCTAAACATAGTTCATTGATAACTCTACTTATGGAGTTAGAAATCCACAACATTTATAGTTAGTACATTAGACATGTGCATATATTATCACAGTAAGATAATTTGAGGCACAAGTAAAATAAAGCAACTCATCCATTCCAAAACAAACCAAAAACATGCGTATGCAGATATAATCAAATTTGTTTTTGACAAGTTTTCATTATGTTAATTTACTTGTCTTAAATTGCCTTAGATATACATTTAAATAGCCATTAATGACACAAAGTCAATAATATAATCAAACAAAACATATATACAATTTGACTTACCAGTATGCAAAAAAAAAAAAATTTTTAAGAACACAAAGTTCAAAAAAGATGCACAAATTGCATACATACAAGGATGAATATACCAAAATAATCTATATGTTTATCTTCATATCTTTTGGTTAATTTAGTGTACTTACCAAGTTTAAGCATGCATGTAGATTTCAAATTTAGTAACTAAACTAAATCATATCACATGGATTAAAGTTAAGGTCAATCATATTAGTATCACATGCAAAAAGTTTTTAGACAACCTAAGGCTGTCTAAGGGAGCATGCATATTGAACCTTTGAGCTATGATACCAATGAAGGAAATTTAAGTGCACAACTAATGAACACTTTAATTCTCATGATATAAAATAAACAAAAAAATTAAGATGTATTTGGTGGAGCCTTCTACAATACCCACCCTAAAAAGGGGGGCATCAGTACCTATGCATCTCTCACCGTCAATTGCTGGTGATCTCAACAGAGCACTAACCGGTTACATGGACTATCGGTTAAGGAAGGAAACAAAGGAAAAATACAAACATGGGAATAATGTAAAAAGGCCGAGAAGAATAAGAGCGGGGGGAAAAAAGGAAGGGAGGAGAGAGAAAAAAAATAGCGGCGCTAGAAAAGAGAAAAGAAAATTAAGAGCAAAAAAAAAAAAAGGAAACCGTGGAGAGTTGTTAGAGAGAATAAAATGAGGGAAAAATGAGACAGCATTATATTGAAAAAAAATGTGAAAATTAGTAAGATATTTTTTAAAGAATAGTACATGAATAAAAACCTTTTTATTTAAAAAATTATTTAATTACTTATTAATAAAATATTATTTAAAATGAGTGGAATGTAAACATATAAATGATACACAAATATAAAATTTTTGTCTACTCAACTTATAAAGTAAATAAAAAATAATACTCTCAATAAAATATTACTTCTTCCGTCCCATATTCTTTACACCGTATTCCTTTTTGGGCTGTCCCAAATTATTTGCAACATTTCCCTTTTTAGTAAGTTTTACCATTTAACTTTTCAATTATACCCCACATTTTCTCACGATTTAATTTGTCTATTCTTCCTTCCACTCACTGCTCGATCAGACAAAGATGACGGCAACCAAGGCGATCGACACGGCGACTAGGCGGACGGGGACTATAACAAAGCAATTAAGGTGATTGATGCAGTGATCAGACAGACGGGGACGACGATAAAACAAACAGCAAAATAAGGGTGTGATTAAAGGTGACGAGATCATACTGAGATGCGAGATCAGAGTGAGAGGTGAGATCGGAGCGAGAGGTGATCGAAGTGAGGCTAAGATCGACGCAACTTTGAAGGAGATGAAGTCAGCAATTGCCTTGATTGAGGATTTGCAAGCAGCAGCACCAAAGATAGAAGCAAAGGGGTGATGAGGACGTAAGCAAGGAGATTGAAGATGTCAATCAACGATTTGACATGTCGGGGATGAAATCGACTCAACAGCAACAACAATCGATGCATCGAGGAGAAAAATTGACA
The DNA here is from genome assembly GCA_005392925.1 of Aquilaria sinensis. Taxonomy (NCBI): domain Eukaryota; kingdom Viridiplantae; phylum Streptophyta; class Magnoliopsida; order Malvales; family Thymelaeaceae; genus Aquilaria; species Aquilaria sinensis. Next base: position 398,310 of record SMDT01003367.1, read on the forward strand.
TGATCGGAAAATGAACGGTGGTTGGCCGGTAAGGTACAGGGCTACGAATCCTCATGCATTTCAAGAGGGTAAATTTGTCCCAGATGTGTAAAATTATTACTCGACTAAAAAACCGTGCAAAGTCAAATGTTGCGGTCAATATGAGACGGAGGGAGTATTTCATATGCCAATAGTACTAAAAATATAAAATATGTGCATATTGATCAACTTAGTAAAAAAAATAAAAAATATTTTACAAACTAATTATAACACAGCAAGGATAATAATAAATTTTACTAGTGACTAACTTTGCAATTTTTGTGATGTAAAAAAATTAATAATTTAAAATCAGATACCTAAATATGAGACAAGTCATAAATTCAAGAACCTAATAGGTTAGGAAAATTTCAATCTCGGTTAGTTTTGGGCTGGATTCAGGTTAACAGTCGGGCTTACTCAGGTTACTAGCTTAAATAACTGGATACATTCTATTTTTTGTACAATTTTATAAAAAATTTAAATTAAAGAATTCAATTTTTATGCAATTTATTTTAGGTTAAATTTTCTTCTTCTAGTATGTTTAACTAAAAAAAATTCATAAAAATTCTTAATTATATTATGATAAATTTACTACAGTTTGCAACTTTTACTATGAAACATAAGTTAAATTGACTATTGTCCATAGTACCAAATTGTTGAATTTCAAAATTTTGGGTGAAAATGTAAAAATTTTAATTTTTTTTTTCAATTTAGGTATTTTATTGCAATGCACCTAAAAAGTTAGGATATCAATGTCATAATATTGATATTTTCCTATCAAAATCAATAAAGTTCCCACATATGGAGGGTTACGTGTTTTGAAAGAACCCGTAAATTCAAAATTTAACCTTATCCCTATGCCCAACCTTAACCTTAAAATGGGGAAAGTCCAAAAACATTTGTTAATATTTTTTTATGAGAATAAAATATTTCTTCTTAATTTTTATCCTTTTGGGTTAGTTAAGTTAAAAAAAAACGTACAAAAAAACTACTTCGGACAAAAATATCTTAAAATTACTTTTAAGGCATTTTGAGGAGCAAATTATCAATAAATTATAATTTGGGCGAATAATCACCTCCTATAAAAATAATATACAATAATCATATTAAATTAATGCTAAATGTCAAAAACCTTATCTAAGCAATACTAGTAAAAGTGTAACCGAGTAACCTTAAAAGTACGTAAAGTGTGCCAAAGTCAAATTAAGGTAGCCTAATAAGATTATCGGGTGACATTGAAGGTACTAAAAATGTGAAACAGTTACATTGAAGGTAATCTAAAGACGTGACCAAGTCATGTAGAAGGTACCTTAAGTGTAACCGGGTCACATTGAAGGTAACCTAAAATGTGACCGGGTCATGTTGAATGTACCTTAATTGTGACCGAGTAACCTTAAAGGTAACCTAAAAAGGTAACCGTGTCACGTTGAAGGTACCTTAATTATGACTGGGTCACATTGAAAGTAACCTAAAAAGGTGACCGGGTCACGTTGAAGGAACCTTCATTGTGACCAGGTCACGTTGAAGGTACCTTCATTGTAATCGGGTTATGTTGAAGGTAACCTAAAACTGTGACAGGGTTACGTTGAAGGAACCTTCATTGTGACCAGGTCACCTTGAAGGTAACCTAAAAAAGTGACCGGGGGTGACCGGGTCACATCGAAGGCACCTTCATTGTGACCGGGTCACAGTGAAGGTAACCTAAAAGAGTGACCCGATCACGTTGAAGGCACCTTCGTTGTGACCAGGTCACGCTGAAGGTAACCGAAAAATGTGACCATGTCACATTGAAGGTACCTTCGTTGTGACCGGGTCACTTTGAAGGTAGCCTAAAAATGTGACCGGGTCATGTTGAACGTACCTTTGTTGTGACCGGGTCACTTTGAAGGTAACCGAAAAATGTGACCGAGTCACGTTGAAGGTAACCTAAAAATGTGACCGGGTCACTGTTGAAGGTAACCTTTGTCACGTTGTGACCTTGGGACTGGGTCACATTGAAGGTAACCTAAAAATGTGACCGGGTCACATTGAAGGTACCTTTGCTGTGACCGGGTCACGTTGAAGGTAACCTAAAAATGTGACCGGGTCACATTGAAGATACCTTCGCTGTGACCGGGTCACTTTGAAGGTAACCTAAAAATGTGACCGGGTCACATTGAAGGTACCTTCGTTGTGATCGGGTCACGGTAAAGGTAACCTAAAAATGTAATCGCGTCACATTAAAGGTACCTTCGTTGTGACCTGGTTACTTTGAAGGTAACCTAAAAATGTGACCGGGTCACGTTGAAGGTACCTTCGTTATGACGGGGTCACGGTGAAGGTAACCTAAAAACGTGACCGGGTCACGTCCGGTCACGTTAAAAGTACCTTCGTTGTGACCGGGTCACTTTGAAGGTAACCTAAAAATGTGACCGGGTTACGTTGAAGGCACCTTCGTTGTGACTGTGTCACTTTGAAGGTAACCTAAAAATGTAACCGGGTCATGTTGAAGGTACCTTCGTTGTGACTGCACGTTGAAGGTAACTTAAAAATGTGACTGGGACACATTGAAGGTACCTTCGTTGTGACCCGGTCACATTTTTAGGTTACCTTCAAAGTGACCCAATCACAATGAAGGTACCTTCAATGTGACCCGGTCACCTTTTTAGGTTACCTTCAATGTGACTCGATCACGTTGATTGTACCTTCAACGTGACCTGGTCAGCTTTCTAGGTTACCTTTCAAGTGACCTGGTCACACCGAAGATATCTTCAAAGTGACCTGGTTACATTTTTAGGTTACCTTCAAAGTGACCCGGTCACAGCTAAGGTACCTTCAATGTGATCCGGTCACATTTTTTAGCGCTTTTAAAGTTAATATTATAGCCTTTTCTTGTTTTTTTATTGTTTAACTTTTATAACTGTTATCACATTTTTTTTTTTTATCATTTTTTTAAAATCTGTATCATTTTTTTAATTATTATAGCCTTTTTGAATTTTTGCTCGCGTATTAATAATTATTATCCCCTATTTAGAATTTTTAATTGCTTATCACTAAATCTTTTCGACTATTTATAATATATCACTTTTTTTATATAAAATCACTTTTTAAAAATACTTATCACTTTTTTAAATTATTATTGTCTTTTTTATTTTTAATCAGATTTGAAAAATTATTATCGGTTTTTATTACAAATTATAGCATTTAATGGTTTTTATTTATTTTTTAAAAATAATTATTAGTTTTTACATATTTATCAAGTTTTATAATTTAAAAAAGACTTTTAGTAAGTATTAGCACTTTTTTTTTCAAATTATCACTTTTTTTGTTTTTCAATCGGTTTTTAGATTTGTTATTTATTAATTTTTTATATTTAATCATTTTTTTTAAATATTTCTTGCTTTTCTAATTATTTATCACCTTTTTTAATATTTAATCACTTTTTGAAAAAATTGTTCGCTTTTTCTAGTTTTTTATAGATTTTTTCTATTTAATGTTTTTTAAATATTTATTTCATTTTAGCATTATTTATCAATTTTTTTGGTTTTGAATATCTTTTTAAAAATATTTACTAATTTTTTAACATTTATCACTTTTTTTAAAAAATTCCACATTTTTTAGTTTTGTATCGCATTTTTAAAATATTTATTGCACTTTAGATATTTTAAGAACTTTTACAGTTTTTTATGTTACCATTGTTTAACATTTATCATTTTTTTTTTATATTTAATCAATTTTAAAAAAAATATATAAATTTTTTAGTTTTAATCACTTTTTTTTATTCAATCAATTTTTTTAATCAATATTTCATTTTTTTTAGTTTTTTTTTTTTCACTTTTTTTTATTTAATCATTTTTTAAATTATTTATTGCATTTTAGAATTATTTATCACTTTTTTGTTTTTAATAGAGTTTTAAAAATTTTTACCAATTTTTTAACATTTATCACTTACATTTTTAAAATTTTATCACTTTTTTTACATTTAAGCACTTTTTTTAATTTTGTATCGCTTTTTAAAAATATTTATTGCATTTTAGAATTTTTATCACTTTTTCAAAATATTTACCATTTTTAACATTTATAACTTTTTTTTATAATTTATCTTTTTTTTTGTATTTAATCAATTTTTTTATATATTTATTTGCTTTTTTTAGTTTAATCACTTTTTTTAAAAAAAATTCAATTTTTTAATTTTTATCACTTTTTTTATTTAATCATTTTTTAAAATGATTTATTGAATTTTAGAATTATTTATCACTTTTTCAGTTTTTAATAGATTTTTAAAAATATTTACATATTTTTTAACATTTATCACTTTTTTTACATTTAATCGCTTTTTTTTAAAAAAAAGTTGCTTCTTTTAATTTTTTTTTTCTTTTTAGAAATATTTATTGCATTTTAAAATTTTTTATCACTTTTTTTTCTTTTCCCTCCCTCACTTGTTACCCCAGTTAGCCGTTTCTCTTCTCTCCCAAACCAAGATCAATGGTCATGATTTGGGGTGGGGGGCATGGATCATAGAAGGACTGAGTGATAGTCTTTTTGGAAAAAAAAAAACTTTTTACACATGTTGTTGAAGACTAGACTTGTTATGAACACCTAAGATCATATATTCATTTAACTTGGAAATACAAGTAACAAAATATGCTGGTTTACACCCAATACTGGACTAGAATTCTCTTTTTGGTGATAGAGAAGTGTGTAGGGCGAAATAAAATAAGTAGAGCATTCAGAAATTGTGTTCGCAACTTCTACATGCACAATTCTATTGTCCTCTATTTATAGGGGTTGAATTGGAACTTATGGAGGGTCATAACCCTTCATAATAGAGACACAACTCTTCGTAAAAGGTTATATTATTTCATCAAGAGATGCCTTTATCCATCCATAACTTATTCCCTTAAAAGAAGGTAATAACTACCCTTAGAAGAAATGTGTTGGTTCGGCCATAGAGTCACAACTCTTCTATGAGTTGTGTCTCCTTAAATCAAGGCCATAACCACCTTCTAAAGGTTGTTAAATTCGTCTAAAACATGACTCTTCACTAAAAGTCATGTTATTTCACTAATCATGGTAGTTATGGTGCATAACTACCTCCCTAAGGGTCATATATATTGGGATTGACATATCCTTTCATCTAAAGGTGATATCCTTTTATAACATGAATAGTTATAGGGTGGTTATTAAGCAATTATCCTATGTGTTAAGGTGTACATATACACATCACACATTCACCATAGGCCAACTTCTTATTGGTTCCAATGTGATGATGTGTCACACATTTGTGGGACATCTTCCTAACCACTTAATTACCTCTAGTTAATGTTAGATTTGATGATGTGAGTTAATGTGACAACACTAACATAAGATGTGACCATACCAAGAAATTGTAAAACACATATATGTTAATACGTTTATAATATACATTAATCACTCTTGTGAACTAAATTCAAATATTTCCACTCCCTTCTCGCTTTTCTTTTCTTTATGAAAATAAGCTCCCTCCCTCTCCCAAATTTAATTTCTCCTTTTGTTTTTGTGCTTCTTCTTCCTCCTTCCATTTCTTTTCTTGTTATCTTGTTCTTCTTGTTCATCTTGTTCCTCTCTCCCTTTCTTTTTTGCCACCTTCTTATTCTTTTTCTTCCTCCTCCATCATTGCTTCATTTTCTCACTATATTCCTCTTGTTTTTCTTACCCAAACAACAAACTACATTAATCAAAGCTCAAAGCATAAGACAACTAAGTAAGGAACGGTTTTGACCAAGATACTTTATAGGTTTTGTAGACGTTTTATGACAAGAGTGTGAGCCACCCCATTAGTACTACCCGTAACATAAGCGAACAAGCACGAATGAAAAAAACTCCATAAAACACGAACATCATCTATGATCACCTTCAAATAAAATAAAGAATGTGAAGTCTCCTTCTTAAGTTCAGAAATAAGAATGACTGAGTCAGATTCAAGAATAATTGATTGCAAACTAGCTCAATGTGCTTCTTTAAGCCCCCAAAGAATCACTAAAGCCTCCAAGTAGAGCACATCCCCTGATGCCCAGTGTAGGCCACTTGCTATGGCAAACTTCACCTTTCCCCTTGCATTGTGACAAACAAATCCTACACTGCCACTTTTGAATGCTTTCTCCATGGTTGCATTGACTTTTATCATGTAGCTCTCATGAATGGGAGGTGACGATCTAGGTAAATTAGCTCTCTCTTGTTCAACTTGCTGCTTGTTCGACCTCCCATGTTTCAAATAGCTTCTAACCCAAGTTTGTACAACTAGTACCACCCTTCCCAGACATTCAGTGGCCTGTTCATGCACTACAAGATTTCCATTGTGCCAAATAAACCATCAATACCCAACAACCATTAAAGGGCCCAACTCATTGCGCTCCAGAAAGCTTTTTAGCTTCGCTTGCCAATGGTGATGGACATATGGCACTTGCAATTAAGAGTCTATTGTATCTGGGTTGAGAATGGGCAGTTGAACAACAAGTGAGGGACCAATTTATCTCTTTGCGCACATACTAGACAGGACATAAAGACCTCCATTCCCCACCTAGCTAAATTGTCTCAGGTCGTTACCAATCTGAGTACTTAAACATAGTGATCAGATTTAGCAAGCTTAAGTCCCAGGCATTGCATGTCTTGTAGGCCAAACAGAACATGCTCAGTATACTTATCCAAGTGGCCCTCTTGGTTTTTATGCAAGGATGTGTATATTGGTCTAACCATTACACACATATTTACATAGAAACTCATTTGGCAGCATAGGTAATAATCAATACCTCATCTCATGTCAATATGGCATCCATTCAAAATTCCATGCTCATGCATAACTACATGCACACTTTACTATGTTTATCTTTAAGTTAGATTAATACAAAATTACTTATTTTTATTTTTATATTTTTTTGAAACTACTATCATTTGGAAGACAATATTATTGAGGTGTAATGATCCATTGAATTACAAATTTTTCTAATGTTATTAGATTTCCACGGATAACTTTTGGAAATAATACCAATAAATTCTGTAGCAAAAACATACTTTCTTGACATCTATACATAAAAGATTCCAATGGCAATGCTGCCATAAAAACTTTCAATGACAACGTACGTTGGAATTTCCAACGGTCGGAATACACTTTCCGTGCCAGACATTTCGTGACCAGTTTTTCAAGGTCTATCCATCAAAATTTTTAATGTCTAATTAAAGTCACCTTTGGAACATTATTTTCAACACGTGTATAATCGACACCTGTTTTTACAACAAAATTTAATTGGAAAATTCAATTTTGGATGGTTGTCGTTCAGAAATTACCGTCAGAATTGGTCTTTTACCTAGTAGCGATTAAATATGATTTTTTACCTTTTTTTTTTTTTGTGGGAAGATACTAAAACTAAATTGTATCCTCCAGCTCCAAAAATTAAATTGTATACCCAACCAAGAATTTTTAGAATCTAACACTACACCTTTATAATTCATTTTGGACCGATCTACTAAGTAATCATTCGAATTTAAAAATGAAAACACAAATAAAAGAAAGAATATTTTGCTTACATAAACCAAAAGTAGCATTTGGCTGAACACCTGATTGAATCTGCATGTTGCGAGACTCAAAAGGATAATCATCTTTCATAAATTGTTGTACATGAGTCCTTTGAATTTTGCTAAATATTCTATCTAGTTGTTAGTGTTTGCTATTTAGCATTATTTACTAGTTGCCATAAATTTTTAATATCTAAAATAAATAGCTAGGGCGTAACATACTATATGTTTCATAAAACCTAGGGGTCCATTTTTTAAATATTGAAGATGTGACTACAGGTTTGACCAAAGCTCATGGGATCTTTAGTAGTTTTCATTTTGTTTTTGTAGCTGTTTGAGTGGAATGTGAGAATTTCTTAAAATGTCACCCACATGTCACCATGCTTTTTAAATTATTATTGATACTAGAATGGGCCAAACCTATTCCAGATCAAGTAAACTGTGTCACTTTAGGGATATCCCCTCATTAATGACTTGGATTCCTACAAGGACATAACCAATGTACCCAACAACCTATAAATAGAAAGCTTGGCAGCCCCTCAAGGTACATCTTCTCTATTGTGAAAACCCTAGCTAGCTCTATTCTGCTCAAAGATACTAACTTGACCGTTGGAGGGTTTTTCCCAGAGACACACTTTGGTGCTCCTAACTTCTATCTTCACTCATAGGTCCTAGGTCAACTCAACAAGTCCCATTTTGGTTCAACCATTCCTTATTGATAGTTTTGCTCTCGATTGTGGGTCAGCTTGACAAGTACCACTTAGGTTTAACCATTCCTCACTGATAGCTTTGCTATCAATTTGGAACCATTTGTGGGAATGATGGTGAACATGATATGATCTAGAATAACTCAAAATGCTTCAGATGACAATGATGCTATGGATGAAAAGGAGGCATCTTACAAAGGCTGTAAAAAAAGGTTGGGAGTAGGACACAGAGCTAAGGGGCGGCTAGAGATGAGTCCCATGGCCTCCTTGTGATCCCCTAAGAGGAAAGGCTCCTGTAACCCTGGTAGATGAGCAATTCCAGGCATTGTAGCAAGATTTATTTTAGAGGATGCGAATGGCGATCCAACAGAAGTTGAGGGACTCAATCCCAAGGCAAGACATGGCTGAGAGTATTCCCATACCCGAAGAGAAGAAAATAAACTAAAGGGATCCTCCACAAGCCTCCCATCTCCATTCAGCTGCTATGGAAGTTAGTGATGTGAACACAATGCTAGATATGCTAAACTAGAAGGGAGAACGCATCAGGGCAACAACTTTTATTTTGGAGTGACCTTGCCAACAAGCATGGACATTAGTTTTCTGTGGGTTCAGCCATTCTCAGATATGGCCAATAATGCTCCTCTTCTAGAATGATTCAAGATGCCCGTATAGACCTAAATGACAGGCTTATAGACCCAATGAACCAACTCCAAAACTACATAACTGCTATATGATTAGGAAGAGCTACTAAAGCAGTAATGTGTGGTGATTTCAATTCAACCCTAATTGGGGCAGTGGTAATTTGGTTAGGCACCAATCGGGGTTATCAATTTTGGTTATTCTAGGAATTGTTCCAAACCTTCATGTTGCACTTTTTGGGGATTTGTACCACTCCTAGGCAGCTACCCACCCTATTTAAGATTTGATAGAATAAGGAGGTGTCCCTACAGGATTACATTAAAAGATTCAATGCATAAGCTTTGCTAGTATGAGATCTCTCACCTAATGTTCATTTTCTGGCCATTACTTAAGGCTTATTGAAAGATTCAAGGTTAGCTTGGAACTTGCATAAGAACCTGGTCTACAACGTTAAGTAGTTCCTGGATAAGGCCACTCGTTGCCTACCCAAAAAAGAGCTCAATAAGTTGGAACCTTCAAAGGCAAAACCGGCAAAAAATATGCAATGAAGACTAAGGACAAGGGCTCATCCTCAATGAAGAGATCTCATTGGCAGGATATCTTGTATACTCCCCTATGATAATCTCAGGCTAACATGTTGTACATGATGGAAATAAAAAAGATGGTGTCCAAGTGGCACCACTATTGCCAGCTAGGGTTACATGTAAGTGGAAAAAGTATTGTCATTATCATTGTGACCAAGGACATGACACTAAGGCATGCCAATAGCTTATGACTTTTTATAATGTACAAGAAAGGCGGCTAAAAGACTAAATATCTTACTTAGTTTCCCCATTCGAAGAAGATAGACCTCAGTGGCTTGAGAACAATGAACAGAATCCTGACCACGGATGAGGGCAAGTAAGGGACTCTCAAGATCCATTGAAGATAAGCACAGGACCTTTTACAAGAAAAAGAACCAAGGAAACACAAAAAGCTCTTTAAGCACTCATTGTGGAGCATTTGCCATTTCAACTTGCGGCCAACTCTTACTTTTCCAAGACCCAAAACACTTCAATTCAGTCAATATTATGAAGATCTAAGTTGAAGGAACCAAGAAATATTGGCCAGATCATAAACATGAAACCTATAAAGCTCTAAGGGTGCACCCAAGAGCCACCTTGGAGTCTTTCCCAGTCATTTTAGTATGCCTAAGTGTGTTTGCAAGTTTATCTTAGTTAGTTTATGTTTTCTAAAATTTATTTAGTTAAGGAACAGATTTTTGGTACATGGGACACATGCCACACAGATTTTTGTGGAGGAGTGTTCAAAGCATGTTTTCAAACCCCAGTTTGACTAGGTTCCTAGTCCATTATGACTTTGTATGACTGGAAGCCCTAGCATATTTCCCTATAAATAGGACCTGTAATTTGTGGTTTATACATAAATTAATAAGAATCCAAGTTGGTTTGAGCAATTGTGTTCTTTTTTTTTTTTTTGTCTCAACTCCTTGGTGCACTTGTGCTCCAAGTTTTTCTCTTCCTCTCAATTTTCTTCTAATTTCCCTTTTACAATTATTTTTCTTACCCTTGATTTTGTTTCTATATTCTTCTCTTTCCCCCTCATTTAATTTCTTCTTCTTGGACCAAGTTGGTAAAACAAGTGTTTAGGTACTTTTTGGAACTTTAGATCATTGGGCAATAAGCAATACATCACTTATACATAGGGTTGTTCTTTCTATGCACCTTATTTGAGGGGTGCTCTGATCTTGAGACTTGAAGGTATAACTCTTTAATCTTTCTTGCATCCTCTTCATGCTTTTAGGTGTTCTCCACCTTCATAACTTCTAAGACATCAAAGAGCTTTCTAAATTAAACTTGCAGTGCTTCTAGCTTGGCATCCATGTCTTTATTGGAGCTCATAGACATGTTGCTCCTGAAAAGCAAAGGACCTCACAAACAGTCACCTAGTTTGTTAGTGGAAAAACAAAAAACTCCCTGCTAGCAAGCCCGAGCCTTAAGTTCTAGGTGAACTAAACTTAAAATACATAAGAAATTGCTAGACCTTAGGAAGCCCTAACAATAGGTGATTGCAAAGACTATTGGGTAGGTTTTTAAGCACAAGAACTTAGTGGGATGAGTTTTCAAATAAAAGCCAAGACGTGTTTGCCTTTGAAAAACCACAAACCACAATCTTGATAGATATATGTATGTATGTATAGGAGACAAGAGTCTCAGACATAGGTGGAATGACTTGAAAATCAAGAAGACAAATCCTTTAGAATATAACTAGTAGTAATGGAAATAAAGAGACTTAGGATAGAAAGAATCAATAAAATTAGAGGAACAAGTTGACACTGAGATGAAGTGACATGGCTGTCCTCGGCCCCTTCCCAAGACGCCTATGAGAATTGGTCTCATGGTGGTTGTAATTGGCTAGTTGTATATATGTACGAATTAAAACTCTGTGATGCTAGTTGAGTAACCTAGAAGATGCAATATGCATGCTCTTATGGTTTGACTTAAGTTGAAAAAAATCATAAAACATTCACTTGGCCAAGATAATTCCATAAATAAAAAAAATTCAAATTGTCAAAGCACACCAAATTAACATTTATGTGAATTTACCACACATAACAACTGTGTGGGAGCATTCATACATAAAATAGACTAATGCCCTCACCCAAGAGCAACCCTAGAGTCTAACATTCCATTATAGACAAGGGAGGTGACTAGGAGTGCGATATATACAAGCCTCAACTAAGATCTTCTTGAACTAACTCCCACCTTAGAAATGAATCCCAATGGCGAGTCATAAAAGCTTCTCCAAGTGCTACTAGGTTCTGCGGCCAAGAAAAACACTATAGTTAGCATTATTACTTAACCAACAATTAACCCAAGTAGACTAGAATCATACAGATTCTCATGCATAGTGCCTGCAAACAAACAAACTACCTCGACAACCCTCAGCGGTTATCTGGCCAAACAACGTCAGTATTTACACAACATAACTAGGGAATGAGAATTTAGACATTCTCAATAAGGGTTTTCACTTCACCTTCAAGAAAAGTTATTAAGGACTCTACATATATGAATATATGTAACTTGCTATGAGTTCATACAGCCTGAGGCTAGACTTATGCACATAATCTTAGTCCCTTGGGACTTTTCCTCAACCTATTCTTTGAACTACAAGGCATTGCCTTGTCCTCTAGCAAGCTTAGCTTGTCAGCCTAACTAGTGATAAATCACTAGTTGAAACTATCCCTTATGTTGTAAAAGGGCACTATGGTGGGACTATTGTAGCCTAGGTCATAAAGACCTTGTAAACTAGGTGCACGAAGGTTTCACCTTGCAACCTCATGGCTAATTGCACACTAGGTCGCCAAGGTTACTAAACCTTTCACCTAAATTAGTGATACCTAGTTGTGATCCTTTGAAAACTAATTTCCTTGCTTATGGTGGAAGTAACCATAAGACTACATAAAATTCAAGAAAAATTCTAGGTCTTAGAGGAGTTTTGGATGACTCGAAGTACCCTCAGAATGCTTAGACCCCAAGGTACCCTAAGAACCCCCCTAGGCCTCCCTTTGACCTTCCTAGCAAAATTTGAAATTTACAGCTACCATGCTGTGGCAATGCATCGCCACAGTTTGTAACGTGTTGCCAATTTTTGTGGTAATGGCAACATCTTGGGTACTGGCAATGATTGGGGACGTGTTGCCAATACTTGTGAGAGCCGACAAAATTCCAGTTCTAGCTGCTATGAACTTTGGACAGTTACCAAACATATCAAACCTGCTTGGTTAGCCTCCAAACATCACATACATGAAAAACATGTTGCATAGATTACAACCAACTATCATAAGCCAATCTATGATGTATTTAAAAATTATTCCAATCATCACAAACCTCATAGTCCAACATTAACCAACTTTGCCCATTAACTAATGTCATTGCTAGAACTACTTGAATTCATCAAGCAAACTCATTCCAATAGCATCAACTAAGCTAAAAAACATAACTCCCTTACCTTAGCTTAACCTCACAAGCAAGAAACAAGCAACCCTTGCTCACAAATCCAGGTTCTACAAAGTTTTACCTAGTTCCAAGCAAACAAAGGCTCAAAACACATAAAAACTAACTTCTAACCAAAACCCAAGCTTCCAAGCTTCTAATAAACAAGAATATACCAAGAACATAAGTGTTACCTCGCATAAAAAATAAGGTATGGTGAGAAACTTGGTTCTAAGCTTTAAAAACTTGAAATTATGCTTGAAACAATCCCTTCATAGCATACATACTCTTGGTGGCTTTCATTTTCATCAAAATCTCTTGGTTTTGGGCTTGGATTAATGGAGAATTAGTAGGGTGAAGGGTGAGCTCGGGTTTAAGGATGAAAATGGCAGCCTCCTCTCCACTTTACCAATTTTATATGCAACTTAACTAAAAAGCCATCCAAGAATTTAAAAAGTTTCAAATAAGTCCCCTCATTTAGGTAACTCTAGTCAAACTTGGTCAAATCTTGTTTATTTGAACTAAAATTGAGTTAAAAAGTAGAAGTTAGGTTTTACAAACTTATTTTTAACACTTGGGACCCAGTCCGAGTATTCGGGCCACAAAATTACCATTTTACCCTCAAACCTCATTTAGTGCCTTAGCCTTTTTAGAACTTAGTGAACTTTGCTAAATCTATCTATTCTTGCTATATGAATTTGAACTAAGGTTCTAAACTGAGTCTCAAACACTTTACCTTCCTCATGAAAGCTTCTAGTTAGGAGAGCCATAACATTCTCTCATTCTTCTAGAATTTGGTCCCCTAAATTCTATTGCAACTAAGGAAACTCACTAGGATACTTTTTTAGCATATCTTGCTTCGTCTCCCACATAGCCTCCTCCTCAATATAGTTCAACAAAAGGATCTTAACCATTGGAATCCACTTGGTTCAGAGTTTCTTGACTTGCCTATCAAGTATCTGAACAGATTTTTCTTCGTAAGTCAAGTATTCCTGGATGGGTACCATTGAAGGATTAACTACTTGTCCCGGTTCCACTATGCATTTTCATAAAAGACAAACATGAAACACGTTATGCACGTGGGATAGGTTAGGTGGTAATGCCAACCCATAAGCAACCTTCCCTATCTTCTCTAAAACTTCATAGGGTCTGATGTACCTATTACTCCTCTACCTGAAATGGGTAACTCCTTTCATGGGCGACACTTTGAGAAGTACTTTGTTCCCAACTTCAAAAAACAAATATCTTCTTCTCAAATTAGCATACTTAGTCCACCGATCATTGGATGTTTTAATCCCTTTTTGGATCAATTTAATCTCAGCTGTCGTATCAACTATGATTTCAAGACCAACAACTCTATCTAAAGGATCTGCCCAACAATGGGGCATCATGCAATGCCTCCCATATAAAGCCTCATATAGTGCCATACCAACAATAGTTTGATGACTGTTATTATAAGCAAACTCAATCAATAGTAAATGTTGATCCCAATCGCCTCTGAAATCAATAGCACATATACATAACATATCTTCTAGAATTTGGATCACTCTCACAAACTGTCCATCAGTCTGAGGATGGAAAGCAGTATTGAGACTGACCTTGCTTCCCAATGCCTACTGGAACACATTCCAAAATCATGATACAAACCGAGGATCTTTATCAGATATGATATGATCTAGTATGCCATGCAACCTGACAATCTCCTTGACATACAACTGAGCCAACATCTATAAGGTATATGTAATGTTGATGGGTATAAAGTGCATTGACTTCGTCAGTCGATCGACCACTACCCATATGGCATCATATTGACTTCGAGTATTCGGTGATCCTACTAGAAAATCCATAGTAATAGATCCCCATTTCCTTACTAGGAGAGGTAAACTCTGAAGTGTGCTCGTTGGTTTTTGATGTTTAGCTTTAACCATTTGGCATGTCAAACTCTTTTCCATATGTCCTGCTACATCTCTCTTTAATCCCGGCCACCAAAAATGCATCTTCAGGTCATGGTACATTTTAGTAATACCAAGGCGAACATTCAAAGTACTACTATGTGCCTTCTGTAGGACTTGCTACCTAAGTCCTTCCATATTCAGCACATAGAGCCAATCTCCATGGTATAGTATCCCATCTCTGTATTGGAATTCCTTCTTCACAGTACCAAGCTTCAATTCTCCAGAAATTTTCTTCAACAATGGATCTTTGCTCTGTGTTTCTCTGACCTTAACTAACCAAGCCGACTATATTTCCAAAACGTAGACTATGGATTTCTCTTGGTTCTGCCAAAGTTCATGCAAAGCCAAGAAAGAATCCCTCAATGCTCCTTCTGAGGAGTTTGTAGTCTGATTTTTAGATAGAATCACTTCTATATGCTTCTGACTCAGTGCATCTACTACCATATTCCCTTTGCCTGCACAGTACTCAATGGAGCAATCATAATCCTTTATGTATTCAATCCACCTTCATTGTCTCATATTCAGGTCCTTCTGAGTAAACAAATACTTTAAACTTGTTATCACCTCAACAAATGGGAAAATTACAGTATAAAGGCATAATGGTTATAAACTATTATATAGCATAATTTTCACCATAGTAAATGAAACGTGAGGGGTAAAGTGAATAATCTATACATCCTTAAAAGATTACAATGGTTATTTCATACTAAAGTGAGCCCTAAAGGATTGCTTGTTTTACAAGTAATCTATGGGTCTTATTGCAAGATTTCAAGACTTGGGTACTCAATTGTACAAATCTAAAAGAGAGATTTTGGAAGGATTTGAATGGTATGGAAGCAATTTTTGGAGGCTGAATTGTATAAAGGAAACAAAAGCTATTATTCAAGAACCTAGGACAACTAGATGTACAATTGTTCATAAAACTAACTTAAGGATGGGATGATTTTTGACAAGAGTCAAAGGTGGCCATTTCTAGCATTATCCCAGCCTTTTATTTTGCAGGTTAAAAGGTCAAAATGGTGGGCTAAAAATTAGCCAAAAATTCTTCGCTTAAGACACACTTATAGTGACCTAAGTGAGGGTTAAGGTTAAACTAATCAAGTCAAGTAAAATATCTTGATTTCTTGCCCATTTTCGTCCCCCACTAGGCACAACCTGTTCCCTAGCTCCTCCATAAACTTCCATACCCACAATATCTCAATCTCCCAAGAAATCACAAAGGAAGGCAATCGGATGCAACAAGAAAGAGAAAAACCCTAGTTTTCGGGTTTATTGTGTATCTCTTGAAGATTTCAGCCTTCACAGCTTGGGTAAGGGTTTTATCTTCATGTTTCATGGTTGTTTACTATCTTAGGATGATGATCAAGCATCCATGAAGCTATGAACATGATTGGAAGAGAGTAAAAATCTCAAGGAACCAAGTATGGGTTAAGGGAGTGCATGAACAAGGTTCCAGCCTTACTGTTCTTCATGCACTAAGATGGCAGTGTTTACAGGAGTTTCTAGAGCCCAAGTTAGTACTAAATAAGACCAATTAACCTCCTAAGAGCAAGTATTAGCTTGAGGAGGGCTGCCATAGTGATTACATATTGTTTATTTGATTGTTTATGGACTAACCCTAACGTGTATTACTGCCAGCATTGCATTTGATTGTGTTTTGTTTGTTTGTGCATTTGGATGGCTATATTTTTGTATATGTGATTTTTTTTGTGTTTTTATTTCTTTGGATTTTGGGTATGTTTCTAGGAATTCAAGTTTCTAATGATAAGCCTTTACTAAGTTTCTTCAAAGAGACTTACCCCCCTTTTGTCCATTTCAGGAGCACCTAAAAGAGAGCATTCAAAATAATAGCTGTAATTTGAATTTCTTTGTGAAATTTCAGGTATATTAACTTCCATATGTTTAGTTATAAACTAGAAATTTTCATGATTTTTGGAGCACATTAGTTATTTTTAGTAATGGTACTTTCTTCCTTATGCAGTAGCTGGTCTCTTTAAGTTTCTGGAGTACTTAGTACTTTTGAAGTTCTCCAAAAGGCTTAGTGTACGTATTAAATAAGTTATTGTCATGTATGTGGTGCATAAATGTAAATAAATGATCTGGGTATGTTGTATGTGTAGTGCGAGAAGGATATATGGATCAATGGAGTGTGGTTTGAAGTGTGTATACAATGCTGTCCATATGGTTTTTATGGGCTGTTTTGATGGCATTTTTATGAATGATGGTTGGAAGGGCTCTAAATTCAGGGGAATGGTTTTCCCATGTGTATAAGACATATATGGACACTACCAAGTGGTTTTTTCACCTGGAAATGAAGTGTATGAATATTATGAAATTTTGTATGGGCATAATGGTCAATAGTGGCTAAAATTTGATACCTTGTACTCCAGCTGCGTTAACTTTCTGTACATAAAGAATTTGGATGTGAAACTTTGACCACACTTAGAAAACTTCAATAGGAATAACTTGGCTATTGAATCACTTGATTTGGTACCTTGTAGCCAGAGTTATGGCCTGTCAAAATTGGCTGATTTTGCTAAGCACTATTCATATGGTCATTTTTACCCGGTTAAGTGTAAAATCCATAATTATAAACTTAGATGGATGTAATGTCTCAAACCTATTTCCCTATAAATTTTTAAGGGTATTAAAGGGTTTAAAACCTTTATGGCATAGGAGAACATGGGTAGAATTTAAGTTGGACACAGTGTGAAAGTTTGGACAAAAAAAAAATGCGCATCAATAGCATCATGTGTGCGTATGATTGTACATGCACTTGGGGATTTTACTCAAATTCCATATTGGCTAGGAAGAAAGAATTTCATTGTCATCATTAATTTTAGATGAAATTGTATGTGAATATGTGTGTGATGGTTGGACCAATATACACATCTTTGCATAATGACCAAGAGGGCCACTTGGCTAAACATAGTGCACATGTTCTGCTTGGCCTATAGGACAAGGACTGCCTGGGGCTTGAGCTCACTAAAATTAATCATTGTATTTAAACACTCATAGTGGTAACAAAACTTTTATGATCGGTAAAAATTCTGAACGATCTCCCCATCAAGTAATGCCTCCACAGCTTGAGTGTGAAGACTAAACGCTACTAGCTCAAGGTTGTGAACTGGGTAGTTCAACTCATTAGGCCTCAATTGTCTTGAGCCAAAGGATTACTTGATTTTTTTTGCATCAATACACATCCAAGACCCGAACTTGATGCATCTGTGTATACTATAAAAGCCTTATTCAGATCTGGTAGAATGAGTATTGGTGAACATTTCAACCATTTCTTTAACTCTATATTCCTCACACCTCGATGTCCATTGAAACTTCTAAGTTTTCTTGGTGAAGCCTGTCAATGGTGTAGGTATAATAGAGAATTTCCCTATGAATCATATATAGTAGCCTGCCAAGCCCAAGAAACTCCTTACTTTTGTAACTATAGTTGGTTTCTTTCACTCAACCACCATTTGAACCTTTTCAAAATCAACTGATAAACCCTAAGCACTAATGATGTGTCCCAAAAACTGAATCCTTTCTGACCAAAACTCACACTTAGACAACTTTGCATAGTACTGATTATCCTTCAACATTTGTAAAACTGTCCTAAGGTTCTCCTCGTGCTTTAGGGTAAACAGTGAGGACACCAAAATGTGATCGATGAAAGCTTCAACAAACTGATCGAAAAATGATCCGAAGATTTGATTCATAGCTTCCATGAACACTGCCAGGGCATTAGTCATACTGAACGACATAACTGTATATTTGTGGTGTCCATATCTTGTCATGAAGGCAATTTTTGAGATATCTTCCTCCTTAACTCTAATCTAGAAGTATCCAGACCGAAGGTCATTCCTAGAAAACACATTCGATTCTCTAAGTTTATCAAACAGGTCGTCAATTTTAGGAAGCGGATACTTATTCTTGACTGTTACTGTTTTCAACATTCTATAGTAGACACATAATCTTAAAGTTTTGTCCTTATTCTCTACAAAAAACACTAGGGTTCCCCATGCTGACAGACTAGGCTTTATAGAGCCTTTCTTTAATAGTTCCTCCAACTACTTCTTTCACTCATCCATCTCAAGAGCTGACATTCTATAAGGTGGCATCGAAATAGGTTTTACCCCAGGCTGAAGATGGATTGCAAACTTGGTGTCCCTCTTGGGTGGTAACCAAGGCAACTCTACTGGAAACACTTTGGCAAACTGATTGGCTATAGGGATCTTCTCAAGTTCCTCCTCTATGGCCACCCCACTCAATGAATAATACTCCTCCTCATTAACTGTGGGGATGGTATCCATAAGCCTAAGATGCAAAATTTTAGCACTGGATGCTAGCCCTCCTGTGCATGTCACTTTATCTCCCTGAGCATTAGTAATGTCAATTGAGAGACTACCATAGTCAATTTTCACTTTGTGCCTGTTAGCCAATCCATTCCCAACACTAGGTCTTAAGACCTCAACTTTATCACCTACAATTCACAAGAGAAAACATGGTCACCTAACTGCAAAGGATACCTAGTAACCACCTCGTTGGTCACAGTGAAACTCCTTCTTGCAGTTTTGATGAGTCTCAACTCATCTGAGATTTCTCATTGCAGTTTAAACTTATCTACCAAAGTAGACAATATCACGGAAAGAGTAACTCCAGTATCAAAAAGTACTCTAACATTACCATTCTGAAAAGTAAAATTACTTCAAACGGCAGCTAGCTCCTTGGTCACCTGACTAACTAGGGTGAAAACCCTCGGCTTAACTACTGCTATAGCTACACCAGGTTTTTTTTCTATGGCAAGGGGTGCAGGGGGTAGATTTTCAGGCAAACCTGGCAAAGGTCAAGCCTATGGGCATTCCCTCATCCAATGACCACTCTGACCATAGATATTGCAAATATTAGTCCCTAAGGTACATGGCCTCGTGCCATAGAACCGTCTATAATTAGGGCATAAACCCACTTTCTTTCTCTTTAAAGGACTTCACTTTCAACCATTGGTTACTTCTCGGTGCTCTTTCCTGGGTTGGCTAGTCTAACCTCCACTTTTTTTGCTAGGTGCCCTCATATCCTCGATCTCCTTCTTTAAGGCTAACACCTTCTAGACCACTTGGTGCTAACTCCGAATGTCTACTATCACCATATACCTCTTTAACATGGGCATAAGGCCTTGAAAGAACTTCTTGGCCTTCAATTCACCATTCCAAGTCATATAAGGGGCATACCATATGAGCGAATTGTAACATTACTCATATTCCCTCACAAACATCTATCTTTACACCAAGTTCTCAAACTAGATACTCATTTGATCCTATGCAGCTTCACTGATATATTCCTATCGAAAATTCTTTTCAAAATAAGACCACTTGAGCACCTTTTTCTTGTGCTTCGGTCGAGTACCATTGCTCCATCTCAGTATCTCCATCACATCATCCCACCAAAGACAAGCTTTCTATCTAAAAAAGAAAGGTACTAAGGTCATCCTCTGCTCTGATTCATAGCCTTCATAAGTGAAAAGTTGATTCATCCTGGATAACCAATCCTCAGCTTAATTGAGATTGCCTACCCTATGAAAATTCTATGGGTCAATCATTTTGAATTTCTCAAGTAACCTCATCTGATAAGGGGTGTCTCCCCTCCTCAGAGCCTTCATAACCCTTGGCTTTTCCTCCTTGTCATAAGCATGATCTCTCTGTTCATGAACGCTAGGCATTTGTTGCTGCTCAGCATGCCTTTCCTGATCTTGGAATGGAGCATTCTCCTTATGGATAATTTATCTATCCTCATGAACTTGAAACATCTCATTCAAGATAGTGGTCAATCCTTGAACCACTTGTGTCATAGTTTGAGTTAACCTTTGAAGCACCTTAGATATCTCATCCAACCTTGCGACAAATGAGTCACTAGAAATTTTGTCGGGTTCTCTAGCTTCTCTCGAAGCTCCTGACCTAGTGTCAACCATAGCAACTTGCAAGCAAAGCCAGATGGCATTCCGTAGATGTTGGTCAGTATTAATTATCCTAACACATGGACTTCTAACACTAGATCTTAGTCTTAGCCTCCAATATTTATAAAATGAGCTCTAGGCTCTAATACCAAATTGACATGGGCTTCCTCGACCCCAGCCTAATAAGCTTGTGAGAACTGGTCTCATGGTGGTTGCAATTTACTAGTTGTATATGTGTAAGGATTAAAACTCCATGATACTAGTTGATTATCCTAGAAGATGCAAGATGCATGCTTTTATGCTTTTACTGAAGTTGAAAGAAATCATAAAACATTCACCCGGCCAAGCTAATTCCATAAAAAAAAAAAGTTCAAACAGTCAAAGCAAACCAAATCAACATTTATGTGAATTTACTACACATAACAACTGTGTGGGAGCATTCATATATAAAATAAACTAATGCCCTCACCCAAGGGCAACCCTAAAGTCTAGGACACCATTATAGACAAAGGACGTGACTAGGAGTACGATATATACAAGCCTCAACTAAGATCCTCTTGAACTAACTTCCACCTTAGAAATGAATCCCTGTGGCGAGTCACAAAAGCTTGTCCACGTGCTGCTAGGCTCTACAGCCAAGAAGAACACTATAGTTAGCACTGTTACTTAATCAACAATTAACCCAAGTAGACTAGAATCATAAAGATTCTCATCCATAGTACCTACAGACAAACAAACTACCTTGATAACCACAGTGGTTATCTAGCCCAACAATGTCAGTATCTGCACAACATAACTACGGAGTGAGAATTCAGACATTCTCAGTAAGGGTCTTCACTTCACCTTTAAGAAAAGTTACTAAGGACTCCACAAATATGAATATATATAACCTGCTATGAGCTCGTACAGCCTGAGACTAGACTTATGCACATAATCTCAGTCCCTTGGGACTTTTCCTCAACCTAGTCCTTGAACTACAAGGCATTGCAATGTCCTCTAGCAAGCTTAGCTTGCCAGCCTAACTAGTGATAAATCACTAGTTAAAACTCGCCCTTATGTTGTAAAGGGGCGCTATGGTGGAACTATTGTAGCCTAGGTCAGAAAGACCTTGTAGACTAGGTGCACTAAGGTTTCACCTTGCAACCTCATGGCTAACTACACGGCTAGGTCACCAAGGGTACTAAACCTTTCACCCAAACTAGTGATACCTAGTTGTGATCCTTTGAAAACTAATTTCCTTGCTTATGGTGGAAATAACCATAAGACTGTATAAAATTCAAGAAAACTTCTAGGTCTCAGAGGAGTTTTGGAAGATTCAGAGTAACCCCAGACTGCTTAGAATTCAAGGTACCCTAAGAACCCCCTAGGCCTCCCCTCCACCTTCCTAGAAAAATTTGAAATTTTCAGCTATCATGCCTATAGCGACGCATCACCATAGTTGGTAATGTGCTACTAGTTTTTGTGGTAATGGTGACATGTCGTGGCTACTGGCGATGGTTGGTGATGTGTTGTCAATACCTACGACATCTCAGAAAATTCTAGTTTTTGCTACTATGAACTTTGGACACTTACCAAACATATCAAACATAGTTGGTTAGCCTCCAAACATCACATAAATGTAAAACATGTTTCATAGATCACAACCAACTATCACAAGCCAACCTATGATGCGTTTAAACATCATTCCAATCATGACAAACCTCGTAGTCCACAATTAACCAACTTTGCCCATTAACTAATGCTATTGCTAGAACTACTTGAATTCATTAACCAAACTCATTCCAATAACATCAATTAAGCTTGAAAACATAACTCCCTTACCTTAGCTCCACCTCACAAGCAAGAAACAAGCAACCCTTGCTCACAAATCAAGGCAAGAGCCAAACAACGTAGCGGAATTTAACCGAAACCCTCCAGGATCCAAGTGGAACGGGGTAAACCGGGTGTTTGCAAATTTTCATACCTAATTTTCGGTTGAGATCTCTCACGCAACTGTAGAGTCGAATCACAAAACCTGAACAGTTGATGTGTTCAAGCTCTCTATGGTATCCACATGAGCCTCTCGAATTACCACACTTCCACTATGTCCCGACAGATGCATTTCTCTTGCGCTCGTAATGCTAGCTTGCATCCTCCAAGGTATTGCAAGAGAAGAGTGTGGCTGTCCTTTTGGGAGGCTAGGGCAAGAAGTAACAAATTTCTCACTAAAAGTTATATATATAGTGAGACTCAACTTCCAGGACTAATGGGTTTCAAAGCCCTAATCCAATTAAGCTTTAATTTCGGGCTTAATAATTGCTCAACTCTTGGGCCCATTATTAATACGAAATTATTGTAAAACCATAACCCAAATAATTAGCCCATGCACTTTAATGATCCAAATAACTCTATGTGTGCGACCTAATAGACTCTTACCACATTGGTAATGATCATAAATCACATTTATGATCATAAGCAATGAGCGGTGTCTAGCAACACATCATTACTACCCAAGTGACAAGATTGTCGGTGATTCGACTAAACCTTTACGATCATTACCGATATATGTCATTGTCCATTTGTCCAAGATATCAAGACTAAGCACGAGACATGGAATGTGTCACTCTCGTATAGCCCAATCTTTGGTTTCAAGATTACCGAGTAGACCAACTTAAACTAATGACATTGATATCGTATATCAACTCATCCGAGCATGGCCATGCATTTTTCTAAGTCTTACTCTTTCAAGGGGCCCGAAGATATCACTCTCGTTACATAGGAGGGACAAATCCCATCTTGATCATACAAATCCCTCCACATGATATGTGACATACCCAATGACTTCCTTCAAGTTCACTCAGTTACGAGCAACAAAGGAAAGTATCAAAGTATGTGACTCACATGTAGGGAACATTGATGACCTTAGGTCAAAGGACTACATATACCATGATCACTATGAGAATTACTTATGACACTCATATAACGATCCATGTAGTGTTCTCATGGTGGGTCGGTCCAGTACACAAGTTCTCCAACTTGTACCCATATATAGACTACATATCCTATATTACTCTCCACATATGCTAGTCATTATGTATTATTGCAACCTCTTCCACAATAATACTAGACGAGGGACGTTTGAGAATATCATTATTCTAGGGTTACAATTATGTTTATTACATTACGCAGAAACAAAACAACAAACATAATTGCTGGATTAATGCCTTAATAAAATATCATGACTCAATGTGCAAAAAATACAATCATTTCATGATTGGCTTTTGGGCACAACACTAACAATCTCCCACTTGCACTAAAAGCCAATCATCCATGTATCTAATATCGATGAACCTAGAATGGCTATCATGCTTCTGCTGCGTAAGGGGTTTTGTCAGTGGATCAGCAATGTTGCTGTCTGTCGAAGTCCTGCATATCCTTACATCACCCTTCTCGATGATCTCCCTGATGAGATGATAGTGTCAGAGTATATGTTTGGATCACTGGTGAGATCGACGTTCCTTAGCCTATGCGATTGCTCCATTGTTGTCACAACAGAGCTCTATCGGGTCGGCAATGCTTGGAACCACTCCAAGTTCTGTGATGAACTTCTTGATCCAAATTGCCTCCTTCGCAGCATTAGAGGTGGCAATGTACTTAGATTCTGTTGCAGAGTCAACTACTGTCTCTTGCTTTGAATTCTTCCAGCTCACAGTACCACCACCAATACAAAACACATAACTAGATTGTGATCTAAAATCATCCTTATTGGATTGGAAGCTTGCATCGGTGTAACCCCCTACAACAAGCTCATCTTCACCTCCAAAGACCAAGAATGCATCCTTAGTCCTTTGTAAGTACTTAAGGATGTTCTTAACAGCTGTCCAGTGACTTTCACCGGGGTTCGATTGGTACCTACTCGTCATGCTCAAGGAATATGAGACATCGGGATGAGTACATATCATGGCATACATGATTAATCCAATTGCTGAGGCATATGGAACTCATGCGCTCTCTCTCCTCAGGTGTACTCGGACATTGAGATCTAGAAAGAGTTATACCATGTGACATGGGCAAGAATCCTTTCCTGGAATCTTGCATGCTAAACCTCTTTAGCACCTTGTCAATGTATGTACTTTGCCTTAGGCCAAGAAGCTTTCTAGATCTATCTCTATAGATCCTGATGCCTAACACATAGGCTGCTTCACCCAAGTCCTTCATAAAGCAAAATTTCCCTAGCCAAGTCTTCACAGACTATAGTTCAAGAATGTCATTCCTGATGAGTAGTATGTCATCTACATACAACACCAAGAAGACAATGGCGCTCCCATTAACCTTCTTGTAGACACAAGGTTCATCTTCATTTTTGATAAAACCAAACTCTTTGATTGCTTCATCAAAATGAAGATTCCAACTTCGAGAAGCTTGCTTCAGTCCATAAATAGACCTTTGGAACTTGCACACTTTATTGGCATTCTCAGGAGTGACAAAACCCTCAGGTTGTATCATGTACACATCCTCAAGTAACTTTCCATTTAGGAATGCAGTTTTGACATCCATTTGCCATATCTCATAATCATAGTTTGCAGCAATAGCGAACAAAATTCGAATGGATTTAAGCATAGCAACTGGTGAAAAAGTTTCATCGTATTCAGTACCATGAATTTGTTTGAAACCTTTTGCAACCAGTCACCTTTTAAAGGTAATCACATTACCATCTATGTCAGTTTTGTTCTTGAAAACCCATTTGCAGCCTATGGGTTTTATCCCTTCAGGTGGGTCAACCAAATTCCATACTCGATTTTCATACATGGATTCCATCTCGGATTTCATGGCCACTGGCCACTTCTCAGAGTCAGGCCCTGATATAGCTTGTTGGTAGGTTGTGGGCTCATCCTGATCCATGAGCATCACATCACCAATGTGAGTCATGAGAAATCCATATCTCTCGGGCTCACGCCGAATCCTACCAAACCTACGTGGGCTCTGTGCTACAGGAACATGCTCTTGAACCACAACATCTTGTGGTGTTTGTTCAAGTTCCATTTTAGGTTCAATGTCTCCTTGTTGTTCTTGAATTTCATCAAGTTCTACTTTCCTCCCACTAGTTCCTTTAGAGATAAACTCTTTCTCTGAAAACACACCAGTTCGAGCAACAAACACTTTTTGCTCAGAAGGATTGTAGAAATAGTAACCCCTTGTTTCTTTGGGTTACCCAACAAAAAGACATTTTTGAGATTTGGGCCTTAGTTTGTCAGAGGATTGACGTTTCACATAAGTGTCACAGCCCCAAATCTTCATAAAAGACAAATTGGGATGTCTCCTACTCCATATCTTATATGGTGTTTTTTTAACCAATTTAGATGGAACTTGGTTTAGTGTAAAAGCGGTTGTCTCTAGAGCATGTCCCCAAAAGGAGTTTGGAAGGTCAGCTTGACTCATCATAGAGCGAACCATGTCTAACAGAGTTCAATTTCTCTTTTCAGATACACCATCCATTGAGGTGTACCAGGTGGAGTGAGTTGTGATACTATACCACACTCCTTCAGATAGTCAAGGAATTCTCGATCCAAGTACTCTCCACCTTGATCTAATTGAAGCACTTTGATACTATTCCAGAGTTGATTCTCTACTTCATTCTTGAATTCTTTGAACTTTTCAAAGGATTTTGACTTGTGTCTCATGAGATACACATAGCCATATCTACTGAAGTCATCAGTGAAAGTAATGAAGTATTGAAAACCTCATCTAGCATGTGTAGACATAGGGCCACATACATCACTATGTATTAGTCTTAGTAAGTCATTAGCCCTTTCACTTTGCCTTGTGAATGGGGCTTTGGTCATCTTGCCAAACAAACATAACTCACATGTCTCATATGATTCAAAATCAAATGAGTCCAAGAGTCCATCCTTATGGAGCTTGGATATGCGGGTCTCATTTATATGGCCCAAGCAACAGTGCTAGAGATAGGTCGGGTTCGAATCATTTAATCTGACCTTCTTGGTATCCACATTATAGATTGGATCTTCAAGGTCTAGAACATACAACCCATTGCTAAGTTGAGCACTACCATAAAAGATTTCATTCAAATAAATAGGACAACATTTATCCTTTATTATAAATGAAAAACCTTTCTTTTCCAAACAAGAAATAGAAATCAAATTTCTACTAATAATAGGCACAAAGTAGCGGTTGTGTAATTCTAAAACTAATCTACTAGGTAAAGTGAGAACATAAGTCCCTATGGCTAAGGCAGCAACCCTTGCTCCATTTCCAACACGTAGGTCCACTTCACCTCGGGCCAATCTTATACTTCTACTTAGATCCTGCACATTTGCACAAACGTGAGATCCACATCCAGTATCCAATACCCAAGATGAGGAAGTAGAAAAGTTAGCCTTTATAACAAAAATACCTAAAGTGGAAATCTTACTTCCCTTTTCCTTATCAAGTTCTTCAAGATAGAGCTTGGAGTTGCGCTTCCAGTGTCTAGGTTGCTTACAATGGAAGCACTCCCCTTCCTTTGCCACACCACCCTTTGGTTTCAGTGTAGCTAAAGAAGAATTAGCATTGGACTTTCCATTAGCTTTATCCTTCTTCTTGTTGGCTTTTCCCTTTCCTTTGCCCTTTTGAACTATCAAAATGGGCTTAGCCTTCTTAAGGTTTTGCTCAGCAGTTCTCAACATGTTGAGCAATTCAGGCAACGATTGCAAGACTACATCAACAGTCAACTCTTTCTGAAGAGAAAATCCCAAACTCTCAAGATTCTTAATGTACCCAATCATCTTGAGCACATGAGGACTCACGGGACTTCCCTCAAACATTTTGCACTGAAACAATGCCTTAGAGGTCTCAAACCTCTCATGCCTAGCTTGCTCTTGGAAAAGCATTTTGAGATGTTCGATCATATCAAACACCCATGTTCTCATGTTGCTTCCGAAGCTTAGATTCCATGGTAATAAGCATGAGGCATGCAACATCCAAAGCATCATCAGAATGCCTCTTGTGAGCATCCCTTTCAGCTCTTAGAGCAGTGGCAGCAGGTTCATTCAGAATAGGCTGCTCTAGGACATAAGCCTTTCTCTCTTGCTTGAGGACTATCCTCATGTTTCGGTACCATTTGAGAAAGTTGGTCCCATTCAATTTTTCCTTCTCAAGGATCGGGGTGCAACGAAAATTGTCAATGTGTTTTGTGCCATGGTTATCTACAACAGCAAACATGCAGTGTAAGAGCCAGGTATTTTAATTCATTTAATAAAGACATTTATTAAACAATACTCCCACTATTTTACTCAAAATAATAACCCTCGATATTATTTTGGAACACCTTAGCGTTAAAGTATTCTAGTAGGCTAAGATCCATATTTGACCACAACCTGAGTTAGCTTTGGCTTTTCTCTCAAGTTACAATTATTTAGGGTAGGCAACTCCTTGCCAATTGCATCTTATGTAACTCTTGGATAGTTGGGTGAACAACACTTGTCCAAGCTCATCTCATGAACTTAAGCCCAACTCCATGCCTCTAAGTCCCTAATCCAATTAGGATGACTTAGTTAAGTTAGACCCAAAGTTAGCAATTTGGATATCACTATTATCCCATCGCACTTTACCAAGATGAACATAGGTGCTTTGCTTTGGCAAACCCACCCAATGTTGATCAAAGTCTTGACAAGTGCCAACATTTAGAAGGCATCACATTTAATGACTTAATATTTGTTTGAGGGATTTTTTCTTTGATCTCACCAATTTTTTATCTCCGATTGTCTTATACATGCATCACATACAAATATAAAACATGCATCTCATGCTAACAAGAAAGTAAACGTGACATGGTTATAGCCCAAACTATGTGATATTCTAAAGCAATGAGAATATCATAAAACCCTAAGAAAAGAAAAGGGTCTTCATAAGCTCCTTCTCTTCCTTTCTTGGTTTCCCTTTTGTTGTCACCTCCTTGGACATACCACCTTGGATGATCCCATAATGTACCATTACATCAATAATAGAAACCTCGAGTTATATTCGAGGGGAGTAAGGTGAGAAAAGAATGTACAATGAGAGTAACAAGAGAAGGCACGACTCGTAGGCCATATTTACAAGTACAACCAATCAAGGGCTATAACCATGCACCATGCTACAACAACCAATCAGCATAACGTGTCAAATCTCATTCAACAAATGCATCCCAATTAACATGAGTTGATTAACCAGTTTTTATTTATGTGGTGCATCGCATACGGCGGTCCCACTGACCTTGGATGATCCCATAATGTACCATTACAATTGTCTTGCCCGAGATCTTCTATTCCGAGCAAATAGGCACCCGAGACTCCTCCATTTGAGCCACCAAAAATACCTTACTTTCAGTGCCCGAACAGGCCGAATCCGAACCAAGCTAGGGTTTTCGCAACTATTGCAAGAATCTTAATCCATATATGTATCTCATACCTATCAATTTTGGGTTAATCTCATTAACCAGTTAGTGTCGTTTCTTCATATATGTCATATGTTCATTACGAGTTCTGGTTTCATACATCATGAATCAATCTAATTAATCATGGGCCGAAAGCAACCGAACACATAACATCATTCGATTCAACATTCAATCCCGATTTAGGGTTTTACCAGTAGCTCTGATACTACTGTTGGGTTTCGGGAGCCAAATAGTGTAGAGGAATTTAACCGAAACCCTCTAGGATCCAAGTGAAACAGGGTAAACCGGGTGTTCGAAAATTTTCATACCTAATTTTCAGTTGAGATCTCTCACCCAACTGTAGAGTCAAATCACAAAACATGAGCAGTTGACTAAACTTTTATGATCATTACTGATATATGCCATTGTCCCTTTGTCCAAGATATCAAAACTAAGCACGAGACATGAAATGTGTCACTCTCATATAGTCCAATTTTTGGTTTCTTGATTACCGAGTATACCAACTTAAGCTGATGACATTGATATCATATATCAACTCATCCGAGCATGGCCTTGCATTTTTCTAAGTCTTACTCTATCAAAGGGCCCAAAGATATCACTCCCATTACATAGGAGGGACAAATCCCATCTTGATCATACAAATCCCTCCACATGATATGTGACATACCCAATGACTTCCTTCAAGTTCACTCAGTTACGAGCAACAAAGGAAAGTATCAAAGTATATGACTCACATGTAGGGAACCTTGATGACCTTAGGTCAAAGGACTGCATATACCATGATCACTATGCGAATCACTTAGGACACTCATATAACGATCCATGTAATGTTCTCATGGTGGGTCGGTCCAGTACACAAGTTCTCCAACTTGTACCCATATGTAGACTACATATCTCATATTAGTCTCCACATATGCTAGTCATTATGTATTATTGCAAGCCACTCCACAATAATACTAGACTAGGGATGTTTGAGAAATCATTATTCTAGGGTTACAATTATGTTTATTACATTACACAGAAACAAAACAACAAACATAATTGCTGGATTAATGCCTTAATAAAATATCATGACTCAATGTGTAAAAAATACAATTATCTCATGGTTGGCTTTTGGGCACAACATTAACAGGTTCACAAAGTTTTACCTAGTTCCAAGGAAATAAAGGCACAAAACACAAAAAAACTAACTTCTAACCAAAATACAAGCTTCCAAGCTTCTAACAAACAAGAATCTACCAAGAACATAAGTGTTACCTCACATAAAAAATAGGGGATGGTGAAAAACTTGTTTCCAAGCTTTAAAAACTTTAAATTATGCTTGAAACAAGCCTTCTTTAGCATACATACCTTTGGTGGCTTCCATTTTCATCAAAATCTCTTGGTTTTGGGCTCGAATTGATGGAGAATTAGTAGGGTGAAGGGTGAGCTCGGGTTTAAGGATGAATATGGCAGCCTCCCCTCCACTTTACCAATTTTATATGCCACTTAACCAAGAAGCCATCCAGGAATTTAAAAAGTTTGAAATAAGTCCCATCATTTAGGTAACCTTAGTCAAACTTGGTCAAATCTTGTTTATTTGAGCTAAACTTGAATTAAAAAGAAGAAGTTAGGTTGTACAAACTTGTTTTTAACACTCAAGACTCAGCCCAACTATTCAGGCTATAAAATTACCATTTTACCCCTGAACCTCATTTAATGCCTTAGCCTTTTTTGAACTTAGTGAACTTTGCTAAATCTACTTATTCTTGCTATGTGAATTTGAACTAAGGTTCTAAACTAAGTCTTAAACAACCTTCCTCAAGCAAGCTTCCAGTTAGAAAAGCCATAACATGAAGGATGAATGAAATCCTGAAAGCATGAAAGAATACAAGATTAAGGAAGAGAATAAAATAATGACCAAAGGAATATTGAAGTAACACAAAGAAGTTGAAGTAAGTTTAGGGATAAATCCTTTAGGTAGAAGTTATAGCTCTCACACTAATGGATGTGAGACTACACAAGAACATGCCCCATGTTACTTCAAGCTCTACCAAGAACACCTTTTGGATGGTTAAAATTGGAAGAAAACAAGCAAGAATCATACAGTTCCTTGAATGCCAAATAAAGTTCACATAGAACTTAAGTTCGATGCTTTACTAGCAAGGAATAAAAAATAGCCAAATTCTCAATGTTCGAAATTTTTTGGGTAGCCTTAAATAGAATTCCAAGGTTGAAAGTCTCACAAAACCCCTAAACATAGTCAAAGTAGGCCTACTAGCTGCATGAAGTCCTAGTATCCCTAACATGCTTGGGATGGCTTCTCCTACATGGTTCTATACAAATGAAACAAGTCATGTGCCTTAAGGCATCCATTATCCCTAATATGCTTAAAAATAATGAATAAAACTAAAAAAAAGTGACTTTGAACTAAAGTGCC
This sequence comes from Aquilaria sinensis, assembly GCA_005392925.1. Taxonomy (NCBI): domain Eukaryota; kingdom Viridiplantae; phylum Streptophyta; class Magnoliopsida; order Malvales; family Thymelaeaceae; genus Aquilaria; species Aquilaria sinensis. The sequence goes on from SMDT01003367.1 coordinate 429,930, forward strand.
CAAAGAGTGCTTGGTAGAGGCTCTAGGTACACCCCATGTGCATATTAGGGCCTTGAGTTGTGCCTGTTGCTTCCTAATCATGCATGGCCCTAGGTTTCTAGTATATTGATCCATACTTTAAAAGGCTTAAAAAATGACTGGTCTTAGCTGCTAGTTCCTCTTACTTCTCCAAGTGGATTGAAGAGCCTCATAATGTGCCCTTAGAAGGCCTCATTAAGCTTTTGAGCACGCCTTCTGGTCACTTGCCTTGTTGATATCTTCAAAGGATCTAGGCTTGCTCTTGGATTCCTATCAGCATGGGTTATTCATGTGTTCATAAAGGTAAGCCCGCCTTATCCAGGAAAAGACAATCCTTCAAGATAGTCCACATACAAACTACTAATTCCAATAATATCCTGATAAGGCCTGATGACTCCTATGTGATTTTATCCTGACATTGATCCTCTTCTTATAATTGTTCACATTAGTAACTTTGAAATGGAATAGGTCTATCTAGATAGAGGTTTACTCAAATGTGTTATTTTCTTTATTGTTGGAAAAGCTCAAGATAAAGTGATCCTCTTTGGCCCTTATATCCACTTATGGTGTTGGAAAGGACAAGCTCCATAGTTTGGGCATGGTGAGATTGCCTTTAATGTTTCTAGGGAGATCTCATGATAGAAGCACCATTTGTGATTCCCACAAAGTGAAGTTCCTAGTTTTGGACGTACCCTTTTTTTATAGTGCCTTATTGGGGAGACATGTACAAGTACTCTTTCATATATGCGCAAATGTTAAATGGCTAAACGTTATCTTTGAGAATAGTTTGGGAGATGCTACAATTTTCATTAATCAGGCATCTGTCAAACGTAACTCTGTGGCCAGCCTTAAGGGGCCGTCGCTCAACAAAGACATGAATAGGCCTAGTAATCTAATGCTTTCTCTATATGACATGAGACTCCATTTGCCTATCAGCAAGGAGGAGGAAGAGCGGGAGATAATCCTCGGTAGGGAAATGAAAGCAGGAAAGGAATTCTATCTAGAGGAAAAACATTCATTAAATTGAATTTTGACATGGCTAATTTCAATATCTTTGCATGGTTCACACATGACATGCTAGGTATTGACCTTGAGTTCATCACACATACGTTGCAGGTGGACCCATTAGTTGGGCCTGTTCAACAAAAAAAGATGAACATGGCACCCGAAAGGCGAGAGTTGATTAAAAGGGACGTCAAGAGGATCCGAAAAGCCGATATCATCCATGAAGTGCAATACCCTGAGTGGTTAGATAATGTAGTGGTCGCAAAAAATGAAAATGGAGAATGTAGGATGTGTGTTGATTACACAAACCTAAGTGATGCCTGCCTAAAGAACCTTTACCTTTTTCCATCGATAGATCAATTTGATGGATGCTGAAGTTGAATTTAGAATTCTTTCTTTCGTGGATTCATTTAGTGAATATCACTAGATCTAAATGGATTTTGAAGATGAGAAGATAGAGTTTACCATTAGAGTAGCCATATATTGCTATAAGCTTAAGCCATTCGGGCTGAAAAATGTTGGTGCCCCCTATTAGAGGCTGATGAACAAGGTATTCAAGGACTAATTTGGTCATAATATGAAAGTATATATGGATGAAATAACTGTGAAAAGTACAACACTCTTCCATCAAATTGATGATCTTTTAAAAATTTCCAAATGTATGTGCAATACAACATGAGCCTTAACCCTAGAAAGTGCTTCTTCAGGGTAGGCATAGGAAAATTCCTTAAAATACATGTTGTCTAAATGTGGAATAGATACCAACCCTAATAAGATTGATTTGATCTTAAACATTCTAGACCCTAACAATAAGAAGGATATCTAGAAATTTACACGAAGCTTAACAATGTTAAAGCGGTGTATGTCATGGTTTGGGGATTTATGTAGGTCCTTCTTTAAGATTTTAAAGAATAAAGCATAATTTGACTAGAACAAAGATTATAGGGAGGCTATGTGTCAGATTAAAGAATACTTGCAGCATCTCCCCACTGTCAAGCAACCTTGACCTAATGACCCACTAATACTTTATTTAGTCATAACCAAAGGATTGGTCAATGCAATGCTTGTTCGAGAGGAGCACAAAAAGCAATGGCTAGTTTACTTTGTTACAAAAACCCTATAAGGAGTAAAGTCACAGTACCCGCGATTTTAGAAGAAAGTCTTAGCACTAGTTATGGCCTTAAGAAAACTAAACGCACCCCATAATTTTGCACCTGGGGATACCCATATGGGAGATATTACAAAGGTCTAACCATTTAGGAGGGTTTGCAAAGTTGTGCTTCAAATTGGAGGAGTTTGATTTCAACTACGAGCCTAAAAGGTCCATCAAGGCCTAGGTACTCGTGGACTTTGTAACTGAAATGTCCTCAATCCCCAAAAAACTAGACACAGAAGGAGTGAGGATAATTCCCCTTTGGGAATTCTATGTGGATAGAGCATTCAGCAAGGCCAGTAAGGGGCAGAAGCACTTCTCAAAGGCGGGCATGGAAGCCACATTAAATGCCCATGCCATTTTCCCGTAAATAGCAATATGGCATAATATGAATGCTTAATTTTAGGTCTTTCAATGACTGACCTAAGGGGGATGCAACAGTAGCAAAATTCAATGATTTTCAGTTGGTGGTTAATTAAACCAACAGAACTATGGGGGCAAAAGGACCCTGCACTTTGTAAGTATGCGGAGCTCATCTAGGGACTCATGGATAATTTAGACCATGTACACGTGAATAAGATCCTAGAGCAGTGAACTCGAGAGCTGATCTTGATAGAGAAGCTAGCCGAGGCCTCGATTCACTTACCGAAACTTTTGAGGGCCCTAGAGATGGTGATTGTAGAAAGCCCTTTATACACTTCCTAAAAGAGTGGCACCTGGATGGTACCCTTAAGGGGCAAAGGCACTTAAGAATTTTCTCCAAATGGTTCATAATCTTTGGAGAAGAACTTTATAGAAAGGGATTCGTGTCACCATTGTAGAAGTGCCTCTCTACTGCCAACGGACATAGGGTCCTCACCAAAATCCATCAAGGTAGTTGTAAGGTCCACCTGAGCTTAATGGCACTAGCTTACAAGGTGTTGAAACAAGGTTTCTTTTGGCCCTCTATCAGGAAAGATGCAAGGGTGCTAGTCCAATAATGCCATTCCTATCAAATTAATTCATTAATCCAATGGATCAACCATTTGAAGCTTCCTCAATAGACTTACCTTGTTCGCTTATTATCTGGGGATTGGACTTAAGCGGAGCCTTACCGATAGCACTAAGATAGGTGAAATATTATATTGTACCTATCAACTACTTTACCAAGCCTAGGATTACAGATTTCCAAGTTGTAAAATTCTTGTGAAAAAATATCGTTTGCAGATTCAATTGGCCCTGGGCTATTATCACAAACAATGAGAAGCAATTTGACAATGCGCAAGTTAGGGAGTTCATGGAAAACAATGGAATTAAGCTTTACTTCACCCTTTTAACACATCCTCAGTGAAACAAATAGGTGAAAGTCACCAATCATATGATAAAAGGATTCAAGAAAAGGTTAGGCAAAGCCAAGGGAAATTTGGTTAAGGAGTTGCCTACTGTTTTGTAGAACTACAGAACGACCCCCAAAAAGCCCACATAGGAGAACCTATTTATCCTAGCCTATGGGATGAAGGCTCTCTTACAAGTTGAGATGGCACAGTCTTCCCCCAGGGGCAAGATTTTTCAACAAACAGAAAATGAAAAGGCCTCAAAGGAAGGCTTGACTTGATTTAAGAACTCAGAGAAGAAGCGAGCCTTCAAATGTAAGAGTTCAAGCAAAGGATGTCCCGTATTCATAGTAATGGGGCTAATTTAAAGGAAATGAAGGAAGGGGGTAATACTTGTGAAGTTAGAGATGACAAGTAGGAACTCATGGCACAGGGCCTTAAGGACAAACTAGGATGGTCATTTTATTGTTTAAAGACAAGTTAAATGAGATGTCTTCGAGCTTATGTACTAATCTAGCTGAAAATTTCCAAGGACGTATCACTCAGATGATCTCTGCCCACACTATCCTTAGTCTTACTCTATCTCTTTAATAAACTTTGATTTTCCTAAGATTCATGTTTTTATTATTTGTAAAAGGTTTTGTTCTAACATGACTCCCAATGCCTTGACAATGGGTGTATTGGTGAGCCTCACAATTTTCAAGCAAATACAAAGAAATGAAAAGAAGTACAACTTCATTAAGTAAATTTGAAGATACAAAATCAAGCTAAAAAAAGCTACAAAAAGAACTCAAAACTCATCAGCCATATCTTCTTTTATCTCATCCAAAGGGCCAATAAGGAGTGCCAGAGATAGTAGGTCACCAAAAGGCTCACGATGTGCCTTCCAGGACTTAAATTCTGGCCCTAGTGGCTCAACTGCCCTTATCCTTGAGAAGTCTAAACTAGGGTAAGCCTTCTCCACCTGGAAATGTCAGGACATAAACATATTTTAAAACTCCTAGAAATCTTTAGCATCCATGGCCCGCTCAAGCCTCCAATTTGCCATCTTGAGCTTTTTTACTTGCTAGTTGGCCCAATCCAAAAGGTCCCCGAGTTCCTTTTTGTAAAAATTCCTAATGCCTATAAAGGATTCTTCCACCTTGGAGATATGATCAGCTAACAATACAATCTTGCTCTTAAAAACATTGAATTACTTTCCAACACTAGCATCTACTCGCTTCATGCTCTCCATAGCCTGTTTGAGGAGATTCCTTAGGCCATCAACCACTTTGGCCAAGGCCTCTATTGCCTTTTTTTCATATTCGAGCACCTTCTTTAGCCCCTTGATCTACTTGTTAAAATCATGAATGAGTGCCTTCTAGGCTTCTAATTCTTGGCATAATGACTCCTTGGTGTTGGCTTCCTCTGTGACTTAGGTTTAGAGGGTGGCCTTCTTTTTCTTTAGTAGCTCGATATAGGCCAATGCCCTTTGGAAGTGGCCATCTTCACCTTGGCAGTGCTTGGGCACCATAAAAGTGGCAACAGCTACCTGTAAAAGGAAGGATGTTACAGATAACTACAACTATGACAATATGGGAAAATAGGGCATAAAAGTAGGGAAGAAAGGTTACCTTAATAAGGTTGGTCACAACCCTACCAATACAAGTCAACTCATGTCTATACATGCTAAATGGTGGCAGTCCTAGGGTAAGCGTAACCCCTCGAGAACTTGCCAACCTAGACCCTCTTTGGTCTTCTAGAATTGACTCTCTTTGACCTACTGCCCAAAGAAGATTAAAGAGTGAGTCCTTCAGAATCCCCATCTTTGACATAAACCTCAACCAACTAGAACCTCTGAATGAAAAAAGTTGTCAAACTGGTCTAAAGAAGGGAAAGTTCTTTTAGGCGACCATCTCCCAATTGAGAAGGGCTCATAGATGAAGGCCTCACCAACCTTGCAGTTCTCTTAGGCATTATAGTTAGCTGGGTGAAGCTTGCCACTTTTGCAAAAAGGAAAAACAAACTAAAGGTGAGCAAGAATACTCAAGAAGATAAAGTTACATGAAAAAGTGATATTACATGAAGGCAATAATTTTATAGGACAGACCTAGGGTAGAAGTATCCATAAGCCCTGTCTAGAGGACATCTACATGTGTTGCCCCCACACTATCCTTCAAAGGGGCATTTTTAGCAGAGCCTCTGTGTGGACCCTTTTCTTCCACATATGCTACATATCATCTTCCTCTGCCTTCTCGTAGTTGAGAGGGAAAGAAGGGGGCATCTGGTTGGTAAAGATAGCACTACTATGGAAGAAGGGGCCATGGCCAGGTTATTGTCAACAGGGGCTGCAAGAACATGTGCGGTTGCCGAAGCTGCAGATTGTACCTTTCTAGCCTTGGCAAGGCCTTCATAGTGGCCACCTTTGTTAGCTAAATAGGTGATGGCACTGCCCATATTTGCAAAAAAAAAAAAAGAACAGGATCAGTGAACACTCAAATATTTAGAGAAATCTAAATTAAAACAAAAGAATAAGAAGATTTAGAGTTCGACCGCAGCTTCAAGGGCTCCCACCAATAGTCCCTTTGCACCTGAAACCCAGTTTTTAATGCTCTTCACCCCCTTATAAAATAAGTGGGCTCCGCTAATGCCGATTAGTAGAAGGGTGATTACATCCAACCTCTAATAAAGTAAAAGAAACATGTTGTCAAAGAAGTCATATATGGAGACCTTCTCCAACCAATCCAGGAGACCCCATTATGTCCTTCCAGCATTTGATCCCTAAACCAACAGGATTTGACATATGTTTCTTGAATAGGCATGTCCTTCTATTGACATGGGAATTTCCAATTGGAGTCTCTCATCCTCAAAAGGAAGCATTTTTTCTAGGTTGCCCAGGAGTCCCTTATTGCTGCTAAGGCAAATGAATGGTTCCAACCATGTAAAACAAGGGAAAAAATGAAAGAATCCTAAGCTCGGCATGAGGGAAAACTGGAAAAAATGTAGAAAAATATCAAATATAGGGGGAAACTTTGGCCATATGACAAGCAAGAACAAGGGCATTAAAATGAATAAAGCCATTAGGGGCAAGTTTAGAGAAGGGGATTTGAAAGTGCTCCAATAATTGGACTAGAAGGAGATGAAAAGGAGTTGAATGGGATAAATGAAAAATTGTCCTTCAAGGTGATGGTGTACCCTAGCCTTCGGATGGGCCATTAGAGCCCCTACACCCACTGGCTAATAGTACTAGCCATGAATGACGTCATGGCTTGACCAATGAGTTCACTAGCTTGGCCAGAAACCTTGACCAAATTTAGACATTCAGGCTTTTATTCTCATTGCCTTCTATATATGATGGTGGCTCTACCCTTCCCAGCTCTATGAGCCATCTGGCAAAAAGGAGAAAAAATGACCACCATTAGTAAGAGTCGGAAAGCCATGAACTACCTCGGCGACAGATAAAAAGAAGAGAAAGAACCAGAAGTATAAGAGGGAGGGAGTTAGTTAGTTACCTATAACATATGCGAAAAGACTAGTTGAAGTTGATGACAGAAGATGGCATGGCGGTATGAGACAACAAATGATGAGGTTGAGGAGAGGAAGAATAAGAGAAGCACTAAAGTATGGTTAGAGGAAAAAGTCAAGAAGAAAAAAATGAGAGAAGATTTGACAAAGACCACTCATATATATAACCCAACGGGGGCTCTCCAACTGACTGGTCGAAGTTAATGACAGAAAATGGCATGGTGATATGAGACAACAAATGATAAGGTTGAGGAGAAGAAGAATAAGAGAAGCACCAGAGTATGGTCAAAAGAAAAACTCAAGATGACAAAAATGAGAGAAGACAAAAACTCAAGATGACAAAAATAAGAGAAGATTTGACAATAACCACTCATATATATAACCTAACGGGGGCTCCCTAACTTCTTCTCAACTGTTACCACTAACTTATAACCTCTCCACCATCATTATTAGATGTGGCACACATCTCTTTAACCATAAAAAAATGTGCCCAAAGAACCACTCCTAGATGGACACGTGGCTCTTGATGATCGAGATTCTTGCATGTGTACAAAAAATGCATCATACACATTATCTTAAATCATTAAGAAGAAAGACATTACTTGAGCTATGAGGCACCGTTTGAAAATGAAAAGCGTCATCTTCACCCACTAGACCGAGAAAATATGAGAAGCCTTAACGCACTTTTTCTCTAGAAAGGACATGTTGATACCAGAAATGGGGCAAAACCCATTCTAAATCGAGCCAACCAATTGGGATCGAACTGGCTTGCCTAATCCCAGCTAACGAAGGGATTTTCTTGCTAAAGGCAACTAACTAATGCTGGATTTCTATCACTCTATGGATGTCCCCTCATTAATGACTTGGATTTTTACAAGGATACAACTAAGGCACCCCACTACCTTTAAATTAGGGGCTTGATAGCCTCTCGAGGTACGTCTTCCTTATTGTGAAAACCTAGCTATCTCTATTCCTCTGAGAGATACTAACTTGACTATCACAGAGCCCTTTACTTCCGTCTTCACTCGTAGGTCCAAGTTCAGCACAGCATGTCCCATTCCTGTTCAACCATTCCCCGTTGATATTTTTGTTATCAATTATTATTATTACTATATTGATTTACTAAAATAAAGGTGATTCTAGGAGCTGGAGCAATCTACTGAAGGTTAAGGGCTAGGTAAAAATGATTGAGCCTCAGTGGAACATAGACTAAGTATAATTGTACCATGCTTTTAGTAGAAGATTGTTTGGAACCTAGTGGTTGTCCCTAAAATTGTGTGATCACTTGGATGTATGTTCAGAAAGGGCTATTAACAAAAGACAAATTAAGTGTAAAAAATGTGGCAATTAATGGGAAATACTACTTATGATGATTTGCCTGAGATGATGGATCTTGTATTCTTTAGGTGTTTTTATACTGCGGAAGTGTCAAACAATATTTTCAATTGGTTGCATATGAATGGAGGGAGAACTGATTCTTTTATATGGTTTAGCAAGCTTCCAAAAAGCTAGCAGGTAACATGTCACATCAAAGTTGCAATAGTTCTAATAGTGATGTATCATGTTTGGCAAGAAAGGAACCAAGGTAGTTTTAGGGGAAAAAAAATATAGTGTCAATACAATTATATACTTTATTCAAAGAGATGTTCAGATTCAAATATACAAACTACCAAAAGAGATTGTATAAGGGATAAAATAGATTAAGAGGTTGATGTAATATGCTTGGGTAAGCCTCAGTTTTTTTATGCACTTGTTTTGATCTTTGAATTGGAATGAATTTTCTTGCATATCAAAAAGAGGGAAAAAAAAATAAAGATAATAATTAAGGAGTTTCTTTTACTATAAAGAATTTTGTCAAATGCCTCAGTTTGGAACTAGATTATGCTGTCATAATAAATTCCATTATCAGTACAATTAAAGTAGTAAATTTCTATTTGGTTAGTGTTCCTTGTTTAGTTTATTTATATAAGTGTCTCCAGTCTTAAACTGACATGGAGGCAAATAGGTATAGATCATAAAATCCTCTGGCTCTTTGTATTTTCTATGGGTAAAAGTTGTATGGTATACTTAATCAAATTTGCCTCCAGGTAAGTTACATTAATTTTCCGTCTTGCTGTTCTAAAATTTTTTACATTGTAATATTAGAGCATGTTTCTATAGCATATTGATTAGTGATTTGCGGGTTGTTTATGTCCATATGTTGTTTCAACTTGTAATATTAGAATATGTTTCTATAGCATATTGATTAGTGATTTGTGGGCTGTTTATGTCCATATGTTGTTTCAACTTGTAATTTACTCATGTACCATGCGGATATGATTTCATTGAGAAATCTTGTATAGATATTTGTTCTGGCAAACATAAAAAACTAGATTCATATGTTTTAATTAATGATTCGGTAATTCGACCCTCATCTTTCAATTCGTTGTTAATTAGTTGCAAAAGAAAGTTTGTATCAATTTTTATTATTCATGATAAGTGTGGTTCTTGACCTAGGTGACACAATTCGCCGAGTCCAGCCGCTGCTCTCACATTCCACGCACCAAAAAATGCATTTTTTTTTTTAATGGAGGAAAAGCCGATTTCTAGTGACTTACAAGGATTGTAGCGAGCAAGTCTGACGGCAGACAACCACAGAAAGTTGAGGTGGACCTCCGCAGCGAAATGCACCACGTGGTGGAGTGCGGAGCAGTAGTGGTGGGGCTCTCCGCTCTTAAAGGACTTGTCGTTCAAGTGGTTTCCCGAGCTCCCTCTCTCCCGTTTCTTTGTTTTGTCCCTCGAGCACCCTGCACCTGAGCCTGCCCGAGCGCCTGTTTTTTTTTCTTTGTTTTTTTTTTTAAGAAGAAAACAAGCTCTAGGATCAACTACCAAAAAGTCATCAAACTCTTGCCACTTTTTCAATTCAATCCCCTATATAATATTTAAACAAGTAATCACTTAAAGCAAGGTTAGAAAAGACAATTCATAAATATTTAATTTCCAAATTATTGTTTTGAATTGATTTATATATTAAGTTTCATACTTATATCATAGAGGCATGCCCTTTTCCTCCCCTTACTCCCGCTCCAGCTTTATCTAACCTAGTTCTTGGTATAATGTGGCAATGTTTCAATCTATTTTAGATAATTGAATACCTAAACTTGTTCTCTGTGTGAATTCGTCATGTTCGATGAGTATGGTTTATGCCTTAGTTGTTAATAATCATGAGTCCCTGATTACAATGGAAAATATTGCTGTAAAAAAATTTGTGCATGAACACATGCCTGCGTGCGGTGCCTGTTGCTAATTAAGTTCTTGTGGAAGCTTGTAAACTGTTGCTATTAAAATCTGTTCCATTTATCAAAAGTATCATGAGATTTTTCTGATGCATTATCTCTTATCGAATCTCAAGTTGATATTTACTACGTCATGGGTTCTTTAGTAGTTTTCCTTTGTTTTTTTTTTTTTTAAGCTGCTTGAGTGGAAAATCTTTTACAATCTTCTGTCCCAAGTGATTCGCAGAACACTACAAACTTAAGAATTTCCCTTCCCGAAACCTTGTCAAGGAAAAAGCAGACAAAGATTGATCCTATACAATTTCGCCTTGTTATATATCATTACTCACGTTTGGTACAACAAATATTCAAATTCTGACAAATATTCAAATTCTGATTCGAGCCTGTTTCTTAAGGAAAAAAGAAAATTCTGATTCGAGCACTAAAATAGTCGAAACAGCCTTCTTTCACTCAAGTTAACAACTACTGATAGCCACTATGATAATAATCGAGTAAATTTAGAGGATAGCAAACCTAACATTTTTGTTTGTTTTGGCTCATAAAATGCTAAACCTATTAAAAATAATTTTTAAATATATTATAAATATTTTCTTTACATGTGCTCTATAAAAAATGGTAATCTAAAACTATCAAAAATTACTCTATGATTTAAGTTGGTTAGAAGATTGATATGCTTATTGATACTCGGAGGACATCTTTTATGTAAGACATCTTCTATCCCGGAGGAACAACAACTTCAGCTAAGTATCTGCGAGGTAAGACGAGAAGGGTCAGGGGGTTCCCTGGAGTATTACCGGTGAGGGAACCTCCGATACCCAAGTTAGCAAAGAGTAGGCAAAGGAAGAGAATGGGAGTAAAGAGTGGGCAAGTTCTGAATCCCCCTCTTGGGGAGCCTACATGAGGTATTTATAGAGTGGTCAAGTAGAAGGCCGTTAGGCTCTACAAGATGGAATTAGGACACATGGACCGTCAGATCTAAGGATCCCCACTTTGTACCTTGCAGAGGGTTTCTCCAGTAGATGATTGAGCTCGAGCATTAGACCAGGAGGCATGGTGGCCGTTTCTTTTAGTGGCCTTGAGGAACCACACATGTTTGGCCTTATCTCTGAGGTTCCTTCAATATATTCCAAGGGTGGTGCGAGTTTAGATTACCTTCCTTATTTTCGAGTGTGAGTGGCTTATTCTCTAAGGGTGGAAGCTTAGAGTCCTTTCCGAAGAGTTGTGGGGCTATGGCCATTTAGCCATTAGTCATATTTATTTATGTTTTCTTTATGTTTTTCCTTTGTATTTGCTTGTCTTTGGATGTGTTTTTATTGGGATATAGTGCTTAATTGGTCCATATTTCATTTATGGGCCATATTTTAGCTTCATTTGAGTTAGAAAGGAAATTTACAAAGCTTTGGAGTTGAATTGCATGTTTTGGCAAAATTTGGAGTAGACACACCTTGTTACACGCCCTACTACATGCCCATGTCTAAGTTCATGACCATCTTCCAAGCTGCATTTCATATAGCGAGATTTTAAGTTCTAGAAGCTTTACATGGCCTTTAACACAATAGTGTACCAAACCATGTTTGTCTATTTTCTTAGGGTTTTTCATGTTATTTCAAAAAGAAAACAAGAAGAAGAAAAGAAGACAGAGCCATAGAGGCAGAAAAACACAGAGAAAGAATAAGGTTTTCATGAAGGAAGGCTACTTGAGGCAATTTTGATGATCAATTCCATTTAATATGTGCCGGATCAAAGATTTCTTGGAGGAAAAGTAATTCAGAGACAGATAATTTTTTCCCTAGTTTTTTATAATTCTATTGTATTTATTTTATGGCACTATGAGCTAAACTTTTCCTACTCATGCTTAGAGTAGATGTACCATAGGATGATTTTGTGTTTGTGATTACTTTTTGGTTTTATATGATTATGTTTTTCTTGAGATCTATCAAATGTTCTTTAATGCATTGATTAATACTAACTAGCCTATTAATTCAATGTGGGATGATAAACATGCGTCAGGTCGTATCCGGTATGTTTATTGTAGATCACCATTGGATAAAAGGGATAGTATTGTAATCAGGAATAATAAGTGCGATATAATATCTCTAGACTAGAGTGAAACCCAGTAGTGGGTTGTAAGACTAGAAATGCATTCTTAGGAAGTACAATAGGCCTAAACACCCTATCGTGACTTAAGGATAGTATTTAGTGTAATGGAAATAATAGGGAGCTAATATAAATTAGGTAGTACTTCATAGTCCAAGTTAATCATAACCCTATTAAACCAAAGTAAAAGTTATGTAAGAGATTTGTAGGGGGATTCGATTCTTAAAACAAGGTTTCTTATTATTGATTATTTTAGTTGTTTTCTGCAACTAGCCAATAATTAGTAGTTAATAGTTCGTAGTTAATAGTTAGTAGTTCATATTTTGTTTTCATTGCATTAGATAGTTTAGTTAATTCATAGTAGTTAGTTAACAACCATTTTAATTGTCAGTGAGATATTAAAGAGAGGTGGAGTACAGTAAACAACCTTCATTCTCTAGGAAAAATGATATTAGTTTTACCATTACTATACTTTGATGATAGGTGCACTTGTTTATGAATTCACATATTTATGAGTATAGAGGGATTTAACACATCCACATTATTTGTTAGTGTATTGGGAAAGGTTTGTATCAACTGGGAACATACCAAGTTTTTGGTGTCATTGCCAAGGAACATTTGTTGAGTTTGCTACCTCAGATTAATCTAGCCATTTATTTTATTGTAATATTTTTCTTTAAATTTTTTGTTATTTTTACTTTGTTAATTTGTTTTACTTTTTCTTGTAGGAATTTTTGTGTATGACTCATAGCCAAACAGGTGAAGTTATTAAAATAGATCTAGAAATTGAAAGGACCTTGAGAAAACTGTTGTTTGCAAAAGGTACTGAGTCACACAGATTATGTTCTGAAGTGGAGCAACAAGGAGAAAGTTAAGAACACTTAATCATGGAAGACCGTAATCAAGTGAGAACTATGTCAAAATGTGCTAAACCTTCTCTGGAGAGGATGAAATTAAGTATCGTTGACCTCCTGTCAATGCCAACAATTTTGAGATCCAGCCAAAAATTATTCAGATGGTGCAAAATTGTGTTCAATTCAATGGCTTGTCAGATGAGAACCCTAATGCTAATATTGCTAGTTTCTTGAAGATTTGTGATACTTTCATAATTAATGAAGCTAGTGAAGATAGCATTCAGTTGAGGTTATTCCTATTTTCATTGAGAGGAAGAGCTAAGAAATGGTTGACTTCATTTTTAAGAGGTTCTTTTGCCACTTGGAATGCTCTGACCTAAAAGTTCTTACTGAAATATTTTCTTCTAGCCAAGCCTGTAAAGTTCCATAATGATATTTTGCTTTCACTCATATGGATTCAGAAACATTATATGAAGCTTGGGAATGGATTAAGGATCTATTGAGAAGGTGTCCACATCATGGATTACCTACATGGATGCAAGCAAATGTTCTATAATGGTTTGAGTTATGTTTTCAAGCAAATGATCGATGCAGCAGTTGGTCATACTTTTAATAGCAAAACACCTGAAGCAGCATAGGAATTGATTGAGAAGATGGCTATGAACAATTACCAATGACAATTATCATATGGGATGAAGCCGAATAATGTAGTTACAATTTAGAATTTTGATATTTATTCAGTTTTGGCAAATCAAGTTGAAGCTTTCACAAAAGAATTCAACAATTTTTCAGCTAGTCACAAGAAATGATGCAATGTGAAGTTTGTGGAGAAGGACATTCAAGTGGTGGCTGTTATATGTCTTATTGGTTGAGCAAAATTAAGTAAATGGACTTCATTGGAAATCTATGTAGACCATAAAACAACCTGTACAACAATACATATGATCTAAGATTGAGAAATCATCCTAATTTTTCTTGGAGTAATCAGAGACAACAATCAATTGGTTTCTAACCTAGGCTGCAACAAGAGAGGAGGCCAACTATGGAAAAATTGATTTCCAAGTATATGCAGTACTATGATGCCAGGATCAATGCAACAGAGTCATAGTTGTGTAATATGAGAGCAAGCATGCAAAATTTTGAGACTCAATTGGGTCAACTAGCTAAGATGCTTTCTGAAAGGTTGCAAGGAACTTTACCAGCAAATACCGAGATGAATCCTTGAACTGTTTACAATCCAGCTTTCCATCATAAAATGGATGGTCATGCAAATAAGAAGGTGTTGGAAAGGAAGGAAGAACTTCCTTGAATGATCAAGGATGACGTCAGCCAATGATGTTAAACCAAGAGTTCCTTGATAGGCAACCTACTCATCAAATTTTTTGTTTAGCGTTGCTTTCATTTATTTGATTTGATTATTAATAGGTTGATTAGTTTTTCATGGTCCTGTGATCTTATGATTTACATTGATGATGTAGGAATCTAGAATATTTCGGGAAAAATTGTGTGCTCAAAGTGGGAGAAAAGCGGCTAAGTTTGTTTCGGGTAAATTTGTAAAATTTTTCAAAGTACAGGAGTTAAACATGGTCATAAAGACACCCATGTTGAAGGATGTGTTCTTTAACATTGTTTCAAACATAGTCATGTTTGTTTTATTAGAATGATTTTTATGAAGAATTTTTATTTGAGCTTCAGGAGCCAAACATGGTTTGTGATAGAGCCGTGTACCAAAACTTGTTCATCTTACATGATCTCATCCACGACCAAACGATTACCCGTGCTTTCAAAAGCAAAAATTTTTAGAATTTAAACACATGCACTTACATGCCCATGTTTTAAAACGTGTTTATTCTATAAGGTATATACTCAATCATGTTTGAAAGCATGTTTTGGTTCAAAGTTTAAGAACTTTACGATCCAAAGCAAAAATACAGTCTCACGCATAACCGTGCTACTTAGCGTGTTTGCCTAACAGTATTTTTTATATTCCCATGTTGCTACACATGTTTTTTTTCTTTTTTCAAAATCTTTGGGCTCCAAACTTCGAACACCGTTTTTTACATGACCATGTTTAAAGTTGTGTTATCTACACATGGTCACTTACATACCAATGTTCTATCCTGTGTTTTTATTATATGTTTTAAAATTTTAGGGTTCAACCCTTAAACACAACATGTGACATGCCCGTGTTTAATAGCATGTTGGAGAAGTTGAAAATAACATGGGGTAGTTACACACCCATGTTAAAAGTAGTATTGCACACACATATATATATACTAGATCGTGAATTTTCTTTCCCCACTTCGCACAAAACTCACTCAAACTTCTCCCCTAAGCTCCCTTATATCCCGAGTAAGGTTTTACATATTAGAGGACTTCATTCCTTGTCTGAATTCTTAATTTTCATCCCCACTTCGTTGATTTTCTCTTTCACAAGGTAGCCTTCTCTCTCCAAGTTTATTTAAATTTTATGGAAGATTAGCTTGATTTCTTCTTATGGCTAGGTCATATTTGAGTTAGTTGGTTGATTTTGTCTATCCATTGATGTAAGTTTCGAGTTGGTAGCATGATTTGTTGAATTTGAATTTTTAAGTGTTATGTTGGAAGAAAAAGAGTTGGAATTACTTGTTTCTTGAAATTCTTGGTTAGGCTTGTTGATTCTCTGGATTTTATGACTTGAATGGATGATTATATGATTTGTGGATTTATTGAGAATGCCTTGGTTATCTTATTTGTGTTGAAATTTCATGAACTCTAGGAATTTGTAGTCTTTTGGTATGATAGTGGATAGATTTCTTGTATGTCAAAAAAGAGCTTAAATCTGGATTATAATGTCTTGAATTCTAATGATCTTTATGGTTTTAGATTTTGTGCTTAAGCTTAATCACATTAGTGCCTAAATTCAAATTAAGGTTGCTTTATATAGGGAGGTCCATTAATTTTTGTTAGAGCACTTATTCTAGAAATTATTGTTGGTTATGTGTGATGTTTAAGATTATAGTTACATTGGAAAAATCTTTTCCATTTTTCAGGATGTCTGATGACAAAGGCCAGGGTGAGCCTTGCTAGTAGTGGGTATGGGTGTAATTGAGCCGGGCCTTTAAAGGGTAGCTTGAGCTCGAACCCGAACGGAGCCTTATCGAGCCGGGTTTATCGAGCTCAAAAAATTATAGGGCCGAGCTCGAGCCCAATGCTACCCGGCCCTAAAAGAAAACGAGCCTAAGAGGCCTGCATCATATAATATTATTAATTTGGGCCTGCCTGATTCTTAAAACCCAAAAAATGCATAAATGCTACCCAGCCCAATTGCCCAAACCCATGTCCCCTCCCCAATCTTGTGACTCTCGTCTCGTCACTCTCCCACTCCCCAGTCCCCACTCCTCAGTCTGGTGCTGCCACTCTTGTCTTTCCCCAGCCAGTCGCGCGATTCGTGAAACGGAGATGGCGGCGAAGCTTCGACACCCCTTGTGAGCCAATGTATGTGATCTTTTCTTTTCGTTCCTTTTCTTGGGCCAATGCCGTTGTTTCTGCTCTTGATTTCTCTATGGCGATCAAATCAATGTTTCCGTTTTCTAGTTACCGAATATGAGGTTGAGTCGTTGTACGAGCTCTATAGGAAGCTGAGTAGCTCAATTACCAAAAATGGCTACATAGATAAAGTAATACTCCCTACTTCCTTCTACTTGTTACTCCTTTTGGCCGTACCTATCATGGATCAGTAGATCGTTCGAACCACATTACCTTGAGCTTATCTTTTTCGTTTTATCTGATCAACAGGAAGAGTTCCAGCTTGCTGTTTTCCGGAATAGCAAATAGAAAAACCTTTTCCTGGACCAGGTCAGTGATGTTTGCTCCCATGTTATTTAAATGTCTTTTTTACACTATATTTCCTCTAAGAGAAGTGAACCTGTTTCTAATCAGTGTCTAAGGTAAACCCAACCGTGAGTATTAGGAAACTTTGCCTTACTAAACTAGTTGCCTGAACTAATAAATCAGTGGATAGTGGGCATAGGTCTAAGGAGTTTCTGCCAAAAAATTTGAAAAAAAAAATATGTTAACCTCCCACTCATGCTAATTGAATGTTAACTATGGTAGTATGTACTTTGTGATATATAAATAGTAGTATATATAAATACAACAAGCAAAGGAGCTACGGTAGGTAGTGATTGAAATGCAAGTATATATTCATATATAGGTTGGTAGCTATAAATGAAGAGAACAATCAGCACATTCATGATGCTGATTCCTTAAATACTTATTCCTGGTTCGACAGAGATGCCAGCCATATGCCTTTTATCTTGTTTTTATGTTTTCTCCTTGGTAGCAATGTCAACATCAACCAAGGATTTTTCGTCCACAGAGGATTCAAATACACATCCTATGATGGATGTTGATGAAATTGATACCACCATCGATATCGATCAAGCTTGAATTGTAGAAATGGAAAATATTCCCATTGATGCAGAGTCGGATGAAAATCATGGATCAAGTTCATCAGGTGAGGGTGAGGATAAGGAAGCAAAAGATGCAGCTGCTGCTAGTGGTGAGGCAATAGTTAGTGGGGCATTAAAAAAAAGTAAGAAAGGTGCAAGAGATCCGATGTTTGGAAGGAGTTTAAACAATGTACTAACTCTAAAGGATTAAAGAAGGCAAAGTGCATGCATTGTGGAGCATTCATGTCCATGAGCAAGTCTTCAAGTACATCACATCTTCGTAGGCATCTTAAAAAATGCACACAAAGAAAACTTTACATGAAACGACAAGGGCTTCTGAATTTTCAGCCTAGCAGTACAAGTATCAGTGATAGCATTCTTACTCTTGCACCAGCTGTGGTAAATGGAAAATAAGATGCTATGAAGATGAGGGAAGCTATTGTTCATTGGGTATTGATGCATGAGAAACCATTTATGGTTGTAGAGGAGGACGGATTCAATTTTATGATGAGGATTGCAATTCCTCAATGGGAGAGGATAAGTCGGGTCACATTGAAGTCAGACTATATGAGAGTCTTTGAGCATGAGAAGAAAAAATTAAAGGGGCTGTTGAACAAAATTCCAAAGATTAGCTTAACAACAGACCTATGGAAGTCAAAAAGCCAGAAGATAGGGTATATGGTAGTTACTGCACATTTTCTTGACTCGGATTGGAAGCTTAACAAATGAGTTCTGAATTTTGTGCATATTCCTCCTCCACATCGTGGTGTTGACATTTCAGATGCTTTGTATAAGTGTTTGAAGGAATGGGGCATTGAGAATAAGATATACACCATATCAGTTGATAATTGTTCAGGTAATGATGGTGCTATTACTAATTTGAGGGAGATTTTTAGTGTGAACAAAAAACTGCTTTGTGGTGGGAAGTTGTTTCATATCCGATGTTGTGCACATATACTTAATCTTATTGTCCAGGATGGTTTGAATGAGATTAAGTATGTGATCAAGGATGTGAGGGAAAGTGTTCATTTTGTCAACCAAAGTGAAGCAAGATTGAAGACATTTTCTGAAATTGTTCAGCAGTTGCAGTTACCTCATAGGAAGCTTGTGCTTGATTGTAACACCCGTTGGAACTCAACATATGAGATGCTGTCATGTGCTTCAAAGTTTAAAGATGTTTTCCCAAAGTACCAACAACGGGAAATCAATTATATCTCCTGCCCAAGTAAAGAGGATTGAGAGAAGGTTGACAAGATCTAGGAAATCTTGGAGGTATTCGCCAAAGCCACTAATGTAATATCCGGAAACGACTACCCAACATCAAATTTGTTTCTTTCTGAAGTGTACAAAGTGAAGCAGGTTTTAGATAATCGGGTAACTGCTGATGATACGTTTGTAAGAGACATGGTTTCTAAGATGAAACTGAAGTTTGATAAGTACTGGGGGGAATGTAACTTGTTAATAGCAATTGCTGCCATTTTAGATCCAAGAGTGAAAATGAAGGCTCTTGAGTACTGTTTTCCAAGGATATACAATGCATCAGAAGCACGGGAGAATATGGACAAGGTAAAGAGAGCGTTGTATGAGCTGTATGATGATTATGTTGCTCTGCAAGAGAAAAGTGTCCAGAATAAAGAATGGTCAGCTTCCTCTTCCTAGTCATCTTCTGCGTCCCATTCAACCACATCTTCAGGATCAGGATTTGCAGAAATCCAACAATATGTGATGACAACTTAAACCAGTCAACCACAGAAAACAGACTTAGACATGTACTTAGAAGATGGTTGCTTTTTCTGCCATCCAGATTCACCATTTGACATATTAGCTTGGTGGAAAGGAAACCAATCAAAATATCATGTTCTGTCAAGGATGGCTTCTGATATCTTAGCAATCCCGATTACCACAGTTGCGTCTGAAGCAACATTTAGTGCTGGAAGTAGGGTAATTGACTCATACCGGGCATCACTTTTCAGTTGAAACTGTGCAAGCATTACTTTGTGGAGGGGATTGGCTTAGAAATGCACATGGTGTAAAGAAAAAAAATATTTTGAGTATTTGAATTATCTTTTGATGTTTACAAAAATATTTTATTAAAAAAAATTTAGTTGCAGTTGCTTAAGTAATTTACTTGCATGTTTTTTTGTCTTTTGTAAGGTGTGAAAAATCCAATTGTGGTGAATCTACTCGCTTCTTGATATGGATTCCTTGCAGCCTATGGCAGTAAGTTTTGCTTGTTAATATATTTACTTACATGTCTACTCCATATTGCGGTGTTTCTGTAGCTCTAATTATTCTGTTCTGTTATTATATGTGAATGATGACTTGAGCTGTTCTAATTGTTCTGTTCTATTCTGTAGCTCTAATTGTTTTGTTATGTTCTGTTCTGTGAATTGTTCTATTTCTGTTCTGTTTCTGTAGCTCTAAAGGTCTTTTAAATAGAAAATGATTTCGATCAGAGCTCAAACAACAACATCAGTAAAAGGGGAAAAAAGTAATTGCTTCATAACTTTGAAAATACGATGCTTGTTGCTTGATTTGGAGTTTTAGGATCTTGATTTATCTAAAGTGTTTGAGGAGTGATGTGTGGAATTCCCTTCAGGAGCTCTATGTTGACCGTGTGTGTATCACTTGCTTTGTGATTGTGTCAATATGGCTCTGTGAAGTGTGTGCATAAACTCTGTGTGTGTGGATGCTGGCATGTGTGTGAGAGAGTGTATCAGTATGTGTGAGTGTGTGCAACGCTTGCTTTGTATTTGTAACAATGTGATTCTATTTATCATGAATACTTGCTGGGATCTATTACTACTATTGCATCATAAAAATGTTTCTTACTGAGTTTCAATGAAACTCAAACCCCAACAGATAGGTTTTACAGGTCTAGAACATTATATGAATGTATGTTACTGCTGTGGAAGTTCTGTGTTGTTATAGCTAAATTAGGTGTTATAGCTGCTGTGGCAAAGAAAGGTGGCTGGATAGATTAGTGATGAAAGTGCGATGCACTCTCTCACAGTTAAGTCAGGGCCAGGTCCTGGAAAAGAATTTCTGAACTCCAGATCCTATATGTGTGTGTTTCTGTGATTTGATTCATGCATTTATCTGCGTACTGGATAGAATTATTGGTATGGTAATACCAAAACAACTATTATGCAGCCCTGCTCTAGATTTTCTGTCTAGGAATTCAAAATGTCCGCAAAACAAATCAATCCAGTGGAAATGAAAAACAATGGACTCCATTTTTATTCCGCTTCACATATATGATATTTGGGGCCCATAAATGAGTTGGTTGCTTCTTTGTCTCCCGAGTTTGGCAGCCCCTGAAGTGTTTGATTTTGAAGTTTGAATTTGTTTGTGCTTTTTGAAGTCTTATGAATGTTGACTTTCAAATTCTGGCATGTCTAAAAAATGAACAGAAAAAAAAGGAAATACTTATACAATGTTAGCTGTCTTTAGCTGTTCCATGCTATGTGTAATTGTGAGGATATTTGCTCCAGTATCTGGCCTCTTATATTTTATATATAAAGAAAGCCTTTAGTTGTGTGGCATAGGTTGTGCGCCTTTATCACCTTGATGTGTCAAGATTTAGCTATATTCACTTACAGTATCCTGTTAAATATTGTTGAATATAGGCATATAGGCCAGGAAATTTTACCAAAAGTCTCACTAATTCTTGTAGCAAAGAAGGGAACACCTTGTTTAATAAGTAGACATATGGGTATAATTAGAAATGAAAGTGCGATGCACTCTCTCACTTATTCAAGGAAACCTCTGGTAGCATCCTTAGGATAATTAGTGGTTGAAAGGTTTCTGTTCTCCGAGATTTTTGTTACTATACAATCAACGAACTTTTAAATTTTATAATACTTCCACAAAAAAGAAGTTTCAAATTTAATAAACATTTCATGAAAAGAAAGTTTCTCCTTATAATCCCTTTCTTATCCCTGCCAGAGATGATTAATTCAGGTACTGAAATACGATGCTTGTTATATCTATGGTTTTGTTTTAATTAGAATAGCATGGAATTTTCTAGTGTAATGCTTCTTGTAAGTTGTAACTGTGGTGCTTCGTGTAATTGATCTAATTGTCACTTGATTTTTAACTGTTTTGTTATATGCAGCTATGAATAATGAAGGAACCTTTTCTATGCTTAAGAGGAATCTTGCCAAGGATATCACCACCAAAGGTCCAGAGCAGTGGCATCTTTTGTTGTTTGAGCTTCATTAGGCTGCAAAACTTGATATAAATTTGGTTTTTATGTTGTTTGACCATGTTGGTACATTGTTATGAATTTGGTTTTTATGTTGTGACTACCCTTTTCATTATTATGCTTGTACTTTGTTATAAAATTTGATGTTGGAGTTGGTGCTACTTGTGTGTAGATTGTTGATCATGATTGTAGGCTATAGGGGTCTTGAATGACATGTAAAATGCCATACATGAATTCTGTACAGGGCTAGAAATTCGGGCCTAACGAGCCTAAGGGCCGAGCTCGGGCCCAATTCGAGCCAAGCTCGATCCTGAAAATTCGGGCTTGAGCATATCGAGCTTGAGCTCGGGTAGTATCTTTAAGCTAAGGGGCCGAGCTCGAGCCTGAAGGGCTCGGGCTTGGCTTGGCCCATTTACACCCCTAGTAGCGGGAGTAGGACCTCATTAGGTTTATCTCCCTCCAAGCTTTTCGAGTTCATGAACCCATAGCAAGAAAGGACATGATTCATCAGCTAGGCTTTGATTATTTTAGCCATCATAACTAGCCCATAGTCGCTACCATTTGACGTCATGGATGGCAATTTTTTTGTAGGCCACCAAGCATTGCATAACTGATGTTAGTGCGCAAGTTTTATGCAAATGTACATGCCAACGACCACTTTCTAGAACCATTTATGTAGGTTAGGACAAGCTGGCAGTAGTTGACCATTCATATTGACCAGTTCAATACACTTTTTACCATCCAGAATGTTTGAGGGCTGGTTCACTAATTGTCGCCTGAAGGGTTGTCTGTATTGCTCTGTGGGAGACTGCTTGCTTGGATCACTCTACCTGGATTTCCACCCATCATCCTTGCTTCATAGTTGAGTTGTGATTTTCAAGCTTGGATTGTGTTCATTAATGCAAGTCTGCTTCCCACCACATCGACTCCATATTTTACTAAGGAGAAGGCACAATTTTGGATGCTTTAGCTACTAATGATCCGATAAATGTGGAAAGGCTTATTTGGAGGAGTATTAGAGAGACTGTGAGTGATTGTCATCTTCAATTAGTTTTCCTAAAGTTGTTCACAAAGTTGAGGAGGCAGCAAGGTATCTCTAAACATGAGGATCAAGAGAAATTGTCTAGGGTAAAGAATGTGATTTATAAAAGGGCATTCAGGTAGAGCTGTGTATGTCAAGGAGGACACCCATGATTCTATGTTGTAGCTTTAAGGAGAAAGTAATGAAGACTACTACTATTGCTGCCAAGGAGGTTGGAGAGACCAGACTTGATCCCATGGTTGTGGAACATGGTACTGAGGTTGGGGTTACTGAGGATCACACTGCGCCCACACAAATGATGACCGCTCCAAATACTTCTACCGATCCTTCACCTCCCAGGGATGCTTAAGGATATTGCTATCCAGAACATTCATTTACTTTTTTGTATCATGTTTTCTTTTATTATGGATATTGCTATTCTTCTTGCTTCTTATTTCCATTTCATGTTTCAGTTAGTTATGCTTGACTTTGTTATTGGAGTATCAGTTTCTCCTTTTCTATTTTGTATTATTTCATTTTAGTTCTATATTTTCTAGCTCTTTTTATTTTATTTTTGTGATTGATCATCTTTATGTTTTTCATGGAAGCCTTTGAATTTCAATTGGAAGATCGAATCAGCCCTATTTTTGGAATTTTTGGGATGTCAACTTGTAAGATAAGCAACTTAATTTTTCTTATCAAGGGCGGTATCAATTTCTATAACTCCTTTCTTTTTCACTTTATTTTCCATGCTAGTACATTGAAAGCAATGTACAATTTAAGTGTAGGGAATGAATATTATTTTTAGCCCTTATTTATCATGTTTTTTGTTGAATTTATTTTTTTAGTGATTTTTCTAAAATTTTTAAACTTTTTGGAGCTTAATTATTTTGGATCAATTTATTAAGCATGTTCTTATTATTAGAGAATGGTTGTGAATTTAATGTCAAAAGTCCTTGAAAACCAAGTAAGTGATTCTTGAGATATTTCACTTTTTTGCTAAATCTATTTTTGAAATGCTTTTGTGATTCATTAGCATGCTAGTAGAAGATGGTCTTTAGAAGCTATTTTTGCACCAATTTTTTATGTTTAGTACACTGTTCAAAACATGCTAAGTTTTGCGTTTCTATGTTGGTTTAGTGGAAAGTTGGTTGATAGATTTATGGTTAATTGTTGAATGAATGTTGATAAAGTATAATAAAGTAAAGTATGGAATTATGCTACTCCATTGTTATTAGTGTTCATGTAAATTGGGGTATTCTCCTAAGGAAAGAGTCAATCACAGCTTAAAAAGATATTAAGAGCATGAGTATGATCAAAAGATCATCTTGGATTATGTTGATAATTAGCTTGGGTATAGATAGAGCTCATGTAATGTGAATTTGCTTTTAAAAATTTTCAGCACATGAGGAGAATAAAAAAATAAGAAAGAAAAAAAAAAGATTAACAAGTTCAATTAACCACCCAATCCATGGTTTGTGGTTTGAATTGTTGTGTATAGTAAGCTTTAGCTTAGTGTGGTTTGTGCTTTTTACTTTGCATGAAAATTTAATATTCCTCCTTCTTGCTTCAAAAAATGTGGATTGCTAGGTTGAGAATGAATTGTTTCCATTAAATTTTTTTTTTTAAAAGTTAGATTGAAGGTGTTGCATGTTTGGTAGTCTTGTTAATTCTTTAAAGTCTTAACGCTTTCTATACTTGTATGCTTAAGGAATTGATTAAATGTTTCAATGATTTTAAGATTTTTATTTTCCAGATTTTTCTCTTGAATTTTTCTTTAGGGAAAGTAAAAGTTCAAGTGTGGGGGGAAAATATGATATACTCATATTTAGTCATGTTTTCCATATGTTTTTCCCTTTCTATTTGCTTATCTTTTGATATGTTTTTGTTGGGATATGGTGCTTAATTGGTTCACATTTCATTTTTAGGCTACATTTCAGCTTCATTTGAGCTAAGAAGGATTTCTACAAGATTTTGGAGCTGAATTGTAAGTTTTGGTAAAGTTTGTAGAAAACACACCTCGTTACACGCCCTACTACACACTCATGTCTAAGTTGCACACCCATGTTCCAAGCTGTGTTTCATTTAGTGAGATTTTAAGTTCCAAAGATGCTACATGACCTTTTCACATGGTCGTGTACCAAACCATGTTTTTCTCTTTTTTAGGGTTTTTGTTTTTGGGGTTATTTAAAAAAAAGAAAGAAAAAGAAGAAGAAGAAGAAAAGAAGAAAAGAAGAAAGAGTGGTAGAGGCAGAAAAACATAAAGAAAGAAAATGATTTTCATGGAGGAAGGCTGGGAGGCAGTTTTGATGATCAACTCTGTATAATAAGCACCATATCAAAGATTTCTTTAAGGAGAAACAATTCAGAGATGGATAGTTTTCTTTTCTTTTGTTTCTGTTGTGTTTATTTTATAGCACTATAAGCTAAACTTTTCCTACTCATGCTCAGAGTAGATGAACCCTAGGATAATCATAGGTTTAATATGATTATGTTTTTCTGAAGATCTATCCAATGTACTTTGATTTGTTGATTAATAGTAGCTAGCCTATTAATTCAATATGGGATGATAAATATGCATCAGGTGGTATCTGGTATGTTTGTTGTGGATCATCATTTGATAGAAGGGATAGTATTGTAACTAGGAATAATAGGTGTGATATGATACCTCTAAACTAGGATGAAACCTAGTAGTAGGTCATGGGACTAGTAATGCATTCTTAAGAAGTGCGGTAGGCCTAGACAGCCTATTGGTGATTTAAGGATAATTGGTGATTTAGATATGGAGCTAATCTAAATTAGGTAGTACTCCACAGTCCAAGTTAATCATAATCCTATAAGACTGAAATAAGAGCTATATGAGGAATTTCTAAGGGATTTGATTTTAAATATGGGGTTTCTTATTGTTGAGTATCTTCATTGTTTTTCGCAGCCAACCAATGATTACTAATTAATAGTTAGTAGTTAATATTTTATCTTCACTGCATTAAATAGTTTAGTTAATTCATATGGTTAGTTAACAAATATATTTAATTTTTGGTGAGATAATAAAGAGACGTGGAGTACAGCAGACAAGCTCGGTCCTCTAGGGAAAATGATCCTGGTACTTGCCATTGTTATACTTTGATGATGGATGCACTTGTCTGTGATTTCACAAATTTATGAGTATAGAGAACTTGACACATCCACATTATTTTTTGCTATAGTGGGAAAGGTTTATGAAAACTATGAACACACCAAAGATAATTAGCATATAACAATGTTTCATCAAAACTCCTAAGTATATCCTTTTAAATTCTAGGTAATACCAAATGAGTATCGCTCATGATTTTGTAGAAAAAAATAACTAAAAATTTTATTTTAATATGGAAACATTAAATATAACTTTATTATACCTTTTTATTTATGGTACTTATTTTAGTAACAATTTCTCTAATATAAATATAATGTACACTAATTTAATTCGTTATTTGAACAAAACTAATCTAACAACATCAATTACCAAAGGATCAGAGGATGGCAAATACTTGATGGAGTTCTGGTGGCTAATGAGGCTATTGATTGTTTGACTCATAATGGGAGGAAAGTTTTTTTCCTTAAAGTAGACTTTGAGAAAGCCTTTGACTACATCAACTGGTAGTTTCTAGATTATATGATGCAACAATTCGGTATTGGTTGTAAATGGAGGAAATGGATGATGGACTTCTTATCTTCAGCATCAATCTTGAACCTAGTTAATGGAAGCCATACGTCTAAGTTTTACATGGAAAAAAGGCAAGATGAAGCAACCAATTATTGCCCTTTTTGTTTGTACAGTAGCATAAATTCTTAGCATAATGGTCCAAGTTGTAGTAGGAAAAACTTGTTTCAAGGGGTAAAAATTGGAAGTGGTGAGATTCTCTTACCACATTTTTAGTATGTGGATGATACATTATTTGTTGGAGAGTGGAGTTGAACAAATCCAGTTGAAAGCAAACTATCAAGGGGAAGTAGTCAAACTGATAGGGAGCTTGCTAGGCCAATCCAGGACTTGCAAATGAAAAAAAAGGATAGGGACCACAGAGTGTGTCTCTGGGGAAAACCTTCGATGATCAAGTTAGTTTCTTTAAGAGGAGTAGAGATAGTTGGGGTTTTCAAAGTAGAAAGCAATGTATCATGAGGGGCTATAAGGTGCCCCTTTTATACACAATATAGTACCTTGGTTGTATGCTTGTAGGAATGTTATTAATGAGAAGATATTCCATGGTGGTGGAATCCAACCTTTAATTAGTTTCCTTTTATAAGAAGACTTCTTCTTCAGGTAATATCAGATGGGCCTAGTTTGATCCTAACTAGATAGCTTAGTCTATAATGGGTTTAGCCCCTAGTATTAACATGTCCCTCTTTAAAGAAAATGTGGGCTAAGTGTCTCCACCTTTTCTTAGCCCAATGGGTGCAAAATGATAACGCCTCTTCCCAAACAATGCCTTCAAATCCAAGCGATGCACCTTTCTTCAATTATTTGACATAATGGGTGAGTCCATCGAAGAAATGTCTATCTAAGTTCATTAAATTCAATTGATGCATTTAATGACATTTTTTCTAAATGCAAATGAAAATCTAGCCAATCGAGCACCACATGTCCTCCTAGGAGTAGTTTGTGTAGCACATTTTTTTTTAATGTTACAAAGATGTGTGCCACGATAAAAAGGTCATGAGCTAGTGGTAACAGTCTAGGGAAGTTGGAGAGCCCCAGTAGCAATATATAAGAGTAGTTTGTGTCAAACCCCTCTTTTAAGATTTTTCATTCATTCGCTACTTAATGCTTTTTCTCCCTTCTCATAACTTTTCCATTCACCATTTCCTTCATCATAGCCATCGTAGACATCTTTGGTCTTCGCATCATGCTACACTCTAGCAGTTGTAACCCAAGTGTAGGTTGTCGCAAGTAATAAAATCTTGGGAGTTTGAGTGTCGAACCACAGAGAATTGAATTAAGAAATACAAATTACAAAAGTGAAGGAAGGTTTTCGTGAAATGTATGAACAAGTGTTGATTAAAAATCCAAATTCAAATAAAATAGCTAAGGTTAGGGGATTTACTTTTAGCATATCGGTTATGATTAATTTTAGCCCATCTTACCACTAAATTGAGATCCACACATAAAGGAGGTCTTAATTGGGGAATTTAGTAACTATGAATAGTAAAAATGCATGAATAGTAATCCGGTGGAAAAAAACTCAGAATATAGAAATTAATCATACTCAAAGTGTATAATGATGATTTAAACCCTTAATAGCAATATACTTATGAGTATTCATCACATCACCCTTCTATCATTTTTTAAACCAAGCTCTTCATATTTGTATTAGGTAATTAGATTGATCTCCCTTCTCTTTGTCATTCATTCTTTCCATTCTTTTCTTTTCCATATAGACAATCGGTGAATTCCCTTCTTTGTATTAACAATGGTTGTTTCTCTCCTTTTTGCTCAATCACACACAAACTTAGGAATAAGAAAGCTGCCGCCATGGCCAAGTGACCACGAGAGTTAAAGCATGAAGATCCAAACTTGGAGGAAGTTTCTAGCCAAGTGAATGATCGCACTGTTCAAGCCATAAGGGCATCCATGGAGCTAGACTACTGGTTGATAGAAGTAAGGGCACTAATAAATCCTTCAGAAGCCAGGTCGCACCATCCCCAAAAGGGGTTCTTTTCTCTTTACCTGGTCCAACTACAAATCGGTCTTTGCCTTCTTCTTCATCCCCTTCTAATCCAACAACTGAAGGATTTTCAAATCTCTTTTTCTTAATTTTTCCTTAGCTCCTTCATTCATTTTATTGCCTTCAGCCTTGCTTCCTACATGACTATGGTTAGCCTCATTTTTTAGACTTTCCTACCTTTCTACAAGTTTTCCCTCATCTAGGCTCGACATTTTTTCATTTTGCCCTTATTTCTCTTATGAGGGGGAACCTTTCTTTCACTTTCACATTAGCAAGGGATTCCTATGGTAGTTGAAACAACTACTTCTTCTTTGAGATGGGAGACCCTAATTGGCAATTGCCCTATAGATGGGCTAACCTACCGACCTAGGAGACATATGCCTAGCCTTTGCTGATATAGGGGTTGGATGCTAAAAGATTGTACCGAGACCTTTTTACTTGGCTAAAAAGGATTGCCATAAATGAAAAGTTTGATAACCTATTCCTTTCCCCTTACTAGATGTTGGATGAGATCACCCTAAGGTGAATTGAGGTCACTCAGGCCCATTTATTCTATAAAAGGGTGAAAAATCCTAGCAATTGGATCTCAGGTCAAAAGGGGAGTTGGTAGAAGCCCTTGATGCAATAGCTGGGACTCGTAGGCTCTTCTTTTCCTATGTCTCTACCTGAATTTTTCTAAGTAACCGAGGGCTTATTTATCTTGTTTTATATCTAATTCAAGTATGGGTCATGCATTACCCACCTTGCCAAGAAATGGGTGAAATATCCTCTTTAGGTGGCCACTCTCATTCTCCCATCCCTCATTAGGAGTGCCCAAGCTTTGCCTCCCTTATCTGCCACCATATTGGTTTTACCAACAAGGCCATCTAAGGATCAAATACCACCTCCAAGCAACCTCAGGGACCCAGAAGATGATCAAAAGGTCCACAAAAAAGGGCATAACTAAAAGTTCCCCTCAAGTTGATAGAGTGAGGGCAATCAGTGAAGGGCTCCCTTAAACAAGGCCTAAGAATACTACTACCCCTGACTTGTCTGGTATAGGTATTTTCATTCTCTCAACATTACTTTTCATTTTCTTTTGTTTTTGAGGATTTTTACTCACTTTTCTTTTGATTTTTTTTTTCATAGTAGGGGTACCCTTAGTTGAAGTCCCTACCCGACCTAGGGGTGCAACAAAGATGAGAGGCCCTTCATCCTAAAAGCATTCTCGACAGGACGAGGGGTCATCCAAAAGGACTTACCCTTCCTTAGATCATATTGAAGAGGGCTGTCATCTAAGGTTCTTAAGACCCATTCCTCGTGGCTTGTTAAAGGCCTATGTTAGAGCTAGGGATATCAGAGGATGCTCTCTTTGACCTCCTCTAATCTTAAATGATCACGAGGACTTGGCTTAACAAATCCTTGAAGGGTATGCTTATCTTAGGACCTCCACCACTTGGCATACATGGGCTCGAGTGGGCAGACATTAGAAGGGGTGGTGAACAACCTCCTTTAAGTAACATCACAGCTTTTGACCTGTTACTTGCATCCTTTAACTTTAAATCCTTCAATTACCTTACTCAATTTTCTTATCTTAGGTGGCCGTCACCACTTTTGATTTCACCAAGCGATGCTAGACAAGGATGGTTGTTTCAAGAAGGCATTGGCCTTCATCAAGGCACTAAGGAAAAAGAATGTCATCCTTGAGACCAAATTCATAAATCAGGCCACACCCAATAAAGCATTGTGCCAAAAGGTTGGGGCTTAGAAGACCCCCATAGGCGAGGGTGATAAGCAAATAAAGGAGCTGAATGAAGCACTCCTAGCTGAGAAAATGGCAATGGAGGCCTCGGCTAAAGAGGTTGAGGGCCTTAAAGGCACCTTGGAGCATGCCATGGAAGGCATGAAGAAGATGGATGCCAATGCCCAGGAATAACTTAATGCTCCAGCTGCTATCTGATAGTATCTCCAAGGTCGGGGAGGCCTCCAATGGCATGGAGGATTTCTATAAGGGGAACTCAAGGACATCCAAGACCAGGCCAACTGGAGAGTGAAAAATCCTACAATGGCCAACCAAAAGCTAGAGCAGGGCTAGATGTGGACTTTTTGATGGAGTTCTATGATGGATTCATGTCCTACTGCTTTTAGGTGGAGAGAGCTCACCCAGGCTTGGACTTGTCTAGCCTGAGAGTATCCGAGCCAATAGGGACTATTTTGAAATTTAGAAGGCTCAAGGTGAGCACTTGCGTGACCCCCCGCCCCTTACACTTTTTCTTGGCCCTCTGTTGGAGGAAGAAGATATGTTAGACGAATTTTAAGTACCTTTTTGTAGTTTCTCATCTTGTACTTTTTTATTTTGTCAATGAAGTTTGATTTCTTTCTTCTTTCCATGTTTATATGCATATTTGCTTGACAATTGTTAGGGTCATCAAAACACTCATTGCTAATGCAGCGGGGTTATTGTTGAAACACCTTTTGAACTTTTTCATGGTTTTGAGTCATAAAGACATCAAGTGGTAGAAAAAGTCACACTTTATTAAGGAAATATAAAGATTCAATGAGATTAAGCATAGTAAAGGTCGAGATCATCTAAATAATACTTTTTTGGCAATTTTCGGCATAGTAGTCTATGAGTTCACAGACATCTTGACCGAACATTCTCTAGATAATAAATAGGCCATCCCAATTAGTTTTCAAGGCCTCATTCCCTGGATTCATACTAATTAAATTAGAATTTACAAGCACTAACCCCTTTCCTTAATTTCTTTTAACATTACCATGTCATTGAGAATATGAATCACCCTTTATATGAATTTCTTCATATAAAGGTTTATGTCTCCTCTTTGTTTCTCAACCAAGTCTAACTTGACTTTAAACCCTTCTTCATTCACTTTTGGTTCAAAAATTTTGCCCCTAAGGGAACATTGTGCCCACTCAATTGGGAGGAAAGCATCCGTTGCATAAGCTAAGTTGAATGAGATTTCTCATGTATTTCCATAGAGGTGAAGTAAATTTTGGACAATCAAATTCTGGTGTTCATTCTGTAGTTTCATAAAACATTAAGCAGCCCTCAACTCATTTCCCCTTTACCTCACCTAGCACTTTCATGAGTCCCTCCTATTCGATTTGTTACCTTCACTTGCTCGTTTGACTAAGGTTGTTTTACAGAGGTGAAGTAAAGTTTGACACTTTTCCTTTTTGTATATTCTTTCACTAGGGCATTGTTGAACTATTTCTTGTTATCTGTAATAATGGCCCAGGGCAACCAAAACTACAGGTGATGTTTTTCCATAAAATTATAACCTGGGAAGCTGTGATCTTAGCCAATTGGTCAACCCGTATTGATTTGGTGTAGTGATCATCAGCTGTGATGTAGTACCTTACCTGTCCTAGCACAAATGGCATGGCTCCAATCAAGTCCTACCCCTATATAGCAAATGGACAAGGGAAATTTGCTAAGGATGTGAGGAACCGCTACATCTATCATGTAATTAATTCCTAATTAGGCCAGATTATTCTGTTTCCTAATTAATCCCTTTAATTAAGCCATAATTTATTCTTCACTACCAAGACCATTCCCAAGACTTATTAAGTTCCTTGGCTAATCGCCTACCAATTAATTACTTATAAGTTAAGAAAACATATTTTTATAATCTTTTATTAAGACCATTTGATACTAAACTCAAGGAGTATTAAAACCATTTGGTTAAGCGCATTAAAAAACATGCAGTTATAGAGCTCTAATTTTATAAAACCATTTTATGTATTTGAATGTATACATGATAAAACAAAGTTCAAAACCAATCATGAACAACTATACTTTTATCAACTACCCAATGTACTAAGCAAGTCTGTGGTTTATTACACAACCATACATTCATGTCACATTCTAGAAAAAAGGCGATGTCAACTACATCACTAAGATTTTAGTACTACTACTACTTTAGCCATAGTGTACCATTATAGCCCACTTTTGCCCAAGATGAATCCCTTAGGCTAGGCAATCACAATGTGTCCCTTCTTTATGCATTGTTTTACTGTCAAATAAGAAATCCTTTGAGTTAGGCCACTAATTACATAAGCAAATTAGGGAATAAAATTTAAAAATGTGTGCACCAAGTGTTGATGCGTGTACTTATTTGCATACAAACATACATGTATACAACAACTCATCAAATCAACATAATCCAAACAATCAAATCTTGCACATTAACAATAAGGGTAAGTGCGCTTACATACTTAGTAAGGAATTACATAATAAACAACATATGAGCAACATACTTGATAATAATTGACCATATGCACACATCAATATACATGCACTATGTCTGCCCATAAATTAATATGAGCTTGTCATGAGCTCATACGACATTGAGTATTATATAATGATCATTATATTATGCCTTTTTCTAAACATGACTTTGAATTACTTTACATACAGACAAACGATCAAACAGAAATGCACATGTCACCCACTGATCCATTTATTTACCATTGAGCTTACTCTTTAAGAAATTGTCCTTAGGCCCCCTTTTTGCCCCTACAAGCTCACACTTTGTGAAATTACCCTTTAGCTTGCCAGCTTTTTCTAGCCAAAAAAAATAATACCTTATTGTACATAGCAAGGTTTGACCAAATTTCATGTTGGTCATAGTACTACATCGATGTCTCTTTCCCCACTTGCATCTTTTGCCCCATTAGACCTATCTGTATGCTTACTTGTGACCTAAGTCATCTAGTGAACTTAAGTGTCATTCAAGCCTTAGGGCTTTTACCTTGGGCTCTCCCTTGTTAGTCATGACTAGAGCGTAACCCAAGGCCTATACAAACACCAAGCTCTAGGGTGTGCTCTAGCAGCCCCTTTAGTGTGCATGAAATTGCGCATCCTTGAATGCATGCTTGTGTGCCTTTTGGGCAAGCACGACTATGTGCTACTCGGACCTAGGCTACTTATGTCCCTCTCAGCAGCACCAGTGTGCACCTCAGGCACACACAGCATGTGCCCCTCTTTAGCATACCCATGTGTACCTTGACACACCAAAACAAACAATGCCCTTAGGTACCCAAATCCATATGCAATGAAGAGCCCATGCCAGACACATAAACACACACTAAGCCCTTAAGCCTTTCACAACCACACACACCCAAACTAAGTCACACATTTCTTATTCTTGCAAAACCTTGAAGGTTTAGCTACATACATCTACCAAGCACCCAAGGGCCAACCCACATGCCAATTTCCATTCATGAACCAAGGAAACCGCCTATTACCTAACAAGGACCTAAATTCAGACTTAGTGCCCATTGATCTTTTTTTTATTCCATACATCATTCTATGCACATTCACTATGCTTGATTACTTGCCTAATAACCATAGTTAAGCCAAAAATCAAAGTTCTTCTGAGAGACAAGGTCAAGAACACCTTGCCCAAAAACATTTTTATTCTTGCAGGTGGTAGATTCGCAACATACAAGCTCGATTTGAGCCTTTTCCATTGGAATACATTATAACAAATAGATCAGCCATAAAAGCAAATATTTCTAGAGCTTAGAAGCAAATAACCAAGTTGTTAGTGGTCCAAAACTCATTTCATACCTAGATAAAGAAAACCAATCTGAAAACCCCTTCCTCTAAAGCTCTATGGTCTCCTTCTTTTATCATACCTTAACTTATCATGAAAATGTGACCACATAAATCTAAGGGTTGGAAATATTTAATAAAAACTCAACCAAAATAAAACAAGCTTTTTACCTTTCCAAAAATCTCCAAAACTAAGCTCACTGCTATATGAAATTCACGCCTCATTTATTTTTCAAGCTGACAAGGACACTCCTTCACTCAAAAGCTCTCATCTCTAATTTTTCTTGGAAATTTTTGGTAATTTTCTTGAGGTTGTAAGGGTTGACATGAAATAAAGAAAAGAACGAGAAGAGAAAGGGGTTTTTGGTGTTAGGAGGTGTGGAGTTCGATTAGAAGATGAGAGGATATGGAAAAGAAAGTTAAAGTTGTAAGGATAAGTGCTTTACCTGGTTACTAAGAACTTCCACCTGTAAACTATGAGGCTTGGGAATCTCTCTCACATTTTGGCTACCAAAATAGCCCCTAATTAGTTTTTGTACCTATCTCTTAAAGATTAATGAGGTGGTTTGGGTAAAACTACTTTTTAAGTCTTATAACCATTGGGTAATATGCTAAAGCTCCCAACAAATCCTCCTAAATGTTCCCCTTTGAAATATTACTCTATCTTAGCTTCCTTAAAAAACTAGTCATTCCCAAATATTTTATTGACGAAGTCTGACCCGAGTTTTACCACTTTCACTCAGGTTAAACCAAGTTTGACCTCACAAAATTACTAAACTGCCCTTCTTAGCTTCACTTATGAGAAAAGTCTTAAACTTGGTCATTTTAACTTCAAACTTCACCAAAATCAACCAAATGGTTTTGAACACCATTTATCACCTTCTCAAACCCATTTTTTTACCATATTTGGCATTGAAATTACCTTTTTTTTTTTTTTTTGCCTTCCTTGCTTCTTTAATAAAAAAAATGAAATCATTGGTCAAATTTAGCTCAAATATCATTAAGATGTTTATTTCACCTAAAAAAACACAATTCCATCTTTCATGGTCAA
This sequence comes from Aquilaria sinensis, assembly GCA_005392925.1. Classification (NCBI taxonomy): domain Eukaryota; kingdom Viridiplantae; phylum Streptophyta; class Magnoliopsida; order Malvales; family Thymelaeaceae; genus Aquilaria; species Aquilaria sinensis. The sequence continues at coordinate 465,123 of SMDT01003367.1, forward strand.
AGTTTGACATTTGACTTGCAAAGTTATTATTTTACCCCTATTTGCCTTTGTGGTTAAACAACTTGAATTTCTGCTTCTATGGACTCCGAGGACTACCACAACTTATGTGTTGGCTTAATCTAACTTTCTAGTGAAATTAAATTAATAATCAAGAAATTAAATGCAATTAATTGCCTGATAAATGGAAGGTTCTCACATCCTTCTCATCTTCAAAAAATTGGTGCTCTAATTCCTCGACTTTAGCATTAGGGAACAAGTTCGATGACTGAGCCTCCACATTCTACTTATTCTTTCTTGTGACCTTAACCTCTAGATGATTGCTCCATTGGAGTTACACCAAAGGGATTTGCCTAGTCCTTAGTTTCCAAGCCATTGCCTAGGATTTTAATTGGACCTTCCCTTTAAGTCAAGTCTTTCTCTATTGGCTCAGTTAGTGGAATACTACTTCTTTCCTATTTATTACATAATATGTTTTTCTTTCTTATTGGGTGATCGTCCCTTGCCAAATTACCAATCACCATTTTTTAGTCCTCAGGCTAATTTTTTTTTACTATCCTACCTTATGAGCTATATGGGGAAACAACTCATTTTCTCCTTGTTCATTTGCCATCTCCCAACACATAGAAGATAATCTAGATAACACCTTGTCCCTGAATTCAATAATCATCCCTTACCTCTTAACATTAGCATTGCTTATTGCCTGTCACGGGTTACTCTCAATGAGCTCATAGTTACCTACCCTGGGGCCTTACACCTTGGTTTGGTCACTACCCAAGTATGTAGGTGACCTTGAAAGTATAAATAGGTACTCTCAGTCAACCTATCCATCATGACCCTTACAAGTTCATTTTATACAGTTTTCTCTATGATTATCTCCCTTCTTACCTCCCAGGATGGATAAACTCTTGAGGATACTCATTAGCCTCTGAGATTCGGCCATGACTAACCATTTTGGGCCTACAAGCCCTAGGTTTGTTATTTGCCCTTACTAGCTTGCTAAGCCCGTACGTTTACCCTTTAGTAGCCATTGCCACTTATTAGGCCCAAATACTCATTTGGGTCTAAAATGGCTGCCTAGGCTCCTCTATTTCAAGGGCATTCCCATGGCCCAACCTTGGCCCAATATACAATGCTGCCCCCATAGACCTTACTTAGTGCAACCCAACATGCCATTTGGCACTAGCTTACATGCCCTCAACCATGCCCCATCATCCACCGTAAGCATGTGTGCAACCACCTACTTAGTGCATTCTTTTGCACCTAGCCCGCATGCACTGGTCTCTCCTTCCACTTGCACCCTCATGGACTAATTCTCTTGCCATTTGACAACTACCAAGCCATTTAGCACTTAGTGCTAGAGATGTATTTTGTGAAAGTTCTTTGTCACCTCCTCATGCACACTAAAAGCTCATAAGGCTTCCAACTATGCCTCATTTTCAAGCCCAAATTAGACCATCCATAGCACCCTAACAATGAAAGATCTGTGAGCCTTAGCGCTTAAGTGTGACCACTTTTCCTTCATCCATGGCTGCATGTAATGTGTTCACTTAGTGCCCTTTCCAGGGCACACATTCACTTGTGCTTGCCGAGCCTTTAAGACTCAGCCACACCCATTTTACCAACTAATGCCTCTAACTTTTCAAGGTAGTACCACATTTATTAACTCTTACTAACATATGGGCTATTCCATCCCTTTTGTCCATAGTCACTTAGAGCTACATGTTGCTACTCACCTAGCTCACATTAGTATAGGTCCCAAGCTTGCCCTTAGACACCTATAGTGATGTCAAGGTTTTTGCTTGAGTTTGGCCAATTAAGTTAAGCATTGTGGTCAAACTATTTTCCTTTGGTTCTTAAAAAGCCTTTACATCCAAGCTTTTATGTTTTCTTGGTCAAGATGGCCAATGACCAGCCATTCGTAGGGGTTCTTCTATATGTCCATACAATAACTAGTTGAATCGAAATCTCTCAACCTAGGGACACTAGTGGGCTACCTCTAATCCATAACTACCTCCCTTTAACTTAGCATTTTTTCCATTTGTTTGTCACTAATTCCATGCCATGGGTAAGGAAATCTTCTTTGCCCCAGGGAGTTACACCTTAAATAGTCTACATAGCACTCTTTTACTATCTTTGTACTAGCAGACCATCTTCAAATGCACTTCCTATGCAGCACGAGTTTTAGAGTGTTTTTATAACATCATCATTAGGTATCTTTACAACTAATTTAGGCATGGCGTACACATCTTGTAATTGCTCCTCATGAACACAGTGATACTCGGGTCACTCCAAAGGCTCATAACCTTTATGCCCATTTCAAGTCCGAAGGATTTGACCTGACATTAGTTGCCATCCTTTGCCACTAGGCACGATCACCCATGATAATTTGCCTTGTCAAAAAATGATAACCTAGTGCCTTCTCCTAGTGCCTTCTCTGCTAATCCATGTCAAGTGGCACATCATGCCTTCCCATAAACACCATTAGAATCCATGATTGATTCGAAGTGCCTTATGCCCATGGGATAGCCCAATTATTTTTCCCCTTTACCTTTCAAGTCCAAATTTCTAATTCTCTGAAATTCTGAGTATTCCTACCATGCATTGTTAGCTAGAGCTATAAGCATCTCAGCTTGGCCAGTAGTTACCATATCTTCACTATCGTAACCATATCTTAGAGTGTGTTCCTTATCCTCCCTTAACTACTTAAGTCCCGTAATGTTGTCCCTAGGTTGGGCTATTTCTGACTCATTGGAATCTAGCTTTGCCATTTTGTGATATAAGGTAGTCAAAGCTACCCTATGTTTTAACTTAGGCTTATAGACTCATGAGACTTTTTGATGTGCTCTTCCACTGCTTGGTACCAACAATGCCCCATTCATAAATATTGAAATAGGATTATGTTTCCTTAAGATTTCCCTTTTAACTATGTGATGGGCATCGGGTAGTTTTCCCCTATCTAGGCAATGGCTACTCACACCCATTTTCCCTTACATCTGCCATTGCCACCCTTTGTTGCTAGTGGAGACTTTTGTTTCAAACATTGTCACCATCTAGGTAGCTGGTGGAAACTCTTACTCCCTCTCATTGGGAGCTTCCCACCTATCTAAATCATTTCTCTTTTCAATTTCATTATCTAGTCTTAGCCACCAGCCCCCACAGACCTGAGCCTATGCCTGTGTTATAACCCAAAGCTATTGGCCTTCAGGCCTAATGAGCCACCTTGCCACTCAACCCTACCACGAATTACCCTGTCCAAGCACCGAAGTCCGTAAGGGTATTTCCCTATTTGCCTTAACTAGCTTAGTAACCATTTCATTTTACCTACAACAACACATACTTTCTTATATCTAAGCACCCACGGCATGCACCTAGGCACCTATTTACACACAGGCATAGCATGTAAAGCAACATCAATCAAGCAAAAAATACTAACTAATTTGGAGGCCAAACTCCTATGCACATGCACATTTACAAGTAGTAGCATCATAGACTTTAGCCCTTAGTCTATAACCTAGGCTTTGATACCAACTGTGAGAAATCGCCTCATTTATTGCCTAATTAAATCCTCTAATTAAGCCAGAATTTATTCCTTACTTCCAGGATTGTTGCCAAGGCTTATTAACTTGCTTAGCTATTTGCCTAACCATTAATTACTTGTCAGTTAGAAAACATATTTTCAAAACTCTTTCATTAAGACCATTAGATACTAAACTCTAGTAGTATTATAGGTTTGGTCAAGTATTGCAAAACATGCAATTATGGAGCTTTGATTTTATAAAAATATTTTATGTACATGCATGAATACTTGTGAAAACACAGTTCCAAACCAATCATGAAAAACTATACTCATACCAAGCAACCAATGTACTAAGCAAGTCTTCGGTTTGTTACATAACTATACATTTATGTCACATTCTAGACTAAGGGCGATGTCAACTACATCACGAAGATTTTAGTACTACTACTACTTTAGCCCTAGTGTACAATTATAACCCACCTTTGCTTCAGAGAAATCCCTTGGGTGAGGCAATCATAACATGTCATTTCCTTGTGCATTGCTTTACTATCAAGTAAGAAATACTTTTAGTTAGGCCAATAATTAGATAAGCAAATCATGGAATAAAATTTACAAGTGTGTGCACTAAGTGTTGATACATGTACTGATTTCCATGCAAACGTACATATATATAGCAACCCATAATATCAACACAATCCAAGTAATCAAATCCTATACATTAACAATAAAGGTAAGTACGTGATGTATACTTAGTAAGGCATTCTATAATAAATAACATATGAGCATTACTCATAATCATAATGGACCATATGCACACATAAACATGCATACACTAAGTTTCCCCATTAACTAATATGAGCACGTTGCAAGCTCTTGTGATATAGAGTATTATATAATGATCATTGTACCAAGCCCTTTTTGGTACATGACTCCCTACTACTTCATATACAAGCAAACAATAAAAAAGAAACACACAAGTCACCCTTTGATCCATTTATTTGCCCTTGAGGTTACTCTTTAGGAAATTCCCCTTAGGCCCCCTATGAGTTCACACTTTATGTAATTGCCTTGAGGGTTGCTAGCTTTCCTTAGTGAAAAAAAATTTCCCCTATTGTATACAATGGGGTTCAACCAAATTTGGTGTAGGTCATAGTGCAATAAAGATGTGTCTTCCCCCTTTGGGCCTTTTGGCCCATTGGACCCATATGTATGCTTAGTTATGGCATGAGTCATCTAGTTGGCCCAAGAGTCTTTTGGGATTTAGGGCTTTTACCTTGGGCTCCCCCTTATGGCTCATGCCCCTACAGGTGCCCTTCATACACATGGTCGTGAGCCCATAGGCACACGCACATGCATACCATCGGGTGCACCCTTGGGCACGCATGGTCATGTGCCCTTGCTGGGTGCACCCATGTGCACCTCAAGTGAACATGGCATATGCCCCTCAAAGGCACAACCGTGTGCACCTTTGGTATAGACTATGTGTGCCCCTCTCAGCTACAACAATGTACACCTTGGGCACACATGGTGTGTGCCACTCTCAAGTCCACCCATGTGTACGTAAACACACCTAAAGATGCCTTGCACCTAGGCAACCAAATACACAAGCACGTATTAGTATACGCCACACACACACACATATCAAGCCTTCAAGCTCAGTCACAACCACACACACCTAAACTGAGTCACACCTTTCTTGTGCTTGTCAAACCTTAAAGAATCAACCACACACATCTACCAAGAACCCAAGGGTTGGTCCATACACCATTGTCCATCCATACACCAAGGACACCACCTATTGCCCAAACTAGGAGCTAGGGTTGGCCTTATTGCCCCTTTAGCCTTTTTCAGCTTTGCAGGTCACCTTGTGCCCTTTTACCATACTTGATCACTTGCATATCAACCATAGCCAAGCCATAAATCAATGTTCTCATGGGAGGCAAGGGCAAGAACACCTTACCCAAAAAAATTTTTCTCCTTGTAAATGGTAGAACAATCATACATAAGCATGGATTAAGCCTTTTTCCTTTGGAGTCCTTTGTACCAAATAAATTGGCCATATTAACTCATATTTTCAAAATCTAGGGTAGATGAACTAAGACCTTAATAGCTCAAAACTCTTTTCTTACCTTGAAAAAAAAAAACAAACTGAAAATCCTTCTTCTAGAGCCTCATGGTCTCCTTCCTCCTTCTCGCCTTGACATCTTATGGAAATAAGTCAACAATGAATATAAGTGCTGGAAATATTTTAGAAAAACTTAACCCAAATAAAACAAGTTCTTTATTGTCCAAAAAGCCCCAAAATCGAGCTCATTCCTTGGTGAAATTTGTGCCTCATTTGTTCTCTGAGTTATAAAGGACACATTTTCACTCAAGAGCTCTTATCTTTAATTTTTCTTGGAAAATTTTGGTAATTTTCTTGAGGGTGAAAGCGTTAGGACAAAATGAAAAAAATAAGGAGAAAAAAAGAAAGTTTTTGTTGTTGCGAGGTGTGGAGTTCAAATGAATGATGATAGGATATGGAGAGGAGAGTTAGAGTTATAAGGATAGGTGGTTTACATGGTTAACAAGAACTTCCACCTATAAACCATGAGAATTAGGACTCTCTCCCACATTTTGGGCTGCCAAAATAGCCCCTAATCAAACTTTTTCCTTCTCCCTTAAAGATCCACGAGGTGCTTTGGGTGAAACTACCTTTTAAGTCTTGTAACCATTGGGTAAAAAGCTAAAGCTCCCACAAAATCCTCCTAAATGTTCCCCATTGAAATATAAATCTATCTTGGCTTCCCTCCAAAACCAGCCATGCCCAAATCGTTTATTGATCAAGGTTGACCCATGTTTGACCCCTTTGAGTATGGTTTGACCAAGCAAAATTACCAAAATACCTTATTAGCTTCACATTTAAGAAAAGTCTCAAACTTGGTCAATTTAACTTCAAACCTCACCAATTCACCAAAAGGTTTCAAACACCATTTCTCACATTCTCAAACCCATTTTGACCATGTTTAACTTGTAAGTTATTATTTTGTTGTTCCTTGCTTCCTCAATTAGAAAAAGCTAATCAATGGTCAAATTGACCTCAAGTATCACTGCTATGTTCATTTCAAATTTAGAAACTCAATTGTTCATTTAAACTCTAGAAACTCAATTCCATCTTTTTTTGGTAAATGTTTGATCTTCTACTTGCAAAATTACCATTTTGTCCCTAGTTTCCTTTATGGTTAAACAACTTGAAGTTTTGCTCCTATGGACTACCAAGACTTGTGTGTTGGCTTAATTTGACTTGCTAGTGAAAAGTGAAATTAAATAAATAATCAAGCAATTAAATGAAATTAATTACTTGATAATTTGATGGCTCTTATAAAGGAAACCTTATAGAGATGAGCCTTTGAATCCTTCAATTGACAAAGAAGGAATGGCACCATTGCACTTGTAACACCCCCATATCCCACGTGGGTGAATTGTGGGAAGCCTTATGTATATATATAGGCTCTAGCTCCATAACGTAAGCACTTAGCACTTATCCTTTTCATAAAGGATAGCCCATGTGGTGTGGGCAGGTGTTTTGTTGATCAATTCTGAACTTGGGTCATCACAGATGGCATTAGAGCTGACCCAAGACCACGATCGTGTGGCATAATAGGTGTGCACATGCATCGTCTACTAAGACTAATCCCGGAGTTGAGAGGCTACTTGGCCAAGGGCTAAGTAGTCTGATAGAGAGATTACTTGGTCTAGGGAACCAAGTAATCCGATTGATCCCAACGAGGACGTTGGGTATATAATGGGGGAGTTTGTAACACCCCTATATCCCACATGGGTGAATTATGGGAAGCCTTATGTGGATATATAGGTTCTAGCTCCAGAACATAAGCACCTAGCGCTTATTCTTTTCATAAAGGATAGCCCATGTGGATACTATCTGTGATGACCCAAGTCCAGAATCGATCAATAGAAAACCTGCCCACACCACATGGGCTATCCTTTATAAAATGGATTAGCGCTAGGTGTTTATCCTCTGGAGCTAGAGCCTATATATCCACATAAGGCTTTCCACAATTAACCTATATAGGATATAGGGGTGTCACAAACTCCCCCCTCCCTCTTATGTACCCAGCGTACTCATTGGGGTTAATCGGATTACTTGGTTCCCCAGACCAGGTAACCTCTTTAATCGGACTACTTAGCCCTTGGCCTAGTAGCCTATCAAATCCAGGATTAGCCCTGGTAGATGATGCATGTGCACACCCATTATGCCACACTATCGTGGTCCCGGGTTAGCTCTAATACCATCTGTGATGACCCAAGTCCAAAACCGGTCAATGGAACACTTGCCCACACCACATGGGCTATCCTTTATGAAAAGGATAAGCGCTAAGTGCTTATGTTCTAGAGCTAAAGCCTATATATCCACATAAGGCTTCCATAATTAACCTATGTGGGATATGGGGGCGTTATAAACTCCACCCCGTATGTGCCCAACATCCTCGTTGGGGTCAATCAGATTACTTGGTTCCCCAGACCAAATAACCTCTCTAATTAGACTACTTAACTCTTGGCCAAGTAGCCTCTCAAATCCAGGATCATTCCTGGTAGATGATGCATTTGCACACCCATTATATAATAGCATCGTGGTCCCAGGTCAGCTCTGATACCATCTGTGATGACCCAAGTCCATAACCAATCAACGGAACACCTGCCCACACCACATGGGCTATTCTTTATGAAAAGGATAAACGCTAGGTGCTTATGTTCTAGAGCTAGAGCCTATATACCCACATAAGGCTGCCCACAATTCACCCGTGTCGGATATGAGGGTGTTACAGTGCTAACAACCTTGTAACTTTTTTTATAGAGGAGCAAAAGAAGCCTTGCCTTAACACATTGTAAGCTAGGGCTTCTGACCAAATGTGGGCCCTGTAACTTCCTTGATAGACTTCGATGTGGACCTCATATCCTTGGGCCATGGAAATGCACCTCTATAATTGTGAAGTAAATCCCCTTCTGTAAAGTTCTTCCCTGACTAGTACAAACCTCTCGGAGTGGATCTTTAAGCACTTTCATTCCTCCAAGGTACCATCTAGTTGTCCCTCTCTTATGAAGCATATAAAGGGCTCTCCCCAATCACGCCCCTTGTGGCCCTTCGTAGCTCTAACAGGTGAATCAAGGACTCAACTAGCTCTTTTATCAATGCATCTCATTTATCCTTGGATACCACGCAAGCTCTTGAGTTGACTACTCTAAGGATCTTATTGACCTGCACATGGTCAAGCTTATCTATCAATTCTTTAACTAACTTAAGACACTTAAAGAGTGTGAGGTCCTTCACCCCCACAATTTTTTTGGTTTGATTAACCACCAACTAATAGTCACAAAAGACTATTAACTGTTGCACCATCGTTCATCAAGGCATTCACAGACGTGCATTTAAGCCTTCATATTCTGCCACATTATTAGTCACAAAAAACCAAATATGGACTTTAAACAAGGCCTCCATGCCTTAAAGGCCCTTTAGAACTACTCCAATGCCTTGATAGCCTTTTCTAGATGCTCAATTTGCTTAAAGTTCCCAAGAAGTCTCCAACTCATTTCATGCAAAGTTTTTCAAGGGATGAAAGTTTTTCAAGGGATGGAGATATCTCAGCTACAAAATCAATGAGTTCCTAAGGCTTAATGGACTTTCTACATTTGTAATGGATATCGAATTTCCTAAACTCAATACATCACTTTGCCAACCTTCTTGAGTGATCAAGCCTTTGTAGGACTTTGAGGATGGGAATCCTTAAACATACAACTATGGGGTATGTCTAGAAATAATGTCACAATTTTCTTAAGGTTGATTTAGTAAACTAGCGACATTTTATGCCTTCCTCAAGAAAAACCATAAAACTGATCGATCCTTTAGTCATGGCAAAGTAAAGCACTAGGGGCTCATTAGGTTGAGGCTTCTCAAGCATAGGTAGGTGCTACAAATATTCTTTAATCTACAGCATGGTTTCCTTACATTCATTGGTCCATTCAAATTACACCTCCTTCTTTAAGATCTTGAAAAAAAGCTTGCAACGATCTTTAAACCATCATATGAACCACCTAATGCCATCAAGCTTCCTACTAGTTTACGGATATCTTTCTTATTTTCAGGGTTCAACATCTTCAAGATAGCATCAATCTTGCTGGGTTTGTCATATATCCTCGTTCAGACACCAGATATCCCAAAAATTTTCCTACATGTACTCTGAAAAATTACTTTTTAGGGTTGAGGTGCATATCATACTGGCGCATGCATTTAAAGCTTTCCCTGGGATCATTAATGTGGCTGTAAAGACTATACTTTTCATAATCATGTTATCCACATACACCTCTGTGTTGTAACCTAATTGTTTCTTGAACACCCAATTCATCAACCTCCGATTGGTTGCACCTATGTTCTTCAACCCGAAAAGCATCCATTGAGTGTAGTAGACTATTTTTCCTATGTGAAGGCTATTTTTTCCTTATATTTAGGATCCATATAGATTTGATGATATCTGCTGAAAACATCCATGATGGAGAGAACCCTGAATTATGTTGTAGCATCCAGTAGGTAGTCTATCAAAGGAAGAAAGCAAGGGTCCTTCAGGTAGGCATCATTCAGATTTGTTTAATCTACACAAATACTTCATTCTCCACTTTTCTTTTTTGTGAATATGACATTAGCCAGCTACTCAAGGTATTGCACCTGCTAAATGATGCTTGTTTCTAGAAGCCTTCTGATTTTCCTCTATGAACTCTCTCCTATCTAGTCTCATGTTCCAATTTTTTTACTAAACAAGTTGGGCCATGAGGTTGACTTGCATCTTATGTATGGTGACCTCAAGGTCAATACTTGGCATCTTATTAAGAAACCATATAAAGATATTGGAATATGCTCACAAAAATTCAATTAATAAATGTTTTACCTGTGGTGGCAGTTCATTTCCTACCTTCATTATCCAACTAGGGGCTATATCTACCCACTCTACTTCATTATTAACAGGTAGGCAAGGCCCTATCTCTTCTAGAGCCTCTTCCTTCATTCTTTTTAGGTCACTCAAGCTAACTGATTTTTTCATGTGTAAAGGCCACTTAAGACTAGAAACATAGTTATGTCTAACTGATACATGGTCAAAAAAATGGTGGCATTCTTGAAAAGGGTCACAAAGACCATGGATAGCTACTTAACATCTGTATGTATATGAAAAAAATACCTAAGTAACCCTTCTTTGCAATGCATTGTAAGAGGAGGGCATATCCAGTTGCATGAACACCGCTTCATAGAGTCATAGATCACGCTCTCATCTTGTGATCTCCCCATCAACATTAAAGGCAAGCTCACCATCGACACCATAAGTGGTCCCAAATATGGGGCCTAAACATGATCTTTTAACTTTGATCTTATCCGGCAGTAGAGAGAATATCATATTGGGATTGGCCTCCAATGTTCAAGTAGACTTACTCCACATCAAATTTATTAATACAAGTAGTGATAAGAAAGAGATCCAAGTGTGGATAAATAACTCGAGTATTATCAAGCCTTTTTAGGACATTCTTGGGGCTAGTGACCTCCATACAGGCTCTCTCCTGGACTACCTATTCTTGGATAACTAGGATTCACCCTTTTGTAATCATATGAATGACCCATTCTGGTGGGCCCAGGTTCTAGTAGTTCATTCTTCCTTCTGAGGAACGGGACCTCGCTTGCCTTTGTCTGTAGTTTGGGTCCTGCTCATCATTTTCACACTCTCAAGGTCTATCTTCCTTGTACAAAAAAGTAAGCTCGACAATATAGTCATTTAGCTTCCCCTTTTGCATGAGTTTTTCCTAGAAATCTCGAAGCTCTTAGCATTCATCAGTATCATAGCCTTAGTTGCAATGGTAAAGACCACATTTCTTCTAGTTACGTATCACTCTAGGTAGCAGCAGTAGGGAGCACTTGGTCACCATTTTCCTTCTTTCTAATGTGTACAAAATGTTAGCCCGAGACTCTTTTAAAGGTTATAAAAGACATCTTACCAACAAGGTCTTTTCATAAAAAATGAGTCTCCATCCTTGGCTTTCATTGAGTCCTTCTATGGTCCTCCCTTTTATGGCTCAAACCTATTAAGCTCCTTGAACCTATTGTGCTCCTTCTCATGCATGTAACCAATGGCACTGTCTACAAACTTTTCCATACTATAAACCAGGTTCTCATGCAGGTCTCAGGCCAACCTTAAATTTCCCTGCAGGCCTTAAGTAATTTCCAGCATATGAACCTAGGGGAAAGATCTCTGACCTATATAGCTTCTGCATTAAACCTCTTGATGTAGGCCTATAAAGGCTTATCCTTATTCAAAGAAATCTTAAATAAGTGGGCAGTTATCTTAGGAGTAAGGCGACTCCTCAAGAACTGCTGGACAAAGGTTTGTTCCAACTCCTTAAGTGACCAGAACTGATGGCCCGTGTTGTGCCAAACTAATTAGCTATTGCCTTCTTAAAAATCAAATTGAAAGCCCTACACATGACAGCATTAGTAGGCCTTTCTAATCTTATAGAAGTAGCATACCTTCGAAGGTGGTTCATAAGGTCCATGAGCCATTAGACAAACCTATTCAAGGCACCCTAAACCCTTTAAGAGTAGGTGCATTAATGATTTCTTCTAAGAATAGCTGGACCCACAAGTAACTGATGTCCATACCTGTAGTTAAGGGATACTCTAGGCTAGGGGCTATTGCCCTAATACATTCCTCTATCTGATCCAGCCTTTATAGCACCGTACTTACATCACTAGCCTCTATGGTCGCTGAGTGGACATGGGAGACTTGAGATGGATCCCCTTGGTTTATTCTCCCCCCCCCCCCTCAAGTATAGGGTTACCCTCAAGTACGGGTTACTTTCTAGTTCGATTATGCATCTCATCTTCGGCTCGATTGTCTCTAGAAGCCTCTCAAACAAATCATTCCAAAACCTTTAGAACTGCTCATCTGTTAGAGCTATAGGGGCTTTTCCTCTTATGGGGTGCTGAGGAGGCAACAAAGGTTCATTGCCCACTACCCTTTACTTTACCTTATATTCCCAGCCTTCTTCCACAATGTTTAAAGGGGGCATTCTTTCATCAACAACATCTTTGTCACTAGAAGCATCTTGAACCATGATGGATCGTCTTGTGTTGACCATCATTCCTATAGATGGTGCCAAATTGATAACTAAACTATTAAATGGAAGCAATTGAATTGGTAAGGAGCATGCCAAGCTGATATAGGACCTATGAATAAAAACAAAAGCTAAGGGCCTCGGGGTGTGTCTCCAGGCAAAACATTCCAATGATCAAATTAATATCTCTGATATAAGTAGAGATATCTAGTGTTTTCACAGTAAAAGTAGAGTACCTCAGTTGTATTGTTGTAGGAATGTTATTAATGAAAGGATATTCCTTCTTGGTAGAAATCCATACTTTAATTAATTTTTTCTCACAAGAAGACTTCTTCTTCAAGTAATGCCGATTATGCCTAGTTTGATCCTAGTTGGTTAGCTTAGTCCATAATGGGTTTTAGCCTATTCTAGTATCATTAGTAATTTTGAAAAAAAAAATTGTAGTGCTTTCAACTTGTTTCCAACCTAAAGGTTAATATTTTTAAGAGTAGAATCTATGGATTTAGAGTTTGTGATGTCAAGATAAAAGAGGTGATGCATTTATTGCATTATGCACCAAATAAGCTACTATTTGAATACATTGGTCTTCCTATGGGTGTTAACGCCATAAAGGTGGAGTCTTGAAAGCCTATAACAGATAAATTTAAAGAAAAATTGATTTCATGGAAGTCAACTATTATCTCAACAGGTGGAAAGTTAACCTTAATAGGGCCAATTTTCTCAAGCCTCTCACTATTCTTTTTCTCTTTGTTTCCAGCCCCGTCAATTGCTGCAAATTACCTATAAAAAAATTAAGGACACATTTCTTTTGGTGGGATCATAAGGTGGATAGAAATGTAGCTTGGGTAGCTTGGAACAAAATTGTTGTAGAAAAAGAGTTAAGAAGGTTAAGTATGGGTAGCCTAAACTTAAAGAATCTTGCCCTATTACATAAATGGTGGTGGAGATTTCACAACAAATAAGAAGCTTTCTGGAGGAAAATAAAAGTTAATTTGTAGGGCGATCGATGAGTGTTAGAAAAGAATTTACGTAATAAGAAGTTGGTCGTGTCTAGGGGAGGTAGGAATTATTAAAAGTGTTGAGGAATTAGATAACATTGGTCTTTTTTTTATATTTTATAGAGGCTTTAGCTAGGAATTGGATAGTGGTAGAAAGATCAGTTTTGGAAGGATATTTGGGAGGGGAGTGAAAAATTTGAAATTAGGTTCCCTAGGCTATTACGATTATCTATAAACAAGCAGAGTTCAGTTTACTAGTTAGACAAATAGGATGGGGAAGAATAGAGATAAGGTTCGAACTGGAGAAAAGAGTTAAAAAGTAGAGAGCATGGTAAACTTTATAATCTTCTACAAGTCTGCAACTCAACAATCTTAAGCAAAAATAAGGAGGACGGAATTTGATGGAGTCAAGCAAAGTTTGGAAACTACACTACTAAAGAAATAAATCATATGCTAGATGCTTTGATATTGAATGTATAGCCACAAATTGGTAAAGAATGCCAAAACCTAATGGTGTTGTTAAAAGTGAATATTTTCATATAGCAAGTGCTCCAAGATCAAATCCTGACATAAATAAACTTGATTTTAAGTGTTATTCTTGTTTAGAGTTCACTATGCCCACTTTGAAACAACAATATAGAGGACATTAGCCATGTCCCAGTGAGATGTAATCAAACACAGAAGGTTTAGAGCCTGATCTATGGTTAGTAGTACGCATGAGTACCGATGGGCCTAGAGTTGCTGGAAATTCTAACCTTTAAAACTAGATCATATATGAAGAGTGTGGAATATGATGCTTGGGGCAGTGACTCTCAACATCAAGGCTTAGGCGGTGTAGAAGAGGAAAAATGAAACGTTTTTCAAATCAAAGGAGTTTCAAGCAGCAGATATTTTTCATTTTATTCAATCTTTTTCATTTCTTTGGATTGTAAACTAGTGTGGCAGAATTAAGTGTTCTTACTGTAAATGGTGCCATAATTTGCTTATGGCAATAGCTAACTCGTTAAGTTGATCAAAAGTTATAGAATTTATCCAACATTGTGCTAGCTATTGCTCTTGTATCTGTTCTTTATCATTATTAACTAAGTTTATGCATATGGTTGCCTTTGTAGTATGATTTTAGCAATTACATAGCATTGCTCCACTAACCTATATTTCTATATGCAAGGTTTTCAGCAAAGTCATTTGATGAAAGTTTCCTAAGGGCAGTAAGAGAAAAAGGGAAGGGTTACGCATGTAGCATTTTACGTGATAGTTTTGGGAATACATATGTTTTGCATCCATGACTAGATAAATTGCTTGGTGTTAACAAAGAAGTTTACTTATCATTTTTTATTTGTAAGGTGAAATCCATCTAAACAGATTAGGTGACTATTTTATTAATTTATCTTCTAGTTTGCTATATTCAACTACAAGTTTTATCATATGTATGATGAATGGCTTCCACTCCCATACCCAGACTGACAGGTCAATGAAGTCGGCTGCCAACTAGGGCATTTGTGTTAAGGCTAATATTGGTCTATCATGGAGGGCTTACTTTTTATGGAATTATAGACAACATCATTGAACTAAAGCATTCCAAAAATAGCTCTATTTTCATCGCAGTATTATCAAACCCATAGAGGCTGTACACACTTATCATCTAGTATAGTTGATGTCAAGTGGAGATCAATGTTAAGTCTGCCTGAGCTTTTTTTTCTTACCCGTTAAGCGCTACAAGTGTATTGTTGTCAATATCCTCATGTTTCACTTTAGCAATGGTGGGTAGTACTTAAAGTAAAATGATGACCTTTCATTGATTATGACACCATTGATTAGGCACTAGATGAACCAAGCTTGAGCTGTCAGCTGACATTTGAGCAAAATAATGAATAGTACTAGCAGCCTCA
The DNA here is from genome assembly GCA_005392925.1 of Aquilaria sinensis. Lineage (NCBI taxonomy): Eukaryota > Viridiplantae > Streptophyta > Magnoliopsida > Malvales > Thymelaeaceae > Aquilaria > Aquilaria sinensis. The sequence continues at coordinate 480,674 of SMDT01003367.1, forward strand.
GGTCCAGAAAGATGTACAATTGATGTAGTTTACAAGCATTCAAGGATGTGTCATATTGGTCGACCTTAATGCAAACGGAGAAGTTCTAACATGGCCGACACAACTTTTACAGTTGTTCACCCAAAATGCCTGAGAATGAAGATGCCGAAACTAAACTACCATCTGATGAAGAAGAATAACTTTGTTAGTATATTCAGATGTTTGAAGATAAATTTGTAATCACTTATTAAAATAAAATTTTCAGGCGAAGTGAAGCAAAATTTTCAGATCCATGAGGTGAAGGAGGCAAAGGGGCAATGGTGGATAGTGCTTGGATGTTAGACAGAAGAGTTTTAAGGTTTATTTGATAAAAGGAAAGTTCTCAAAGGTTAAAATTCCCTTACAGTCCTACACTGATGTAACATCTTCCATCCAAATTAACGAGTTTCATACAAAAAATGGTCAAAATAGAACATTTTAATGAGGTTAGTGTGTAATATGAATAAAATGGAGGTTAGGGTCAAAACAGGAACATAATTCATTTTAACTTAAATCAACTTAATCCAAAATGACTTATTTTTATTTTTATAACTTTTTTGTTCAAAATCAATTTCATTTGAAAAAAAATATTATGCATATATAATATTAATTCATTTAAAAGTAAATTCTCATTATGTTACTACATGTATATGAATTTTTCTATTTTTATGCATTAAAAAGAAAAGTTAAAAAAATTCAATAATATTATAAAAATTTATAATAATCTTTGAAAATTCAAATAATCCTTTAAGATCTAAAAAGAAAGTATTTGTGATTTTTATTTTTTGCAAAAAAAAATATATTTTAGCTTTATTTTTCTTTAATTTTTTAAAAAAGTAAGAAATCATAAACAAAAAATTACTCAAACGTAAATCAAAAAATTATAAAAAAATTTTAATTCTGAAAAAAATGTATATATTTTAAGTGAAAGCAAAAAAGACCACTTTTAGTGCTAAATCTTTTGCAACTTTTCTATGTAAATGCAAAAACTTTACAATTTTTTTTTTAAGATCTAAAACTTAAAAAGTTCCTAAAGTTAAAAAGGTATAAACAATTAATCCTAAAGTTAATCTCAGAATAGGTGGCTAATGGTTTAGGACTAATTGTCTATAGATTTTGAAAGTTTTAGGACTTAAATAGAAAATCGCAAAGGTTTAGAGCTTAATTTAAAAAAATGATCAAAGTTTAGCACCGAATGTGTTCTTTCTTCTCTTTTTTGTATTTTTCAAAATTTGTTTCTTCACATAAATTTATTCATTCTGACATTTGTATGGTTTAGGGACAAAAAAGGCATGGACTGGAAAAAATAAAAAAACCGTCTACCATCATGTATTTAAAAGAAAAAACCAGTAGAAATCATATTATTTCATAATATATGAGTATAGATCAGCAAACAAACCATGACGGAAGGTATAAAATTTTATTAAACCAATGGTCGGCTCAATTTGGGATTATTAATTTATCAAAAATATTTATTTTATACGTGATTATTTCCTGAACTTGTATATTAATCAAAATCCTAATCTAGATCTGAAAAGCACTTTCAATTTTTTACAAAAATTAAAATTTTTATTAATTTTCTTTTTTTTTTCTAGCTGAATATGTTAAAATATTTATAAAAAATCAACTATTTCCTAAAACAAACATTATTCAAGTGATTATGGGCCATGTGCAATATTAGATTTCAAATGGAATTATTTATTTTACCTTTAACCAAGCCGCACATCCTTCTCCTCCCTTCTCCCATCGTTCCTTCTCCTTTCTTCTTTATATATCTAGCTAGGCTTCGATACCAATTTAGGTTTGACTATTTAAGTTTTCATCATTCACAGTTCTTTCTCCTTCAAGAAATTCCTTCACTACCATCAATAGAAGCATCATTTGGTTCATCCGACCCATTATAACAGAGAGATCTAGATGGCCTGTTTTTTAAATTGGTGGCTACGAGAAGAAAAAACAAAGTGCGGAAAATGGCTGACACTTAGATGATGAGGCGTTTATAAATAATAGATCAGGATAATCATATGTTATTTTTTCTATTTATCTTATCCTTTATTTGGTTTTTTTTTGTAGTTACTTATGAGTTATTTTTTTCAAGATTTTCTTAATTTTCCTAAAAGGTTTTGGCTCAACTCAATTCTCCTCCAATCATTTGGTGCAGCAGAGATGTGTAGCATTTTATTGGTTAATTTTTATGTCCTTATTGTTTTTTAATTTCTTATGTCATTGATTTATAAAAAGCCATTTGACTCACTGACACTTGAAACAAAGTACCCTTTAATTAAAAAAATGAAATTATTTCCGAACAAAAAAAAAAGAAAAATAAAAGCATGAAAGTATTACATTTTTCAAAAATAACATTTTCCAAAAATAAAAAATGAACCAAGCCAATAGCTTGGGGTTATAATTAGATAACTAGTCACAAAAGTGATTGAAATATCTGAACAGTTCAAGGTTATGACTTTCATGTGAGGTCCTCAATAATGTACAATTCAAACATGCTGGCCATGTCCATGACCAATCCTGTTCACATTTTTCAATAATTTAACACTTGAACCGAGCTTAGCCGTGAGCATTGAGCACGAGCACCCTACTTGAGGGAGCCCGTGGGTGGTGTAGGCGTGCTTGTGGCGGGAGCAACCGGTGCAACTTTTAACTAGTGCAACAAAAAGAAACCAGCAAGGAACAGTCAGATGGTCCAGTCCCAATTGCGGTCATGCCCCCAGCGAGCCATGTTTTGGCAATTAGCACGAAATGGGAAGGCGACGAGGCGTTGAATCCGTCCCACCTCCGTACGGAGCACTCGATTTCAATTCTGTCCACACCCATATTTGGTAAGGCAACTTTGGTAGAGGCTGCTCCTGTACCAAAACAAGAAATGCAAAAGTAACAGTTGATGCTTATTTTGTTTCCATCCTCCCGAATCTCACCACCTCTATTTCTTTGTCCCACTTGTGAAAATGTAAAAGTTAGGGCCCCATCATTTACGTATGGGTAATACAGTTTTCTTGCTATGAAAAACAAAACTGCCAAAAAACAAGTTGTCGGCTAACTTAGCAGATAACCATATTTTTGTGTTGGAACCAAAAATTTTACAGCCGTCTCAGTATCTTCACAAAAGAAGAGAAAGAGCCATCATCAATATTTACTACTACATCTGCAATATAAAACAAAGGCTCTAATTATGTCACCGCCTGTCACTCAAATTGATAGATCTAAGAGGTTTATTTGCCTAAGGCCTTATAGAATTCAGTGACTCACTTAAAATGAAATGTTAGGACCCGTAAGTAAAAGTAATGAAAAATGTCTACTATACCATTTTCAATTTAATAATATTATAAAAATTAAATCTTTATAAAATTTATAATAATCTTTGAAACTTCAAATTATCCTTTAAGATCTTCAAAAAAAACATATTTTTTAAATTTTTATTTTTGCAAAAGACATATATTTTTAGCTTTTTTTTAATTTGAAAAAAAAGTAAAAAAAACCATACACAAAAAACTACTCAACGTAAATTAAAAAATTATAAGAAATTTTTGCTTCTGAAAAAAATAGTTTTCAAGTTATAAGTGAAAAGACCACGTTCAGCTCTAAATCTTTTGCAACTTTTCTACGTAAATCTTAAGGTTTTGTAAATTTTTATTTATGATCTAAAACTTTGCAAATGTCTATTTGAATTCTAAAACTTATAAAACATATAAACAATTAGTCCTAAAGTTAATTATAGAAAATGTGACTAATGGTTTAGGACTAATTGTTTAGAGATAATTTTGAAAGTTTTAGGACTGAAATAGAAACTCATAAAGCATTATGATTTAAATAAGAAAGTGATCAAAATTGTAGGATCAAATGTGTTCTTTCTCCTTTTTCATTTTTGGAAAAGTGGTTTCTCCACCTGAAGTTATTCATTCTGACATTTGTATAGTTGATAAAACAAACTATGCATATAGAAATAAAAAAGGGACAAAAAAGGCATAGTCTGTAAAAAATAAAAAACCGTCCACCTTCTTGTAATTAAAAGACAAAGAAAACCAATAGCAATAATATTATTTATAATATATGAAAGAAAACCAATAGTAATAAAATTATTGTATAATATATGACTATAGATCCGCAAACAAACCACACGCAAGGTATACAATTTTATTAAACCAATGTCGGCTTCATTTGGGATTATTAATTTATTAAAAATATTTATTTTATACGTGATTATGTCCTGAAATTGTATATTAATCAAAATCCTAATCTAGACCCGAAAAGCACTTTTAATCTTTTGTAAAATTTAAAATTTTTATTAATTTTCTCCTTTTTTCTAGTTGATGTTTAAAAATCCATAAAAAAAAAATCAACATTATGCAATTGATTATTGGATATGACAAAAAAAGAAAAGTAAAGACATGAAAGTATTACATATTCAAAAATAAAAAATGAACCAGGCCAATAACTTATGTTACAAAAGCAATCGACATATCTAGGCTATCCAAAGCTGTGAATCCCATGAGCACAAGCACCCTACTTAAGGGAGCCCATGGGTGGAGCAGGTGTTTTGTGGCGTGCGCAGCTGATGCAACTGTTAACTAGTATGACAAAAAGGACTCAACAAGGTCCAATCACATGGTCCAATTCCAATTGTGGTCATGCCCCCAATGAGCTGTCAACATTTTTCCCACCCTAAGTGGGTCTTTCTTGTCACCTTTCATCTTTCTTTTCTTTCTTTTTCTTCTTCTATCTTCTTTTCTCTCCCTTTGTTTGTCAAATAAGGATGTAGAGGTGGAGTAAAAAATTATGGCTAGTGGTGGCAATTGAAAGGCCACAATGCAGCAAATTTTGAAATAGGTTAAGAAACAGCTGGAGTAAGGCGCCAAAATTGTTTGAATCTTGATAGGTGTGAGGAGATGTTTTGGCTATAAAATGGTCATCACATTTCCTCATTTGATCTGTACCAGTAGCATGCTCAATTCTTTGAAAGAAAATTGTGATAGATTATTTTTTTTTTTTTTGGAGTTACAAAATAATGAGATATTTATTTGGGGTGTTTGGGAAACACTTAAGTGTCATAATTTTAGGTTTATCTTATATCTCTAGAAATTTTATATAGAGAAGTTTCTTTCTATGTAAGCCTACTATTTTATTAATGGAAGAAAATCTCAAACTTTGTCCCGTAGACGTAACCTTAAATTAAGAGTAAATCATGTAAATTTTCTGGTGTCATTTTTACTGATCATCTTACACTCAAAGTTTATCACCTGTTGCATCCCCAACAACTAGCATCAAAGCAAGGCTCGGTGTTTATATTTTCTTATTGTATGCTTTATAGTAGTTAGTAAAATATGGATCCTTCACATCAGAAAATAAGTTAGATTATTATTCACCATTTTTTGCTTGATAATTGGTATTGATCAGAATCATAGAAGCAAAGACTAGCAAGATGATTAGCTAAAATGGCTCACATTACCACATATGGAGAAGCAAGATGAAGGATTTCCTATATGTGATGAAAATGCATTTCCTCGTGTTTGGTATAACCAAACTAGAAGACAAAATAGATGAGAACTAGGCATTTGAGCTTGAGCAAATATGTGGTTTTATTCGACAATTTATGGAAGATAATGTTTACAATAACATATATACAGAGACTCATGCACGAACATTATGGAATAAACTTGAAGAGCTATATGCTTCAAAAACCGATAACAACGAATTATTTTATTTGACAAGATTGTTCCATGTGAAATATTAGGAAGGTGCATTCATGATAGATCATTTGAATGATTTGCAAGGGATCATGGAATAGTTGTCCACAATGGGTATAAAGTTTGACAATGAGGTACTCGTGCTCATAATGCTAGCCTTGTTACCAAAGTCTTAGAAGACTTTGAGAATTTTACTTACAAATTATGCACGAAATGGTGTAGTAAATGTGGAATTCATCAAAAGTGGGATACTAAATGAAGAGATGAAATGAATATCATAAGGTTCTTCTTCATCATTGTCAGACCTCCTTGTAGCAGATTTTAGAGATAAAAGTGACACCATAGGGCCAAAGCCAAGAAACAAGAGCAGAGGAAGGTTAAACAAAGATCCTAATATTGAATGTATAAGAAAAAAAGGCACATCAAGAAGTTCTGCTGAAAATTTAAGCAAGATTAAAAGAAAGGCAAAAAACCGAAAAAGGATGATAGTAGTGATGATGAGCAAGCAAATGTTGTTGATGAATTCAACATCATTCATGATGATGATATTGTCAATCTTGTAACCCATGAGACTAGTTAGGTGATTGACAGTGATGCTACTATTCATGTTACAACTCAAAAAGAATTTTTCTCATCCTACATGCTTGGCAACTTTGGTGTCATAAGAATGGGAAATAAGGGTTTCCTATAAGTGTTAGTGCTGTGCCCAAAAACCAATCATGAGATAATTGTATTTTACACATTGAGTCATTATATTTTATTAAGGCATTATTCCAATAATTGTGTTTGTTGTTTGTTTCTGTGTAACGTAATTAAACATAATTATAACCCTAGAATAATTATATTCTTAAATGGCCCTGGCCAAGTATTATTACGGAATAGGTTGCAAGAATGCGTAAAAATTAGCATATATGGAGACTAATATGAGATATATGGTTTACATATTGGTACAAGTTAGAGAACTTATGTACTGGACCCACCCACCATGAGAACGCTACATAGATCATTATATGAGTGTCATAAGTGGTTCTCATAGTAATCATGGTATATGTAGTCCTTTGACCTGAGGTCATCAAGATTTCCTACATGTGAGTTATATACTTTGATATTTGCCCTTGTTTCTCGTAACTGAGTGAACATAAAGATGGTCATTGGGTATGCCACTCATCCTACAGAGGGATTTATATGACCAAGATGAGATTGTCTCTCCTATATAATAGGAGTGATATTTTTAAACCCCTTGATTGAGTGAGACTAAGGAAATGTATGACCACACTTGGATGAGTTGATATGAGATATCAATGTCATCAATTTAAGTCAGTTTACTTGAGAATCAAAAAACCATAGATTGGGTGATACAAGAATGACACGTTCAATGTCTTATGCTCGGTCTTGATATCTTGGACAAACGGATGATGACGTATATAAATAATAATCATAGAGGTTTAGTTAAATCACTTACTATCTTGTCATTTAGGTAGTAATGATGTATTACTAGACATCAATCATTATTTATGATTATAAATGTAATTTATTATCATTGTCAACATGATAAGGGCCTATAAGGTTGCACACTTAAAGCCAATTACATTATTTAAGTGTATGGGCCAAATTGTTTGGTTTGGTTTAGTTTCATGATAATTTTAGATTAATTATTAGCCCAAAAGTTGAGCTATTGTTAAACCCATAATTAGGACTTACTGGATTATGGTTATGAAACCTATTTGGATTAGGAGTTTTGTAACATTATATACGTGTTATATAGTGTTATTTTTAAGAAAGCCTTTTTGGGTGAAACTTAAAAAAGGTTTAGAGATTTCCAGATGCCCTCCCCTCTTGTCTTTTGTTAAAGGACGTAAACTAGCACTATAAGCACAAGAGAAACTCTTTTGCCATAACCTGAAGAAGGCATGGTAATATGAGTAGTTCATGTGGATGTCATAGAGAGATTGAACACGTCAACTATTCAAGTTTTGTGATTTGGCTCAACAATTGAGTAGAAGATCTTAACCTACTAGGTACAAAATTTTCAAACACCCAATTTACCCCGTTTTACTTAGATCCTAAATGGTTTTGGTTAATTTTGCTGCATTGTTTCGCTCTTGAAACCTTACAAGAAGTTGCAAACAAATGTGATGTTTCCCTGGAGACTTAGAATGATATGCGGTTAATCCAACAGGATGTTAAGCATGCTCCTGATTTTTGCCTGAATATGATTTCTATAGGCAGACTTTATGATGAAGGTTATTGCAACACCTTCTTTAATGGTCAGTGGAAGCTGACTAAAGAAACCTTGCTAGTGGCTAGAGGAACAAAGAACTTAAAACTGTACTCGTTGCAGGCAAAGCTTCCTCAGGATGTTGTGAATATAGTGAAGAATCATATTACAATAGAGTTATGGCATAAATGATTGGGTTATATGAGTGAGAAAAGCATTACCCTTCTTGCCAAAAAGAAAATATTACACGAACTTGATTAGGTTCATTTGAAGAAATACACTGACTGTCTGGCAGAAAAACAAAACAAAGTTTCTTTCAAAAGTTTCCCTTATTCTAGAATAAACAATTTATTAAATCTAGTACACTCAGATATGTGAGGGCCCCAATGCCAAAGTCACTTGGTGGTGCTGGATACTTTATGGCTTTTATTGATGATCATTCTCGAAAGATATGGTATACATTTTGACGTCAAAAAATCAGGTATTAGAAGCTTTCAAGCAATTGCTAACTATGGTTGAGAGGCAAACCAGCAAGAAACTAAAGTGTATTCAAATAGACATTAATGGAGAGTACATTGGACCATTTGATGCTTACTATAAAAAGTATGGTATTCGACATCAAACTACACCTTTTAAGATACCACAGTTAAATGGTTTAGCTGAGAAGGTGAACAGGACTTTAATGGAGAGGTTGAGATGCTTACTCTCATATGCAAAAATACCTCAAATGTTCTAGGGCGAAGCATTGCTGATAGCTAATCATGTGTGGAACCTTTCATCATGTATTCCTCTACAATATAGTGCTCTGGAGAAAGTATGGTCAGGAAAAGCTGTCTTAGATGACCATCTACAGGTGTTTGGCTGCAAGGCCTATATGTAGATCCCGAATGATTAGAGGTCCAAACTTGATGTCAAAACATGACAATGTGTGTTTGTTGGCTATGGCCAAGATTAGTTTGGTTATAGATTTTATGATCCAATCATGAATAAGCTTGTCAAAAGTCATGATATTGTATTCATTGAAGATCAAACCATTAAAGATATTGACAAACCTGAGAAGAATGCTTCAGGATCTGATGGGAACTCAACAGCCTTATAACTAATTCTTCCAACAATAGTGTAAAGACAAGTTGGAGATGATGTACAAGATGATCAATCAAAGAAAGATGATCGTGATGCACATATTCAAAATGAACCAGATAATGTTAATAAAGATGATGTTCATTATCAACCACCAGCACCAGTGGCTTTTTTAGTTTTAAGGAGATCTAATAGAGTCAAACAATGTTCTACTAAATATCCTGAAAATGAGTAATGTGTTATTGACTAACAAGGGAGAACTAGAGAACTTTGATTAAGCTATGGATGATGAACATAAGGAAAAGTATATTGATGCTATGCAAGAAAAAAATGAGATCCTTGAATGAGAATAAAACATTTGAGTTAGTGAAGTCACCAAGAGGCAAAAGGGATATTGTATTCACTGAAAATCAAACCATTGAAGATATTGAAAAAGCTGAGAAACATGCTTCAGGATCCGATGGTAGCTCAATAGACTTATAGCTGATTCTTCCAATAGTAGTGTAAAGACAGGTTAGAGATGATGTACAAGATGATCAATCAAAGGAAGGTGATTGTAATGCACCTATTCAAAATAAATTAGGTAATGTTAATGAAGATGATGTTCATTATCAACCACTAGCACCAGTGGCTTTTCCAGTTTTAAGGAGATCTAATAGAGTCAGACAACATTCTATTAGATATCCTAAAAATGAGTTTATGTTATTGATTGACAAGGGAAAACCAGAGAGCTTTGATTAAGCTATGGATGCTGAGGATAAAGAAAAGTGGATTGACGCCATGCAAAAAGAAATAAGATCCTTGAATGAGAATAAAACATTTGAGTGAGTGAAGTTGCCAAAGGCAAAAGGGCTTTGAAAAATAAATGAGTATTCAGAATCAAGTCTGAAGAATCTAATTCATAACCACAGTTCAAAGACAAATTAGTTATCAAGGGTTTTAGCCAAAGGAAAGGTGTCGAGTTTGATGAGATTTTTTCAACATTTGTGAAAATAACATCCATCCATATAATTTTCGGACTTGTAATTAGTCTTAACTTTGAGATTCAGCAGATAGATGTGAAATTGACTTTCTACATAGTGACTTGGAAGAGAAAATATACATGGGTTGGCCAGAGGGTTTTGAATTAAAAGGAAAAGAGAACTATGTTTGCGAGCTAAAGAAAAGCTTGTATGGTTTGAAGCAGACACCCAAATTGTGGTATAAGAAGTTGTAGTCAGTTATAGGGGAACAAGGCTACAAGAATACTACTTTAGATCTTTGTGTGTTTGTGCAGAAATTCTTTAATTATGATTTATTGTCTTATCACTCCCTGTGGATGATATATTGATTGTTACCCAGAATGTTTTTAGAATCAACAACTTGAAAAGGCAGTTGAGTAAGTCTTTTGCCATAAAAGACTTAGGCCTAGCAAAACAAATTCTTGACATAAAGATAACAAGCGATAGAGATGCCAAGAAATTATGGTTATCATAGGAGAACTACATTAAGAAAGTACTTCAGAGGTTCAATATGAACAAAGCTAAAGCTGTTAGTTGCCCTATTGCTAATCCCTTTAGATTAAATTCCAAACAATGCCCTTCTGCCAATAAAGAGAAAGAAGAAATGGAAAGAGTTCCATATGCTTCAGCAATTGGAAGTTTAATATATGTCATGGTATGTACATGGCAAGATATTGCTCACTCAATCAATGTAGTGAGTAGGTTCCTTTAAATCTTGGTAAGGAACATTGTGCTGCAGTAAAATGGATTTTTACGTATCTTCATGGTATTTTCAAAATGTGCTTATGTTTTGGAGATACAAAACCTGTGTAGCAAACAAACACATGAGGTGAAATGGGGAGATTGTTCACATTTTTCCTACCCCAAGTGGGTCTCTTCCTTTCACCTTTTATCTTTGTTTTCTTTCATTTCTTCTTCTACCTTTTTTTCTCTCCATTTGTTTGTCAAATAAGAATGTATAGGTAGAGTAAAAAATTGTGGTGGACGGTGCAAATTGAAAGGCCACAATAAATACAACAAAATTTGAAACAAGTAAAAAAAAAAATAGAGTAAGGCACTGAAAATGTTTAAATCCAGATGAGTGTGAGGTGGTGTTTTGGTTATAAAAGGGTCATTACATTTCCTTATTCAATTTGTACCAATAGCTTGCTCAATTCTCTAAGCAAAAGAAAATTGTGAGCAAGATTTATTTTTTGGGAGTGACAAAATAACGAGATATTCATTTGGGGTGTTTGAGAAATACTTGAGTGCTATTATTTTAGGTTTATCTCATGCCTCTAGAAATTTTGTCAAGAGAATTTTCTCTCTCTGTAACCCTAATATTTTATTAATTAAAGAAAATATCGGAGTTTGTCCTGTGAAAGTAACTCTAAATTGATGATGAATATTGTAAATTTTATAGTATCATTTTTATTGATCTTTTTGTACTTGAAGTTTATCATTTGTTGTGTCTCCAAGATGAGGCATGTTTTGGCAATTATCATGAAGTGGGAAGGCCTTAAATGCCGGGGCCTAATTCACCCTCACCTTAATCCTTCTTAAGAGGTTTGAGATCAACCAATTGATTTTAGCCACTCGGTTGATTTTAAGCACTTAGTTGATTTTCTTAGGGTGAATTAGACTCTGAATCCTAGGATTTTTCACCCCAACTTAACATTTTAGATTACTAGTTTAATGGGTTAAGTTACTCTAACACATTAAGTTCTCAGTATAATGTGTTACTTCAGTGAGTGCACTTACTTAACCAATCTCATTATCTTTCTTTTAATGCATATAGGGTTCATAAGCATGAAAGTGTGTCTTAGTGTCTTTATGGGTTTACTAGGGCTTACTTAGTGCAAAACATACACACACACACCCACGGATGCATATATGCATACATATTAGTTTAGTAGGCTACAAACCATGCATGCATTTTTGCTAACATACCATACGTAGTACCTTATGGCTTACTTAAGCCCAAAAATACATAAAAGGAACAAGCGACATTTTATTCTAAGTCCAATTCCCTTGCCCTCAGTTATATACAAATATGTATAGACCAAAATTCACAAAAAGGGACTACATGGCCCAAAACCATATACATCAAAAGTTTGATGTACTAAGTGTCATACATGGTACATCATTTTGTTCAAACTACCTCTAGGCCCACTGTGACCTTGACTTCTACTTTGGCTTAACACTTAGGCCACAGTTCTCTTATTACCCTCCTAGTCCTAGCCCATACCAGGATGGAGCCAAATACAGCAATTCCCACAACAGCCATCAGGGCATACAAACACAGCAACAGAACACAATCATTAGTTCAATTTGATGAACTTTCTATGCTTCCCTTTTCATAAGCCATAAATTTTAGAGTATACCTCTTTGTATATAGACCTTTAATCTTCCACTTCTTTACCTAAAATGGGCAAAATAGGGCATGAATACATAGGTACTTAGTGAAGACCTAATACAGTACCAGTGCCTTTACAATGCTTAAAACATTGTTATACATATAAACCTCCAATTTTGCTTAATAACCTGCATCCAAAGACAAATAAAACACTAAAATCAACATACATAAGATAAATATACATAAAATAGGGGTTAGCACACACATCCAAATAAAGAAGCAAATAAACACTCACACCACATACACATGGTTTCCTTAACATAGCAAGCATGATTTTCCTTCAATTTCTTTATGTGATCATTTTGATTAGGTCCAATTGACATAGAGCTCTAAGTGATTGATCAAGCTTGGCCCAACTTGAACAAAAACTCTATTCTTTCCAAAAGCAAACTAGCTAGCTTACTATAGTGCTTTATGCTCACATAGCCCATTACATAGCCTCTAGGTTCTTTTGACTTAACCCATCCCCTAGGCAACTTTTCCCCTTTAAAATATAGGAGAAGAAGCTTCATATGGGTCTTTATCTATGGCTAAAATGGTAGTAAGAAAGCTTGATCACACATCCTTGAACAAAAGCATCAAACGTAGACACCACCATGAGTTAGTCTTGCACCATCATGCCTCAGATTCACCTTGTTTTTGTCCTTCTTTGACTCATTTCTTTCCAGCAGCTCTAGGGTGTCTAGGCAAGGGTTTCCCAGGTGGTAAAGGGTAAGAAAATAGGAAGAAAGAAAGAAGATAGTAGCTCACAAAGGATGCCAAAGTTAGTATGCCATATTGGTCTCGGTTTTGGCTAACTAATTGTTTTATCTTTGGTTTGGTATTTTTTTATTCTTTTTTCTTTCCTTTCCTTTCAGTGGTCTTTAGTAAGGCATATTCTATGATCATAGGTAGTAAATATGCTATGAACCTACTTGGAAATAGCTAATTAGCTGCCTTTGAAGACTAGAGAACAAATGAAGGCCGAATGACTTAGCCGCCAAGACTTTTAACTAGTTTAGCTTCCCTTTTGTTTTACTTATGTTTCAGTGCTTTACAGGTCTTTAGCCAAAAATGTTGAGCTTATGAAGCTACCAAAAACCATCTAGGAAGCTGCATTAAAGTAGCCTTAAAGACCTCAAGTCCAAACGGTGGCTAAATGACTTGGCTGCTATGGAATTTTGACTAATTTTTTGTCAAATCCTCCTCCAAGCAGCTCAATTCCTTTAAAATTTTGTTTTTTCCTACTTTAATCTTCAAGTGGCACATATTGAGCACCCACTTCATCCATAGATTTGGCCAATGAGGTCTTCAAACTTTGCATTGAACATAGACACACTTAAAGTGCATCCAAGAGCACTCTTGTGTTCTCTAAAGTGTTTTCGTAAGTGCTTTGTGTTTTCCACCTTATCTTAGCCCACATTGTAGTCCTCATTATCATTTTAATGATAAGTATCAATCTCATATAGTGCCCTTCAAGACATTAGGCTTTAGAGCATTCATAAGTACATGGTTGCACACAAAGGTGCACTTAAGAGTTCTTTAGTGCACTATAGTGTGACCTTGTCATTTTTCATGAGTCCATCACATTTATTGAGTTTATGTGGCTGCCTTCATTGGTATCTCAACCTTAGGCATTGAGCTCACACAATTCCCTTAGTGTTCTTAGGGTTTAGAGCTCTTAAGTTCACATAAATGCACACAAGGGTGTACTTAGAGTCCCCCTTTTATGTCATATCTAGGAGCACCTTGTTCACTTGGATTCTTGCCCAAATTTGCCTGTAAATTTAAGTTCCCTCCACAAGAAGGGCTTACGACTTAAGCCTAGCCTTGGTTGGCTCACAACCATACCACTTTCTTTGGATTTATCTAAAGTACACTTAGATTGCTTTTAAGGCATTCTCATAGATACTTGTTCTATTTAGTTCTTATTTCACGCTTGTGACTTGTATTGTTCACATATCCACATAATGTACCTTAAGTGTACATTTCATCACAACCCATGGCCTATACAAGTCACAGAAATGACATTAAATCCATCCTACCTTCGTATGGAGCAATCAATTTCAATTCTATCTAACAAAGGCTCTAATCATGTCACCGCCCGTCACTCTAATTGATAGATCTAAGAGGTGTATTTGCATGAGGCCTTATAGAATTCAGTGACTCACTTTAAATGAAATGTTAGGACTTGTAAGTAAGAGTAAATAATGACTACTGTTTCATTTTCAATTAATAATAAAAAATACACATGCAAAAAACAAGACCTAAAATAAAAAGTCAATGCTCCAATTCATAGAATCTTAGATAATACTACTAAAGTAGTTAAGCATTAGTATAGAAACTCTATAATACTAATCAACAAGCAAATAAGGTTGACTTACTTTCTACATTCAGTTAAGCACTAAAAATTTATTTAGACTTTGGAAAATCCGCATCTTGTCCAACTTTAGTTCTGTAGCTTTTGTTATTGTTTAATTTGTTTCCTAGAATGCCAGGAATTGTTCACTTCCAAAACTGGTAGCCTCAATCGCAACAAAGAAACTTTGGAATACCTTAAATTGGATTAAACCCAATAAAGAGAACTCTTTTGACTTTTTGCACTATAATATTTTCCTAACATATAGACTCACATCAAATTTAAAAAAAATATACATGATAATAAACAACTAATGGTAAACCTATATGCTTAATATACAATACTAACAACCAATAACTCCTTTACAAAATAAAAAAAAACTTGAAAAACACTACAACACTATAATTTCAATCAAGGATGCAAATTACAACATATAAGGCATCAATGATCTGAAGGGATACCAGCCGAATTAGCCTAGCCAAACCATTACACATGTCGTAATGTTAGACTAGATATAGCTACCACATATCAACTTTAATAGTCCCCACAACACAAATGAAAAACTTAAATGATGGAAATCACATTTTACCACCACCCCCATGCTACTTGTCACCTTCTCTTTGATGGGTTTCGGGAGCCAAACAGCGCAACGGAATTTAACCGAAACCCTCCAGGATCCAAGTGAAACGGGGTAAACCGGGTGTTCGAAAATTTTCATACCTAATTTCCGGTCGAGATCTCTCACTCAACTGTAGAGTCGAATCACAAAACCTGAACAGTTGATGTGTTCAGGCTCTCTATGGTATCCACGCGAGCCTCTCGGGATCACCACGCTTCCACCACATCCCAGCAGATGCATTTCTCTTGCGCTCGCAGTGCTAGCTTGCGTCCTCCAAGGAATTGCAAGAGAAGAGTGTGGCTGTCCTTTTTGGAGGCTAGGGCAAAGAGAGCTGCGAATTTCTCACTTAAAAGATGTATTTATAGTGAGACTCAACTTCCAGACCTAATGGGTTTCAAATCCCTGATCCAATTAGGATTTAATTTCGGGCTTAATAATGGCTTAACTCTTTGGCCCATTATTAATACGAAATTAAAGTGAAACCATAACCCAAATAATTAGCCCATGCACTATAATGATCCAAATAGCTCTATGTGTGCGACCCAATAGGCTCTTGCCATGTCGGCAATGATCATAAATCACATTTATGATCATAAGCAATGAGCGGTGTCTAGCAACACATCATTGCTACCAAGTGACAAGATTGTCGATGATTCGACTAAACCTTTATGATCATCACCGATATATGCCATTGTCCCTTTGTTCAAGATATCAAGACTAAGCACGAGACATGGAATATGTCATTCTCGTATAGCCCAATCTTTGGTTTCTTGATTACCGAGTAGACCAACTTAAACTGATGACATTGATATCGTATATCAACTCATCTGAGCATGGCCATGCATTTTTCTAAGTCTTACTCTATCAAGGGGCCCGAAGATATCACTCTCGTTACATAGAAGGGACAAATCCCATCTTGATCATACAAATCCCTTTGCATGATATGTGACATACCCAATGACCTCCTTCAAGTTCACTCAGTTACGAGCAACAAAGGAAAGTATCAAAGTATGTGACTCACATGTAGGGAACCTTGATGATCTTAGGTCGAAGGACTACATATACCATGATCACTATGAGAATCACTTATGACACTCATATAACGATCCATGTAGTGTTCTCATGGTGGGTCGGTCCAGTACACAAGTTCTCCAACTTGTACCCATATGTAGACTACATATCTCATATTAGTCTCCACATATGCTAGTCATTATGTATTATTGCAACCCGCTCCACAATAATACTAGACCAGGGACGTTTAAGAATATCATTATTCTAGGGTTACAATTATGTTTGTTAAGTTACGCAGAAACAAAACAACAAACATAATTGCTGGATTAATGCCTTAATAAAATATCATGACTCAATGTGCAAAAAATACAATCATCTCATGATTGGCCTTTTGGGCACAACACTAACAATCTCCCACTTGCACTAAAAGCCAATCATCCATGTATCTAATACCGATGGACCTAGAATGGCTATCATGCTTCTGCTGCGTAAGGGGCTTTGTCAGTGGATCAGCAATGTTGCTGTCTGTCGAAGTCCTGCATATCCTTACATCACCCCTCTCGATGATCTCCCTGATGAGATGATAGCGTCGGAGTATGTGTTTGGATCGCTGGTGAGATCGAGGTTCCTTAGCCTGTGCGATTGCTCCATTGTTGTCACAATAGAGCTCTATCGGGTCGGCAATGCTTGGAACCACTCCAAGTTCAGTGATGAACTTCTTGATCCAAACTGCCTCCTTCGCAGCATCAGAGGCGGCAATGTACTCAGATTCTGTTGTAGAGTCAGCTACTGTCTCTTGCTTTGAACTCTTCCAGCTCACAGCACCACCACCAATACAAAACACATAACCAGATTGCGATCTAAAATCATCCTTATCGGATTGGAAGCTTACATCAGTGTAACCCCTTACAACGAGCTCATCTTCACCTCCAAAGACCAAGAATGCATCCTTAGTCCTTCGTAAGTACTTAAGGATGTTCTTAACAGCTGTCCAGTGACTCTCACCGGGGTTCGATTGGTACCTACTCGTCATGCTCAAAGCATATGAGACATCGGGACGAGTACATATCATGGCATACATGATAGATCCAATTGCTGAGGCATATGGAATCTTACTCATGCGCTCTCTCTCCTCGGGTGTACTCGGACACTGAGATCTAGAAAGAGTGATACCATGTGACATGGGCAAGAATCCTTTCTTGGAATCTTGCATGCTAAACCTCTTTAGCACCTTGTCAATATATGTACTTTGACTTAGGCCAAGAAGCTTTCTAGATCTATCTCTATAGATCCTGATGCCTAACACATAGGCTGCTTCACCCAAGTCCTTCATAGAGAAACATTTCCCTAGCCAAGTCTTCACAGACTGTAGCTCAGGAATGTCATTCCCGATGAGTAGTATGTCATCTACATACAACACCAAGAAGACAATAGTGCTCCCATTAACCTTCTTGTAGACACAAGGTTCATCTTCATTTTTGATAAAACCAAACTCTTTGATTGCTTCATCAAAATGAAGATTCCAACTTCGAGAAGCTTGCTTCAGTCCATAAATGGACCTTTGCAACTTGCACACTTTATTGGCATTCTCAGGAGTGACAAAACCCTCAGGTTGTGTCATGTACACATCCTCAAGTAGCTTTCCATTTAGGAATGCAGTTTTGACATCCATTTGCCATATCTCATAATCATAGTGTGCAGCAATAGCAAACAAAATTTGGATGGATTTAAGCATAGCAACTGGTGAAAAAGTTTCATCATAGTCAATACCATGAATTTGCTTGAAACCTTTTGCAACCAATCGTTCCTTAACGGTAATCACATTACCATCCATGTCAGTTTTCTTCTTGAAAACCCATTTGCACCCTATGGGTTTTACCCCTTCAGGTGGGTCAACCAAAGTCCATACTTGGTTTTCATACATGGATTCCATCTCGGATTTCATGGCCACTAGCCACTTCTCAGAGTCAGGCCCCGACATAGCTTGTTGGTAGGTTGTGGGCTCATCCTGATCCATGAGCATCACATCACCAGTGTGAGTCATGAGAAATCCATATCTCTCAGGCTCACGCCGAATCCTACCAGACCTACGTGGGCTCTGTGCTACAGGAACAGACTCTTGAACCACAACATCTTGTGGTGTTTGTTCAGGTTCCATTTCAGGTTCGATGTCTCCTTGTTGTTCTTGAATTTCTTCAAGTTCTACTTTCCTCCCACTAGTTCCTTTAGAGATAAACTCTTTCTCTAAAAAGACACCAGTTCGAGCAACAAACACTTTTTGCTCAGAAGGATTGTAGAAATAGTAACCCTTTGTTTCTTTGGGATACCCAACAAAAAGGCATTTTTGAGATTTGGGCCCTAGTTTGTCAGAGGATTGACGTTTCACATAAGCGTCACAGCCCCAAATCTTCATAAAAGACAAATTGGGACGCCTCCCACTCCATATCTCATATGGTGTCTTTTGAACCGATTTAGATGGAACTCGGTTTAGTGTAAAAGCGGCTGTCTCTAGAGCATGTCCCCAAAAGGAGTTTGGAAGGTCAGCTTGACTCATCATAGAGCGAACCATGTCTAACAGAGTTCGATTTCTCCTTTCAGATACACCATTCCATTGAGGTGTACCTGGTGGAGTGAGTTGTGATACTATACCACACTCCTTCAGATAGTCAAGGAATTCTCGATCCAAGTACTCTCCACCTCGATCTGATCGAAGCACTTTGATACTCTTCCCGAGTTGATTCTCTACTTCATTCTTGAATTCTTTGAACTTTTCAAAGGATTCTGACTTGTGTCTCATAAGATACACATAGCCATATCTGCTGAAGTCATCAGTGAAAGTAATGAAGTATTGGAAACCTCCTCTAGCTTGTGTAGACATAGGGCCACATACATCACTATGTATGAGTCCTAGTAAGTCATTAGCCCTTTCACTTTGCCCTATGAATGGGGCTTTGGTCATCTTGCCCAACAAACATGACTCACATGTCTCATATGATTCAAAATCAAATGAGTCCAAGAGTCCATCCTTATGGAGCTTGGATATGCGGGTCTCATTTATATGGCCCAAGCGACAGTGCCAGAGATAGGTCGGGTTTGAATCATTTAATCTGACCTTCTTGGTATTCACATTATAGATTGGATCTTCGAGGTCTAGAACATACAACCCATTGCTAAGTTGAGCACTACCATAAAAGATTTCATTCAAATAAATAGAACAACATTTGTCCTTTATTATAAATGAAAAACCTTTCTTGTCCAAACAAGAAACAGAAATCAAATTTCTACTAATAGTAGGCACAAAGTAGCAGTTGTCTAATTCTAAAACTAATCCACTAGGTAAAGTGAGAACATAAGTCCCTACGGCTAAGGCAGCAACCCTTGCTCCATTTCCAACACGTAGGTCCACTTCACCTCGGGCCAATCTTCTACTTCTACTTAGATCCTGCACATTTGCACAAATGTGAGATCCACATCCAGTATCCAATACCCAAGATGAGGAAGTAGAAAAGTTAGCCTCTATAACAAAAATACCTGAAGTGGAAGTCTTACTTCCCTTTTCCTTAGCAAGTTCTTCAAGATAGAGCTTGCAATTGCGCTTCCAGTGTCCAGGTTGCTTACAATTACAATGGAAGCACTCCCCTTCCTTTGCCACACCACTCTTTGGTTTCAGTGCAGCTGAAGAAGAACTAGCATTGGACTTTCCATTAACTTTTATCCTTCTTCTTGTTGGCTTTTCCCTTTCCCTTGCCCTTTTGAACCATAAAAATGGGCTTAGCCTTCTTAAGGTTTTGCTCAGCAGTTCTCAACATGTTGAGTAATTCAGGAAGGGACTTGTCAAGGTCGTTCATGTTATAGTTCATGACGAACTGACTGTAGCTTTCAGGCAACGATTGCAAGACTACATCAATAGCCAACTCTTTCTGAAGAGCAAATCCCAAATTCTCAAGATTCTCAATGTACCCAATCATCTTGAGAACATGAGGACCCACGGGACTTCCCTCAGACATCTTGCACTGAAACAATGCCTTAGAGGTCTCAAACCTCTCATGCCTAGCTTGCTCTTGGAAAAGCATTTTGAGATGTTCGATCATATCGAACGCCCCCATGTTCTCATGTTGCTTCTGAAGCTCAGATTCCATGGTAATAAGCATGAGGCATGCAACATCCAAAGCATCATCAGAATGCCTCTTGTGAGCATCCCTTTCAGCTCTTGGAGCAGTGGCAGCAGGCTCATTCGGAATGGGCTGCTCTAGGACATAAGCCTTTCTCTCTTGTTTGAGGACTATCCTCAAGTTTCGGTACCATTTGAGAAAGTTGGTCCCATTCAGTTTTTCCTTCTCAAGGATCGATCGCAACAAAAGTGTCGATGTGTTTTGTGCCATGGTTATCTACAACAGTAAATATGCAGTGTAAGAGTCATGTATTTTAATTCATTTAATAAGGACTTTTATTAAACGATACTCCCACTATTTTCCTCAAAATAATAACCCTCGATATTATTTCGGAACACCTCGGCGCTAAGGTATTCTAGTGGGCCAAGATCCATATTTGACCACAACCTGAGTCAGCTTTGGCTTTTCTCTCAAGTTACAGCTATTTAGGTAGGCAACTCTTTGCCAATTGCATCTTATGCAACTCTTGGATAGTTGGGTGAACAACACTTGTCCAAGCTCATCTCATGAGCTTAAGCCCAACTCTATGCCTCTAAGTCCCTAATCCTATTAGGATGACTTAGTTAAGTCGAACCCAAAGTTAGCAGTTTGGATATCACTATTATCCCATCGCGCCTTACCAAGATGAACATAGGTGCTTTGCTTTGGCAAACCCACCTAATGTTGATCAAAGTCTTGACGAGTGCCAACATTTGGAAGGCATCACATTTAATGACTTAATATTTGTTTGAGGGATTTTTTTTTCTTTTGATCTCACCAATTTGTTATCTCCGGTTGTTTTATACATGCATCACATACAAATATAAAACATGCATCTCATGCTTACAAGAAAATAAACGTGACATGGTTATAGCCCAAACTATGCGATATTCTCAAGCCAATGAGAATATCATAAAAGCCTAAGAAAAGAAAAGAGTCTTCACAAGCTCCTTCTCTTCCTTTCTTGGTTGCCCTTTTGTTGTCACCTCCTTGGACATACCACCTTGGATGATCCCATAATGCACCATTACATCAATAATAGAAACCTCGAGTTACATTCGAGGGGAGTAAGGTGAGAAGAGAATGTACAATGAGAGTGATAAGAAAAGGCACGACTCGCAGGCCGTATTTACAAGTACAACCAATCAAGGGCTATAACCATGCACCATGCTTCAAACACCAATTAGCATATCATGTCAAATCTCATTCAACAAAGATGCATGCCAATTTTCGCGCGTTGATTAACCAGTTTTTATTTATGTGGCGCTTCGCATACGGCGGTCCCGCTGGCCGGTCAGCGGGCGGTGGTTCCGCTGACCGGTCAGCGGACGGGGTCAAGGGGAGCCGCCCTTGCGGGGGGCGTGGGGGGCAGCGCCCCCCGGCGCAAAAAATTGTCTTACAATTGCTTAGCCCGAAATCTTCTATTTCGAGCAAGTAGGCACCCGAGACTCCTCCATTCGAGCCACCAAAAATACCTTACTTTCGGTGCCCGAATAGGCCGAATCCGAACCAAGCTAGGGTTTTTGCAACTATTGCAAGAATCCTAATCCATATAGGTATCTCATACCATTCAATTTCGGGTTAATCTCATTAACCAATTAGTGTCGTTTCTTCATATATCTCATATGTTCATTACGAGTTCCGGTTTCATGCATCATGAATCAATCTAATTAATCATGGCCGAAAAGCAACCGAACACATAACATCATGCGATTCAACACTCAATCCCGATTTAGGGTTTCACCAGTAGCTCTGATACCACTGATGGGTTTTGGGAGCCAAACAGCGCAGCGGAATTTAACCGAAACCCTCCAGGATCCAAGTGAAACGGGGTAAACCGGGTGTTCGAAAATTTTCATACCTAATTTTCGGTTGAGATCTCTCACTCAACTGTAGAGTCGAATCACAAAACCTGAACAGTTGACGTGTTCAAGCTCTCTATGGTATCCACACGAGCCTCTTGGGATCACCACGCTTCCACCACGTCCCGGCAGATGCGTTTCTCTTGCGCTCGCAGTGCTAGCTTGCGTCCTCCAAGGAATTGCAAGAGAAGAGTGTGGCTGTCCTTTTTGGAGGCTAGGGCAAGGAGACCTGCGAATTTCTCACTTAAAAGTTGTATTTATAGTGAGACTCAACTTCCAGGCCTAATGGGTTTCAAAGCCCTAATCCAATTAGGATTTAATTTCGGGCTTAATAATGGCTCAACTCTTTGGCCCATTATTAATACGAAATTAAAGTGAAACCATAACCCAAATAATTAGCCCATGCACTCTAATGATCCAAATAGCTCTATGTGTGCGACCCAATAGGCTCTTGCCATGTTGGCAATGATCATAAATCACATTTATGATCATAAGCAATGAGCGGTGTCTAGCAACACATCATTGCTACCCAAGTGACAAGATTGTCGATGATTCGACTAAACCTTTATGATCATCACCGATATATGCCATTGTCCCTTTGTCCAAGATATCAAGACTAAGCACGAGACATGGAATGTGTCACTCTCGTATAGCCCAATCTTTGGTTTCTTGATTACCGAGTAGACCAACTTAAACTGATGACATTGATATCGTATATCAACTCATCCGAGCATGGCCATGCATTTTTCTAAGTCTTACTCTATCAAGGGGCCCAAAGATATCACTCCCGTTACATAGGAGGGACAAATCCCATCTTGATCATACAAATCCCTCTGCATGATATGTGACATACCCAATGACCTCCTTCAAGTTCACTCAGTTACGAGCAACAAAGGAAAGTATCAAAGTATGTGACTTACATGTAGGGAACCTTGATGATCTTAGGTCGAAGGACTACATATACCATGATCACTATGAGAATCACTTATGATACTCATATAACGATCCATGCAGTGTTCTCATGGTGGGTCGGTCCAGTACATAAGTTCTCCAACCTGTACCCATATGTAGACTACATATTTCATATTAGTCTCCACATATGCTAGTCATTATGTATTATTGCAACCCGCTCCACAATAATAGTATACCAAGGACGTTTAAGAATATCATTATTCTAGGGTTACAATTATGTTTGTTAAGTTACGCAGAAACGAAACAACAAACATAATTGCTGGATTAATACCTTAATAAAATATCATGACTCAATGTGCAAAAATACAATCATATCATGATTGGCCTTTTGGGCACAACACTAACACTCTTCACTTTTTTACAGTATTATATAGATTAGTATGTTTCTCAGAGGTTACGTATTACTAAACAATATGACTAAAATAATAAATATTTATGGGCTTTATATAATTTGAAATGGTACATCTGAAAGATGATTCATAACTATGAAAAATTGAAACATTTTAAGACAAACGAAAATGAGACATATATTTATAAGATAAAGGAAGTATTACTGGTACGCGTACAGAAAATACAAACTTATGGCCTAGTAGGATAGGCTGTTAGAATTTTGAGCAGTAGATGGCTAGAAAGCATCGTGAATCCGGGAAGCTTACTAAGAAACCATGTTATTTACAAAGTAAAATACATTTACACTGAATTTTAGTTAAAAATACGCTTCTACATTTATGATTTGCCCACTCTACTTTTAATACTACCGCACATTAATACTCCTCCATTTACTATTCTTTGTTTTTCAATATTTAAATTTATTTATATTATTATCTGTTAAAAAAAATAAAAAAATATATATTTAGAAATTGGATAAAATCTAATGGGGTGCTTTAGCTCATTTTTTTTATCTCAAATGAATACCATATCTTAAAGTTATCCTACTAAAGTCATTTATGTCATATTACGTATCTCAATTGGATACTTTTTGTTAAATTTACCATTAAGTTAAATGAAAAATATTTACATTACATTGTTTAATACTAAAAGAAATGTAAGATAACAAATTGGGAAAGTTATAAAAAACCCCCTGTGGTTTCAGAAAACCTACAGTTTGCCCCTCTACTTTGAGAAACTTACACTTTGCCCCCTATATTTTTTATACTGCCTGATAATAACTTCTGAAACTGTATTTAAACTCTACGATAATCATCTTTCAGTAATTTCAATCTGTCCAGTATTTTTTTTATAGCTAATAGACATTTTAAACTATCAATTTTTCCTTTCTGTAAATGTACTTTTCCACTGGTAATTATATATTAGTATTTTTTAAAGGTCGGTTTGCTGTGAAAAAAATATAAAAAATCTTGAAATTACTATAGCATTATTACCATACTGTTTCAGAAGTTGTTATCGGGCAGCATAAAAAATATAAGGGGCAAAGTGTAGATTTTTTAAAATAAATGGAGCAAACTGTAGGTTTGACCAAACCACATGGGGGTTTTTGTAACTTTCCCTAACAAATTTAGTCCTTAAATTGGAATATTTTAACCTTTAAAATTTTAAACCTCACATTCAGCAGAACCTATCTTCCTTTTTCCTGTTGTTTCTCAAGCCTGTCCATTGCGATTCAAATCTGACAGTTCATGATGAAACCCAACGGCGAGGGCGAATGTCGGTGAGGGCTGTGACAGCAACTGTGAATCAATCTCTCAGGCGAACGTCAGTGAGGGCGGTGACGGTGAGGGCAAGGGCGAGGCCAATTCCAGGCACTTCGACCAGATTCGGCAACAGTAAAGGAAAACCCAAGTAGTGAGTTGGAGGAGAAGGCGGCCATCGATTTCACCGAACTTGGCGAATCAGGGGTAATTTGAGGGCGGGTCCAGGGTCGATTTCACTGGCATCGATTTTGCCTCTCCGATGTCGGATCTGGCGACCATCGATTTCATCTTTGGCCTTAAGTTCGACGCCGGTGTCGAGAAACGACTTCTGTTCTTGTTACCGACCGTGACGGCGCTGAAGAGACTCTACTGAGGAGCCGAGTACTTAGGCACCGCTAAGGAGCTACAGTACTATCGATAGTGGGCTGGAGGGTAAGGGCCTGGGAATTTCTAGGGCTGCGATTGAATGTAGAGGGAAAGTTTCTAGGCTGTGAGTCAAGATCACCGGGCCGGGGGGGTGGGGGGGTTGGATGCTGCTTTAGCGACGATGGAGTTCGTGGCGGGGGTGCTACTATTGTCGTGCTCGATGGAGGAGCATAGTTAGAGAGCGGCGGGGTTTAAAGGGCAGGTGTAAACAATAGATCTCTAACTATAAATGTTAAAACGTTTAATTGAAAAAATTTAGGAACTAAATTTGTTATTTAACATTTTTTTAGTATTAAATAATATCATGTCAGCATTTTTTTTTAACTTAACTGTAAAATTAACAGAAAGTAATTTATTGGGACACACAATATAAAATAAAGAACTTTGATAGAATAACTTTACGAAAGAGTATTTCATTTGGGATAAAAAAATTAACTATGGGATTCCTGATAAATTTTAACCTTTAAAAATTATAGTTTTTTATTTATTATTTATATAATAAAATATTAAAAATAAAAAATTAGGAATTAATTATCCAATGATAAATGTTATAAAAAACTTGAAACAGATGAAGTAATATTTAACACTAAAAACTTTTGCATTCTTCTTGATTATGGCAGCTTTTTGATAAGTTGTTTCCTGTCCCTATATTCTCTTTAATTTATTCTCTACAATTCCAGAACCAAGTTCTGGAAGTGGGGGATAACCACTAACCTACTAAGCTATATGTATATTTTTGGGTACACAAGCCATACACACACACACACACACACAAACACATTGATTTAGGTGTGGATAGAATATTTCGTTTATTTAAGGGAAAGTTACAAAAACTCCCCTGTGGTTTGGTCAAATCTACAGTTTGCCCCCTTTATTTTGAGAAACCTACACTTTACCCTTATATTTTTTATACTGCCTGATAACAACTTCTAAAATTATATTTAAACTCTACGATAATCATCTTCCAGTAATTTTAATCTGTTCAGTATTTTTTTTATAGCTAATAGATATTTTAAACTATCACTTTTTCCTTTCTATAAATGTACTTTTCCACATGTAATTATATATCAGTATTTTTTAAAGGTCGGTTTGCTGTGAAAAAATATCAAAAATCTTGAAATTACTAGAGCATTATTACCATACAGTTTCAGAAGTTGTTATCGGACAGCATAAAAAATATAAGGGGCAAAGTGTAGGTTTCTCAAAATAAAGGGGCAAACTGTAGGTTTGACCAAACTACAGGGGGGTTTTTGTAACTTTCCCTTTATTTAATAACCTAAACATGCGTCTGCAAGTTGCTGCCTCCAAGATTTGGCAGGGACTTTCCCTTGATCCTAATCTTCACTTAATAATAATATTATTATTTATTCTTAATTATTCTGAAAGTGGACCCCTATACGGATATAGATCACCACAGTGACCTTATCAATTAAAGTAATAAGCAGATGTTACAAAATCAAATTCAAGAATTGGTTACTTTTACCTAATTAATTGATACTGCCACTTGCGAACTAAAGGATCAAAATATTTACCTTTACTGGTTCGGGTGTATCTGCACTATTCCAGGGCCGCAATGTCGCATGCATTGAACTGTTTCTCGGTTGATCCTGAGTCGATAACATCCCATAATGCATCTTAATTCTAACTATGTTGCTATCAGTGACATGAAATTCATAGTATCAATTAACTATATACAGTTAATTAAACCTACGAGTTAATAAAAAATTAAGTAACAAAGTTCTTTATCAAGTTAATTATAATTTGCGTTAAAGTTTATGTGATAATACACTTTGACTTTATTTCTCTTTCTTAAGAAATATACATTTTATCTCATGACCTTTTACACTATTTGATAGTAAATTCTAAAATTTTAATTTAAATTGTACAGTAGTTACCGTCCAATGAGCTTAGTCTGGATGTTTTTTTTTTTTTTACAGCCATTGGACCTTCGAAATTATCAATTCTTTCTTTTCTGTAAATGTTAAATATGTTTTTTGTTTCAGAGGGTAAAGTGTAAGGTAAGAGACTAAGTGTATATTTATAAAACATGAGAGACAAAGTATAATATCAACTAAACCTTAAGGGCAAATTATAATTAACCCTTTTAAATCTGTTCCCCGTCACATCCCAAACCTCTTACAAGGAAATAATTAAGTACATGTAGCAGCAGATATATAGATGCAACTATTAGTTTTTCCATCTCTTTATCCTACAATATATTAGCTTAAGCAAATAAATAGATAAAAGATCATGAGTGTTTGTAAAAAATTTACTAAAATTGACAAAGAAGCTTGACAAATAATTATTATATTTGGCAAGAGATGACTAATTTCTATACATAGGTTGGTTATGGGTTTTCTAGAAAAAAGGGTAATTTGTTACTTGACGAGATGTTAAGTTATTGACTTGTATAGTTAGGAAGTGGAAAAACATGACAAAGCTTCACAAGTCACCAATGCATGGCGCCCTTTGCATGAGTTGGCAGAAAGTTGTAAGAGAAAAGTTAAAATTGGGTTCTTGTATTCACACGAACAAGAAAACCAAAAGTAAAATACTTGATGTAGGTAGTTTCACATGATGAGCTAGTCAAGAATTGGCCTATAAATAGGCTCATTGAAGAAGACTAAGTTATGCTTGCCCTTGGATGTCACCAAGCAAAGAAGGTGTGTATATTGCATGAGAGTGTGCAACAAGTAGGAGAACGCCTTCTGGCTTCAAGTGATGGAGATGCTGCTTATGTATCATATAGATGTGTTTGTCTTGTGTATCATCGAGAAAAAAGATAGGTGTGTGTTATGTTAAGAATGTGTACTATGTAAAAAGGTGTTTCAATAGATTAATATACCTAAATAATATTGACTTTTAAACAAATTAGTTCCATGTAAAAAAATATAAAAATAAAAATAAGATATTTTATATTAAATTGACTTTAAGTTTTTTAAAATTTGTATGTGAAAGATATATGTAAAAGATGTAGATGTGTTTCCTTTATGCATCATTAAGAATAGAGAGATGTGCATAATATGGTGCATTTAGGTATATGCGTTGAAGTGAGTGTTTGCTATGTACAGTTCAGTAAGGTATGTTAAGCACCTAAGCTATGTGTGGTTTATATGTGTAAGATGTATGTGTGCGTGAGAAAAAAGTCAAATATAAAAGACAAAATCTGAGTATTATCACACCAAAGAGAAGGTCATATGCTAAGAGTTCAAGGTTATGATAGAATTTGTTTGTAATTCTTATTAGTTTGTCTATATTAGTGGTTATTTCTCTTTCATGGACATAGGTCAGTTGAAGAGCCGAACCACATAAATCATGTTTCTTAATTTTTTTGTTTATTTGTTGCACGCTTCAACTACCTCGATCAAACATGTACCATCATTCTACTTATTGAAATTGAACACTCTATAGTAAAAAATATAAATAATAAATTTACAAACCTCCCCCCCCTTCGGATATTTGGCCAACCTACACTTGCCCCCTCTATTTTATAGTAGTTAAACTTTGTTTCCTAGAATAGTCACATCACTTAAATTCATTATTATGCAAGTGAGCCAAATGCCATGATTGCTCAATACGAATTGCAAATTGTGCAAATAAACCATTATATTCATTTCATGCTACCTCTAATCAATTTTCTCTAAATATATAATATATTTATAATGGATTTCATATTTCTCAATAACTTATATCTTTATATATTTACTAATAATTTCTAGATCTATAATATTTTTTATATTTATAAACCAATAGTTTATGCTTGTGATTAATATTAATATTTACTTGTTTAACATTTTATTTATTTTTCAATTAATTCAAATATAGAAGTATCATCTTTTTGGACAAATCTTTTAGCTAATCTCATTTTATTTTAAACACTAATTTTCACCATATGAAAGAAATCTATACATTCTACAATTTTTTAGCATTGCATAATATAAATAATATATTAACTAAGCACATCATTAATTATGTATCATTATATCATTAATTAAGAATATTTTTTATCCAAATGGTAGTTAATGTTTTGTAACTTTTTAGCATATCCGATGAAAAAATTAATAAGTTATACTTATTTTTTTACAAAAAATTTAAAAGTAAAATTTTTTAAAAATATATTACTTCAATAAATGTGAAATTTAGTTGTGCGTTCAATAAATTTATTACACATTTATTATTATTTTAGTTACCATTTAGTTGTGAATTCAATAAGTTTGAGACTTTTGTTCCCTATTGAATACGTCAAACAAGTCCCTTTGTTCGAGCCATAAACTAGATTATTAAGGAAGCCATCACAAGCCTTTTGGTTATAAGGCTGGAATGTTGGGCGAAAATTCATGGTGGATATTTATTTTTTTTCCCTTTTCTTGGAAATTTTTGATCTTTTCCTTGAAAATGTGTCAATCTTGGTTTTAGCTCTTTTTTCCACCCCATTTCCCACCAATTGCATCCTCTAAATATTAGTAATTATGCTTTAACCTATTTGAGGTTCTGCTTTACCTATATGTTAATTTGGTGGCCAAATTACATTTACCGAAAATTTGATAAAAAAAATATGTGCATGTAGCTTTTGCAAAAAATATGTGCATGTATACAAATTTATATTTGTACAAAGAAAGTAAGTAACACATCAATTTTATTTGTAAAAACTAAGTATAACGTAATTAATATATTATTTATATTATGCGTTGCTAAAAAATTGTAGAATGTGTAGATTTGTTTCATATGATGAACCTTAGTTTTTAAAATAAAATGAGATTAGATAAAATATATTTTTCCTAAAAGATTATACTTTTCTATTTGAACTAATTGAAAAATAAATATTAAACAAGATAGAAATTATTCAGAAATATAAAATATTACTAGAAATATATTATATATTTATAGAAAATGGATTGAGGTAGCATAAAATGAATATGTGATTGATTTGCACAATTTGTAAATCTTATTGGGCAAGCATGGCATTTAGCCTACTTTCATAGCTTTGAATTTGATTGATTTGACTAATCCAAGGGACAAAAATGTAAGTTTTCTAAAGTAGAGATAGACAAATATAGGCTAGGCTAAATGGTAGGGGGTGTTTTTGCAACTTTCCCTAAAATATTATCAGGAACTTGCTAACAGTGAAGGGTTATGGTAGAAATTTTTTGCAATTCTTATTATTTTTATTGATATTAGTTGTTATCTCTTTCATGAACGTAGGGTTGTTAAAGAGCCAAACCACATAAATCATTTATCTTACGGTCAATTTATTTTAACTTAAGTAATTTAATTTAAAATAACTTATTTTTATTTTTACATTATATTTTTTTATCTAAAATTAATTTTATTTAAAATTTAATATTATATAAGTGTAATAATCTATTGAAAATATAATTTTTAGAATCTTACAAGATTTTTATGATTTTTTCTAGTTTTAGGCATTAACAAAAAAAAAATTCATAAAAATTTAATAACATCATGAGAATTTACTTTGAAATGGTTAATTATATCTAAATAATAATGAATTTCAAATAAAATTTATTTAGGTAAAAAAGTTATAAAAATAAAAATAATTTATTTTAAATTAAATTAATTTAAATTAAAACGAATTGTCAATAATTTCTTATTTTTATTTGTTTATTTCACGCTTCAATTGTCCCAATCGTCACACGTATCTTCATTCTACTTGTTGAAATTAAACACTCTACGGTCAGGAAATAGATAATAAAATATTATCGGGAAACCCCCCCCCCCCCCCCCTTCCCAAAAAAAAAAAAAAAAACAAAAACAAAAACAAAAAGAACGCAAAGATGCGGTGACACGTCTCTTCATTTACAAGTTGATTTATGCAGGACATGGCATATTTCAAAACGTTAGAAATACTCCGACATATGTATCAATGTGCAAGAGTGATAACATGATGTAATAACGAAACAGTCGCCCAAACTTACTCGGGAAGAATTAAGATACAGAAATCTTGCCCTTTCAAAGCTTCAAAAGCAGCTCATAATTAGGTAGTACTAAAATCTTGCTCTTTCAGAGCTTCAAAAGAGCTTAAAATAAGTATTTAAAACTTAGTTGATTAACTAATTGATTAGTATTTCTATGAGTGAGCAAGCACATATTATATAACCAGGTTGCACAATTAATCATTATAACCCATCTTTTAAATCTGTAGAAATTTCTACTGAAGAAAGAATTTGACTCTGTTAAATCCAGGAGCAGAAGTCTTCGCAATAAAGCCACTAGTCAGCTACCTGAATTCAACGCTACAAAGTTGCAATATTTTAGAACAATTCTGAGAGTTGTTTGTTGTTCAATAATTTGGGAGACGTTCAGGTAATGGGTAAATTTCATCTGTCACCCATAAATTATATTAGATGTTGCTTAATTATCGTGAAATTATCAAGTATAGCATCAATTGTCTATAAGTTATTTTTAATTGTTGATGTCTTATCCTGCTACTTATCATAACCTTTAAGGATGAACAGAAAAATGACATAGCTAATGATGTGACTTTAAAAGCTTATGTGAACGATGATGTGGTGTCATTTTTTATCAATCATTAAAAATTTGAAAAACGGTAGAGTGAGATAGTAGCAATTAAATAATTTAAAGATAATTGTTATAACACTTGATAGTTCCGAAACAATTAAGCAACATGAAGATATAGTTTTGGGATAACTATTGGAGTTTACCTATAAGTAATTGTTGTTAACTAAATGAATTAGTACTAAATAACACACCCCGAATGATGGGTCCCACCAATCTGATGAAATGCAAGTGATGGGTGAGTCACCTAATTATATAAAATGCTCCAACAGATTCAGTCATATATTTAATACAAGCCCGTTTCACCTTTTAAACTGCGCTTCATTGCGTCATGAAGCACAAGACTTGTATTGGCTGGCATGGCTTTGAAGCTTCTTGAGATGCTCTTGCCTGAGATTGACTTTTGCACCCCTCATTTGCCTGCTTGTTTCTTTCTTTCTTTCTCACACTTCAAAGACATTCCTCTGCAAAATCATTATCCTTCTACATCAGCAATCTTTTTCTCTCGTAAGCATAATTGTACTAGATGCCACATTATTATCCAAACATTATACGCTGATGATTTATGAATTATTCTCCAGCATAAGACACTGTTTAAACATTGACATTATAAATAATGAGATGAAATTATAAAAACATCATAATCACAAGTAATTAAACATTAATGACTATTATGGCACAATCGAATTTCATGAAATCGTATCGGAAAGTAATAGGGTATGATCGTGATGTGGAGCGTATCATAAATAAGTTCTTAGAGCGTGTTAATCAGGTGAAAATAAAAAAAATATATCCTATAATTATGCTTTGCACGACTCTTAACTTCCAGAAACAATAACTTTTGTTATAATTGTCAAAATGACTATATCCAAATTGATATTTCCATATATTATATGCTGATGCATTATGAATTATTCTCTTGCATAAGACAATGTTTAAACATTCACATTATTATCCAACTATGTTGAAATTGGTGGCATAAATAATGAGATGAAATTGAAAAAAACATCATAATCACAAGTAATTAAACATTAATGCGCATGCATATACAAATGTACACGTATCTACATACATAAATACATGTGGTTAGTGCATGATCCACGATATAAAGAAAATGGATGCTTTGTCCATTTTAAACAAAATTTCTCAATTTCCTGCTCATGTCAGCAATGGAACTGTTCCCCTTTATTTGTTGCCCAAACTCACCCACCTCATAACACTTCTCCACCTATAAAATCCTCCACTCATTCTATTCTCCCCTGCCTCCAAATCCTCAAGAAAACAAACTGCAACAAAGAGACACCAGTAAACATGCTTCCAGCAGAGTTCACAGGATTCCACTACCTTGCAGCTGACAACCCAATTCCAGTTCCAGCCAACTTAAACATATTACACGCCACCCTTCCAAATTTCCAGTTCAACAAGTACATGAACAGCTCCGGCTATGATCCTCAACTCTCGATCATTTCTGCTGATGATTTTACTCCGAAATCCTCATCTCTGAGCAACAACTCAACTTCTGATGAAGCAGAAGAGCAGCAGCTCAGAATTATCGACGAAAGGAAGCAGAGAAGAATGATATCAAACAGGGAATCTGCTCGTAGGTCAAGGATGAGGAAGCAAAGGCACCTTGACGAGCTTTGGTCCCAAGTTATGAGACTAAGACATGAGAATCACAGTCTTATAAACAAGCTAAATCACATGTCCGAGTGCCATGACAGAGCCCTCCAAGAGAACGCGAGGCTAAAGGAAGAAACCTCTGATCTTCGTCAAATGCTGATGGATTTAAAGGTTGGTAGCCCTTTCACAGTTGCTCTGAGAGAGCTAGAGGAGATCCCCTGCAACACTGCCCATCTTAGAGTTGAATCAACAGCCACGTCTGTCTCCAGTTGTGTAGACTTGCTCCATTGAGATGAAGGCTTTTTCTTCCGGAACTTCCATAATATAAACTAAGTGACTACTACCTTATTTGCTATGGTTGTGGATCAGTCTTTTGCCTTGTTTTTGAGATGTAAGAGATGATATAAACAATACCATGCAATAACAGCTTTTTCTCAAATCATATTATTTTAGGTTGGATTTAGGACACAACTATTTGCAGCCACTTCGCCGCATAATTCTTGAGCAGAGGCATATGTGAAAGTGATATCTTTCTGAGTGGTCCACCCGTAGCAAATCAAACATTAAAAAGTAGATATGAATTACCAGTGGGAAAATGGGAAAAGAAATCAATTCCTTCCCATCAATTGGACAAATTAGAAAGAAGTAAAAGTAATTTTTCCACAATTTGTCTCACATATTCACAGTCATAGTCTAATGAGTAAAATTTTTGTCGTAAATGGTAAAGTCAACTTAATTCTACGCTAGAGACACAGTACCATCTACATGAAATATTTTCTAAAGTTTGTCTAGCATATTATTCTTACCCACTAGCCACTAGGGCAGCCTCAAATCTATCTTGGATAAGGCCAAACAATGCAAATGATACCTATATTATT
The DNA here is from genome assembly GCA_005392925.1 of Aquilaria sinensis. Lineage (NCBI taxonomy): Eukaryota > Viridiplantae > Streptophyta > Magnoliopsida > Malvales > Thymelaeaceae > Aquilaria > Aquilaria sinensis. Next base: position 515,145 of record SMDT01003367.1, read on the forward strand.
TTTTTTTTGAGTGGAGCTGCTTTTAATTGTGTTTGTAATATGTAAACAAACAAAACAAAAAGGAAGTAATACATCCCACTCATTAAATTATTTACCCTCTTTTCCAGAGAAGGGTAGGGATGGGGAAGAGGCTGGTGGGAGTGGGGAGGGTGGTCACAAGAGTAAGAGGGGAGGCAAGAGGACAAATGGTGGTGGGGGTGCTGCTGCTAGTGGCTGCTCATCATACAAACAACTACCATAAGAAGCAAAACACTTGAAAAGGCTACCCACTAATACCAAAACATTACAGCCCCAAGTACTGTTTCCAGCTTTTCCCCAAGAGCATCAGCTTCCTGGCCCAAACTCAGGTCTCATTTACTTTTGTATTGTCCTCACCGAAGAAAACACGGCACGCGAGCCCTACGCCTATGTTCAGGTGTGCTTCAACAGTCCCTTTCCCTGGCAATGCCGTACATTTCCCACTGCAAATAACAATCAGGTGGCCTTGACAAGTATATATCACTCCTTGGGGGGTGGCTCCAATCCTTATCATGCAAGTTCTTTAGCAGTAGTTGATTACTTCAACGGCGTACATCCATTCTCTATAACCTCTGATCATGGGATGGAATGTTACACCCTACAGTATTTGATCCAAGCTTAGCCATTGTATATCTTACAGCTGTGGAAAGTCTTCATGATTAGTCTTATCCATGTATGGCGCTAGGTATAGGTCTACTTAAACATAGAAAAAGCAATGGGGGATAGTTATAAAAGTTAATACTAGGAAGAAGTTAGATTACTTATTGAATATTAATGGCCAGACTAGAGAAATTTCCTAATTTTTATTTTCTGACTTTACTTCATCAAATAGATTCTAATTTCTAAGAATATGATTAACCACAAAATTGAGAATCTGAAGTCCCTTGTTTTCTACTTTTCTAGAAAAAGTGAAGAAGTTTTCCACAGCTAAAAGGGGCCAAACAAATTCCTACAAAAAACTCTAATTGGAGGTACCAGCTACCGCCGGTGACTCTTGGCATTTAAACTCACACTTCTTGTTGGCTTTTGAAGGACACAGAGGCATTCCAGAGTAGGGGAAAAAGATGAAAAGCCATATCATTTTTGGAAAATGCATATTGATGATAACCACATCACATGATAAGATTCTCATAATGTTGAGGATTGTATGCAAGTGACTTACCTCACATGGTTGAAAATTATCCATAATGCGATATGTGTGTGTGTGTGTGTAGTAGTAGTAGTAGTAGTCTCTTCTTTCATTAACTTAAACTTTTGAGAATATGTGAGACTATTATCATATGTGATTTTTTATTTGATAAATCTCCCCTATTTAAGCCTCCCCAATAAGTGGTATCAGAGTTGATGGTTTGACTGAGAATGATGTTAGTGTTCTGAGGTTCAATACTTGTTTGATGACATAAAGTGTTGAGTGAAGAGTGTATGCTCGTTGTTGGGTATGCTCTTGATGCATCAAGGCTTCCGCTCAAAGGGGAATGTTGTGACCATGTGTAGTGAAGTCACTTGCAAGAGGGAGATTATTAAGAATGTGCCTAAGTGACTTGTCTTACATAGTTAGAAGTTGTCCAAACTGAGATATATTCCCTTTGATTTAATTTTAATTTTTTGAAAATTTATGTAAGACCATTATCATATATGATATCTCACTTAATTAATCTCTCCGGCTTAAACCTCCTCAACACAAAAGACAAATACACTTACAACAATCCTACACTCAAATAAGTCGTCAACCCAGTAACTCGGACACATTCGAAAGCAAGAATCGACAGAATCATAGCTGAATTGAAATCAATCATGGAGAAAAATGCCCTACAAGCATAGCATAAGGATCAAATGTTCACGGAGGGAACAAGATGATTAAATTAGCGGAAACTAGGGGAGGCGACAAGGCGGAGGCAGATTGAATCTTACTCACCTTCAAAGTTGAAACAATTAAATGTAGATGAAGATGAAATTGCATTGGCAGACGAAATCCCGTGCTCGAATCTAGCTGTCCTGTCTTCTCCTCCGCTCCTCCGTTTGATCCTTGTCGTGCTGAAGAAGTTCCCCGTTGGGCGGACAGGAGGATCAAGAAAGTGATCGGGCCTCATGGATTGGGCTCTAAAAGCAAGAAACACTAACTTTTGTTCGGCCCACTCCAGCTGTTTTCATTCTACCTTTTATTGGTACTTTACTACTTTACAGAAACTAGAAAATAGTACCTCAAGTCTAGGTGAAAATACAGTAGGCACCTTATTTTCCAAACACTAATGCTTTCATTAATAGGATTCCTCTTATAACTCTATCTTTCATTGTAATTTTGAGTATAAAAAGAAAAACTAATACTTTATCTTGAAGTTATATCGTCATTGACACCAACAAAGATAAAACAATAAGACGATTTTACTTTTAATTAGAGTAAAATTTGGATGATGATTTAAATTGCCAATTAACTGGAAACAGTTTTTAGACATTTTAAATTTACTAAAATATACATGTTGAATAGTTTGAAATTAAGATTTAAGATGATGTTAACAATTAACAAATAAGTACAAAAGGTGTTCACATTTAGGGGATAAAGGAAAAAAGAAGTAGATTGTACTGTGAACCACACCTCGAGCGATATTTTCAATTTATCTTTTTTGTCAATGTTCAGGTGATTGTAAATTTTAGGCTTCACTTGAAAATAAAAAACTCTTTTTGTCTCTAATAGCATTTTAGAATGCAATAGCTTGATTTCTCATTTGCAGCTGTGTTTGGGGAAAGATTAAACAATCAGTTATTTATTATTGTCTTATTCTCAATTTTATTGATTTTTTATTTGACTTGTATACCAATTGAAACTTTGAAGTTTAAGAAGCCAAAATAGTTTGCAATAAATATTTTTCAAAAAACAGCAAGTATTTTTTTTATTGATGTTTTGAAGTTTGTACCAAAAATTCATAAAAAAGTTAATTACCTTCTAAAAATATCTACTCCCTCTATCTCATTTTGGATGATATGTATCTTTAGGCACAGAGATTAAGATGTGTATAATTTATGTTATTTTTTACATTTCTACCCCTGAAGCTAAAATTAAAAAAAAATCTTTTTTGGGTTTTTAATAGTTAGAGTTTAAATAAGAATTAGAAAAAGAAAGATTCCTGTTTAGGTTTTGTGTAATTCTTGGGTTTTGCATAGAGAGAGTTTAAAATAGGTGTTGTAAGATAAACTAGATGTTAAAAAATTTCCAAAAAGAAAAACACTCATTCCTTTTAGGACAGTCAAAAAAGAAATACTTGTCATCCTCTTTTGTGACGATGAAGTACAACGGTGAGTGTTAGGTAGATGGAATGTTCACTTTAAATGATATTAGTTCTCAAAAAAATTCAAAAAATATTCAAACATAAGCTTGTTAATGAGTTTTTGAATTAGAATAGAGTGGACCAGTTTATACCTTGCTTCCTTAAATACACGCCCATTTATGAAAACACATGAGTCATAGCAAGGTCATTAAAAGAAACATAGTAGGATTGCAAGTAGCTTTTAGATACCGTCTTGTGCTGCAGCAAAATGGTATAAACATGACAGGTCTTATAACTCTCTCCTTATTGTTAATTTCTAAATTTAGCCTTGGTTTAGTGATTGTTTTGAGCTATGAATTTTGTTAAAAACGTTAAATCAGATGGGTTAAGCTACTTATGCACGTTAGCAGAGTGAAATTGAAAAGTTGGCGGTTAGAGTCTAGGGACCAAAACCACAGGGACGAATTGGTGTTCTTGAAAAGAAAAAAAAAATTATAGAAGATTAGTAACTTAATTATATCAAATTAAGATGAAAGGGATTAATCCGAGAGAATATCTTTGCCTTTGATGACTAAGGAACTCAATTGTAGCAATTAAAGATGCATAGGATAATGCATGGAAGGTTGATGAATAATTATTTATTAGTATATATCAAAACAGGTCAAGACAATATAGTCTTTTTATATTTTTGAATAAGTTGAGTATTTTTTTTTCATGTGACACATGTAATACGCGTGTAATGAGACATTGAGACATGCCCCCCAGTTGGACATGTTAGTTTACATATTGGATCATAGTTTGTAATTGAATCATAGTTACAACATGTCACATGTCTCCTAAAATTTAAAAAGAAAAGAATTTTGTAGGTTATTTTTCATAGTTTTAAAAATGGTAAATTTTTTATTTAATCTTTCTGCCTTTTCCAAACACGTTCTATAACTCCCGGTTCCTATCTCCCAATTTCTCCCATGTAATGACTTAATTGTAGCACATTATTACCCCATTACAACCATAAATTCATGCTTATAGTTAAAACAATTAAACTAAATATTTCATGCCCATTGCAGTTATCATTTCTAGTTTTCTTTACCTGACATCAGACTTCTTGCAAATTTGATTAATCATTTTTCCTCAACAGTTTAACTTGCCTCGTCATTCTTGAATCTCAGTACTCCATAGATAAAGCAGGCAAAGATCTCCAGAAGTTTCTTTCTCTATGATTTTCTTGTCTAAATGTGGATCTGTGAAATATCAGGCAAGAATCAAGCAACTGCAGCAACTAATTAACAAGAATTCAATAAAAATATTTTTATAGCTAGATTTTTTTTTATTTCTTATGTTTAAAAATAATGTTTCCTATTCCTATCCATGTATTACAATAGCAAGTAAACTTTACAACAGTTGAGAAACATAAATTGTTGAAAGCAGGTATTGGTACTTTATACTGTGTTCTTTTCTTATCATGAACATTTTGCCTCATTGAATTTAACAAATATTTTTTATCTTCCAATATGAATGATACTTACATTTTTCTTTCCAATTATGGTCTCCTGTCCTTTTCTACCCCACCATCAACAGTTTAGCAATTCCAATCCATAGTATTAGGTTCAAAAATAATTGGAACCTTTTCATCTCATTCATAGATGTTATGTAATGTCTTTGTACATTAAAACTTCTATTTTGTGTTAGCAAAATATACCGTCCATGTTAACACTATATCATGCGTTTTTTTGGTACAGTCAAAAGATAAAAAGCAAACTAAGGTAGTAGCCATTTAACTGCCTGGAGGTCCTCTTAAATTAAAGAAGATCACCAAGCAAGACATGAGGATGAATGAAAACTTCTAACTTCGTAATACGTGAGTGGCTCAGGTTAGCCATATAATCCACACATCAGTTTCCTTCCTAAAGTACACGCATAACGCAAGTCACATGACGTTGCTCCATAAGAGAAATGCAATCCTAAATCACAACGCCTAAAGGATGATCCTTGCGGTGCCTATTTACCAGTGTAGTAGCAACATCTTAGTCGGTCTTAATGCATACACAAAGAAATTTGAAGCAGGCCACACAATAAAAGAATCCCCTTACAAAGCAAGAAGCTCCATCAAATGAACTGAAGCATGGTAAGATCTCCCAACATAAAAACCAACCAGCCGACTTCCATAATCATGAATAATACCCTAGTAAGATGTTTCAACACCACCCCTTATAAGGGATCCATCATAGTTTAGCTTTAGATATCTTGAAGAATGCGGCATTCATGAAACTCACCAAGCTTGTCAAGCCAGCAGTAGTTACTATAAAGCAATCACTTTCCAGTCTATAAGCTTTTTGAATAACAACTTTTGAGGGGGGCGTGGGATGGTTTGGTGGTTGAAAATAAGCTTATTCTGGCTTAGCCATAATCCCCATAGAATTGCCACAAACAAGCGAGCCCAAGAGGACTTAACATCATAGGGTTTATATGAGCAACAATTCATTCTAAGCCAGTCCTTAAACCGAAGCAAAAAGAAACCCGACAAATCCTTCTCTGGTACAACTCTCAATCACACTCACTTTGCATATGTGCAAAAAAAGAGATGATTTAAATCCTCCACCACATGATTACATCGAGAGCACCTGACATCTTAAGCAAGACCTTGACGCCTTTATTCTAATTATGCATAAGTCTATTCAATGAAATAAGCCAAAGAAAATATTAGACCTTCTTCACCTCTGGGGACTTCCAGACCCAATCTACCGAGATTGTAAACCATTGTTATCTTTTAGAGTAAGAAGTTACGTGTTCTACATAGATAAGAGGTCATCCAATGAATTGGCCCAAAAGAAAGAATCCCTTATGGTGTCTGTAAATGGAAGAGGGCTGAAACTAATTTAGGAAATGACTTTTGCAAGGAGAAGATAAGCAATACTGATAACATCCCAACAATTGTACTCATTAATAATACTTGACACATGCCAATTTAACATATATCTTGAAACTTCATCCAAGGCGGCATCTTGAAGGAGGCCATCCACCACCTAATGGTCCTACCAAAGTAAAGCACCTTCACCATTTGTAATTTTCTAGTGGATACCTGTTCAAACTAAATCTCTAGTTCCAAGAATGGCCTTCCAACCATGGGAGTCAGAATTTTCATGCTTATAATGAATGAAGGGGGCAACATCAAGATATTTGTTCCAACAAACATGACACCAAATAGTTTCAGAATCCTGGAGAGCCCTGCCAACACACTTTTGACAGTAGTACCTTGTTCATATCCTAGGCACCTTTCAACCCAAGACCATCATGATTTTTTGGGGAACACACAAGTGGCCAATCCACAAGATGTTGTTTCCTGGCATTCTCTGTAGAACACAAAAAAAAATTTCTACTCGGCTTGTCAATCGTTTCACAAGTATCCACTAGAAGCTTAATCATTTGCATGGCGTAAGCGGGCACGACGTGTAAGACAATTCTCACCAAGCTCACCCGACTAGCAAAAGTTAAACATTTATGTTTCCAACCCTTTAATTTCTAAGCCATCTTCTCCAAAATTTAGCACCTGATGTTCAAAAAATTAATACTTTCATTCATAAGATTTCCTCTTATAACCCGCTCTTTCATTATCATTGACACCAATAAAGATAAAACGATAAGACAATTTTGCTTTTAAATAAAGGAAAATTTTGATGATTTAAACTATCAACTAATTGAAAACTTTTTTTAGGCAGTTTAAATTTACTAAAATCTAGGTGTTGAATCATTTGAAATTAGGATCTAAGATGATGTTAACAATTAACAGATAAGTATAAAAAAGTGTTCACTTTTAAAAAGAAGTAGATTTTATTTTGAACCAAACCTCCAACAATATTTTAAAATTTATCTTTTTTTTTCAATGGTCAAGTGATTGTAATTTTTAAGCTTCACTTGAAAAATAAAGTCTTTTTGTCTCTAACAGGATCTTAGAATGCTATAGTTTGATTTTTAATGCTATAGCTTCACTTGTATACCAATTGAAGCTTTACAATTTAAGAAGCCAAAAAAAGCTTTCAATAAATATTTTTAAAAAATATTAAGTATTTTTTGCTAAATTTTTTTAAGTTCAGTACAAAAAAAATTCATTAAAAAGTTAATTACCTTATAAAAAAATTTACTCTCTCTGTCCTACTTTAGATGATACATTTTTTTTGGAATGTAAATTAAGATGTGTGTAATTTATATTATTATTTCCATTTTATTGCTAAAGCTAAAATGAAAAATTCCTTTTTTGGGGTTTTTATAGTAAGAGTTCAATTGAGGATTAGAAAAAAAAATTAATTTTTGGGTTTTGTGCAAAGAGAGTTTAAATGGGGGTAGTAAGGTAAATTAGATGCTAAAAACTCTTTAAAAAGGGAAACATATTATTTTATTTAAGACAGCCTAAAAAAGAATACTTATCATCCTTTTTGGGATGGAAGTAGTATAAAAATGATTATTAGGTTCATAGAATGTTAGCTTTTGAATGATATTAGTACTTAAAAAATTCAAAAAAAAATTAAATAATAAATTTTTCATTGAGTTTTTGAATTAGAAAGGAATGGATTGGTTTATACCTGCTACCTTAAATGTATGACCATTACAAACACGCACGTGTTGTGCTTACAGTCATGAGTCTTAGCAAGGTCATTAAGAGGAACTTGGTAAGAATGCAAGTATATTTTAGATATAGTCTTGTATTGCAGTAAAATGGTATAAACATGATAGGTCTTATAACTCTCTCCTCACTATTAACTGTTTTTTTGGATTAGCCTCAATTTAGTGATTATTTTGAGCTATGAATTTTTAAAAAAGTTAGATCAGATGGGCTAAGCTACTTATGAAGGTTAGCATAGTGAAATTGAATAAAATTGGTGGTTAGTGTCTTATAACCCTCTCCTTACTATTAACTGTTTTTTTGGATTTAGCCTCAATTTAGTGATTATTTTGAGCTATGAATAAAAAAGGTTAGATTAGATGGGTTTAGCTACTTATGTAGGTTAACATAGTGACATTGAATAAAATTGGTGGTTAGTGTCTAGTGACCAAAACCACAAGGAAGAATTATAGATGAGTTGTTCTTGAAAGAACAAAATTGTAGAAGATTAATGACTTAGTTGTGTCAAATTATGATGAAAAGGGTTAATCCAAGAGAATATCTTGCTCTTTGATGACTAAGGGACTTAATTGCAGTAATTAGGGAGGCATAGGATAAAATAAGGAAAGATGATGAAGACTTATCTTCTAATAGATATGAAAACACGCAAACATAATAAAGCTTTTTTATATTTTTTAAAAAATTGAGTATTTTTTTTTCTAGATGACACATGTAACTTGGATGTGACAAATGGCAATTTGCACTTGTACCCTTTGTTGGACATGTTAGTTAGCATAGTGGATGAATAGTTTGTGATTGAATCATTGTTACACCATATCACATGTCTCCTAAAATTAGTGAAAGTGGATTTTGTAGGTCATTTTTCATATTTTTTTTAGAGGATAGATTCTTTTATTTAATGTTTTTGCCTTTTCCAAGCATGTTCTATAACTCCTCATCCACTATCCATCTAACTTCTCCCATTTAACTACTTAATTATGGCACACTATTACCCCATTACAACCATGAAATTATGCTTGTTGTTACAACAATTAAACTATAAATATTTCATGCCCTTTACAATTATCATTTCTAGTTGCCTTAACATGACATCAAACTTCTTGCAAATACATTAACCATTTTGCCTCATAGATTTACTTCCCTCTTGTCATTCTTACGCCCTAATGCTCCATAGATAAAGCAAGCAAGGATCTTGAGTAGCGGTAGTCTCTTTCTCTGTGCTTTTCCTATCTAAAGGTGGACTCGCATCATATCAGGTGAAAATCTAGCAACTGGAGTAACTAATTAGCAAGAATTCAGTCCATTATTTTTGTAGCTAGATTTTTTTTTATTTCTTAGGTTGAAAATAATGTTTTCTATTCATATTCATGTAAAAGATTGTGGTAGCAAATAAACATTCCAGCAGCAGGCAAACATAAAACTGCCGAAAGCAAGTAGTAGTACTTTGTACTTTGTACTTTGTTCTCTTCTTATCATGAACGTTTTGCTTCATTGAAATTAATAAATATTTTTAATTTTTCAATATGAAGAATAATTACATTTTTCCTTCCAATTGTTGTCTCCTATCATTGTCTACTTGCCTTTAACATTTTCAGCAATTCTATACTATTGTATTAAGTTCAAAATTAATAAGACTTTTTTTTCTTTAGCAATATCATTTTGCATTAAAAATTTTATTTTGTGCTAGCAAAATCTTTCTTCCGTGCTAACACTTTATCATGCTATTGTTAGTATATTGTTAATAGATGTTAGTACCAAATTTCCTATGACTTTAATATCATAAGGTACCACAATGTCATATTTTAATAGAATATATGCATGCCACCAAAACAAGAAACCATATATTTTATTAATTTAAAAAACTTATATTTTTCTTTGTAATTTTTGTTGCTATTTAATGTTTTTGTCTTTGTTTACGTCCCACCAACAACAACAGTACACCAGGTTTCAATTTAATTATATGGCATGGCATGCAATATGTTTTTGCATTAAGTCATGGAATTATATTACTCTTTAGGGAAAAGGGCCAAAAATGCCCCTAATGCTAGGTTGTTGAAGTAATTTTGTGATCAATATTTTATTTTGATGTAAAATTGCCACAATGTTACTCGTTGGGAGCAATTTTATCATTTAAGTTGTGAAAAAAGAGTGATATAGCCACCAATCATCTAATAGTAGGAATATTTCATAAAAAAATGATAATATTCCATACTATGTCTATAACACATCAATTCTACACCAGCAACTAGCAAACTGAAGAAACTGTTAAACTAGCCACTAAAGATTTGGTCATTAGCCCATAGGTGCCCAACTTTATGAATCTATTATTTTGACAATCTTGACTAGGTCAGGTGCTCCTCCATGCAAATTTAGTTGCTCATCCCCAACTTCATTGTCTTCCACATGTCCATTGCCACTGTCACCGTGGCCATCATTGTCACTGTCCTCTTTGTCTTGCTCAACCTTATATTTGAAACCTTATCACCCAAGACTTGAATAAGTAATGCCAACTTTGTTAACTTCACCGATTGATGTGTAACCTTAGAAATCTTAGGAAGCTAGAAACAACCGGTTTAACTTTGAGGAAGAGAATGAAATGATGAAGATGATAGTCAAAATGATATATTAAAAAACTTAGTGGATAAGGTTTTATGTAGAGAAAACTTCGAACTAAAACATGTATTTTCTCCATCTTTCATATTTGTCACACAAGAATTTTAATGTCTAGTGTCAAAATTGCTTGCAACAAGTAACATTAGTGGCAACTTTGCATAAAAAAACTATTGATGGTAAAATCACTTTATCGACCAATCATTAATGGCATTTCCCCCCCTTATCCCTTCTATTTAAAGTATTTAACTTTTGTACATATTATGCTGCTTGAGACTTGGTTTCTTTGCTTAAGTTTTGTCAACACATGGTTTTTCCCTAGCATTTTTATTTTGTTAACTTGATCTTTTTTCTTAGTTACCTATGACTTTCAAACATATTTTTTATTTTCTCATTTAATTTCTCTTCAAAAACTCAAATGAACTACATTACAAATTTCCCAAATTATACACATTGTCTTAGGTTGAAAAAGGCGTGTCTTTAGGACATAAAGTATACTCAACACTAGAAGCATGCTAGAATATCTAATAGAAATATGTGTTGGAGTTAAAATGAAAAGATACCTATGTGTTATTTTGCTAAACTTTTGGTTGCATTAAAGTCAAAATAGTTGACATCTTCATGTTTATTTTTCTGTATGAATCCCTTCATTTCCTCTCATACATCCTCACAAACATCAAATTTAAGAAAAAATGTTGGAGGTTAGATAGTTGTATAAGTACTATAGAAATATAGATTGAAGGGTAGGTTTGAAAGCTTAAGTTATTGCAGACATGCATAAATACATACTTCACTATCATAACCGTCATAACTCGTGCATGGACTTTAGTTCAAAAGAGCAATAAACCATAGACATAAGTGGAAATTTTACAAAAAGTATAATGTATTCCTTCTAAACAATAAAAAGATAAAGTCCACCTTAGTTTTTTACACCCAAGGGTTGAAGGTCCAAAAGCTTTTAGTTCACCTAGTTGCAGCATTCTAAAGTCAAAAATCATATACTATTGAAAATACTCTGTCTGCCCCAAGTTCTTTGCATTATTTAAAATTTTCACTTATTTTTTTGACTTAAAATTTATTTATATTAATATTTGCTAAAAGACTTCTTAAAAATTTATATTTAGAAACTAAAAGATTTGTAGTTTTTTAATATAAATCTTTTAAAAAGTTTGAGAAAAATATTAATGTTAATAAATTTAAGTCAAATTTAAGTAACAAGACCTAAATGATACAAAAAACTTGAGACAAAGATAGTATTTCTTAAAGACAGCCATGTTGATATAAAAACTTTTCAACTAGTGCATGTATTCTACTCCATTACACCAGTAAAACATGGTTATTCTTTCAAGAGTTTAGTAGAATTATAGGTAATTCCTTCTAAATATGAAAAAAGGAGGTTTTTTAGGTATCCTAAATCAGGTATACAAGTACAGCGTTTGAGGAAGTATTCATATAATATAGGTGATAAGGGAAATGCCTACTTTTCTGGGATACAAAGACAACCAAACTAGTATTTAATGGCTTTGTTTGAGAATTGGGGAGGGGAAAAGTTTTCAAATCCTAGTAATTGCCAAGGCCAAGTGTTCCCATTGCTGATTGGGATAGGTGATAGGGATGAAAAGTTTTCAAATCCTAGTAATTGCCAAGGCCAAGTGTCCTTGTTTCTAAACAAACAATACTGAACTTTGGAATTACATTTCAAGAAAAGTTGTAGATGAGGTCATGGGAGTTTGGAAATGCCAACCAATTTTGAGATGTGAGACTTTTCCTATGACTATTAGAGGTGAGCATTATTCAGATAAAACTGAAAAGACAATTACATTTGGATAAAATGATTCATTTATTTTTCTAGTTCAGTCGGTTCAAATCAAAAGCAAATTTCATGTTTAGTTATCGGATTAATTAGTGGGTCATACACTTAAAACCAAATAAACCGAATAAACCGAATAGTAACAAATATTTCATCATTATCCATTTTGATACTAGATAAATAAAGCTATTTCTCACTAATTTTAACCTATATGTTATTTAACCTTCCTTAATTTTGGGTATTATAATTAAAAATTTTAATATTTACCTTATTTTTTCATTTATTATGTGCCTTGCTCTTAGAAAGAGGCAATCAAATAAAGTAAATTGAATAAACCAAAATATAATTCAGACTGTTTGGATATATTTTAGCATATATTCTAACAATTTGGATACACTTTGTAAAATTTGAAAACCAATTAGATTATTGTGTTTGAATCATTTCCAATCGAATGCTCAACCCTAACTAGGGGTGGGCAAAATTTCGGTTATATCCGAAACAACCAATAAAATATTCAGTTTTTTGTTATCATTTTTAGGTGTAATTTTGGATATATAAGTTTGGTTTGATTTTTTATTTGCTTCAATTAAAATTTGATTAACTAAAATAACTGATTTTTTAGTTTACTAGTATTTATGTTTAAGATTTGGAAAGAATTATGTATGTGATGAATGTTTGCTATGTGTATATATGTGATGTTTGGAATTGGAATGGATTATAGATATTTGCTATATGATTTAAATGTGTATTTAGATTGGAATATGTGATGGATGTTTGGGATATTGAATGTGTATGCATAAATTTTGGTTATTCTAATTCAAAATTGAATAATTAATTTTTTTTGGTTATTTTAGTTTTCTCCTGTAATTTAGTTTATTTGGTTATTAGTATACAAGACCGAAAACTAAATAAATTCAATTATTTACCTTGAGTTAAAACTAAAAAAAGTAATTGAGCATATTTGATCTTAGCGACTACAGCTGAGAGGGTGTTTTGTGTGGTAGAGTTGTTGGGAATAATCATGAAAGAGAGAGAGAGGGGGAGAGAGAGAGAAGGAAAAGTAAACCAGTCCCATCACTTCTTTGTTATACATAAAGGTTAAACAACATCATTGTCCTTAAACTATGACTAACACTACTTATTCATCCTAGAATTATAAAATGTTGCATCAACAGTCCTAAAACTACGTAAATATTGTTTATCCATCCTACCATCGATCTGAACCATTTTCTGTCTGGCAGAAAGTGGATGTGGTTGATGATTTGACTTTGGCAGGAATGATGTAGGGTGTGAAAGGAAAATTAGCAGGATAAGTGAGAGTCTTAAACATAACCCTAAGTGAAATTAAGGGAGAATAGTTCACGATTAGGTAGGGTGGACTTGTTGTCTGAGTGAAGAATGCTGGAGAAGATTAGTTTTATTGAGTTGGTATAGATTTGTTGGAATGGAGATTGATTGGGCTATCTGGAGCAAAAGAAAAAAGAATCCCCCAAACTATCATAAGTGTTTTGTTAAGGTTTAGGGGAATTTTGGTGTATGTTGATTGTTATGTTGTGACCTAAAAGGAAATATCATTGGCATATAATCATTTACCCTAATAGGGTTTATGGATCATGGATTTTGTGACAACTGAAAAAGTAAGGGGCATGTGTATTTAGGGTATGTGATGGACTCCAGACTCCAAAATCTTTTGCAAGCTTCAATGGAAGCCACCAACTCACAAAATTTGGTCCAAGAAGTTGATTAAGGAAGAAAGAATAGAAGCCGGAATCAAAATATGAGATAAGAAAAGAATTGAAGCAGCGAAGTTAGAAGAGTAATTGAAGAACTACACTAAGAAATTTATCTTTGGTTTGTTTAGGATAGATAAGTTCCAAAAGACTCAAGAGAAGAGATTTTCCCATTGGAAAAATAATTAAAATCTGTTTTTGTATTAAAAGAGAGTGTACCCTTTTAATGGGGCTGGGAAATAATGCAAAGGCAAACTAGAACAATATGGCTAATGTAAGAAGGATTCCTAATTGGCAACTAATTGGCTAAACATAGAATAACTAGGAATAATAATGCTAAAATACTTTGGAATAAGAAAAAAAAAAAATCAAAACTCCTAAATAAACTAGGAAACATACGAATCTTAACACACGGTCAAAAGTTCTAGAAAAGCTAGGCTTGGCAAAACACGCGAACTCATGTAACTTGCTTAACAAGCCTTTTGCATATTTTGGTGGCAAAATGTACTCCTTATATCTCCAGCCCAAAATACGAAATAAATGTGATCTTTGGTCTTAAATATAGATGGAAATAAGAATGTGTAGCTCAAGAATGCACAACATAGCTTGTTTGCTTTTTAATGGCTTCATTTGCGCACGATGAAACTAGCACTATAACATATTGGCTCCTTTCGGTCTTGGGTAGTACATTAGGCTCAAATATTTCCAACTGTCCATGAAATACATTTGTTAGCTAAAAAATGATCCATAGGTACGGTCATGGGTGCTAGAAATGAAGAGGTGCTCCATAAGGTGCTATCGGGTATGAGCCATGAGCTCCCAAGTGGAGCTCCAAGGGGTCTGTTGCAACGTATTTTTTTAGGAGTTGTCACTAATCGGTTTTACCGAGGTCGATTGGATACCTGTTATGGTTCACGAGAGATTCTGAGATTATGGGTCGATTATGCTAAAATAATCTTATTATAATGTCCCAGAAATTGGCACCATGAGGTTCCGTTATATCTTTTCCTAATATTTGTTTTCTTACCTAATCTTTGATGAAAACAATTTTTATGAACTTTATTTAATTATTTTTAATTTTCTTTTTAATTCTAAACCGTGAATTTTATCAGACAAATTGAATATGGAATCTTAGATTTCCTTGAAATCTCGAGATTCTACTAAATCCACGAAGAATTTGAAAGGAACATATTGTTTAAACCATGAATCTTATCAAATCAATCAGTTTTGAACAAATAATACGCCTTGGGATTTTATCAAATCCACTAAGGATAGATCTTTGAAGATTTACTAAATTTCTTGCAAATTACCTCATTTAATTTCTTTCTAATTTCTTAGAAAAAAATAAATTACCTAGCATAACGAATAATTTTTGTATATTATCAACTTCACAATGTAAGGATTAAAATAAAAAAAAAAATCAAATTGCTCTAAAATCAAAAGAATAAAACAAAAAGATAAAAAAATAAACATCCTAACTTATGTTGCTATGGGAATTTAATAGTTACATTAATGCATGGTTAAACAAACAAATAAAGAATAAATAGAAAAAGTAATAAAAAGCTTGTTGTTAGTGGCCCATCTGCTAGACAAAAGAAAGTTAGTGACTTAGATGAATGAAATAAAAAGAACAAGGGGTTAAACGAGGGTTTAACTCGGGTCGGGTTGTGGGTCTGGTGGCGGTTTTCCTGTGGTCCCTCGATTCACTAGCGAGGAAAGGACGGCGAGAAGCTCCTGGAACGAGTGCACGACGCGAGGAGAGGCAGAGGGGCAGTGAAAGAGGACCGACAGTGGCAGCTGGTGGCGTCGAGCAGGGGGCTGGAACGTTGGGCAGAGGGGCTGGAAGCATTGATGGTGGCGACGACAGCAGCTGGGCGAAACTTAGGGTTTTTGGGTAGGGGTTGCGAGAAAACAAGGACCATGGCTGCAGTTTCACCGGTTTCGGGCTGGAAGCTTAGGGTTTCAAATTTCTTCTCCTCTTTTTCTTCCCCTTTCTTTTCAAGTGGTGACTTATATTTATACTAGAGGAGGTATAAAACGTGATTAACAAGGTTTTGATCAAGGTTGTTAAAAATGGGATTCTACTTAGAGTCGTTTTGATTGTTCTAAAGTCATAAAGTTGTAAAAAGTCGTAGAATCGTAAGATTTTACGAACAATACAAAAAAGAATTTAGAGAAAAATTATGAAAAATAAAGCTATCTAAATTACTAGAATATCCCTACAATACCATAATCAAAGTTCATCAATAGTTCTACGTAGTGAACATATAAATTAAAAAAATCAAGTTTTACAATCAGTCTTCCATAATAAGAAATTAACAACAGTTTTTCAATCATCCAAATGAGGACATGAAACATCAAAGCCAATGGTGGTATCAATGTCATCAATGGCAAAATCCATATCTTCATTTTCTCTTGCTATTCCTTCATTGGAGAAGCAAATGGTAGCACTCAGACCATCATTGGTATTTTCAGCCAAATCCACATCCACACCTATATTATTTAAAGGAAAAATTAAAAATTAATATTGAACAAACCATAAACATCAAAAACTAAATAAACTCACCATCTCCACATTCATCATTCTCATCATTATTGTAATGCCCGGACAATCCAAAGTGATTAGGTCCCGGGTTAAATGGATTTGGAGCATAAGAATTTTTCCTTAATTAGGAATTTAGCTCAATTAAATTGAGAAGACAATATGGCATGTGCATAATTGAGTGTTGAACATCTTAAAAATAAGCTTGGCTTAGGCCAAGAGAAATAGTAATGAAAATGGTGGTTTTTAAAGATGAGGGACTAAATTGAACAAAGGGATTTTTAGTGGTTGGGCTCAATTGCCCAAATTTAGAAAGTTGGAGGACTAAAGGGGGAATTATGCCATTTTAATGGCTTTGGATGCCTTAGCCAGCCATGCCCCTCCAATTCCCAATATTTTATGTCACCTTCCTCCAAATCCTATTATTTTAATCCACCTCCCACCCTTAATCATTACCTTGGATTCTTTCTTCACCTACTTTTGACTTTTTCTACCAAACTTACACAAAAGTCTTCCAATTAGTCTTCCATCCATTAAATCTTGTCTCCCACTCATTTCAAACACATTATTAATTTCCTACTATTTTAATCCACCTCCCACCCTTAATCATTACCTTGGATTCTTTCTTCACCTACTTTTGACTTTTTCTACCAAACTTACACAAAAGTCTTCCAATTAGTCTTCATCTCTTTTAATCTTGTCTCCCACCTTCCAAGCACATTATACACTCATTTTCCTTCCCATATGGCTGGCCATTACCTTCCCACACATTAAAACATAATCACTCCACTCATTCAAAGCCATTTGCTCTCAAACTCTCTCATTCTCTCTCCATTTTCTTCCATACCAAGTCTCACCATTCCAAACACATTTCCAACTCTTTTCTCATCTAAATATTCGTCCATAGCTAGAAATAATCATTTCTCAAATTAAAACCAAGTATTCTTGGTTGAATTCAAGCTCTAAGACCATAAAGAGCAAGAATCAGGTGAAGAATTCAAAGAAAACCAAGGAGGAAAATTCGGCCATTTCCATTTCTTGGAGGTTTTAAACTCCACTCAAGGAGCTCTTTGTGTGATTGAGTTCCTAAGTTCATTAGAAGCAAGAAATCAAGAAGAAGCTTGAAGAACATCAAGCACAAGAAATTGGCCTTACCTCTTCTGTGAGGTTCTGTAAGTGTACACCAAGTGTTCTTGGTATTTTGTGTTATTTGAGTTAATCACCAAGTGTTCTTGGTACCTTATGGTTACTAATAAAATTTGGCCCATCTTGGTTCTTATGCTAGAAAACAATTTCTAGAGTCAACAAGCAAGGAAAACGAAGGAAAATAAGCTTCTAAAGCTTTCGGTGTTGTGGGTAAGGATTCCTATACTCACTTTATTGCATGGCATAGTTCCATGGATTTTTTGTGTGAGTATTCGGGCCCCTAGGTGATGGTCAAAGAACCATGTGATCCTAGGAGTGCTAAGAGGGCTTAAGTTATGTTATTGCTTCGGCAATTCTGTTTTGCTCATGAGCTAAGTTAAGTAAGCAAGCATTATGGGCTAGGAGTTAAGGCGGCCACCTTAATTCCTATGCTAAGTGAGCTCTCCGAAAACATTAAGTATATGAAATTAATGAATTAAAACTTGAGGGATGCTTGCTGCCCTTCTGTGAACAAAGTGTTAAGTGGTGTGTGTTTGTGTGCTTCTTTGATTTGTTGTGCATGCTAACCCCCGATTATGATATTATTGCTATATGCATGTAT
The DNA here is from genome assembly GCA_005392925.1 of Aquilaria sinensis. Lineage (NCBI taxonomy): Eukaryota > Viridiplantae > Streptophyta > Magnoliopsida > Malvales > Thymelaeaceae > Aquilaria > Aquilaria sinensis. The sequence continues at coordinate 533,483 of SMDT01003367.1, forward strand.
CTTTTTGTTTTCTTTGTCTTTATGTTTTCTTTGCAGGAATAAGGATTATTTTGCCATTACATTCTTGGCATATGTTAGGCCTTGGAGGCCATAAGTTAGGCATTGGATGCCACGGAATCCTTATTGAGTTTTATAACTCACCCGCCCTACTCTACTTTTGTAGGTAAAGGTTTGCTTGAAAGATCAAGCTAAGAGTCTTGAGTACTCTTTCTGTATTCTAAGGTTGGATTTGTGTATGGTATTGCTCAAAATATTCTAAGTATTCTAAGTATATAAGCTGCTTGTAAACAAGCTAAAAAAAAATGTGGACTTTCTGTGCAGGACTTGAAGTCTTAGAATTGTGGGAACAAGGTCTATTAAGGTGGAAATTTGTGTTCCATGGCTTTGTGGATTTATGGCTTGCTTTTAAGCATGTTTTTGTTGGTCTAACTTTAGTGACCAAATTATGGACTTAGCTAAAATTTGGCCAAACTTGGCTTTGGGCTTGTATTATGGACTTGGACATTTTTGGGTATTTTTATTGCTTGGTGGACTTACCAAGGCCCATGCATGAATTTATGGGTTATGTTTTCATGAAACTTGAAGCATGTTGAAATTGGGCTTAAATGTACATTTTGGGCTTAAATAAGAACTTGAAAAATTTGATTTTATTCTTGGTTAATTTTGGGCCATATGCATGTTAAGTACTAAAAGGCCCATAAGCCCATGTCTATGTTAAAAGCATGCAATGTTTGGCTATGTATGCTCACTTAGTAAAGAACATGCAAGTAAACTTAGAAAAAGCATGAAATTGGATGCTTGTGTAAAGTTTGGCTAATAAGAAATTTAAGTGCACGTATGTGAATTAATACATGCCTAAGCATTAGTTGCATTTAAAGGCAATAAGTGATTATGTGCACTAGTGAACTCCAAAACACATAAGCATGAAAAGCATATGCATGAAAATAAGTTTTTAAACTTAAGTTGGTGTTTTAATTGCCATGCATATTCTTGGCTAAGCTCGGTAAAGACCATGAAAATGAACACATGAAATCCACATAGGCACTAGCTTGTTTCTGAGAGCACATCAACTTAACCTTAATTAAAGAACTTAACGAGCTAGTACCGATAAGTATCCTGGGGTTCGTGCCCATAAGTCTTAGTGAGTTTTAAAAGCCCCTTCTGTGTAATGAAAACTTCCGCTGCATGTTTTAAAAAAAAAAAAAAAATTCAGGCCCAAATGGGCCAGGGGCAGTTTAGGGCACGACAATTATCTTCTGACCCAACTACCTTATCGAGTTTGTGAATTCACTTCTTGCTTGTAGGAAGAACTGGAGGCTCATTCTCAATGATCCAGTAATCATCCGACTCCATCTCATCAAATGTCATCGTTTTAAGCTTTTCTATTGCAGCAACACTCTTTCACATTTGTCTTTCTTTCAACTTCAAGTTGTACATCACAAAAACAAGATCTTTGATTTTTTATTGATGCAGCTGATTCCTCCTTTTAGAATGCACCTACAAATTATGAATATGTGGAATAAAATAGTAAGATTTTTACTATCATGCTATAAAAAATACAATATAAATTTAGTTAGTTTACCATTTCAAAGACACTTCAATTCCTTTCACAACCAGAAGATGAACAAGTCAAACTCAAGACTCTCATTGCAAGCTTTTTAAGCTCGGGTGTTGAATCTCCAAAGGAATCCCACCAATCAATAGGTGATTTTACATAGCTTGATTCCACAGCTAAAGGATGACCAAACAATCCATTTGCATACTTGAAACATCTAATTGAACATTCATTTTCAACATTTCTTTCTTGTTAGGGCATAACTTTTCTAAAACTGTGTATAACCCAAGCTTGACTTTAATATCGGCTTCGAAGGTCTCTGTATACCTAAATTAAGGATTCAGGTAATAACCAGCAGCATGGAGAGGGCTATGTAACTGATTTTCCCATCTCTCATCAATGATTTCAAGAATTGGCTCATATCTAAAACGAGACAGAAATATAAAAAAATAGTTATAAATCATACAACATTGATACTTTTATAGAAAGTATAAAACAAAAAGCACAAAAATTACCTTGATTGAACCTCATTGATTTTTTTTTATTTCTTCCCTAGCATTTCTCATGGCATTATACATGAAGCCCATGGATGGTTTCATGTCTGAATCAACCAAAACAAGGACCTTGACTAAGGGAACTGCCGTCTTAAGACACATGACAACCCGGGGCCAGAAAGTATGAGTGTCCATAACAATTTCTTCAATTTTTTTTTCCTTGGGCAGATTTTGCATATCTACTCTTGCTCCACTTTTCAGATGAAAAGAAATTAAGCAATGCTCCATTTTGTTCTTGCAAACGATCAAGTGTAAGATAACCAGTAACAAATCTAGTAACAGCTAGCCTGATTAGGTCCTTTCCTTTGGTAAATTCTTTCAACCAAGAAATGACCTAAGTTCTATTATATATGAAGCTTCTGATTTGCCTACCCTTTTCTATTGTCACTTTGTGATCATTTATTTTTTTCTTAAAGTCCTCCAACATCAAGTTAATACAATGGGCTGTACATGGTGTCCAGAACAACTTTTTCCTTTTCTCCATCAACATTTGACCAGCTTCTTTATAATTTGCAGCATTATCAGTTACAAGTTGCACTACATGCTCTTCACCTACTTGGTCAACAACATCATCCAACATCTCAAAAACCTTATCAGCAATCTTACTAATATCAGATGTGTCAATTGATGACAGAAAAAAGGATCCTTTAGGGCTATTGACCAAAAAATTGCAAATAGACTGACAACTCCTATCAGTCCAACCATCACTTATAATAGTGCACCCGGTTCTCCTTCACTCTAGTTTGTACTCTTCAAAAGAGTACTTTTAACTTCATTCTTCAAAAACTTTACCCTCACTTCATGAAAAAAGGGTGGCTTAATACCCATTGCAAACATCCCAATCATTTCCACCATTTTGCCAAATTTTGAATTGTTGACACAATTGAAAGGAATGGCACTAGTGTAGAAAAACCTACATATTTGTTGGCAAACTTTTTCTCACTCTTCTTTTTTAAACAAGGAATTTAATGTTTGAGCTTTAGATTTTTCCAAAGCAAAGCCATCAAGGGTGCTTTGGCTTTCAACTTTTGAGCCACTTGTATGGGTCTCATCCTCATCTTGTTCATCATCAACAAAAGAAATCTTGGAATGTTTTCTCTTAAGGCTCAACTCAAATTGATCATTTAATAAATTCAGAAACTTTTCCTTAACATCTTCGGGAACTTTCAAGCAAGGGCTAACATTTGAACTAGTTCTAGCTAAATGGTGCTTAAATCTAAATATCCCAACAGAAACTAGTAGCCCACAATATTTGCATTTCACCTTTTTTCCTTCAACCTTTATACCATGCTCCCAACTCAGATCAGACCTATTACCAGGTGCATTCCTCCTTAAAGCTTTTCCTTTCTTAGAATTACCATCAAGATTACCAAAAGTAGCATCATTGCTTGCCATGATTACTGATGACATACAATTAAAAAAAACAATAAGGCATAGCACCAACCCAAATATTAAAGAACAATACAACAACACAAAGTTACAAACAATCGGCCAGTAAAGAACAAACTAGCTGCATAACTTTTCAATGAAGATAACATAAACAAAAAGCAAAGAATGTCATGAACAGGCTCACCTGTAAAGGCTATCTTAGTATTTCCTCTACATTAAATGTTGAGGTAAGTAAATCTCAAGTTATTTCCTCAAATAAGTTTTATTAAGCAAGGAAAGCAAGCTAAGTAAGGTTAAATTAAGTTTCAAAGAGTAATTGGCACCTAAAGGGCAAAAAGGGTAAAATGGTAATTTTAGCCCAAGTCAGTGGCATGACCATAATTTTGGTAAAATTAAGTTCATGCAAGTGTTTTGAGCTAACTGATTTAAGACCTTAAGTGTTTATAGCCATTTGAACCAAAAGCAAAAATTAAGGGTGAAAAATGCACCAAGTGAGAAATTGGGCTATTATGTTTTATAATGGCTTAAGTGACTTACGGGCAAAGTGTTTGGATAAGAGAAACCTTTCTTTGGAACCAAGGAGTGATGGAGTGAGAGTGTTTAAGTGGCCTAAGTGATTTAAAGTTAAGTTTGAGGGCTAAATGTCAAATGGAAAAGAGGTTGAATATATAAGTGGAGGAGATGACACTATTCATCATCTCCCCCATTTGCCATTTTCGTAGCTCTCTTTCCTTCATAGCTCTCTCCCTTTAAACCTCCCAAATCACTCACGTTTCCATGGAAATCGAAGGTCCCAAAGCCATCCCAACAAGCCCTTAGCTCATTTTTGGTGGAATTGGTGCATTTAAAGTTGTTCTTGCAAGTTTTTGGTTCAAACCCAAAGGTAAACGTATTTGATCCTTATGGGTTAGTTCTAAACTTGTTAAATGGTTAGAAATGGTCTTAACTTCATGCTCTTGGTGTCCAATTTGGTTGATTTCAAGCTTAGAACTCAAAGGAACTCGTTAGAGCTTGAATGTGCTCATTGCTTGTTTCCTGCTTTAAGGATGATTTGAGGTAAGGGATTTAAGTTAATTTAACTCCAATAATGCATAGAAATGTATTATTATGAGTGGGAATGAAGTAGGAACAAGACCCATGTGAATTGGCATTGGGATGGGATAGTTTGAGCAAGTTTCGTGTAAGTTCGCATGTTGTCGCGCATGCTGTAATGCATTCGCAACGCGTTGCCACCGGAGATGCGTCGCCATTAGATGTCAGGATTCCAAAGCATTGATGCCTTGGGTGATACATCACCGACGGTGCCACCAAGGCATTAGTCCCTCAAGCTCTAGGCACCCTAAAAATGCCTCAAACTCTCGGTTATCATCCTTAGGCTAATTTAAGATGTTCTGTAGCCTCAACTGGGTCTAGAAATCATTCCTAAGTTGGGAATTATGAATTATTTAGGTGGTATCTAAGTGTTGTGGTTAAGGAAGGGTAAGTAATGGTGGCTAAGGGGGTTAAAGTGCCTAAGTTGCCAAGTGAGCACTAAGGGGATTAGGGTAGGTTTCAGACTCTTCATTGGCCCAAGTGGGAGGTTTCAGACTTTCTGTCAATGAAAAGGAAACCTAAAGGATCCCAACCAAACTTTATGGTTTGGTAAGGAAACCATTAAGAAGCCCTGAGCTAGTTGAACCAAATAAGGCAGCTGCCCTGCACAATAAGTTAAGGGAAGAGACGGGTAAAGAGGGAGTAAGCAGTGACTTACTCTAAGTAGCCCATCAAGGCAGGCAAGGTTTGAGTAAGTGATGACTTACTCTAAGGCACTCGTAAGAGGACTTCATGGGGTTAGTTAAGTGCTAGCATAGGATACGAGGGCCAGTATCCAAGTACCCCAGTTGTAAGAGCTCACGGCAAGTCTAGCACCTACGGGTGTAAGGAAGTTCGAGATGCATGTGCATGTGCATATTTCATCCATCCATCCATCCATCCATCCATCCATCATTTGCATTACTTGTTGTTCTTTTCTTGTTTCTGATATTGGTGGTTGCTTGCTTGTATGTTTGTGTTTTATTTATGCATATATTTGCATGCTTGCATTGTTTTTCCTTGCAGGTACTAAATCCCTTACTGAATACTTTAGAGTACTCACGCCTTAAGTGTTGTGCAGGTATTAAGTGAACTAGTCAGGCTTAACAGTTGGTAAGTGGCAGCTGTTAAGGCTAAGTTTTATTGGTTCAAAGGTACTCTCTAAGTAGGAAACTTTACATTGATGGGTTTCGGGAGCCAAACAGCGCAGCGGAATTTAACCGAAACCCTCCAGGATCCAAATGAAATGGGGTAAACCGGGTGTTCAAAAAATTTCATACCTAATTTCGGTTGAGATCTCTCACTCAACTGTAGAGTCAAATCACAAAACCTGAACAGTTGACGTGTTCAGGCTCTCTATGGTATCCACACGAGCCTCTCGGGATCACCACACTTCCACCACGTCCCGGAAGATGCGTTTCTCTTGCGTTCACAGTGCTAGCTTGCGTCCTCCAAGGAATTGCAAGAGAAAAGTGCGGCTGTCCTTTTGGGAGGCTAGGGCAAGGAGACCTACGAATTTCTCACTAGAAGTTATATTTATAGTGAGACTCAACTTCCAGGCCTAATAGGTTTCAAAGCCCTAATCTAATTAGGATTTAATTTCGGGCTTAATAATGGCTCAACTCTTGGGCCCATTATTAATACGAAATTAAAGTGAAACCATAACCCAAATAATTAGCCCTTGCACTCTAATGATCCAAATAGCTCTATGTGTGCGACCCAATAGGCTCTTATCACGTTGGCAATGATCATAAATCACATTTATGATCATAAGCAATGAGCGGTGTCTAGCAACACATTATTGCTACCCAAGTGACAAGATTGTCGATGATTCGACTATACCTTTATGATCATCACCGATATATGCCATTATCCGTTTGTCCAAGATATCAAGACTAAGCACGAGACATTTAATGTGTCACTCTCGTATAGCCCAATCTTTGGTTTCTTGATTACCGAGTAGACTAACTTAAACTAATGACATTGATATGATATATCAACTCATCCGAGCATGGCCATGCATTTTCTAAGTCTCACTCTATCAAGGGGCCCGAAGATATCGCTCCCGTTACATAGGAAGGAAAAATCCCATCTTCATCATACAAATCCCTCCGCATGATATGTGACATACCCAATGACCTCCTTCAAGTTCACTCAATTACGAGTAACAAAGGAAAGTATCAAAATATGTGACTCACGTGTAGGGAACCTTGATGATCTTAGGTCGAAGGACTACATATACCATGATCACTATGAGAATCACTTATGACACTCATATAACGATCCATGAAGTGTTCTCATGGTGGGTCGGTCCAGTACACAAGTTCTCCAACTTGTACCCATATGTAGACTACATATCTCATATTAGTCTCCACATATGCTAGTCGTTATGTATTATTGCAACCCACTCCACAATAATACTAGACCAGAGACGTTTAAGAATATCATTATTCTAGGGTTACGATTATGTTTGTTAAGTTACGCAGAAACAAAACAACAAACATAATTGCTGGATTAATGCCTTAATAAAATATCATGACTCAATGTGCAAAAATACAATCATCTCATGATTGGCTTTTAGGCACAACACTAACAATCTCCCACTTGCACTAAAGCCAATCATCCATGTATCTAATACCAACGAACCTAGAATGGCTATCATGCTTCTGCTGCGTAAGGGGCTTTGTCAGTGGATCAGCAATGTTGCTGTCTGTCGAAGTCCTGCATATCCTTACATCACCCCTCTCGATGATCTCCCTGATGAGATGATAGCATCGGAGTATGTGTTTGGATCGCTGGTGAGATCGAGGTTCCTTAGCCTGTGCGATTGCTCCATTGTTGTCACAATAGAGCTCTATCGGGTCGACAATGCTTGGAACCACTCCAAGTTCAGTGATGAACTTCTTGATCCAAACTGCCTCCTTCGCAGCATCAGAGGCGGCAATGTACTCAGATTCTGTTGTAGAGTCAGCTACTGTCTCTTGCTTTGAACTCTTCCAGCTTACAGCACCACCACCAATACAAAACACATAACCAGATTGCGATCTAAAATCATCCTTATCGGATTGGAAGCTTGCATCGGTGTAACCCCTTACAACGAGCTCATCTTCACCTCCAAAGACCAAGAATGCATCCTTAGTCCTTCGTAAGTACTTAAGGATGTTCTTAACAGCTGTCCAGTGACTCTCACCGGGGTTCGATTGGTACCTACTCGTCATGCTCAAAGCATATGAGACATCGGGATGAGTACATATCATGGCATACATGATAGATCCAATTGCTGAGGCATATGGAATCTTACTCATGCGCTCTCTCTCCTCGGTTGTACTCGGACACTGAGATCTAGAAAGAGTGATACCATGTGACATGGGCAAGAATCCTTTCTTGGAATCTTGCATGCTAAACCTCTTTAGCACCTTGTCAATATATGTACTTTGACTTAGGCCAAGAAGCTTTCTAGATCTATCTCTATAGATCCTGATGCCTAACACATAGGCTGCTTCACCCAAGTCCTTCATAGAGAAACATTTCCCCAGCCAAGTCTTCACAGACTGTAGCTCAGGAATGTCATTCCCGATGAGTAGTATGTCATCTACATACAACACCAAGAAGACAATAGCGCTCCCACTAACCTTCTTGTAGACACAAGGTTCATCTTCATTTTTGATAAAACCAAACTCTTTGATTGCTTCATCAAAATGAAGATTCCAACTTCGAGAAGCTTGCTTCAGTCCATAAATGGACCTTTGCAACTTGCACACTTTATTGGCATTCTCAGGAGTGACAAAACCCTCAGGTTGTGTCATGTACACATCCTCAAGTAGCTTTCCATTTAGGAATGCAGTTTTGACATCCATTTGCCATATCTCATAATCATAGTGTGCAGCAATAGCAAACAAAATTTGGATGGATTTAAGCATAGCAACTGGTGAAAAAGTTTCATCATAGTCAATACCATGAATTTGCTTGAAACCTTTTGCAACCAATCGTCCCTTAAAGGTAATCACATTACCATCCATGTCAGTTTTCTTCTTGAAAACCCATTTGCACCCTATGGGTTTTACCCCTTCAGGTGGGTCAACCAAAGTCCATACTTGGTTTTCATACATGGATTCCATCTCGGATTTCATGGCCACTAGCCATTTCTCAGAGTCGGCCCCGACATAGCTTGTTGGTAGGTTGTGGGCTCATCCTGATCCATGAGCATCACATCACCGGTGTGAGTCACGAGAAATCCATATCTCTCGGGCTCATGCCGAATCCTACCAGACCTACATAGGCTCTGTGCTACAGGAACAGACTCTTGAACCACAACATCTTGTGGTGTTTGTTCAGGTTCCATTTCAGGTTCGTTGTCTCCTTGTTGTTCGTGAATTTTTTCAAGTTCTACTTTCCTCCCACTAGTTTCTTTAGAGATAAACTCTTTCTCTAAAAAGACACTAGTTTGAGCAACAAACACTTTTTGCTTAGAAGGATTGTAGAAATAGTAACCCTTTGTTTCTTTGGGATACCCAACAAAAAGGCATTTTTGAGATTTGGGCCCTAGTTTGTTAGAGGATTGACGTTTCACATAAGCGTCACAGCCCCAAATCTTCATAAAAGACAAATTGGGATGCCCCCCACTCCATATCTCATATGGTGTCTTTTGAACCGATTTAGATGGAACTCGGTTTAGTGTAAAAGCGGTTGTCTCTAGAGCATGTCCCCAAAAGGAGTTTGGAAGGTCAGCTTGACTCATCATAGAGCGAACCATGTCTAACAGAGTTCGATTTCTCCTTTCAGATACACCATTCCATTGAGGTGTACCTGGTGGAGTGAGTTGTGATACTATACCACACTCCTTTAGATAGTCAAGGAATTCTCGATCCAAGTACTCTCCACCTCAATCTGATCGAAGCACTTTAATACTCTTCCCGAGTTGATTCTCTACTTCATTCTTGAATTCTTTGAACTTTTCAAAGGATTCTGACTTGTGTCTCATGAGATACACATAGCCATATCTGCTGAAGTCATTAGTGAAAGTAATGAAGTATTGGAAACCTCCTCTAGCTTGTGTAGACATAGGGCCACATACATCACTATGTATGAGTCCTAGTAAGTCATTAGCCCTTTCACTTTGTCCTGTGAATGGGGCTTTGGTCATCTTGCCCAACAAACATGACTCACATGTCTCATATGATTCAAAATCAAATGAGTCCAAGAGTCCATCCTTATGGAGCTTCGATATGCGGGGTCTCATTTATATGGCCCAAGCGACAGTGCCAGAGATAGGTCGGGTTCGAATCATTTAATCTGACCTTCTTAGTATTCACATTATAGATTGGATCTTTGAGGTCTAGAACATACAACCCATTGCTAAGTTTAGCACTACCATAAAAGATTTCATTTAAATAAATAGAACAACATTTGTCCTTTATTATAAATGAAAAACCTTTCTTGTCCAAACAAGAAACAAAAATCAACTTTCTACTAATAGTAGGCACAAAGTAGCAGTTGTCTAATTCTAAAACTAATCCACTAGGTAAAGTGAGAACATAAGTCCCTACGGCTAAGGCAGCAACCCTTGCTCCATTTCCAACAAGTAGGTCCACTTCACCTTAGGCCAATCTTCTACTTCTACTTAGATCCTGCACATTTGCACAAATGTGAGATCCACATCCAGTATCCAATACCCAAGATGAGGAAGTAGAAAAGTTAGCCTCTATAACAAAAATACCTGAAGTGGAAGTCTTACTTCCCTTTTCCTTAGCAAGTTCTTCAAGATAGAGCTTGCAATTGCGCTTCCAGTGTCCAGGTTGCTTACAATGGAAGCACTCCCCTTCCTTTGCCACACCACCCTTTGGTTTCAGTGCAGCTGAAGAAGAACTAGCATTGGACTTTCCATTAGCTTTATCCTTCTTCTTGTTGGCTTTTCCCTTTCCCTTGCCCTTTTGAACCATCAAAATGGGCTTAGCCTTCTTAAGGTTTTGCTCAGCAGTTCTCAACATGTTGAGCAATTCAGGGAGGGACTTGTCAAGGTCGTTCATGTTATAGTTCATGACGAACTGACTGTAGCTTTCAGGCAACGATTGCAAGACTACATCAATAGCCAACTCTTTCTGAAGAGCAAATCCCAAATTCTCAAGATTCTCAATGTACCCAATCATCTTGAGCACATGAGGACCCACGGGACTTCCCTCAGACATCTTGCACTGAAACAATGCCTTAGAGGTCTCAAACCTCTCATGCCTAGCTTGCTCTTGGAAAAGCATTTTGAGATGTTCGATCATATCGAACGCCCCCATGTTCTCATGTTGCTTCTGAAGCTCAGATTCCATGGTAATAAGCATGAGGCATGCAACATCCAAAGCATCATCAGAATGCCTCTTGTGAGCATCCCTTTCAGCTCTTGGAGCAGTGGCAGCAGGCTCATTCGGAATGGGCTGCTCTAGGACATAAGCCTTTCTCTCTTGTTTGAGGACTATCCTCAAGTTTCGGTACCATTTGAGAAAGTTGGTCCCATTCAGTTTTTCCTTCTCAAGGATCGATCGCAACGAAAGTGTCGATGTGTTTTGTGCCATGGTTATCTACAACAGTAAATATGCAGTGTAAGAGTCATGTATTTTAATTCATTTAATAAGGACTTTTATTAAACGATACTCCCACTATTTTCCTCAAAATAATAACCCTCGATATTATTTCGGAACACCTCGGCGCTAAGGTATTCTAGTGGGCCAAGATCCATATTTGACCACAACCTGAGTCAGCTTTGGCTTTTCTCTCAAGTTACAGCTATTTAGGTAGGCAACTCCTTGCCAATTGCATCTTATGCAACTCTTGGATAGTTGGGTGAACAACACTTGTCCAAGCTCATCTCATGAGCTTAAGCCCAACTCTATGCCTCTAAGTCCCTAATCCTATTAGGATGACTTAGTTAAGTCGGACCCAAAGTTAGCAATTTGGATATCACTATTATCCCATCGCGCCTTACCAAGATGAACATAGGTGCTTTGCTTTGGCAAACCCACCTAATGTTGATCAAAGTCTTGACGAGTGCCAACATTTGGAAGGCATCACATTTAATGACTTAATATTTGTTTGAGGGATTTTTCTTTTGATCTCACCAATTTGTTATCTCCGGTTGTCTTATACATGCATCACATACAAATATAAAACATGCATCTCATGCTTACAAGAAAGTAAACGTGACATGGTTATAGCCCAAACTATGCGATATTCTCAAGCCAATGAGAATATCATAAAAGCCTAAGAAAAGAAAAGGGTCTTCACAAGCTCCTTCTCTTCCTTTCTTGGTTGCCCTTTTGTTGTCACCTCCTTGGACATACCACCTTGGATGATCCTTGGACATACCACCTTGGATGATCCCATAATGCACCATTACATCAATAATAGAAACCTCGAGTTACATTCGAGGGGAGTAAGGTGAGAAGAGAATGTACAATGAGAGTGATAAGAAAAGGCACGACTCGCAGGCCGTATTTACAAGTACAACCAATCAAGGGCTATAACCATGCACCATGCTTCAAACACCAATCAGCATATCATGTCAAATCTCATTCAACAAAGATGCATGCCAATTTTCGTGCGTTGATTAACCAGTTTTTATTTATGTGGCGCTTCGCATACGGCGGTCCCGCTGGCCGGTCAGCGGGCGGTGGTTCCGCTGACCGGTCAGCGGACGAGGTCAAGGGGAGCCGCCCTTGCGGGGGGCGTGGGGGGCAGCGCCCCCCGGCGCAAAAAATTGTCTTACAATTGCTTAGCCCGAAATCTTCTATTTTGAGCAAGTAGGCACCCGAGACTCCTCCATTCGAGCCACCAAAAATACCTTACTTTCGGTGCCCGAATAGGCCGAATCCGAACCAAGCTAGGGTTTTTGCAACTATTGCAAGAATCCTAATCCATATAGGTATCTCATACCTATCAATTTCGGGTTAATCTCATTAACCAATTAGTGTCGTTTCTTCATATATGTCATATGTTCATTACGAGTTCCGGTTTCATGCATCATGAATCAATCTAATTAATCATGGCCGAAAAGCAACCGAACACATAACATCATGCGATTCAACATCAATCCCGATTTAGGGTTTCACCAGTAGCTCTGATACCACTGTTGGGTTTCGGGAGCCAAACAGCGCAGCAGAATTTAACCGAAACCCTCCAGGATCCAAGTGAAACGGGGTAAACCGGGTGTTCAAAAATTTTCATACCTAATTTTCGGTTGAGATCTCTCACTCAACTGTAGAGTCGAATCACAAAACCTGAACAGTTGACGTGTTCAGGCTCTCTATGGTATCCACACGAGCCTCTCGGGATCACCACGCTTCCACCACGTCCCGGCAGATGCGTTTCTCTTGCGCTCGCAGTGCTAGCTTGCGTCCTCCAAGGAATTGCAAGAGAAGAGTGCGGCTGTCCTTTTGGGAGGCTAGGGCAAGGAGACCTACGAATTTCTCACTAGAAGTTGTATTTATAGTGAGACTCAACTTCCAGGCCTAATGGGTTTCAAAGCCCTAATCCAATTAGGATTTAATTTCGGGCTTAATAATGGCTCAACTCTTGGGCCCATTATTAATACGAAATTAAAGTGAAACCATAAGCCAAATAATTAGCCCATGCACTCTAATGATCCAAATAGCTCTATGTGTGTGACCCAATAGGCTCTTATCATGTTGGCAATGATCATAAATCACATTTATGATCATAAGCAATGAGCGGTGTCTAGCAACACATTATTGCTACCCAAGTGACAAGATTTTCGATGATTCGACTAAACCTTTATGATCATCACCGATATATGCCATTGTCCCTTTGTCCAAGAAATCAAGACTAAGCATGAGACATGGAATGTGTCACTCTCATATGGCCCAATCTTTGGTTTTAACCCATTTTTACCCATTAAGCTAGAATCGTAGAGTCTTTCCGTTTCTACATTTCTATGACTCTAAATGCGTTTCTACTCGTTTCTACCCCAGGTTACGTTTCTATAACATTTCAACTCGATTTCTATACCTAGAGTCATAAAAGCGTACGATTCTATGACTAGAAATGCGTTTTTAATAACCATGGTTTTGATAGTTTAAACTTCATCCAAATCAATTTTGAAGAGTTTAAATCTCTTAGGATGTTATCGGGTTAAAATGTTTGTTCAAGTACAAGAAAACTTTTGGGTTGCTGATTCTGCCCTAGACTCTATGCGAATTTCCTGTTTCACCAATACTTTTTTGCTTTGTCAAGTGAGCCCAACACTTTGTAGAATTTTTCAGATTTTCCTAAACTTTTATAAACATGTCAGATTTGCCTGAAACTTTATGAACTTGACAAATTTGACCCAAAATTTAAGTTTTCTCCCAAAACTTTCTAATTCTCTCAAATTCACACCCAAACTTCTCCATTTTACCTAAATTTACCCCCACAAAACCTTTGGGACTGCAAATTAGTACTTAAACTAAGTGAATTCCTATTTTTACCCTAAATGACCATACTAACTCGTAAAGTTTTATAACATGAACAACAATGCAACCTGACTAGACCAACTAACCCTAAAATGACAAAAATGACCTAAACATCTTAACAATTGACCAAATTGCCCTTAAAAATAAAAATACCCCCTAAACTAATTTTCCTAACCTAGAACTAAGATAAAAAATTGCACCTGGACAAAATTGGGTGTCAACAGAAGCTTGGGTGTAGGGTGATCTTTGGGTTCCATCATTCATATTAGGACCATCCCTCAGTACTTGGCTTAGGCCAAGAATATAGAGAGAACACCAATTAAAAATGAGGGACTTGACTGAAAATGTGAATGAGGGTGTATGTGCAAAACCAGGAAAGTTTGGGTTCAAATTGCACATGAAAAATTAAGACTATGATGTCTTTGGCATGAAACAGAGTTTGAGGACCACATTGTACACTTAAACTAGTGCTACAAGTGAAACTATGAAGTTTAAACTTGCAAAATCTGCCATGCAAATAAGAACAAGGGCTAGTGGAGCATTAAGCCAACTTTTGGCAGCTTTTGGACACATGTCAAAAACCAGCCAAGCTTTGTCTTCCACCATGAGTTATGCCCATCATTCCTTATTTGGTTAATGGCCCATTATCTTGGGCATATGGCCGAAACATGCAAGGAAGACTATCATTTTCTATCATTTGTGAGTGAGCTTGGCATTGAAAGGCCAAAACCTTGAGCTAGTGTTCTTGAGTGTTCTTGAGCATTTCATTCTTATTCTTGAAGTCCATGGCCGAAACCTTGAAGGATACATGATGAACATCAAGTTTAAAGCTTGAAGTGAAGGATTCAAGCTTGGATTGGTGAGCTATAGCACAAGGCAACCTTGTTTCTTGAAGTTTGAAGCTTGAAAGTGAAGAACACAAGGTTGGCCGAATATACTTAAGCTTGTTTTGTTGGTAAGGATTCACATTCTACTTGAAATCTTGGTGCTTTTTCCATGTTCAAGTAGTTAATGGCAGCTAAGTGATGGTTAAAATATGCTATATGATCTTAGTTTGCTAGAAGGGCATATGGATGAACCTTTGAGTTCTAATGGTTTGGCTAGCTAATCCAGTTAAAGGAAAGTGTTAAAGTGCCTTGGTAAGTGAGGCCAACATATCATGGACTTGGAGCTCTAGTGGAATGGAGAATGGAATGGAGATGACTTGTGTGCAAGATTGCACATGGACACTTGCTAGATGGCCTTGGCCGAATGGTTACTTGTGGTGTGTGTGTGAGTTTGTGTGCTTGATTGTTTGTTTGTGCATGCTAACCCAAGTATCTATTGATTATGTTGAATATATGTCTCAGCCATGTTGTGTTTTCTTTGTCTTTTTGTCTTTTTTTGCAGGTTATTGTTAAGCTAAAAGAGGTTAAGCTATGGCTTAACTAAATAAACTCCAATGGAGTTATAGTGAATTCCTTACTGAGTTGTAAAACTCATGCCCTTATTGATACATTTTTCAAGAAAGGATATTGAGCTTGAGTGATGGTGCTAAGACTTGCTTGGTTGTGTACTAGTTGTACATTTGAGCTCAAGGTATGTGTGCCAACTTATTCTTGGCTTGGAAGATTATGTATGTTCAAAGTCTTATGTATGGCCGAAACTTATGTGTTAAGTTTTGCAGGCTTGAGTTGGTTGTGGGACTTGTTTTAGCAGCAGGACTTGTCTAGGAGGAGGATGGATGTGTGGACTTTGGCATAGGTGTTTGTGTTCACTTTTATGACCATGGACTTGGTCATTGGACTTATAATCCAATGTGTGCTCCTGTATAGCACACTTGAGTTGATATTTGGGTAGTTATGAAAACTTGGTTTGTAAAGCTTAAACTTGGCTAATTTTGGACATGTAGCATCCTTGGTATGTTTCCAAGTAGGTGATGTTTTGTTGTTGCCCATTTTGTACATAGGTAGCCTCAGTTAAGTTATGGTTACTAGACTTTGGATGGATGCTTGTGTGCCAAGTGTGCTTGGTTTTGTGTATGTGCAATGTCATGATGGATGCAAACTTTATGTGTACTAAACTTGGCTGAAAGCTCATGGACATGAAATTGTGGTTTTCAAACTTGAAATGGTATATGGGCATCTTGGTTGCCATGCATTAAAGTAGTACACTTGATGGACACACATCCTAGACACTTAATGGACTAAGTGTATACCTTGCTTGTATTGTAAGTAACTAAAATTTGCCTTGCCTTGTGATGCAAGTTGGTGGGTTGGGCTTTGCCTTAAGCTGCAAGTAACTATACAGAACTTCTAAATAGCCTCTTGGGCCACCTCCCAAGCCCACAACCTTAAGAAATTAAGACTTAAAGCCCCTTACAGAAAGTTGGCAGAAATTGAATTTGTTAACAATACTAACAACACATAAGTGTTTAATAACTTTCTGAGTAGGAATTGGTGAGTGGCACTGAGTGTGCTTGAGCTGGGGCCTGTGTAGGGTGCGACAATTCCCTTGCTCTTCTAAAGGATTCATCTTCAAATATGATTAGTGGCACATTTGAATCTCCATGGCTCCTTCTCTTGAAGAATGGGCAGAACAATGCTCAATGTCTCACTTGCACAATGCTTAGGCACACTTTCCTCCATCTCTTCAAATTTTGTTGCTTTATGTTGGTGCTCAACCTCTTGAATTGGCAGCGTACTCTTCTTGGGCAACTCCATGGTTAAAGCTCAATCATTGTCCTCTACTCCTCTCTAGTTAGAACTTCCTCTTCCTTGAATCTTGACTCAACTTCCCATTCAAATCTTTCTATCATGATCTCACTAGTCTATTGCAAATCCTTAGCAACTTTTCTAGAACACATTGGAGCAAACATAATTTTTCTACCACCATGTACAAGAGATACCCTTTTTGTGTGTGCATCATAATTAACCACCTTTTCTTTGCACCATGGCTGACCAATAATAACATGTCCAACTAGCATAGGCACTATATCACAAAATATGCCATCTTTATATTTGCCCAAAGTAATAGGAAGAAGTACTCGCTTGGTTACCTCTGCTTTACCATGATTGAGCCAATGTAGCTTGTATGGATGTCGATGTGAATAGTTCAGCAAATGAAGTTTTTCTACCATGTATGTGCATTTGCATAACTTTCTCCATTAATGATCATACAACATACTTTGTCGATGACACGAACCCTTGTATAGAAAAGTTCTTCGTGTGGCACCTCTAATGTAATGCAATTCTTGGCTGTACCTGAAATAGAAAATCATCTCAAATGCTCAACTTTTTTCCACTCAATTTATTAGTGGAAAATTGTGGGACAATTAATCCTCTTAAGTCTTCTTGAACCAAATCTTTTCCAAACAAAACCAATGGAAATCCTAAGTGTAACAAAGATTGGATAATTAGAAATAAAAAGCAACGAGGTATGGACAAGACAAAGGTGTGGTTAGTAATAATAGAAAAAAACCAGAATTAGAATGATAAGGTAGGACAACAAAATTTGGATGGCTAAGGACTAGAGAAACAAACAAAAAATATAAGGACAAGAGAGTACAGCTGCTGGAAAACAAAATTTTAAAGATTCAGCACCTATGAAGAACAAGTTTAGAAGTAACTGGCAAGCCAAGGAATTGAAGGAAGCCGTGTATCAACAAAACTAAAACATAGACGATAATTTGGCTGCACATGAGACAATTATTCCTTCAGCAAAAAGACAAGAACGTGAACTAGGATCAAGAAGAAAAGCCAAACTATCTTTTTTTGATAATTTTCTTGCTGAACATGAAAAGACCAGAACCAAAATAATTGAAAAACCTTGGTTTATGAAGAACACAAGAACAAGATGGGAGCAAATGAAATCTGGAAAAAAAATGAGACAAAAAAATTTATAATGAAACAAAAACAAAAGAATCAAACAAGAATTAAAGGAACAAGGATAGATTTGCACTGATTGAAGCTTGGGGCTTTGATACCAAACTAATGGACTCCTAACTCTAAGATCTTTTGCAAGATTCAATGGATGTCACCAACTCTCAAAATTCGGTTCAAGAGATTGACTGAGGAAGAAAGAATAGAAGCTAGAATCAGAATATGGGATGAGAAAAGAATAGAAGAAGTGAAGTTAGAAAAATAATTGCAGAATTATACTAAGAAATTTATCTTACCTTCATTCAAGATAAATAAGTTTCAAAGAACTCAAGAGAAGAGATTTTCCCATTAGGAAAGTAATCAAAATCTGCCATTGTATTACAAGATAATGTACGCCTTTTTAATGGGGCTGGAAAATAATGCACAAGGCAAACTAGAACAATAAGACTCATATAACTAGGATTCCTACTTTGAAAAACATAGAATAACTAGGAATAATAATGCTAAAATACTTAGGAATAAAAAAATAATTAAAACTCCTAAATAAACCAGGAAACATATGAATCTTAGCTCATGGACAAAAATTCTAGATAAGCTAGGCTTGGCAAAACACACAAAACTCATGTAACTTGCTTAACAAGTCTTTTGCGCATTTTGGTGGCAAAATGTACTTCTTGTATTCCTACCCTGAAATAACAAATACATGTGATCTTTCCTCTTGAATAATGCCGGGAATATGAATCTATAGCACAAGAATGCACAAGAAAGCTTGTTTTCCCCTTAATGGCTTCATTTGATCATGATGAAATAAGCATTCTAATGTAGTGGGTCCTTTTGGTCTTGGTCAGTCCAGTAGGTTCAAATATTGCCAATTCTCCATGGAATATATTTGTTGGCTCAAAAATGATCTATAGTCTCAATCATAGGCACTAGAAACAAAAAGGTGTTCCATAGGGTGCTGTCAAGTGTTAGCCATGAGGTCCCAAGTGGTGTTGCAAAGAGGCATGGGTGTAGGGTGATCCCTGTAGGGATTCGGGAGTAAAAAATGTAGCAAAATTAACTAAAACCCTCTAAGGATCCAAGTAAAATGGGATAAACTGTGTGTTTAAAATTTTCACACTTAATAGGTTGAGATTTTTCACGCAACTGTTGAACTGAATCACAAAACTTGAATAGTTGACATGTTCAAGCTTTCTACGGTATCTACACGAACCTCTCGAATCACCACACCTTCTCCAAATTCTGGCATGAGCGTTCATTTTGTGTTTACAGTGCTAACTTGCGTCCTTCAAGGAAAGACTATGGGAGTGCGGCTGGACGTATTTAGAAACCTTTTTGAATTTTTTCCTAGGGAGGCACTATGAAGTTAGTACTATATAACATATATAGTGAAGCATAACTCCCAAGCCAAGTAGGTTTCATAACCTTAATCCAATTAGGCCTAATTTTGGGCTTAACAATGACTCAACTTTTGGGCCAATAGTTAATTCTGAAATTATGATGAGACCAAAACCAAACAATTTGGTCCTTGCACACAAATAATCCAATTGGCTTTAAGTGTGTGACCTATAGTCTCCTATCATGTTGGCAATGATCATAAATCACATTTATGATCATAAAAAATAAGGGATGTCTGGTAACACGTCATTGCTACCTAATTGACAACATAGTTGGTAATTCGACTAAACCTCTATTATCATTATTCGTATATGCCATTGTCCCTTTGTCTGAGGATACCAACACTAAGTATGAGACATGAAATATATCACTTTTATATTGCCTAATCTTTGGTTTCTTGATTCTTGAGTAGATTGACTTAAACTGATGACATTGATATCCTATATCAACTCATAATGTCCATGCATTTCCTCAATCTTACTCAATCAAGGTAGCCATAAGATATCACTCCATCACATATGAAGGACAAATCTCATCTTGATCATATAAATCTTTCCACAAGATATGTGATATACCCAATGACCATCTTTATGTTTACTCAGTTATGAGTAATAAGGAGAAGTATCAAAGTATGTGACTTACATGTAAGGAACCTTGATGACCTCAGGTCAAAGGACTACATATACCATGATCACTATGAGAATCACTTATGACACTCATATAACGATCCATGTAACGTTCTCATGGTGGGTCAATCTAGTACATAAGTTCTCTAACTTGTACCCATATGTAGACTACATATCTTATATAAGTCTCCACATATGATAGTCTTTATATATTATTGCAACCAACTCCACAATAATACTAGACTGAGGACGCTTAAGAATATTATTATTCTAATGTTATAATTATGTTTGATTATGTTATGCAAAAACAAACAACAAACACAATTATTGGAATAATGCCTCAATAAAATATCATGACTTAATGTGCAAAACACAATCATCTAATGATTGGCTTTTGGGCATAACACTAATAAACTCCTACTTGCACTAAAGCCAATCATCCATGTATTTAATACTAATGGATCTAGAATGACTATCATGTTTTTGCTGTGTATGGGGTTTCATCACTGGATCAGCAATATTGCTATATGCCGAGGTCCTACATATCCTCACATCACCCCTTTTTATGATCTTTTTAATGAGATGATAGCATTAGAGTATGTTTTTGGATCACTTATGAGATTGAGGTTCCTTAGCCTGTGCAATTACTCCATTGTTGTCACAATAGAGCTCTATCGGGTCGGCAATGCTCGGAACCACACCAAGTTCTATGACAAACTTCTTGATCTAAACTACCTTTTTGGCAGCATCAGAGATGACAATTTGCTCATATTTTGTTGTAGAGTCCGCTACTATCATTTATTTTGAACTTTTCCAACTCATAGCACCACCACCAATCCAAAACACATAACTAAATTTTGAACTGAAATCATCTTTATCAGATTGGAAGCTAGCATCGGTGTAACCCCTTGCAATGAGTTCATCCTTATCTCCATAGACCAAGAATGAATCCTTCATCATTTTCAAGTACTTAAGGATATTCTTAAAAGCTGTCCAGTGATTCCCACTGGGATTTGATTGGTACCTACTCATCATCATCAATGCATATGAGAAATTGGGATGAGTACATATTAGGGCATACATGAAAGATCCAATTGCTGAGGCATATGGAATCTTACTCATGCATTCTTTTTCCTCATATGTACTAGGATGTTGAGATATAGAGAGAGTTATACCATGTGACTTGGGCAAGAATTTTTTATTAGAATCTTGCATACTAAACCTCTTTAGCACATTGTCAAAAGTATTTACTTTGACTTAGGTCAAATAGTTTTCTAGATTTATCTTTATAGATCATAATGCCTATATATAGGCTGTTTCAACCAAGTTCTTCATAAATAAACATTTCCCTAGTCAAGTCTTGATAGATTGTAGCTCAGGAATGTCATTCCTGATGAATAGTATGTCATAAATACAACACCAAGAAGACAATAAAGCTCCCACTAACCTTCTTGTAGATACAAGGTTCATCTTCATTTATGATAAATCCAAACTCTTTGATTATGTCATTAAAATGAAGATTCTAGTTGCAAGAAGCTTGCTTTAGTCCATAAATGGACCTTTGCAATTTGTACATTTTATTGGCATTCTCTGGAGTGACAAAACCCTTAGGTTGTGTCATGCACACACCCTCAAGTAGTTTTTCATTAAGGAAGGCAGTTTTAACATCCATTTTCCTTATCTTATAATCATAGTGTGCAACAATAACCAATAAAATTTGGATGGATTCAAGCATGGCAATTGGTGAAAAAGTTTCATTATAGTCAATACCATGAATTTGCTTGATACTTTTTTGCAATCAATTGTTCCTTAAAGGTAATCACATTACCAAAGATGTCAGTTTTCTTCTTGAAAACCAATTCCTTTTAGGTGGATTGACCAAAGTCCATACTTGGTTTGCATACATGGATTCCATCTTGGATTTCATGGCTTCTAGTCACTTCTCAGAGTCTGGTTCCAACATAGCTTGTTGGTAGGTTATTGGCTCATTTTGACCCATGAGCATCACATCACCAATATGAGTCACAAGAAATTTAAATCTCTCAGGCTCATGCCAATTATTACCAAACCTACGTGGGCTCTGTGACATAGTAACAGACTCTTGAACCACAACATCTTGTGGTGTCTACTTAGGCTCTATTTCATGTTCAATGTCCCCTTGTTGTTTTCAAATTTTTTTGAGTTTTACTTTCCTCCAACTGGTTCCTTTAGTGATAAACTCTTTGTTTTTAAGAAAAACAATAGTTTGAGTAAAAAACACTTTCTGCTTAAAAGGATTGTAGAAATAGTAACCCTTTGTTTCTTTAGGATACTCATAAAAAAAGACATTTATTAGATTTAGGCTCTATCTTGTCCGAGGATTGACATTTCATGTAAGCTTTGTATCCCTAAATCTTTATAAAAGATAGACTGAGATGCCCCACACTCCATATCTTATATGGCATCTTGTGAACCTAGTTAGATAGAACTCAATTTATTGTAAAAAAAAGCTGTCTTTAGAGCATATCTCCAAAAGTAGTTTGGAAGGTCAACTTGACTCATCCTAGATCAAACCATATTTAACAGGGTTTGATTTCTCCATTTGAATACACCATTCCATTGACGTATACCAGATGGAGTGAGTTGTGATTATACCACACTTCTTTAGATAGTCAAAGAATTCTTGGTCCAAGTATTCTTTATTTTGATCTGATTGAAGTACTTTGATACTCTTCTCGAGTTGATCATGTACTTCATTATTAAATTCTTTAGACTTTTCAAAGGACTCTAACTTGTGTTTCATAAGATAAGAGCCATATTTACTAAATTCATCAGTAAAAGTAATGAAGTATTAGAAGCCTTCTTTAGCTTGTGTAGACAGAGGCCTACATACATCACTATATATGAGTCCAGTAAGTCATTGGCTCTTTCATTATGCCTAGTGAAAGGGGGTTTTGGTCATCTTGCCCAATAAAAAATGATTCATATATCTTATATGATTCAAAATCAAATGAGTCCAAGAGTCCATCTTTATGGAGCTTGGATATACTGGTCTCATTTATATGGCCCAAATGACAATGCTGAAGATAGGTCAAGTTTGAATCATTCAATTTCACCTTCTTGGTATTCATATTATAAATTGAAATTTTGAGTTCTAGAACATACAAACCATTGCTAAGTCGAGCACTACCATAAAATATTTCATTCAAACAAATGGAACAACACTTGTCCTTTATTATAAATGAAAAGCCTTTCTTGTCCAAGCAAGAAATAGAAATCAAATTTCTACTAATAGTAGGCACATAATAACAATTGTCGAACCATAGGCAAAGTGAAAACATAAGTCCTTATGGCTAATGTAGCAATTCTTGTTCCATTTCCCAAATGCAGGTTTACTTCACCTCAGGCCAATCTACTACTTCTATTTAGATCCTACACATTTGCACAAAACTAAGATCCATACGTAGTTTCCAATACCCAAGATGAAGAATTAGAAAAATTAGCCTCTATAACAAAAATACAAGAAGTGGAAGTCTTACTTCTTTTCTCCTTGTCGAGTTCTTCAAGATAGAGCTTGCAATTGTGCTTCCAATGTCTAGGTTTTTTACAATGGAAGCATTTGCCTTCCTTAGCCACACCATCAAACTATTTTAGTGCACTAAAAGAAGAATTAGCATTAAAATTTCCTTTGGCTTTATTCTTCTTCTTATTGGCCTTTTTTTTTACCTTGCCTTTCTAAACCATCACAATGGGCTTAGCCTTCTTAAGGTATTGCTTAGTAGCTTTCAATATGTTGAGCAATTCAGGGAGAAACTTGTTAAGATCATTCATGTTGTAGTTCATGATGAATTGATTGTAGCTCTTTGGAAATGGTTGCAGGATTACATCAATAGCCAAATCTTTCTGAAGAGTAATTCTCAAACTCTCAAGATTCTCAAAGTACCCAATCATCTTGAGCACAAGAGAACCCACGAGACTTCCTGTAAACATTTTGCACTTAAATAAAGTTTTGGAGGTCTCAAACCTCTCATCCTAAGCTTGCACTTGAAAAAGCATCTTAAAGTGTTTGACTATATCAAACGCCCCATGTTCTCATGTTGCTTCTTAAGCTTAGATTCTATGGTTATTAGCATCAGACAAACAACATCCAAAAAATCATCAGAATGCTTCTTTGAAGCATCTCTTTCAGCTCTTGGAGTATTGGCAATTGACTCATCCAGAATGGCTGCTCTAGGATATAAACCTTTCTCTCTTGCTTGAGGACAATCATTAAATTTCAGTACCATTTAAGAAAGTAGGTTATGTTAGCTTTTTCTTCTCTAGGATCGATCATAATGACACTGTTGATGTATTTTGTGCCATGGTAATCTATAACAATAAATATGTAGTGTAAGAGTCATGCATTTTAATTCATTTAATAAGGAATTTTGTTAAATGATGCTCCCACCATTTTACTCAAAATAATAACCTCGATATTATTTTGGAACACCTTGATGCTAAGGCATTCTACTGGGCAAAGATCCATATTTCACCATAACTTGAGTCAGCTTTGACTTTTCTCTCAAGTTATAGCTATTTAGGTAGGCTACTCATTGCCAATTGCTTCTCATGCAACTCTTTGATAGTTGGATGAACAACACTTTTCCAAGCTTATCTCATGAACTTACACCCAACTTTTTGGCTTTAAGTCTCCAATTCTATTGGGGTGACTAATGTGAACCCTTTTGGCATAATGACCAAGAAACACGCCCAAGATGTTTTTCAAGCTCCACAAGACATCAAGGAGACTAGATTTAAACCCCCACCCCTAATCAACTTGTGATTAGAAACAAGAAGTATAAGAAAACCAATAACATCTAGGGTTTCGGGAGTTAAACAAGCGTAGCAAAATTTAATTGAAACCCTCTAGGATTTAAGTGAAATGGGATAAATTAGGTGTTCAAAAATTTTCATGCCTAATTTCAGTTGAGATCTTTCACCCAACTGTAGAGTCAAATCACAAAACCTGAACAGTTGACGTGTTCAAGGTCTCTATGGCATCTACACGAGCTTCTTGGGATCACCACGCTTCCACCACATTTTGGCAGATGCGTTTCTCTTGCACTTGTAGTGCTAGCTTGCGTCCTCCAAGGAATAGCGAGAGAAGAGTATGGCTGTCCTTTTTGGGAGGCTAGGGCAAGGCTACAAATTTTGCACTAAAAGTTGTATTTATAGTGAGACTCAACTTCTAGGCCTAATGGGTTTCAAAGCCCTAATCCAATTAGGCTTTAATTTCGTGCTTAATAATGACTCAACTTTTGGCCCCATTATTGATATGAAATTATTATGAAATCATAACCCAAATAATTAGCTCATGCACTCTAATAATCCAAATAGCTCTATGTGTGTGACCTAATACACTTTTACCACATTGGCAATGATCATAAATCATATTTATGATCATAAGCTATAAGCGGTGTCTAGCAACACATCATTGCTACCCAAGTGACAAGATTTTCGGAGATTTGACTAAACCTTTATGATCATTACCTATATATGCCATTGTCTGTTTGTCCGAGATATCAAGACTAAGCATGAGGCATGGAATGTGTCACTCTCGTATAGCCCTCTTGATTACCGAGTAGACTAACTTAAACTGATGACATTGATATCATATATCAACTCATTCGAGGATGGCCATGCATTTTCTAAGTCTTACTTTATCAAGGGGACAGAAGATATCACTCCCGCTACATAGGAGGGACAAATCCCATCTTGATTATACAAACCCTCTACATGATATATGACATACCCAATGACCTCCTTCAAGTTCACTTAGTTATGAGCACCAAAGGGAAGTATCAAAATATGTGACTCACATGTAGGGAACACTGATGATCTTAGGTCAAAGGACTACATATACCATGATTACTATAAAAATCACTTATGATACTCATATAATGATCCATGTAGCGTTCTCATAGTGGGTCGGTCCAGTAACACGTTCTCCAACTTATACCCATATGTAGACTACATATCTCATTTTAGTCTCCACATATGCTAGTTGTTATGTATTATTGTAACCCACTCCATAATAATACTAGACCAGGGACATTTGAGAATATCATTATTCTATGGTTGCAATTATGTTTATTACGTAACACGGAAACAAAACATCAAACATAATTACTGGATTAATGCCTTAATAAAATATCAAGACTCAATGTGCAAAAGTAAAATCATCTTATGATTGGCTTTTGGGCACAACACTAACAGAACACATGCAACTTGTGCACCAAGGTAGTCCTTAAAGAACTAAAAAGATTTTCTCTCCAAAGTAGCAATATTATTTCATATAAAGGCTATGTTTTACAACCAAAATATGTGCCTATTTATAGGCTAAAATAGGGTAAAAGACTCATCAAAATACGCAGCCCAAGTCACATAGGAAACCTAGGTACAAAGGACTAAGGAAAACTTAGTCAAACTAGGACTCCTACACCCTTTTAACACATGTTTAAGGTGTGCAGTGTATGCCACTTATCATATGCAACCTGAATCAATTCCATAGCCTAAATAACATCCTAAACAATATAAATAATCAGTAAAATAAATAAAATAAAGTGCAAATACAAGTTTGGCCCTAAAAACCCCAAAATGGTCTTCTCGGTTGCACTTATGGGCTCTTTAGGGTTTTTGCTTGTATCTTCAGCTTCAAGATTGAATATTTGATTTCCATTGGCTTGATTCTTCCTCTTAGATGTTGGAAAGAGGTATTGAAAGGTTAGAGCTCAAAGATCTAGCTTGTAGAAAAAAAAAATGGCCTTGAAACACTTGAAGGAGGTTTCAATGGTGCACTTGGGGGGTGCCCTTGGGGTTCCTTATCTTGTGATTTGTCTAGGCACTCTAGGACTAAGAACCAAGCTTGGCTATCATCCTCATATGGTGTCTTGGAAATTCCAATAGATCCTTGTGAAAATCCATGTCCATCCTCCATGAAGAAGCTTGAGACAAAGGCTTGAAGTGCACTAGTAATCTCTTTAGCTTTCTTCCTCATCATTGGTCCACTAGATATCTTCAAGGGGTCCTTGCCATCCTTGGTTGTGCCTTCCTTGATCATATCAACCCCCTTCCTTAGAAGGATTCATCCACAATTCTGCATGTTCAAACAAAGACAAATTAGAAACATTGAAAGTGGCACTCACATTATACTCACTTGGCAAGTCTAGCATGTATGCATTGTCATTGATCTTCTTGATCACTTCAGATGGACCATCTCCTCTTGGATGAAGCTTAGTCCTTCTTGTAGCTAGAAATCTCTCCTTCTTTGTCTGCAATCGAACCTAATATCTAGGCTCAAAGACAACTCTTTTTCGGCCTTGGTTGGCTTTTGTTAGCAACTTGTTGATTTTTGTGGTCAATTTGTTGTTTAACCTTCTTATGCAACCTCTTGATGCTCTCAGCCCTTTTACTACCATCCAAACTAGAAATCTCATGAGTAGGTAATGGTAAAAGATATAATGGAGTTAGAGGATTAAAACCATACACAATCTTAAAAGGTGAAAATCCAGTAGTAGAATTCATGGCCCTATTGTAAGCAAACTCTACATGAGGCAAACAATCTTCCCACGGTTTCAAGTTCTTACCAATGATAGCTCTAACCATAGAGCCTAAATTTATATTGGTTACCTCAATTTGCCCATTAGTTTATGGGTGGCAAGACATAGAAAATAAAAGCTTAGTGCCAGGTTTCCCCTACAAAGTCCTCCAAAAATGACTTAGGAACTTAGAGTCCTTATACAAAACTATGGTCCTTGGAACTCCATGAAGTCTAACAACTTCCTTGAAAAATAACTCAGCCACATGTATAGCATCATCAGTTTTATTACATGGAATAAAGTGAACCATTTTAGAAAATCTATCAACTACAACAAAGATTGAGTCTCAGTTTCCTTTAGTTCTAGGAAATACGACAATGAAATCCATTGAAATGTCAACCCATGGATGAACAGGTGTAGGAAGTGGTGTGTATAACCCTTGTGAAGTGTGAGTGGACTTAGCCTTCCTACATGCTATGCACTGATCACGAACTTTCCTTACATCTTTTACCATATTTGGCCAATGATAGTGTTCCTTCAAGGTATGCAAGGTTTTGGCTTGTCCAAAGTGTCCCATAAGCCCTCCACAATGAGCTTCCTTTGTGAGTAGTTCCCTTAAAGATGTCTTGGGAATACATAACCTGTTTTCCTTGAAAAGAAACCCATTAACGTGATAGAACTTCTCAAAATAAAATTTAGAACACTTAGCATAAATCTCACCAAAGTCATGATTTGAAGCATATAAATCCTTCAAGTGCTCAAACCCCAACACTTTAGCATCCAAAGCAGAAAGTAAAGCATACCTCCTAGATAGTGCATCCGCTACTACATTATCCTTACCTTGCTTGTATTTAATAACATATGAGAATGACTCAATGAATTCTACCCACTTAGTATGCCTTCTATTCAACTTAGCTTGCCCATTAAAAAACTTAAGGGCTTGATGGTCAGTATAAATGACAAACTCCCTCAGCCAAAAATAATGTTGCCAAGTCTCCAAAGCTTTCACCAAAGGATAAAGCTCCTTGTCATAAGTGGGATAGTTCAAAGTTGCACCATTTAACTTCTCACTAAATTATGCAATGGGATGGCCTCCTTGCAATCAACACAGCTCCAATGCCTTTACCTGAAGCATCACATTCAACCTCAAAATTTTTAGCAAAGTTAGGCAAGGCTAGAAGTGGTGCATTACATAACCGTTACCTTAATAACCCGAAAGCCTCCTCTTGAGCTTTCCCCCACTTAAATCCTACATTCTTCTTAATAACTTCAATTAGAGGTGCAGCAATGGAAGAAAATTCCTTACAAACCTCCTATAAAAGCTAGCTAACCCATGGAATGATCTTACCTCAATGATAGAAGTTAGGGTTGGCCATTCCTGTATGGCTTATACCTTCTCTTGATCCACCTCAATTCCACGTGAACTTACAACAAAACCAAGGAAAACAACTTTGACAACACAAAAAGAACACTTCTTCAAGTAAGCATACAACTTTTGCCCTTTTAAAGTGCTTAGTACTTGTGTGAGGTGTCCAATATGCTCTTCTAGGTTCTTACTACATCTAAGATATCATTAAAGTAAACAACAACAAACCTACCAAAGAAGTCACGCAAGACATGATTCATAAGTCTCATGAAAGTACTAGGAACATTAGTTAACCCAAAAGGCATGACTAACCATTAACAAAGTCCAAATTTTGTTTTAAAAGCAGTTTTCCATTCATCCCTTTCCCTCATCCGAATTTGATCGTACCCACTTTTTAATTCAATTTTTGAAAACAAAGCACCATATAACTCATGAAGCACGTCATCAAGTCTAAGGATAGGATGTCTATACTTTACAGGAATTTTGTTGATTGGCCTACAATCCATGCACATGCACCATGAACCATCCTCCTTTGGCACTAAAAGGACAGGTATGGCACAAGGGCTCATGCTTTACCTCACAAAGCCTTTAGCCAACAACTCTCCCACTTGCTTCTCAATCTCCTTAGTCTCTTCGGGGATGGTTCTATAAGCTGGCCTATTTGGAATAGGTGAACCCGGGACTAAGTCAACTTAATGCTCAATGCCTCTAATGGGAGGCAAACCTCTCAGGTCTTCAGGGAACACATTCTCAAAGTCCTTCAACAAAGACAAAACAACACTAGGAAGATATGTTAGATCATTGATAACAAGTAAAGGCTTTTTGTAAAGTAAAAGAAGCACTGGTTTTTGTGCTTGAATGGCTTTCCTCACATCACTCATTTTTGCAATGTAGCACTCTTTCTTTCCACTCAACCTCCCCTTATTCTTTTCTCTCAGGAACTCTTGACTCTTCTTCCTCTTATGTTCACTCTTCTCACTTGATCTCTCAGTTGTTCTCTTATTTTCCCCTCTACACTTTTGCCCTCAACTTTCCCATTTTTTCTTTTCTCTCAACCTTACTTTGAAGCTTTCTTTGATCTGCCAAAACTTGTTGTGGTGAAAGTGGAACAAGTGTGATTGGCTTTCCTTCATGGACAAAAGAGTACAAGTTCTTCTCTCCATCATGTGTGACCTTCTTATCAAATTGCCACGGCCTCCCAAGAAAAATATGACAAGCATGCATAGGAACAAGATCATAAAGAACTTGATCATGGTAAGTACCAATCTTAAAGTGAATCAAAACTTGCTTTACCACCTTTACCTCTCTTGCATTATTCAACCATTGAAGCTTATACGGTTGAGGGTGTTTTTGTGTAGGAAGCTTCAACTTCTCCAACTTCTCCACCATGGTTGAGCTTGCTACATTTGTGCAACTTCCTCCATCAACAATGAGGCTGCACACTTGGTCTTTGATTCAGCACCTAGTGTGAAAGATGCATTCTCTTTTATTGTCTTCCTCCTTGGCTTGCACATTTAGAGCTCTTCTTGTGACAAATGCAAAATCTCCCTCCTCGGGCTTAAGTGTGTTTTGCTCATCATCCTCCAAAGTTGGTGTCTCCTCCATGGCATCTTCATCCTTGGATGTGATCTCTCCATCATCTTTAAGAATCATCACCTTCTTGTTTAGGCAATCCTTCATATAGTGCCCCTTGCCTCTACACTTGAAGCATTCTATCTCCTTTACCTTAGGTACATCTTTAGGTAGGGCTTTAGACTTGTCTTGTTGAGGCCAAGACAAGCCTCCTTTGGTGGCCTCTATTCTTGGCTTAAGTGCTTTCTTATTCTATGCTCCCCTCTATGTAGAGCTTTCTCCTTGAGACATCTTAGATGCCTTAGACCTTTTAATGATCCTCTTAGCCTTAGTGGCATGGTGAAGCAAATCCTTCATGTTGACATATGGCACCATCTCCACTTTGTTGACAACCTCATGGTTAAGACCATTGATGAATCTAGCAATGATGGTTTCCTCACCCTCAATGATGTTGGCTCGGGTCAAGGTCATCTCCAAATCTTTGTGGTAGTCCTCCACACTCTCTTGGCCTTGCACAAGCCTTTGAAACTTGAGGTGTTGGTCTCTATAGTAGTAACTAGGCACAAATCTCCTCCTCATCAAGGCTTTAAGGGCTCTCCATGTGCTTATGGGCTCCTCCTTATTCTTTATCCTAGAAGTGACAACCTGATTCCACCATACAATAGCATAATTAGTGAGCTTAATTGTAGCCAATTTAACCTTCTTTTCCTTAGAATCATGATGGCAATCAAACACCATCTCAATCTTTTGCTCTCATTCCCAATATGCATCTGAATCACTCCTCCCTTAGAATGATGGAATGGTATGCTTGATGGAGTTAAGATTGTTGTCCTCCCTTGGCTCCCCCTTCTTGGAAGCCCATGGTCATGCCAAAATCCTTCTTCCTCTTCAGGTTCTTCTCTCCTTGGACCTCTCCTTGGCTACAAGATGGGATTAGGTCTCCTTGGCAACCTCAAATCTATATCCTCAATCCTCCTCATAAATCTATTGAGAGTATCTTGAAGTTCTCTCATGGTAGGCTCCTCATTGTGTCTCACTTCCATTTTCCTATCCTCATTGCCCTCCATACTCTAAAATTAAAATCCTTATACACTCACCACATGTGTTTCACTTAAAGATGAACACTCAGTTTGTTAGTGATATATTGCTATTTAAAGAGTCCTCAAAAGTTCGAAGAAAACCATCCTAAAAGCACACAAGAAAACTTGAATTCTTGAAAACAATTTTGACTCCAAAATAGAAGTGGGCTAAACAAGCTTTAAAAGACTCTAGGAAGCTCTTGCAATTGATGATCACAAGAACCACAAAGGAAAGCTTTTTGGCTCAAAACAATGGTGTAGGGTTTGTGGGCGCAAAAACCAAAACACTATGTATAAGCTACTTTTGCAAACCTTTTCTTTTCTTTTCTTTGTTCCTTTTTTTTAAATTTTTTTTTGCTTGCTGTTTTATGCTAAAACAACTTTCTTCTTGAAGTTCCTTGCTACCAAAGAAAAAAAGTTAGATTTCTTTTCAGCCAAGATAAGAAACTACTGAAAACTTGCACAATTTGAAACAATTTTTTGGTACTGAAACTTCCTACACTTGGATCCTTTTTTTTTTGGGTGTTTTCTTGACTCTATGATATTATAAATAATGAAAACAAGAGAGATTAATAAGGCTGGACTCAAAATAAAAGATAAGAAACAAAATAGAACAAATGGATTAAAATTGAGAACACAATGTAACACTAATTGACTTCTTTTTGTTGTTTTTGGTTGTTTTGATTGGAAACAAGGCTGGAAAAAGAACACAGACCTAAAACAAGAATAAAAAGGATTAAAATAGAGATTTAAAACATGAAATTAATGAAAAAAAAATTGAAAGAAAAATGAAGAGAAACAAGAATACAAAGATATGTCTTTTGGATGGAACTTGTGGCTTTGATACCAACTGATGTGAACCCCTTTGGTATAATGACCAAGAAATGTGCTCAAGATATTTTTCAAGCTCCACAAAGACATCAAATAGATTGGATTTAGACCTCCACCCCTAATCAACTTGTGATTAGAAACAAGAAGTATAAGAAAACCAAGAGCAATTTGTGCACCAAGGTAGTCCTCAAAGAACAAAACAGATTTTCTCTCCAAAGTAGCAATATTATTTCATATAAAGGCTGTGTTTTACAACCAAAATATGTTCCTATTTATAGGCCTAAAATAGGGTAAAATACACAGCAAAATATGCAGCCCAAGTCACATAGGAAACCTAGGTACAAAGGACTAAGGAAAACTTAGTCAAACTAGGACTCCTACACCCTTTTAACACATGTTTAAGGTGTGCAGCGTATGCCACTTATCATATGCAACCTGAATCAATTCCATATCCTAAATAATGTCCTAAATAATATAAATAATCAGGAAAATAAATAAAATAAAGTGCAAATACAAGTTTGGCCCTAAAACCCCCAAAATGGTCGTCTTTGGTGCACTTATGGGCTTTTTAGGGTTTTTGCTTGTATCTTTAGCTCCAAGCTTGAATATTTGAGTTACATTGGCATGATTCTTCCTCTTAGATGTTGTAAATAGGTCTTGAAAGGTTAGAGCTCAAAGATCCAGCTTGTAGAAAGAAAAATGGCCTTGAAACACTTGAAGGAGGTTCCAAGGGTGCACTTGGGGGGTGCCCTTGGGGTTCCTTGTCTTGTGACTTGTCTAGGCACTCTTGGAATGAGTACCAAGCTTGGACATCATCCTCATATGGTGTCTTGAAGGTTCTAGCAACTCCTTGTAAAAATCCATGTCCATCCTCCATGAAGAAGTTTGAGACAAAGGCTTGCAGTGTACTAGTGAGCTGCTTAGCTTTCTTCCTTGTCATTGGTCCATTAGATATTTTCAAGGGGTCCTTGCCATCCTTGGTTATGCCTTCCTTGATCATATCAGTGACTTAGTTATATCATACCTAAAGCTAACAATTTGGTTATCACTCTTATGCTATCGCATATTACCGAGATGAACATAGGTACTTTACTTTGGCAAATCCACCCAATATTGATCTAAGTCTTGGTGAGTGCCAATATTTGGAAAACATCACATTTAATGACTTAATATTTTGCTTGTGGGATTTTTCTTTGATCTTACCAAATGTTATCTTTGGTTGTCTTATACATGTATCACATACAAATATAAAACATGCATCTCATGCCAACAACTAATTAAACATGACATGGCTATAGCCTAAACTATGTAATATTCTCATTCTAATAAGAATATCATAAAAGCCTAAGAAAATAAAAAAATCTTCACAAGCTCCTTCTCTTCCTTGCTTGGTTGTCTCATTGTAGTCACCTCCTTAGACAGACCACCTCAAATGTTCCCAAAAAGTATAATTACATCAATGACACAAAATTTGAGAGAGGAGTAAGATGAGAAGAGAAGGCACAATGAGAGTAATAAAGAAAGGCATGACATGTAGGCCGTATTTACAAATACAACCAACGAGGGCTATAACCATGAACCATGCTTAACAACAATCATCATATCATGTCAAATCTTATTCAACAAAAAAATGCATGCCAATTAAAGTGGGTTTGTTAACCAATTTTTTAATGTTACGATTTGTAGACCTAAGCAGCGATCCCATTAGCTAATTAACGGGTGGTGTCAAGTGTTAGTGTTGTGCTCAAAAGCCAATCATGAGATGTTGTATTTTTGCACATTGAGTCATGATATTTTATTAAGGTATTAATCTAGCAATTATGTTTGTTGTTTTGTTTATGCGTAATATAATAAACATAATTATAACCCTAAAATAATGATATTCTCAAATGACCCTAGTTTAGTATTATTGTGGAGTGGGTTACAATAATACATAACGACTAACATATGTGAAGACTAATATGAGATATGTAGTCTACATGTGGGTACAAGTTGGAGAACTTGTTACTGGATCGACCCACCATGAGAACGCTACATGGATCGTTATATGAGTGTCATAAGTGATTCTCATAGTGATCATGGTATATGTAGTCCTTTGACCTAAGATCATCAACGTTCCCTACATGTGAGTGACATACTTTGATACTTCCCTTTGTTGCTCGTAACTGAGTGAACTTGAAGGAGGTCATTGGGTTTGTCACATATTGTGCAGAGGGTTTTGTATGATCAAGTTGAGATTTGTCCCTCCTATGTAACGGGAGTGATATCTTCAGGCTCCTTTATAGAGTGAGACTTAGCATGCATAGCCATGCTCGGATGAGTTGATATACAATATCAATGTCATCAGTTTAAGTTACTCTACTCGATAATCAAGAAACCAAAGATTGGGCTATACGAGAGTGAAAGATTCCATGTCTCGTGCTTAGTGTTGATATCTTGAACAAAGGGACAATAACATATATGGGTAATGATCATAAAGGTTTAGTCGAATCACCGACAATTTTTTCACTTGGGTAACAATGATGAGTTGCTAGACACCGCTCATTGCTTATGATCATAAATGTGATTTATGATCCTTGCCAATGTGGTAAGAGCCTATTGGGTCACACACATAGAGCTATTTGAATTATTAGAGTGCATGGGCTAATTATTTGGGTTATGGTTTCATAATAATTTCATATTAACAATGGGCCCAAAAGTTAAGCCATTATTAAGCCCAAAATTAAAGCCTGATTGGATTAGGGCTTTGAAACCCATTAGGCCTAAAATTTAAGTCTCACTATAAATACAACTTTTAGTGAGAAATTCGCAGACTTGCCTTAGCCTCCTAAAAAGATACAGCCGCACTCTTCTCTTGCAATTCCTTGGAGGATGCAAGCTAGCATTATGAGCATAAGAGGAACGCTTCTGGTGGGACATGGTGGAAGCATGGTGATCCCGAGAAGCTCATGTGGATACCATAGAGAGCTTGAACACATTAACTGTTCATGTTTTATGATTTGACACTACAGTTGGGCGAAAATCTTAATCAAAATTAGGTATGAAAATTTTCAAACAGCCGGTTTACCCCGTTTCACTTGGATCATGGAGGGTTTCAGTTAAATTTTCATGCACTTGTTTGGCTCCTGAAACCTTACATCAAGGAGGGCCGCCCTTCATAATTGAAATCAGTAGTCTAGAGATCTCTCTATCAAAGCAATAAACCACCTGAGACCACTTTTGGACGAGCAACCAAAAGTAACCTACACAAGGTGCCCGAATAGCACATATCTGATGTCTACATGGATTATAGCAACTATTGCAATAATCCTAAATTAGATAGATATCTCATATCCATTAATCTAGGGTTAAACTCATTAATTAGTTTTTTTTTTGTATCCTCATATGTCTCATATATTGTGAGTTCTAGTTCATGTATCAGGAATCAATCCAATTAATTATGATAAAAAACATTAGAATATACAATAGATCATGCAATTTGACACACAATCCCAATTTAGAGTTTCACAAGTAGCTTTGATATCAGTGTAGGGATTTAAGAGTCAAACAATGCAATGAAATTAACCAAAAGCCTCCAAGGATCTAAGTGAAACAGGCTGAATCAGATATTCAAAATTTTCATATCTAGTAGGTTGAGATCTTTCACCCAACTATTGAGTTGAATCATTAAAACTTGAATAGTTGATGTGTTCAAGTTCTCTTTATATCCACATGAAGCTCTTGGATCACCATGCCTCGTTTAGGTTCCAACAAGATTGTTCCTCTTGCACCCGTAGTGCTAGCTTGCTTCCTCCAAGGAAAGACAAGAAGGGAGTATAGCTGGAGGTTTTTAGAACCTTTTCTGAATTTCATCCTAGGGAGGCACTATAAATTTAACACTATATATCACTATAAGCCTCAAGCCAAGTAAATTTTATAAACCAAATCAAATTATGCCTAATTTCGGACTTAACAATGGCTCCACTTTTGGGTGAATAATTAATTTGAAACTATGATGAACCTAAAACCAAAGAATTTGGTGCTTGCACTCAAATAATCATATTAGCTCTAAGTGTGCGACACACTATAGGCTCCTATCACATTGGTAATGATCATAAATCACATTTATGATCATAAACAATGAGCGATGTCTAGCAACACATCATTGCTACCCAAGTGACAAGATAGTCGATGATTCGATTAAACCTCTATGATCATTGTTTATCTATGTCATTATCCTTTTGTCCAAGGATATAAAAATCGAGCATGAGACCTGGAATGTATCATTCTCGTATAACCCAATCTTTGGTTTCATGATTCTCGAGTAGACTGACATAAACTGATAATATTGATATCATATATCAACTCATTTAAGCATGGTCATGCATTTCCCCAGTCTCACTTAATCAAAGGGGGCCTAAAGATATTACTCTAGTTACATAGGAGAGACAAATCTCATCTTGATCATTTATATCCCTCCATAAGATATGTGACATATCCAATGACTACCTTCATGTTCACTCAGTTATGAGTAACAAGGAGAAGTATCAAAGTATCAAAGGACTTCATATACCATGATCACTATGAAAATCACTTATGACACTCGTATAACGATCCATATAGCATTCTTATGGCGTGTTGGTCAAGTACAAAAGTTCTTCAGCTTGAACCGATATGTAGACTATATATCTCATATTAGTCTACTCATATGCTAGTCTTTATGTATTATTGCAACCTACTTTACAATAATACTAGACCAGGGGCATTTAAGAATACTATTATTCTTATGTTATAATTATGTTTGATTATGTTACACAAAAATAAACAACAAACATAATTATTAGAATAATGCCTTAATACAATATCATGACATAATGTGTAAAACACAATCATCTCATGATTAGCTTTTGGGCATAACACTAATAGGGGTTCCATCAGTATGAGAAGTGGTTTATTTGTGTGGGAGTTGTGTTATTGAAGGTTGTGTGAAAAGAGGATGGATAAATATATAGTTTGGGATTGGTAATTGCTAGTGTTATGAAATAGCTTGATAATTTTTAGTATGGTAATAGTGTACTGAGTAGTGGGTGATTGGATCATTAAAACAGCCTAGAAATGATGAGTGTGTGTCGGGTAGTATGCATTGGAAGGGGATAAGGCAAATGATATTTCTTGTGGTGTAAGTTAGTTTTACTTAAACCCAAAGCTCACCTAAATATTTTTTTGTAACATGAGGCTTATGTATGCAGGTGAAATTTGTGTTAGCATTATGCGTTACTAAACTGGTTTTTGCTTTATTACAAGTGCCAATTCAGAGTCTTTTTCACTTGAGTTTCATTATGGGGGCTACTTGTTCTATCCATCAAATGAAATAATAAAGCTAGTGTATTCTAGTCAAGGAATAAAGTCTATCATTTGGCATGAAAGAAATTTCATTGTTAGAGATTGATCTAATGGTAGGGGAGTTAAAGGTTGATGTTGTTGATGCTGGATTGTTCTTTTTTGGAGGAAGCCTAATAGAAAATTGGCAAATGGCTAGTGAACTTCTCTACTGACTTGTAGCTATTTGAGCTAGCTAACTTCATTCTACAAAGTAAGAAAATTAAGGTTTACTTACAGAAGATGAGTTTATCAGATTTAGTTATGGATCAATGTCTAATGGAAATGAGGAAGGATGTGAGTATAGAGTAGAGAAATGGCATGATGTAGCCTAGCATTGATGAGGGAAATGTTGACCATGATTTAGAAGTGGATGTAGGATCAGATGTTGGATTAGATTTTATTAATAGTGACTATGATGCCTTTGATGAGAAGGCAAATGATGATCACTTATTTGATGGGTATGTGGACTTAATGGTTGAGAAAGGGATGTGCCAAAGTACTAAAACAAATGAAGGGATGGAGAATGGGCAACTGGTTAGTAATGTAAGGGATAGAAAAGATAATGTTAGTGAAGCAAGGAGTGATTTGCATAGTTTGTGGGAGAGTGATGATGGCAGGGCTTGGCATGAGTTTATCTAGTTTAATAATGCAACTGACATGAAAAACTCTCAATTTGTGTGTGGCGTAAAATTTAGGACAAGGGCAGTTCTCAAGAAAGCAATTGGAGTGTATTTGGTTAAAAATTAGTATGAAAAGATATGGTTCAAGAAAAAAGAAGGGTAGTTCTCAAGAAAGCAATTGGAGTGTATTTGATTAAAAATTAGTATGAAAAGATATGGTTCAAGAAAAAAGAAGGGCAGTTCTCAAGAAAGCAATTGGAGTGTATTTGATTAAAAATTAGTATGACAAGATATGGTTCAAGAAAAAAGACAAAACCAAAGTGAAGGCTATTTGTTTGGAGGGTTGTCCCATCTTCATATTTTGTTCTCACATGCAAAAGAAGCCCATCTTTCGAATTAAGATCATGAATCTGGAACATAAATGCATCAAAGGTCATCAGAATCATTTTGCCTCTTATACTTGGCTTGTTGAGCAATATAATGAGCAATTTAGAGCAATATAAGGAGTAATTTAAAGCAGATCCTACATGGAAAACCAGTGGTGAAAAATATTTCCTAGTTAAAATAAAAAGACACAAAGCTTGGAGGGTAAAAAAGTTTGCAAACAAATGGTTTGAGCAGGATAAGGGACAACAATATAGAAAGGTGAGATGGTATGGATATAAGGTTCAAAAATATAGCCCAGGTTTAATATTCATGTTACAGCTAGATATACAGATATTTACTAGGTTATACTTTTGTCTAGAGCCTTTGGAAAAGGCATTTATAGTAGGATGTGGGCTGATTATCTATTTACAAGAATGCTTTTTGAAGTCAAGATATGGTGGCCAATTGATGGCAACTATGAGGATAGATATTAATGAGAGCATCTATCCAATTACATGGGCAATAGTTGAATTTGAGCCCAAAGATTCATGGGGTTGGTTTCTGAGCCATCTTACTAAAGACCTTTGTATAGAAAATAGTTTGTTAATGTTTGAAAGAATTAATGTGGAATGTTAAGATTCATAGGGCTGGCAAGTGTTTGAAAGATTTAATATGGAATGTAGCAAGAGCAACTCATGTGCAAGAATTTACTAAATATATGAGTGCCACTAGAAGTGAGTATAAAAGAGCACATGATAGGTTGTTTGAGAGGGATCTTCACCATTGGTCAAGGTCACACTTTGTCACATCTATCAAATGTGACATTTTGCTCAACAACTTGTGTGAATGCTTCAACAAGTTAATATTAGAGGCTAGGGATAAACCGATTCTTACTTGCATGGAAATGATCAAACTTAGGCCAATAAATAGGATACATAACTAGAAAGTCTTTATGAAAAAGCATATTGGCACCATATGATGGAGGACAATCAAGCTCATAGACAAGGACCCATTGAAGATAAGCATTGGACCTTTCATAGGGAAAAAGGCCAAAGAGACACAAGAGGCACTCCAAGTATTCATCCTAGTACACTTTGAGCCCTCCCAGATCATGTCACAAAACGGGCAAGCCCTTCATTCCAAAAACCTAAAGAACTTCAAATCATATAATATTATGAAGACCAAAGCTGAAGAAACCTTATAAATCTCGCCAAACCTAGGAGGCCCAAGCCAAAACCACAAATGACACTTAGGGTGCAACCGAGAGCACCTTTGGCAGTTTTTAGGGCTATTTCAATTTTTGGACTTTTTTTTTGTTATTTTCTAGTTTGATCCATTTATTTAGCTTGTTTTTAGTCCTAGGAAATAGATTGTGGCACATGTTAAATAAGCCAAAAAGATTTCTTAAGATTTTGTGTTGAAAGCATGTTTTCTACACCTAGTTTGACTAGGTTTGATTGTTTTACTTGGTTTAGGGTTTTTATCTTTGTGAGCTGAAATATCATAGCATTCTAAACTATAAATATGGCCTGTATGTTGTGTTTTTAACATAGATTAAAGAAATTACAAGTTGGTTTGAGCAATACTCTTCTCTCTTGTTTTTTCTTAGCTCCTTAGTGCACTTGTGCGATAAGTTCTTCTCTTCCAATCAAATTTTTTTTTCTGATTTTCCTTCTACAATTATGCTTCTATTTCTAACTTCTTTCTTTCTCTCTTCCTCAATTTATCTTTCTTGGACCAAGTTGGTGTAGCATAAATTCAGCTACTCATTGAACTTAGGATCCTTAGGTAACAAGCAATACAGCAAGTGGTATTAGAGCCACATTTCCACAAGCAGAACCTATCAATCCAATGTTTATTTTATTTACCTTTATTTTCATTATTTTCTTGCATTATTTCATCCATCCTAATTTGTTTTGTTCTTGTCTTTTTCAAATTTCTTAGTGTATGTCCAAAGTGCTTTCAACTGAGCCCTCTTTTGTTATTCTTCATTCAAGTTGTCCAAGTGTTGTTTCCATTTGGTGTCCTTTGTGTTTTTGCATCTAAAATATCTAGAAAATATAAAAAATATCTTTTTCTTATTCTGTTTAAGTTTCATTCTTGTTCATCAAGTTACTTTCTTTCAATACAAGCTACATTCTCATTCTCTTATTACAAGTTTCGATTCCACCATTCTCTTTTGTAGCAAAAGGTGTTTCAAAGTTTTGAAAAGCCAACTTTAGAAAAAAAATATCAATAAACAGCAATCAAACAAAGGGTAGAAAAGAGTTTTAAAGAAGGAAAAACCTTGGTTTTCATCCAAACCTAGTTTGCCCGAAACACTAATCTCAAGAACCCTAATTTTTTCTCTCTTGTTCTTTCAATATTTTATTAGAAGAACATCCTATTGATACATTGTCTTATCTTTTCAAAGTGTTTTATAATCTTTCTTTTTTTTTTTAGGAAGGATTTTGAAAGGTTTTAAAGGATTTAAAGTGCTTGTGTGCTTTGAGTGAATTGCTTTAGAACTTTAGAGTTTTGATTGTTTAAGCAACTTTCCACTAATAAATTTGAGAGAAAAAGAATATTTGTGAGGATATTTGATTTTAGATACAATGTCTAATGTGGTTAGCCAAGACATGAAGGAAGAGATGGAGACTCCTATAATGCAAGCTATACTTGACCTAAACTCAAAATTCCAAGCCATGATGGAGAAAATGGAGAGATCGGAGGAGACCAACAAAAGGCTTGAGCAAGGTGCTTCCAATGCACCACAAAAGTGCATCCTAGGATTCATACTTGAAGTATCCTTGAGGAGGGATTCATCCACAATCCATGAAGTTGTTGCTTTTGAAGATGATGATCTTGAGAGTTTGCCACCACCATGACCTAGGAGACCCGTGAGGGGGCAACTAAAGGAGGAACCCTACCTCAATGGAATTATGCTACATATTCCACCAATTAAGGGGAGGAGTGACTCGGAGGCATTCCTTGAATGAGTTGCCAAAGTGGCAATGATCTTTGAGTGCTACATTTATGTGAGGACAAGAAAGTAAAGATTGCCACTTTGGAGTTTACTAACTATGCTCTTGCTTGGTGGACTTAGGTTGTGAACTCTAGATAAAGAAACCTAGAGA
Organism: Aquilaria sinensis; assembly: GCA_005392925.1. NCBI lineage: Eukaryota > Viridiplantae > Streptophyta > Magnoliopsida > Malvales > Thymelaeaceae > Aquilaria > Aquilaria sinensis. Next base: position 575,255 of record SMDT01003367.1, read on the forward strand.
AATCAGTGCAAACATGGCAAGAGTTGAAGACCAAAATGTGGAAGAGGTTTATGCCCAGCTATTACCAAAGAAAGCTACATCAAAAGCTTCAAAAGCTAACTCAAGGCACAAAGTATATGAAGGATTATTTCAAGGAGCTGCAGGAGACCTTAATAAGAGCCAACATATAGGATGATCAAGAAGCCACCATGTGATGAAGGACTATCTAGGCTAGAGAGCCTTATTGAGGATTAGTTCTGGAACTCTTAGAAGGAAAAAAGCTTAGGAAACTTGAGAAGCACTCCAAGAGCTCATCTTGGCACTCTTAGAGTCTACCATGGAGCCCTTGCATGCCATTTATGGTGGAACAGGGTCCCAATACCCTGATTTTGTAACACTGGTAGGCTTCCTGGGAACTATGATCCCACTTAGGTTATAATTGGTTAGTTAATACTTGCAAAGTATCTTAAAAATTTAACATGTTACTAGTTTCTTAGCTTACCCTGCACAGAAAATATGCATGCATCATCCTGGCTATGCAATAACAAATAAATAGGTAAATGATAATAAAACTGTGCCATGGCCTTTGTATTTAAGAAAATAGATTAAAACATGCCAAGGTATAAAAACTTTAGGTTCTTTGACTTCAAGTAATAACTATATGCATACATCTTAATCTTATATGCACCCAAATGCAACCCTAGTGTCATACACATCAACAGACACTAGTAGAGGCAATCTCTTATATATATAAATGCCATACATATAGAAGAAGTGACACTTATCTACTAAGATCCATCTTTAGCTCTTTACCCGATCAAGCAAGCTTCAAGTGATGAGCCACACTTTCCTTGTGCTCACTTAGCCTCAAACTGAAAGGCAAACACTCTAGTCAATACTAACTTACACTGCAAGTAGCTTAGAAAATTAAAGTTTCCTACTTAGAGAGTACTTTTAAACCAATAAAACTTAGCCTTAACAGCTACCCCTTTCCAACTATTAAGCCCGACTACCCCACATAATACCTGCACAACATGTAGTGGGTAAGTACTCTAAAGTACTTAGTAAAGGATTTGGCACTTGAGGGGGAAACATATGCAAGCATGCAAAGCACAACAAGCATACATATATCATACAGAACAATCAAGCAAATCAACAACACAATTGATAATAAGAATAATAACCACAAACAATGCAAATGATGGATGGATGGATGAATGTATAAAATATGTATAACCAAATGCACTTAGGACTTACTTACACCCATAGGTGCTAAACTTGTTGTGAGCTCTTAAGGATGAAGTACTTGGATACTAGCCCTTGTATCCTATGCTAGCAATTAACCAACCCTATGAAGTCATTTTACAAGTGCCTTAGAGTAAGCGATCCCTTACTCAAACCTTGCTCATCTTTGAGGGGCTACTTATAGCAAGTCATTACTTACTCATCTCGTACCTATCTCTTCCCCTTAACTTATTGTGTAGGGTAGCCATCTTATGTGGTTTGACATGCAAAGCTCTTCGAGCTTAGCTTAAGGCTCCTTAGTGACTTACTTACGAAACTACAAGGTTTGGTTGGGACCCTCTTAAGTTTCCTTTTCATTGCTTGAAGGTTTTAGACCTCCCACTTGGGCCAACGAATAATTTGAAACTTGCGTTAATCCCCTAAATGCTCTATTAACAACTTGATCACTTTAACCCCCTTAGCCACCTACCTTACCTTACCTTAATCATACAACTTAGCTACCACCTAAATAATGCATAATTCTTGACTTAGGAATATGTTCTAGTCCCAACTAAAGCTACAAAACATCTCAAAATAGCCTAAGAATGTTAATAAATAGATTGAGACATTCTTAGGGTGCCCCGAGCTTGAGCAACTTAGGTCTTGGCGATGCCGTTGGTGATGTGTCACCAAAAGCAACAATCCTCTAGTTTCCTGGAATCTTTCTGGTGATGCATCCTTAATGTTGGTCACACATCGCCAATGGTCTGACAGTATTTCGTGCACTTATGCTATCTTGCACAAAACTTGCTCGATCTTTCAATCCTTAAAGCCAATTCAAATGGGTCTTGTTTTTACTTCATTCAAAAATTTAAAACTACATTTTTATTCATTATTTGAGCTAAATTAACTTAATTCCCTTGCCTCAAATCATCCTAAAAGAAAGAAGCATACAACAAGCATAGATGAGCTTAATTGACTTTCTTTGACTTCTAAGCTTGAATTCAACAAAAATTGGACACTAGGGGCAAGAAATTAAGACCATTTATAATCATTTAACTAGGTTAGAAATAACCCACAAGGATCATAGAAGCTTACCTTAGGGTTTGAGCAAAAAACTTGCAAGAATAACTTCAAATGCACTAAATACACCAAAGATGAGCTACGGACCTGTTGGGATGGCATTGGGACCTTCAATTTTTATGAAATTTTGGATGATTTGGGTGGTTTGAAGATGGAGAGCTATAGAGGAGAGGTAGCCATGTAAATGGTCGATGAAGGAGATGATGAATAGTTTTATCTCCAGTAATTATATGGCCAATTTCTTTCACTTAGCCCATTTTTGCTCCTCTTGTCACTTTGACCTCAAATCTTGTTTTTATTGGACTTGGGCCACTTAAGCCTCCTCTAAACCATCCTTTTTCGTCCTAATAAATTTTTTTCATGCTCATGCACTTAGCCCTTAGATTTCTTAAGTTATCTTTTGCCTCTTAAGACATAATAGATCGATTTTCACACTTAGTGCATTTTAACCCTTCTATTCCCACTTTTGATGCAAATGGCTAGAAACACTTATGGTCTTAACTTAATTATCTCAAAACACTTGTATGAACCTAATTCCACTAGAATTATGATCATGCCAATAACTTGGGCCAAAATTGCCATTTTACCCATTTACACCTCAGGTGCTAATTACACTTTGGAACTCAACTTAACCTTACTTAGCTTGCTTTTCTTGTGTAATAATACTAAATTGAGGAAAAATAACTTAGGATTACTTACCCTGACATCTGAACTAGGGGAAGTACTTGGAGAGCCTTTACACCATTTCATAATCCACTTGAGTGTTTCATGATTTAAAGCTTTAGAACTTTAAGTCATACCATATAATAAAGATTCAAGCTAGAGCAACTCAAGAAAACTCAATGAAACTAGGAGGCCCAAGCCAAAACCTCAAGTAAACCTAAAGGCACACCCTGAGAGCCTCCTAGGAGCCTTTTGAAGATATTTTGTATGCTCAAGCTTGTTTGCTCAATTTTTTTAGTTAGTTTATTTTCTTCATATTTTATTTAGCAAATAAGTAGGTTTGGAACACATGGGAAATTTGCCACACAGATTTATTGCGGATGAGTGTACAAACTATGTTTTTCAATCCTAGTTTGACTAGGATTACTTCTTCAGTTAGGTTTAGGGTTTTTTTTAAATATTTGTAAGGCCACAAACCTTAGCTTCTAAACTATAAATAAGGCATGTTTTGAGTTTTGACAAGTATATTAATAAGATTCAAGTTGCTTTAAGCCATATTTATCTTTCTTGTTGTTTCTCAACTTTTTGGTGAACATGTGCAACAAGTTCTTCTCTTCCAATCTAAATTGTTTTAATTCCCTTTCTTCAATTCTGCTTGTCACCTTTAATTATATTTCTATCTTGTTTTCTTTTCTCCTTCAATCAATTTCTTCTTCCTAGACCAAGTTTGGTGGAGTTATTTTAGGTTAGCTTGAGAACACACATCTTAGGCATCAAATAAATGCATCAAGTGGTTTTAGAGCCAAAGTTTCATAAACAGGACCTATCTATCCTATCCCTTGTGTTATTTACCTTTATTTCATTGTGTTCTTCCACTATTTCATTGTCCTAATTCATTTTCATCATTGTTCTTCTCATATTTCTTCATGTGTGTTCTAGGTGCCTTCAACCGAGCCCTCCTTTGTTATTATTCATTCAAAGATATGCTCCAAGACATCTTCTATGTATGATATATTGGCTTCTAGAGGTGCTTCACTTGGGTTGTATCTACAGTAGTGAAGAACAAGGGTCTGGGGGTTCCCCAGAGTATTATCGAGGAAGGGACCTCTGACACCTTAGTTAGTATGTGAGGGAGAGATAGTTGAGAGCAATAGACACAAAGTGTCTCTATTGTGTATTACTTGGGAGGCTCCTGAATATTTATAGTGGGCTTGAGGAGAAGACCGCTTTAGCTGAGCCTAGGAGATTTGGACACGTGGTTGGTTGGATCCTAAGGGACCCTCAGTTCGTGCCTCAGGGAAGGTGTCTCTAATTGGCTTTAGGCAATTATGCTCGGTCTCTAGCCAAGGGGATGTGGAGGGTTCCTGTCAGTGATCCTAGGGGTTAGATCTTTGTCATCCTCTTATGAGGACATTGAGGGGCTTATCGAAGGCAAAATTATGTTCGGGAAACATCCTTACTGCAGAGAGTGGTAGGGTATCTTTTTTAGGTTGGTTGGGTTAGCATCCAAGGGTGGTGTTAGGTCCCTTTCTGAGGTTGGCTGTGTTGCCGTGCAAGGGTGGTATTAGGCCCCATTCTTATGAAGGTCTTGTGGGCGATAGCCCTTCAATTATCACAAAGTCATCCAAGTCTTGTTTCCATTCAAGGTCCTTGTGTTCCTACATCCAAAATATCCAAAAAACAAAAAAGAACCAAAAAAGATATTTCATTTCATTCTGTGTCAATTGCTTTCATGTTCACCAAGTTACTTTCTTACAGTACAATTTACATTTTCTCTCTTATTGCTAGTTATTGATTCCATCATTTTCCATTGCAGCAAAAGGTGATTCAAAGTTTTGAAAGGCCTAGCCCAGCAAGAAAAAGCAAAAGCATCAAACAAACAAGGGCTAGAAAAAAAGATTAAAAAAAGAAAAAGCTTCAATTTTCAACAAAAACCCTAGTTGCCCAAAACCCTAGTTTTCTCTCTTATTCTTTCAATTGTTTATTGGAAAAGCATCATATTCTTGCCTTGTCTTATGTTTTCAAAGTGCTTTCTAATATGTTTTCTTTATTTTAAGAAGGATTTTGAAGGGTTTTAAAGGATTAAAAGCACTTGTGTGCTTTAAGTGAGTTGTTTTAGAACTTGGAAGCTTTGATTATCTATGCAACTTCTCACTAAAAATTTGAGAGAAAAGAATGTTTGTGAGGATCTTTGATTTTAGGTTTGATGTTAAAGGAAGTTAGCTGAGACATTAAATAGGAGATGGAGGGTTTTCCTATGTAAGCCATACTTGACCTAAGTTCCAAACCCTAATCCATGTTGGAGTGGGTGGAGAAATTGGAGCAAGGTGCCTCCAATGCACCCTAAGAAGGCATCCTAGGCCATCTAGTTGAGGTGCCCTTGAGGAAATATCCACTAAAAAGCCATGAAGTCACCAACTATGGAGAGGAAGGCCTTGAGATCGTGCCACCACCACCATTGCCTAGAAGACCCATGAGGGGCTAGCTAAGGGGGGATCCAAGCCTCAATGCAATCAATTTACAAATCCTAGCATTCAAAGGAAGGGAAGACCTGAGGCATTCCTTAAATGGCCAAAGTGGAGATGATCTTTGAGTACTATGCTTACCCTTGGGACAATAAGGTAAAGATTGCCACTGTGGAGTTTACTCAATATGCTCCTGCTTGGTGGACACAGGTTGTGAACTCTAGATGAAGAAACCATGAAGAACCCATGTAAACATGGCAAGAGTTGAAGTCCATGATGAGGAAGAAGTTTGTCTTGAGCTACCACCAAAGAGAGCTATACTAGAGGCTTCAAAGGCTCACCCAATGAGCCATGTCTGTGGAGGACTATTTCAAGGAGTTAGAGGTGACCATGTTAAGAGCCATCCAAGAGAAGGATCAAGAGGTAACCATGGCCAGATTTTTACATGGCCTCAACCCATTCATTACTAGTTTAGTATAATTGTACCATTGTGTAGAGCTTGATGATGTGTTGCATATAGCCATTGAAGTAGAAAGACAACTTAAGAGCATAGGGGGAGCAAATTTTACCACAAAACCTAACCCTAATCTGAAGTCAACATGGAGTAATGCTGGGAGGAAGAAGGAGCCAAGAAAGGGGGAGTTTAAGCTTAAACCTAGGGCACCTTTCAAAGGCCAACTCCAAATGCCTCAGGAAGGTAGTTCAAATTCTAAACTTGGATTTAGAAATTGTGACCAAATTTGTTTTAGGTCTCAAGACAGGGGGCATCTAGCAAGAGATTGTGTGAATCAAAGGATTATGGAGCTTATTGATGCTAGAGAGATAGTCACAGATGAAAGTGAAGGTGAAGATCATAAAGTACCAATTCTAGAGGAAGAGCCCAAGATAGATTTTATGGAGGAAAGAGTCATACTAGGGGCTGAGAGAGTGTTTAATGTTCATATCAAAGAGGATCACAATGAAAGGGAGAACATCTTCCATACTTAGTGCTACATTGGAGGTAATGTGTGTAGCATGATTATAGGTGGAGGAAGTTGCACTAATATTGCTAGTACTACTTTGGTTGAGAATTTGTATCTGCCTACCACCAAATACCTAAGACCTTAAAGCTTTAATGGGTCAACAATGAAGATGAGGTGAAGGTGCAAAGCAAGTCATGGTAGCTTTCAAGATTGGAAGATAGATGAAGTGCATGTGATGTTGTTCATATGGAGGGAAGCCACATTCTTTTGGGAAGGGCATGACAATATGATAGAAGAGTCATGCATGATGGTTTCAACAATAGATATTCCCTCTAATTCAAAGACAAAACCATCACATTGGTGCCACTTTCACCACAACAAGTCATGGAAGATCAAAGAAATATTTGGGGTAAGCAAGACAGAAAAATCAATGAGAGAAGAAAGAGAGATGAGGGCTTGAGTGATGAAGGGCAAGTTGAGAGATTAAAAGAGAGATGTGAGGTGAGTGACCTTGAAGGGAAGAAGAGAGTTGACAACTCCCAAGGTAAAAGTAGAAAGAATAAAGTTGAAAGAAGAAAAAAAAGCTTGGTAATCAAAATTAGTGAAAAAAGGAAGGCCCTTTAAACACAAAAGGCTATCCTTATTTGACTTTACAAAGAAACTTTGTTTTTAATCTATTGACTTGACTAACAAGGTTCTTAGTGTTATGGTTTCATTGTTGAAGGATTTTGAAGATGTCTTTGCTGAGGATCCAAGAGGATTACCACCCTTTAAAGGGATTGAACATTAAATAGATTTGATTCCTAAAGCACTGATTTGAAACAAGTCAGCTTATAGGAGCAACCTTGAGAACATGAAGAAGATTCAAAGGTAGGTGGAAGACCTACTCTCAAAGGGCTATGTGAGGGAAAGTTTGAGTCCTTGTGCCATGCTTGTTATGTTGGTGCCTAAGAAAGATGGTTCATGGAGAATGTGAGTAGATTGTAGGGCAGTGAACAAAATCACTGTTAAGTATAGACATCTCATCTCTAGATTAGGTGATATGCTTGATGAATTGCATAGTTCCACTATATTTCCTAAAGTTGATCTTAAGAGTGGTTATCATCAAATTTAGATAAAAGAAGAGGACGAGTAGAAGAATGCCTTTAAGAATAAATTTGGGCTATATGAATGGTTAGTCATACCTTTTGATTTATCTAATACTCCTAGTATTTTTATAAGACTTTTGAATCATGTTTTAGGGGAATACAATGGAAAATTTGTCGTTGTTTACTTTGATGACATTCTAGCTTATAGTAGAGTTTGCATGAGCATGCCGATCATCTAAGGCAAGTATAAGAATCTTTAAGAGCACAAAAGTTGTACGCTAATCTTAAGAAATGTTCTTTTTGTACTAACTAAGTTATCTTTCTCAGATTTGTTGTGAGTTCAAAAGGTGTGGAGGTTGATCAAGAAAAGGTAAGGCTACCCAATAGTGGCCAACCCATAAAAATGTTTTAAAGGTGAGATCTTTTCATGTCCTAGCTAGTTTTAATACGAGGTTTGTGAAAGATTTCTCAAGTATTGGTGCACCTTTGAATGAAGTAGTAAAGAAAAGTGTGGGTTTTAAGTAGGAAAAGGCATAAAAAGATGCATTTAGAAAGCTTCAACATAAGTTGAATAATGCACCCATGTTAGCTTTTCCAAATTTCTTTAAGACTTTTGAGGCTCAGTGTGATGCATGTGGGCATGGTATTGGAGCTGTTTTGATGCAAAAAGGAAGGCCAGTAACATACTTTAGTGCAAAGCAGCCTTGAACAATCCAATATATGACAAGAAGATGTATGCTTTGCTGAGGGCCCTAGAGACATGACAACACTACTTGTGGCCAAAGGAGTTCATTATCCATATAGACCACCAATCCTTGAAGTACTTATGGGCCAAGGAAAGTTGAATTGAATAAAAGACAAGCAAAGTGGGTTTAATTCATAGAGACATTTCCATACCATATCTAATACAAGCATGGTAAGGAAAACATTATGGCCAATGTATTGTCAATGAGGTATGCCCGTCTTACATTTTTTGATGCTAAGCTTCTAGGTTTTGAGTATTTGAAAGACTTATATGCTAGTAATTCTAATTTTGGTGAGATTTATAATAAATGCTTATATTTGGGTTTTGACAAGTAGTATAGAATTGATGGTTTTCCCTTTATGCAAGATAAGTTGTGCATTCTTAAGCATTCTTTAAGAATTTTGTTAGTCCAAGAAGCTCATGGAGGAGGATTGATTGGACACTTTGGTATTGGAAAGACCTTAACTATGCTTAAAAAGAAGTTTTATTGGCCGAGAATGGTAAGAGATGTTTAAAGACTATGTGCTAGTTGTCTTGAGTGTAAAAGGGCTAAGTCAAAACTAAACCCTTATGGCCTGTATACTCTATTGCCTATTTCGTCTCACCCATAGATTGATCTTTTTATGGATTTTGCTACAACACTGCCTCTGACAAAGAGTGGAAAAGACTCAATCCTTATGATTCTCGATAGATTCTCAAAGATGGCACAATTTGTTCCATGCTACAAGATAGATGATGCCATGCATATTGCCAATCTTTTCTTCAAAAAATTTATAAGATTGTATGGAATTCCAAGAACACTTGTTAGTGAGGAAGATGTGAAGTTCCTTAGTCATTTTTGGAGAATCTTGTGCAATAAGTTAGGTACCAAACCCATGTTTTCTAATACTTGTCATCCACAAATAGTGGTAAAAACTAGGACTTTGATTACTATTGTATGAGTCATCATTCAAAAGAATTTAAAAACTTGGGAAGAGGTTTTGCCATATGTTGAGTTTGCTTATAATAAAGTTGTCAATAGTACTACCAGGTACACGCCTTTTGAAGTTGTTTATGGCTTTAATCCATTAACCCCTATGGACTTAATGCCTTTGTCTTTAAGCTAAGTTTTTAGTGCAAATGGAGCTTGATGCGAACCCCGTTGGTGTAAGGACAAAGAAACACAACCGAGGTGCTAACAAAATCCATTAACAATAACCCAAGCGACTGGAATTTGACCCCCACCCTTAACCAGGCTATGGTTAGAAACAAGAAGTATAAAGAACACAAAGAAAACTAGCTTCCTTGTGTACCAAGGTAAGTTCACCAAAAATTCAAGAGAATGGCTTTCAAAAGCAATATTATTAAGCAATGAACTTTATGTTTTCCAAGGAGAATAGAGGCCTTTAATATAGGTTTAAAAATAGGGTAAAATAAGGAATAAATTTGGACTAAAATCCATAACCAGAAGGACTTAAAAAACCTAATCAAACTAGGAGTCCTTCATACGGTTTGTACTTGTTTTTATGTGCAATGTGTGTGGCATATTTCCCACATGAAAAAAATAATTCTCAAGGCTTAAATATATCTTAAATATTATAAATAAACTATAATTAAATGAAAATTCAACACAAAACACAAAATAAACCCCATAAACCCTTAAAGGTGCTCTCGGGTGGACTCCATGGCATATGTAGGGTTTGTGCTTATGCCTTCTAGGTTTGGTTGCAATATTTGAGTTCTATTAGCTTATGACCATCTATTAGGACATGTAGAAAAGCCTTGAAGCTTTAGGGCTCATAAAATTCAAGCCATAGAAGAATGCGGCATGAGAGGGTGTTCAGGGAGGCTTCACAGGTGCGCTTTTGGGTATGCTCTTGAGCTCCTTATGGTTTTACGTGTCTTTGCACTATAAGAGTGAGCACCAAGCTATTCCATCTCTCCAATATGGCTTCTTGACTATTCCAGTAGGTCCATGTAAAGATCCAACTCCATCCTCCATGAAATAGCAAGTGAAAAACGCTTAAAGCCCTTAAGCTCTCTCCTTAGCCCTTTTCCTTGTAGTAGGTCCACTAGCTATCTTTAATGGGTCTTTGCCATCCTTGAGTGTGCCATATAGATTCATATCAAATTTTCCCTCCTTAGAAGGATTAGTCCCTAAATCTTCATGTTTAAAGAGAAAAGAATCAGAAATGTTAAAGGTGGCACTCACATTATACTCACCTGGCAGGTCTAGCGTGTATGCATTATCACTAATCTTCTTGACCATTTGAAAGTGCCCATCTCCGCTTGAAGTTTTATTCTTCTTGTAGTTGGAAAAATTTCCTTTCTTATGTGTAACTAAACCCGATCTCCAGGTTCAAAGGTTACTTTCATTCAGCCTTGATTAGCATTCATAGTAACTTGTTGATTTTTTAGCTCAACTTATTGCTTAACCTTCTCATGCAACTTATTCACACTTTTGGCATTCTTCTTGCCATCTAAACTAAAGACCTCATTAGTAGGCAAAGGTAAAAGATCCAATGGAGTTAATGTTAGTGTTATGCCCAAAAAGCCAATCATGAGATGATTGTATTTTTGCACATTGAGTCATGATATTTTATTTAGGCATTAATCCAGCAATTTTGTTTGTTTTTTTGTTTCTGCGTAACGTAATAAACATAATTGTAACCCTAGAATAATGATATTCTTAAACATCCCTAGTCTAGTATTATTGTGGAGTGGGTTGCAATAATACATAATGACTAGCATATGTGGAGACTAATATGAGATATGTAGTCTACATATGGGTACAAGTTGGAGAACTTGTCTACTGGACCGACCCACCATGAGAACACTTCATGGATCGTTATATGAGTGTCATAAGTGATTCTCATAGTGATCATGGTATATGTAGTCCTCCGACCTAAGATCATCAAGGTTCCTAGTCACATACTTTGATACTTTCCTTTGTTGCTCGTAACTGAGTGAACTTGAAAGAGGTCATTGGGTATGTCACATATCATGCGGAGGGATTTGTATGATCAAGATGGGATTTGTCCCTTCTATGTAACGGGAGTAATATCTTCGGGCCCTTGATAGAGTAAGACTTAGAAAATGCATGGCCATGCTCCGATGAGTTGATATACGATATCAAAGTCATCAGTTTAAGTTGGTCTACTCAGTAATCAAGAAACCAAAGATTGGGCTATACGAGAGTGACACATTCCATGTCTCGTGCTTAGTCTTGATATCTTGGACAAAGGGACAATGGCATATATCGGTGATGATCATAAAGGTTTAGTCGATTCACCGACAATCTTGTCACTTGGGTAGCAATGATGTGTTGCTAGACACCGCTCATTGCTTATGATCATAAATGTGATTTATGATCATTGCCAACATGGCAAGAGCCTATTGGGTCGCACACATAGAGCTATTTGGATCATTAGAGTGCATGGGCTAATTATTTGGGTTATGGTTTCACTTTAATTTCGTATTAATAATGGGCCCAAGAGTTGAGCCATTATTAAGCCCGAAATTAAATCCTAATTGGATTAGGGCTTTGAAACCCATTAGGCCTGGAAGTTGAGTTTCACTATAAATACAACTTTTAAGTGAGAAATTCGCAGGTCTCCTTGCCCTAGCCTCCAAAAAGGACAGCCACACTCTTCTCTTGCAATTCCTTGGAGGACGCAAGCTAGCACTGCGAGCGCAAGAGAAACGCATCTGCCGGGACGTGGTGGAAGCGTGGTGATCCCGAGAGGCTCGTGTGGATACCATAGAGAGCCTGAACACGTCAACTGTTCAGGTTTTGTGATTCAACTCTACAGTTGAGTGAGAGATCTCAACCGAAAATTAGGTATGAAAATTTTTGAACACCCGGTTTACCCCGTTTCACTTGGATCCTGGAGGGTTTCGGTTAAATTCCACTGCACTGTTTGGCTCCCGAAACCCATCAGTGGTATCAGAGCTACTGGTGAAACCCTAAATCGGGATTGAGTGTTGAATCGCATGATGCTATGTGTTCGGTTGCAGTTGCTTTTCGGCCATGATTAATTAGATTGATTCAAGATGCATGAAACTGGAATTCGTAATGAACATATGAGATATATGAAGAAACGACACAAATTGGTTAATGAGATTAATCTCAAATTGAATGGTATGAGATACCTATATGGATTAGGATTCTTGCAATAGTTGCAGAAACCCTAGCTTGGTTCGGATTCAGCCTGTTCAGGCACTGAAAGTAAGGTATTTTTGGTGGCTCGAATAGAGGAGTCTCGGGTGCCTACTTTCTCAAAATACAAGATTTCGGGCTAAGCAATTGTAAGAAAATTTTTTGCGCAGGGGGGCGCTGCCCCCCACGCCCCCCGCAAGGGCGGCTCCCCTTGACCTCGTCCGCTGACCGGTCAGCGGAACCACCGCCCACTGACCGGCCAGCGGGACCGCCGTATGCGAAGCGCCACATAAATAAAAACTGGTTAATCAACACACGAAAATTGGCATGCATCTTTGTTGAATGAGATTTGACATGATATGCTGATTGGTGTTTGAAGCATGGTGCATGGTTATAGCCCTTGATTGGTTGTACTTGTAAATACGGCCTGCGAGTCGTGCCTTTTCTTATCACTCTCATTGTACATTCTCTTCTCACCTTACTCCCCTCGAATGTAACTCGAGGTTTCTATTATTGATGTAATGGTGCATTATGGGATCAAGGTGGTATGTCCAAGGATCATCCAAGGTGGTATGTCCAAGGAGGTGACAACAAAAGGGCAACCAAGAAAGGAAGAGAAGGAGCTTGTGAAGACTCTTTTCTTTTCTTAGGCTTTTATGATATTCTCATTGGCTTGAGAATATCGCATAGTTTTGGCTATAACCATGTCACGTTTACTTTCTTGTACGCATGAGCTTTCTCAAATGGTACCGAAACTTGAGGATAGTCCTCAAACAAGAGAGAAAGGCTTATGTCCTAGAACAGCCTATTCCGAATGAGCCTGCTACCACTGCTCCAAGAGCTGAAAGGGATGCTCACAAGAGGCATTCTGATGATGCTTTGGATGTTGCATGCCTCATGCTTATTACCATGGAATCTGAGCTTCAGAAGCAACATGAGAACATGGGGGCGTTCGATATGATCGAACATCTCAAAATGCTTTTCCAAGAGCAAGCTAGGCATGAGAGGTTTGAGACCTCTAAGGCATTGTTTCAGTGCAAGATGTCTGAGGGAAGTCCCGTGGGTCCTCATGTGCTCAAGATGATTGGGTACATTGAGAATCTTGAGAATTTGGGATTTGCTCTTCAGAAAGAGTTGGCTATTGATGTAGTCTTGCAATCGTTGCCTGAAAGCTACAGTCAGTTCGTCATGAACTATAACATGAACGACCTTGACAAGTCCCTCCCTGAATTGCTCAACATGTTGAGAACTGCTGAGCAAAACCTTAAGAAGGCTAAGCCCATTTTGATGGTTCAAAAGGGCAAGGGAAAGGGAAAAGCCAACAAGAAGAAGGATAAAGCTAATGGAAAGTCCAATGCTAATTCTTCTTCAGCTGCACTGAAACCAAAGGGTGGTGTGGCAAAGGAAGGGGAGTGCTTCCATTGTAAGCAACCTGGACACTGGAAGCGCAACTGCAAGCTCTATCTTGAAGAACTTGCTAAGGAAAAGGGAAGTAAGACTTCCACTTCAGGTATTTTTGTTATAGAGGCTAACTTTTCTACTTCCTCATCTTGGGTATTGGATACTGGATGTGGATCTCACATTTGTGCAAATGTGCAGGATCTAAGTAGAAGTAGAAGATTGGCCCGAGGTGAAGTGGACCTACGTGTTGGAAATGGAGCAAGGGTTGCTGCCTTAGCCGTAGGGACTTATGTTCTCACTTTACCTAGTGGATTAGTTTTAGAATTAGACAACTGCTACTTTGTGCCTACTATTAGTAGAAATTTGATTTCTGTTTCTTGTTTGGACAAGAAAGGTTTTTCATTTATAATAAAGGACAAATGTTGTTCTATTTATTTGAATGAAATCTTTTATGGTAGTGCTCAACTTAGCAATGGGTTGTATGTTCTAGACCTCGAAGATCCAATCTATAATGTGAATACCAAGAAGGTCAGATTAAATGATTCAAACCCGACCTATCTCTGGCACTGTCGCTTGGGCCATATAAATGAGACCCGCATATCCAAGCTCCATAAGGATGGACTCTTGGACTCATTTGATTTTGAATCATATGAGACATGTGAGTCATGTTTGTTGGGCAAGATGACCAAAGCCCCATTCACAGGGCAAAGTGAAAGGGCTAATGACTTACTAGGACTCATACATAGTGATGTATGTGGCCCTATGTCTACACAAGCTAGAGGAGGTTTCCAATACTTCATTACTTTCACTGATGACTTCAGCAGATATGGCTATGTGTATCTTATGAGACACAAGTCAGAATCCTTTGAAAAGTTCAAAGAATTCAAGAATGAAGTAGAGAATCAACTCGGGAAGAGTATCAAAGTGCTTCGATCAGATCGAGGTGGAGAGTACTTGGATCGAGAATTCCTTGACTATCTGAAGGAGTGTGGTATAGTATCACAACTCACTCCACCAGGTACACCTCAATGGAATGGTGTATCTGAAAGGAGAAATCGAACTCTGTTAGACATGGTTCGCTCTATGATGAGTCAAGCTGACCTTCCAAACTCCTTTTGGGGACATGCTCTAGAGACAGCCGCTTTTACACTAAACCGAGTTCCATCTAAATCGGTTCAAAAGACACCATATGAGATATGGAGTGGGAGGCGTCCCAATTTGTCTTTTATGAAGATTTGGGGCTGTGACGCTTATGTGAAACGTCAATCCTCTGACAAACTAGGGCCCAAATCTCAAAAATGCCTTTTTGTTGGGTATCCCAAAGAAACAAAGGGTTACTATTTCTACAATCCTTCTGAGCAAAAAGTGTTTGTTGCTCGAACTGGTGTCTTTTTGGAGAAAGAGTTTATCTCTAAAGGAACTAGTGGGAGGAAAGTAGAACTTGAAGAAATTCAAGAACAACAAGGAGACATCGAACCTGAAATGGAACCTGAACAGACACCACAAGATGTTGTGGTTCAAGAGTCTGTTCCTGTAGCACAGAGCCCACGTAGGTCTGGTAGGATTCGGCGTGAGCCCGAGAGATATGGATTTCTTGTGACTCACACTGGTGATGTGATGCTCATGGATCAGGATGAGCCCACAACCTACCAACAAGCTATGTCGGGGCCTGACTCTGAGAAGTGGCTAGTGGCCATGAAATCCGAGATGGAATCCATGTATGAAAACCAAGTATGGACTTTGGTTGACCCACCTGAAGGGGTAAAACCCATAGGGTGCAAATGGGTTTTCAAGAAGAAAACTGACATGGATGGTAATGTGATTACCTTTAAGGGACGATTGGTTGCAAAAGGTTTCAAGCAAATTCATGGTATTGACTATGATGAAACTTTTTCACCAGTTGCTATGCTTAAATCCATCCGAATTTTGTTTGCTATTGCTGCACACTATGATTATGAGATATGGCAAATGGATGTCAAAACTGCATTCCTAAATGGAAAGCTACTTGAGGATGTGTACATGACACAACCTGAGGGTTTTGTCACTCCTGAGAATGCCAATAAAGTGTGCAAGTTGCAAAGGTCCATTTATGGACTGAAGCAAGCTTCTCGAAGTTGGAATCTTCATTTTGATGATGCAATCAAAGAGTTTGGTTTTATCAAAAATGAAGATGAACCTTGTGTCTACAAGAAGGTTAGTGGGAGCGCTATTGTCTTCTTGGTGTTGTATGTAGATGACATACTACTCATCGGGAATGACATTCCTGAGCTACAGTCTGTGAAGACTTGGCTGGGGAAATGTTTCTCTATGAAGGACTTGGGTGAAGCAGCCTATGTGTTAGGCATCAGGATCTATAGAGATAGATCTAGAAAGCTTCTTGGCCTAAGTCAAAGTACATATATTGACAAGGTGCTAAAGAGGTTTAGCATGCAAGATTCCAAGAAAGGATTCTTGCCCATGTCACATGGTATCACTCTTTCTAGATCTCAGTGTCCGAGTACACCCGAGGAGAGAGAGCGCATGAGTAAGATTCCATATGCCTCAGCAATTGGATCTATCATGTATGCCATGATATGTACTCATCCCGATGTCTCATATGCTTTGAGCATGACGAGTAGGTACCAATCAAACCCCGGTGAGAGTCACTGGACAGCTGTTAAGAACATCCTTAAGTACTTACAAAGGACTAAGGATGCATTCTTGGTGGTGGTGGTGCTGTGAGCTGGAAGAGTTCAAAGCAAGAGACAGTAGCTGACTCTACAACAGAATCTGAGTACATTGCCACCTCTGATGCTGCGAAGGAGGCAGTTTGGATCAAGAAGTTCATCACTGAACTTGGAGTGGTTCTAAGCATTGTCGACCCGATAGAGCTCTATTGTGACAACAATGGAGCAATCGCACAGGCTAAGGAACCTCGATCTCACCAGCGATCCAAACACATACTCCGACGCTATCATCTCATCAGGGAGATCATCGAGAGGGGTGATGTAAGGATATACAGGACTTCAACAGATAGCAACATTGCTGATCCACTGACAAAGCCCTTTACGCAGCAGAAGCATGATAGCCATTCTAGGTCCATCGGTATTAGATACATGGATGATTGGCTTTTAGTGCAAGTGGGAGATTGTTAGTATTGTGCCCAAAAAACCAATCATGAGATGATTGTATTTTTGCACATTGAGTCATGATATTTTATTAAGGCATTAATCCAGCAATTATGTTTGTTGTTTTGTTTCTGCGTAACGTAATAAACATAATTGTAACCCTAGAATAATGATATTCTCAAACGTCCCTAGTCTAGTATTATTGTGTAGCGGGTTGCAATAATACATAATGACTAGCATATGTGGAGACTAATATGAGATATGTAGTCTACATATGGGTACAAGTTGGAGAACTTGTGTACTGGACCGACCCACCATGAGAACACTTCATGGATCATTATATGAGTGTCATAAGTGATTCTCATAGTGATCATGGTATATGTAGTCCTTCGACCTAAGATCATCAAGGTTCCCTACATGTGAGTCACATACTTTGATACTTTCCTTTGTTGCTCGTAACTGAGTGAACTTGAAGGAGGTCATTGGGTATGTCACATATCATGCGGAGGGATTTGTATGATCAAGATGGGATTTGTCCTTCCTATGTAACGGGAGTGATATCTTCGGGCCCCTTGATAAAGTGAGACTTAGAAAAATGCATGGCCATGCTCGGATGAGTTGATATACGATATCAATTGTCATCAATTTAAGTTGGTCTACTCGGTAATCAAGAAACCAAAGATTGAGCTATACGAGAGTGACACATTCCATGTCTCGTGCTTAGTCTTGATACCTTGGACAAAGGGACAATAGCATATGTCGTGTGATGATCATAAAGGTTTAGTCGAATCATCGACAATCTTGTCACTTAGGTAGCAATATGTGTTGCTAGACACCGCTCAATGAGGAAAAATGTGATTCATGATCATTGGCAACGTGGCAGGAGCTTCTTGGGTAACACACATAGAGCTAGATCATTAGAGTGCTGGGCTAATTATTTGGGTTATGGTTTCACTTTAATTTCATATTAATAATGGACCCAAGAGTTGAGCTATGATTCAGCTCAAAATTAAAGCCTAATTGGATTAGGGCTTTGAGGCCTGGAAGTTAAGTCTCACTATAAATACAACTTTTAGTGAGAAATTCGCAGGTCAACTTGTCCCAAAAGGACAACCGCACTCTTTTCTTGCAATTCCTTAAGACAAGCTAGCACTGCGAGCGCAAGACTAACGCAGGTATGAAATTTTCGAACACCCAGTTTACCCCATTTCACTTGGATCCTAGAGGGTTTCAGTTAAATTCCGTTACGCTGTTTGGCTCCCGAAACCCAACAGTTAAAGGGTTAAAGCCATATATAATTTCAAAAGGTGAAAATGTAGTAGTAGTAGTATGCAGAGCTCTATTCTAAGCAAACTCCACATAAGGCAAACAATCTTCCCAAGAATTAAAGTTCTTACCAATGATAGCTCTAATCATAAAACCTATGGTTCTATATGGTACCTCAGTTTTCCCATCCATTTATGGGTGACAAGAAGTAAAGAATAAAAGCATGGAATAAAATATGTCATTTTAGAAAACTTATCTACTACAACAAAAAGAAAATATCGGTTCCTCTTAGTCTTAGGCAAACTTACTATGAACTCCACTAAAGTATCAATCCATGGATGAGTAGGTGTAGGAAGTGGTGTGTATAACCCTTGTGAAGTGTGAGAAGATTTAGCCTTTCTACATGCATTACATTGTACACAAACCTTTCTCACATCCTTGGCCATATTCGGCCAATATTAATGTTTCTTCATATGACGCAAAGTTTTGGCCATACCAAAGTGACCCATCAATCATCCACTATGTGCCTCTTTAGTTAAAATTTCTCTCAATGAAGTCTTAGGCACACATAACTTATTCTTTTTGAAAATAAAACCATTAACTTGATGAAACTTTTCAAAGGCAAACTTAGAACACTTAGCATAGATTTGGCCAAAATCAGGATCAAAAGCATATAAGTCTTTCAGGTGCTCAAATCCTAACACTTTAGCACCTAAGGTAGAAAGCAAAGCATACTTCATGGAAAGGGCATCTGTGACTATGTTATCTTTACCTTGCTTATATTTGATAACATATGGGAATGACTCAATGAACTCCACCCACCTTGAATGCCTCCTATTTAGCCTAGCTTTCCCATTAAGGAACTTAAGGGCTTGGCGGTCAATGTGAATGACAAACTTCCTTTGCCAAAGGTAATGTTGCCAAGCGTCCAAAGCTCCCACCAATGCATAGAGCTCTTTGTCATAGTTGGTATAGTTCAATGTAGTACCATTTAGCTTTTCACTAAAGTAAGCAATGAGGCAACCTTCTTGCATTAGGACAGCTCCAATGCTTATACCTAAAGCGTCGCACTTGATTTCAAAAGTTTTGACAAAGTTAGGCAAAGGTAAAAGTGGTGCATGACATAAATTTTCCTTTAACAACAAGAAAGCATCATCTTGTCCCTTTTCTTTCTTAAATCCAACATTCTTTTTTATAACTTCTGTTAGAGGGGCAACAATAGAAGAAAAATTTCTAACAAATCTCCTATAGAAGCTAGCTAACCCTTTGAATGATCTCACCTTAGTGATGGATGTTGGGGTTGACCATTCTTAGATGGCTTTCACCTTTTCTTGATCAACTTTAATCCCTTGACAATTCATAACAAATGCAAGAAAATAACTTTGTCAACACAAAAAGAGCACTTTTCCAAGTTAGCATACAACTTTTGCTCTCTTATTGTCGTTAACACTTGTTTTAAATGTTCAACATGTTCAACTATGTTCTTGGTATAAACTAAGATATCATCAAAGTAAACAACAACAAACCTACCAATGTAATCATGTAAGACATGATTCATAAGTCTCATGAATGTACAAGGGGGCATTAGTCAAACCAAAAGTCATCACTAACCGTTCATAAAGTCTAAATCTTTTTTCAAAGCTATTCTTCATTCATTCCCTTCACTCATTGGAATTTGATGGTAACCACTTTTCAAATGAATCTTAGAAAACAAATAAAACCATGCAATTCATCAAGCATATCATCATGTTTAGGTATAGGTTGTTTATACTTTACAGTGAATTTGTTAACTGGCCTGCAATCCATGCATGTATGCCATGAGTCATTTTCTTTAGGCACCAATAGGATAGGAATAAACAAGGGCTCATTCTTTTCCTTAGAAAACCTTTGGCCAACAACTCCTCAACTTGCCTTTGGATTTCCTTGGTTTCCTCAAGATTGGTCCTATAGGTTGGCTTATTTGGAATAGGTGCACCAGGAATAAGGTCAATTTGGTGCTCAATGCCTATTATAGGTGGTAACCCTTTCAGATCCTCAGGGAACACTTCATCAAAATTCTTCAACAAAGGCAAAACAATACTAGGAAGAGATGTTAGATCATTGATAGCAAGTAAAGAATCTTTGTAAAGTAAAAGAAGCACTGGTTTTTGTGCTTGAAAGGCTTTCCTCACATATCTCATTTTTTTGATATAGCACTCTTTCTTTCCCCTCAACTTCCCCTCATTCTTTTCTCTTGAGAACTCTTTTCTCTTCTTCCCCCATTTCCACTCTTCTCACATGGTCGCTCAAATGTTCACTCAACTTCCTCTCATTACTCTTGCCTTCAACTTTCCTCGCTTTTTCTTTTCTCTTAACTTTACTTTGAAGCTTTGGTCTTCCAAGACTTGTTGGGGGTGAAAGTGGAACAAGCATGATTGGCCTCCTTTGATGGACAAAGAAGTATGAGTCCTTTTCTCCATCATGTATGACCCATTTATCAAATTGCCAATGCTTCCCAACCAAGATGCAGCAAACTTGTGTCGGCATGACATCACAAAGAACTTAATCACAGTAAGTACCAATCTTAAAATTAACCAAAACTTGTTTAACCATATTTACTTTTCCCGCATCATTCAGGAATAAAAGTCTATAATATTGAGGGCACTTTGGTGTCAGAAGCTTTAACTTCTCCACCATGGTTGAGCTTGCTACATTGGTATATATTCCTCAATCAATAGTAAGGCTAAAAACTTAGCCTCGGATTCAGCACCTTGTGTGAAAAATACACTTCTTTTCGTTGGTCTCCTCCTTGACTTACATGCTAAAAGCTCTTCTAGCAACAAAGGCAAACTCACCATCCCCAGCCTCAGTTGTTCCCTTAAGAATGTCCGCCAATGGTTGTGGCATCTCCTTAATAGGTTCATCATCATCCTCAACTATAAGCCCTCTATCATCTCTTAGGATCGTGACTTTCATATTTGGGTAGTCCATCATGTAGTGCCCCTTGCATCTACACTCGAAGCACTTCATCTCCCTAGCTTTGGGTGCACCCTTAGGTGGAGGCGTGGACTTGTCGTGGGAAGGCCAAAACAAGACTCCTTTGGTGTTGGATGTGGCCTCCATCTTTGGCTCTGGGACTTTCTTCTTGGCATCCTTGCTCTATGCACCCTTCCGTGTGAAGCTTCCTTCTTGAGCCGTCTTGGATTCTTTAGTCCACTGGATTGTCCTTTTGGCTTTGGTGGCATGGTGTAGCAAGTCCTCCATGTCGACATAGGGCACCATATGTTAGTGTTGTTCCCAAAAGCCAATCATGAGATGATTGTATTTTTGCACATTGAGTCATGATATTTTGTTAAGGCGTTAATCCAGCAATTATGTTTGTTGTTTTGTTTCTACGTAACGTAATAAACATAATTGTAACCATAGAATAATGATATTCTTAAATTTCCCTAGTCTAGTATTATTATGGAGCGGGTTACAATAATACATAACAACTAGCATATGTGGAGACTAATATGAGATATGTAATCTACATATGGGTACAAGTTGGAGAACTTGTGTACTGGACTGGCCCACCATGAGAACATTACATGGATCATTATATGAGTGTCATAAGTGATTCTCATAGTGATCATGGTATATGTAGTCCTTTGACCTAAAGTCTTCAAGGTTCCCTACATGTGAGTCATATACTTTGATGCTTCCCCTTGTTGCTCGTAACTGAGTGAACTTGAAGGAGGTCATTGGGTATGTCACATATCATGCTAAGGGATTTGTATAATCAAGGTGGGATTTGTCCCTCCTATATAACGAGAGTGATATCTTCGGGCCCCTTGATAGGGTGAGACTTAGAAAATGCATGGCCATGGTCAGATGAGTTAATATATGATATCAATGTCACCAGTTTAAGTTAGTCTACTCGGTAATCAAGAAACCAAAGATTGGGCTATACGAGAGTGACACATTCCAGGCCTCGTGCTTAGTCTTGATATCTTGGACAAAGGGACAATGCCATATATGGGTAATGATCATAAAGGTTTAGTCAAATCACCAACAATTTTGTCACTTGGGCAGCAATGATGTGTTGCTAGACACCGCTCATTGCATAAGATCATAAATGTGATTTATGATCATTGCCAATATGGTAAAAGCCTATTGGGTCACACACATAGAGCTATTTGGATTATTAGAGTGCATGGGCTAATTATTTGGATTATGGTTTCATAATAATTTCGTATTAATAATGGGCCCAAAAGTTGAGGCATTATTAAGCCCGAAATTAAAGCCTAATTGGATTAGAGCTTTGAAACCCATTAGGCATAGAAGTTGAGTCTCACTATAAATACAACTTTTAGTGAGAAATTCACAGCCTTGCCCTAGCCTCCCAAAACGGACAGTTGCATTCTTTTCTTACTATTCCTGGGAGGACGTAAGCTAGCACTGCGAGTGCAAGAAAAAACCATTTGTCAGGATGTAGTGGAAGCGTGGTGATCCTGAGAAGCTCGTGTGGATGCCTTAGAGAGCTTGAACATGTCAACTGTTCAGGTTTTGTGAATTGACCCTATAGTTGGGTGAGAGATCTCAACGAAAATTAGGTATAAAAATTTTTGAACACCCGGTTTACCCTGTTTCACCTAGATGCTAGAGGGTTTTGGTTAAATTCCACTGCGCTTGTTTGGCTCCCAAAACCTTACACCGTCTTCACTTTGTTGACTATCTCAGGATTGAGACCATTGGTGAATCTAGCTATGGTGGCCTCCTCATCCTCCATGATGTTGGCTCAGGTCAATAACATCTTGAGTTGGTAGTAATCCACACTTCTTTGGCCTTATGCTAATCTTTTAAGCTTGAGGTATTTATTCTGAAAGTCACAACCTAAATCAACCACACATGATAATAGCCAATGAACTTAATTATGGCCAATTTTACCTTTTTTTACCCAGAGTAGTGATGGCAATCAAACACCATCTCAATTTTTTGCTCCAACTCCTAATAGGCATTCGGATCACTTTTCTTTTGGAAGGATGGAATAGTGAGCTTAATGGAGTTCAAGTTATTGTCTTCTTTAGGCACTCTTCTCTTTAGGGCTCTTTATTCTTGCCAAGCTCCATCTTCCTCCTCGAGCTCCTCAATACTTGTACCTATCCTTGGTTAGAGCATAAGGTTGGGCCTCCTTGGTAACCTCAAGTCCATGTCTAGTATCCTCATCATCAATCTATTGAAGGCATCTTGTATCTCTCTCACAGAAGGCTCTTCCTTTAGCCTTACATCATTCCTTTTATCTTCTTGATCATCCATGATTATCAAAGATCCTTACAACGCACACCTCATGTGTTTCACTCAAGATGTGCACTCAAACACTTAATTTGTTAGTGAGAATATTACTTTCAAAAGCACACAAGAAAACCAAATTTCTCTGAAGACCAAGTTTTAACTCAAGAATAGAGGTAGTTTAGGACTTTAGGAAGCTCTTACAATAAAAGATTGCAAGAACCACAAAGAAAGGCCTAGGCTAAAAACCTAAAGTTTTAAGGTTTGTGGGCACAAAAGACAAGTAATTGTGCAAGCCTCTTTTTGTGAATATTTCTTGAATTTATTATTTTTTTTTTGAAATACTTTTCTTCTTGGGTCCTTTCTGCCAAAAAAATAAACATGCAATTACTTATTGGCAAAGAAACAAGAAACACTAATTTTACTTACATAATTGAAAGTAACTTTATACCGAAACAACTTAGCTTGCCTTCCTTTCTTTTTGTATTTTTTTGAATCTTGGATGCTGGAAACACAAAAAAAATGAAGGATTAACAAATTAGTAAAAAATAGTGAAAGAGAAATGAAATAAGATCCAATGAAAATGAACGAAACAAGGTAACACAAGGTGACTTTTTTTTTGTGGTTTTTCTTCATTTTGGATAAAAAAACAAGCCTAGAAAATAAAGAGTGTAGACCTGAAACAAAAAGGAAAATAATAGAAACAATGAAACTTATAGAAAAACACTAGAAAATGAAACAAAACAAGGAAGAGAAGTTTGAACACAAAGATATGTCTTCGAATGGAACTTATGGCTCTAATACCACTTGATGCGAACCCTGTTGGTATAAGAACTAAGAAATGTAGCCAAGATGCTAACAGGATCCACAAAAAATAATCCAAGAGACTGGAATTTAACCCCCACCCCTAACCAACTTGTGGTTAGAAATAAGAATGGCAAAGAACACAAAGAAAACTGGCTTCCTTGTGCACCAAGGTAAGTTCACTAAGAACTAAAGAGAATGGATTTCAAAGCAATATTATTAAGCAAGGAATCTAGGTTTCATAAGGAGAATAGAGGCCTTTATATCAGCTCCAAACTAGGGAAAAATAAGGCATAAATTTGGACTAGAAGCCCTAAACCAAAAAGACTTAGAATATCTAGGCAAACTAGGAGTCCTTCACACAGTTTGTACTTGTTTTTGTTTGCAATGCATGTGGCATGTTTTTCATGTGAAAAAAATAATTCCCAAGGCCTAAATACATTCTAAAGATTGTAAATGAACTGTAATTAAAAAGAAATTTAACCCAAAACACAAAATAAACCTCATATAAGGGTGTTCTCGGGTGCACTCCATGGCATATCTAGGGTTTGAGCTTATGCCTCCTAGGTTTGACTAGAATCTTTAAGTTCAATTAGCTTAGCATGTTCCTTTAGGAGATGTGGCCTTGAAGCTTTAGGGATCATAAATTTAAGTGGTAGAACAAAATGGCATGAACGGGTCTTCAATGGGGCTCCAATGATGCACTCTATTTTGTGCTCTTAAGCTCCTTATGGTTTTGTGCATCTTGGCACTCTAAGAGTGAGCACCAAGCTATTCCATTTCTCTAATATAACTCCATGACTATTCTAGTAGCTCTATGTGAAGATCCAAGTCTATCCTCCATAAAATAGCTAGTGACAAAAGCATGAAGTGTTTGAGCTTTTTCCTTAGCCCTATTCCTTATAGTGCTATCTTCAATGGGCATTTTCCATCTTTGAGTGTGCCTTCTAGATTTATATTAGAGATAAGAAAGCTAAGATGGTTAAATAATTACATGTGAAAGTAGGGTTTCAAATTAAGAAGAAGACTCAACAATATGCCAACCAAGCCAACAAATGGAGGAATAGAGTTGCCTTTGAACCTGGAGCTTGGGTTTGGATTTACATAAAGAAAGAAAGGTTTCCTAACCAAAGAAAGTCTAAGCTTCAACCTCGAGGAGATGGTCCATATCAAGTGCTAGAGAGATCGATGATAATGCTTACAAATTAGACTTAAGAGGTGAGCACAATGTTAGTTCTCCTTTCAATATTTCTGACTTATCTATGTTTGATGTATATGATGATTTGAGGACAAATCTTTTTTAGGAAAGGGGAGATTATGGAGACCATCTAGACTAGAGATTCCTAAGACATCCAATGATCCATGGAGGATTAGTTCTACACCTTTTAAAAGGAGAAAAGGCAAGGAAACTTGAGAAGTACTCTAAAAGCTCATCTTGGTACTCTTGGAGCCTATATAATGCCCTCGCATGCCATTTCAAAATCCACTTTGGCGTTCCATGATCTAAAGCTTCAAAACTTTAATTCATACCATATAGTGAAGATTCAAGCTAAAAAACCTAAGAAAACTCAATAGAATTAGGAGGTCAAAGCCAAAGTCCCAAGTGAACTCGATGGCACACTTAAGACCTCCTGCGAGCCATTCTAGACTATTTTGTATGCTCGAGTATGTTTGTTCAATTTTCTTAGTTAGTTTGTTTTCTTTACATGTTGTTTAGCTAATAAGTAAGTTTGGAACACATGGGAAACATGCCATATAGATTTATTATGAAAGAGTGTATAGCTAGGCTTAGGGTTTTTCTTTTTTTCAATTTTTGTAAGGCCAAAAACCCTAGCTTCTAAACTATAAATAAGGCTTGTTTTTTGAGTTTGGGCAAGTAGATTAATAACATTCTTGTTGCTTTAAATAATACTTATCTTTCTTGTTCTTTCTTAACTTCTTGGTGCACTTATGCAACAAGTTCTTCTCTTCTAATCCAAATTCAACTAATTTCCTTTCTTCAATACTGCTTCTCACCTTTGCTTCTATTTCTAACTTCTTTTATTTTCTCCCTTAATCAATTTCTTCTTCTTCGACCAAGTTTGGTGGAGTTATTTTAGGTTAATTTTGGAACAAGTATCTTGGGCATTACACAAATACATCACCATGGCCAAATTCTTTCTTGGCCTAAACCCTGACATTGCCACCCTAGTTGAGTTGCAACCATGTGTGGAGCTTGATGAAATGGTGCATATAACCATTCAGTTTGAGAGGTAACTTAAGAGGAAAGGGGCAGAAAGGTTTTTTACAAAATGTAACCCTAATCCAAGGTAAACATAGAGCAATGGTGAGAAGAAGGAGGAGCCAAGGAAGAGGGACTTTAAAGCCAAATGTGAGGTACCCTTTAAGAGCTAATCCTATAGTCCTCAAGAAGGTAATCTTGATTCTATGTTCGGAGCTAAAAACCATGATAAAATTTATTTTAAGTGCCAAGGTAGGGGCATTTAGCAAGGGATTATGTCAATCAAAAAACCATGCTGCTCAATGATGTTGGAGAAGTGCTCACAAATGAAAGTGATGAAGATATGCATGAAGTTCTAAGCATGCCACCACCTTTGGAGGATGAATCTGAACTAGATTTTGTGGAAGAATGAGTCATACCAATAGCAAGGAGAGCCTTGAATGTTTACACCAAGGAGGACCATAATCAAAGGTAGAACATCTTTCACACTAGGTTTTACATTGGAGAAATATATGTAGCATGATTATGGATAGAGGAAGTTGTACTAATGTTGCTAGTACCACTTTGGTTAAGAAATTACAGTTGACTACCACAAGACACCTAAGACCTTACAAGTTTCAATGGCTCAACAACAAAGATAAGGTGAGGGTAAAAAGGCAAGTCATGGTAGACTTCAAGATTGGGAGATATGAAGATGAAGTGCTTTGTGATGTTATTCCTATGGAGGCAAGCCACATTCTGTTGGTAAGACCATGGCAATATGATAGGAGAGTCATACATATGGTTTCAAGAATAGATACTCTTTTTAATTCACAGACAAAACATCACATTGGTGCCACTTTTACCACAACATGTCATGGAGGATCAAAGAAAGATTCATGGTGAGGCTGAGAGAAAAATCAATGAGAGAAAAAAGAAGGATGAAGGCTTGAATGAAGAAGGGAAAGTTTAGAGATTAAAAGAGAGATGTGAGGTAAATGACCTTAAGGGGAAGAAAAGTGTTGAGAGTTCTTAAGGTAAAGATAATGAGAAGAAAATTGACAAAAGCCCTCTAAGTATAAAGGCTAGTGCTTTTTTTACTTTACAAAGAAACTTTATTCTTATCTAATGACCTAACTAACAAGCTTCTTAGTATTATTGTTTTTTTATTGAAGGATTTGGTGAATGTGTTTCCTTAGGAACCGAGAAGACTACAACCATTGAAGGGATTGAACATCAAATAAATCTTATCCATGGAGCTGTCATTCCAAACTAACCAGCCTATAGAATTAACCCCATGAAGATCAAAGAAATTCAAAGGCAAGTTGAAGATCTACTTTCAGATGGTTATATGAAGGAAAGCTTGAGCCCTTATGCTGCACTTATGATCCTAGTACCTAGGAAGATGGAACTTGAAGGATGTGCATGGATTGTAAGCCAATCAACAAAATCATTGTAAAGTATAGATATCCCATTCCTATACTAGATGACATGCTAGATGAGTTGCATGGATATACTATAGTAAGTGGGTATCATCGAATTAGGATGAAAGAATGGGATGAATGGAAGACTGCTTTTAAAACTGAGTTCCGGTTATATGAGTGGTTAGTCTTGCGATTTGGTTTATGTAATGCTTCTAGCACTTTTATGAGACTAATGAATCATGTTGTAAGGGAGTTCATTGGAAAGTTTGTGGTTGTTCACTTTGATGACGTCTTAGTGTATAGTAAGAGCTTGCATGAACATGTTGATCATTTAAGGCATGTGTTAGAAACCTTAAGAGCACAAAAGTTGTATGCCAATCTTAAGAATTGTTCTGTTTGTACTAACTGTGTGTTCTTTCTTGGTTTTTCTATGAGCTCAAAAGGTGCGGAGGTTGATCTAGAAAAGGTAAAGGCTATACAAGAACCAACTCCTAAGTCTATTTTTGAGGTGGGATCTTTTTACAACCTTGCTAGTTTTTATAGAAGGTTTTTAAAAGATTTCTCAAGTTTTACTACACTCTTGAATGATGTAGTAAAAAAGAATGCAAGTTTTAAGTGGGAAAAGGCATAAGAAGATGCATTTAGGACACTTAAGCACAAGTTGAGTAATGCACCTGCCTGAGCTTTGACTAATTTTTCTAAGAGTTTTGAAGTTGAATATGATGCATATGGACATGGTATTAGAGTTATCTGGTGTAGCAAGTATGTGCATAGCTTACTTTAGTGCGGAACTAAGTCGAGCCGCCTTGAACTATCCTATCTATGACAAAGAGATGTATGCTTTAGTGAGAGCTCTTGAAACTTAGAAACATTACTTATGGCCCAAGGAATTCATCTTCCATATGGACCATCAATCTTTGAAGAATTTAACAGGCCAAGGAAAGTTGAATAGTATAATTTATACAAACTTTTCCATACCACATCAAGTATAAACAAGGTAAAGAAAACATTGTGTTTGATGCATTAACAAGGAAGTATGTTCTTCTTTCTTCTTTATATGCTAAGGTTTCAGATTTTGAATACTTAAAAGACTTATGTGAGAACCCTTATTTTATCAGGTAATTAATTTATTTTATTTACATAATCCTTGATAAGATTACACTTGTAAGCTAGGTTTAAGTCAAGTCAATGAGTCAAATTGTCCTTGGAATTCATAGGATTAAAAATCTAAGGTAAATTGACCACAAGGGAAACTAGGGGCATTTTGGTAATTTGGCATGTCAAAGGTCAAAATGTGACCAAGAGAGATATAATTGAGCTTCTAGAGGTGAAATGAACATCTCGATGAAATTCAAACTTAATTTGACCAAATATTGACTTTTTCTTGCTAAGGAAGCGAGGAAGGGCAAAATGGTAATTTTTAGGTTAAAGATGGTCAAAACGGGTCTATGAAGGTGAGAAATGGTATTTGAAACCATTTTGTGAAATTTGGTGAAGTTTGGAGTTAAATTGACCAAGCTTGAGACATTTCTTGCATTAGAAGCTAAGAAGGGCATTTTGGTAATTTTGGTTGGTCAAACTTGGTCAAACTCGAGTATAACCGGGTAAACCAGATTCAAACCTGGTCAAGGGTATGAAAATACATGGTTGGAAGTGGAGGAAAGAAAATCTAAGAATTTACGTGCAAATGGAGACATATTTGAGAATTTTATAGAGGTGACTTCCTTTTAAGCAAGGGTTATGAGGCCTAAAAGGTTCTTTTACCCCAAGCACCTCTTGGATACTTTAAGGAATGAATAAACCTATTTATGGGGCAATAAAAGAGCTTAAAAAAAATTGGTGAGCTCCATTGTCCCTTGGTTAAGCAGCCTAAACCTTTACTAACCATGCAAAAGCTTTAACCTTTTACCATTTTAACCTTTTCACACATTTTCCATCCTCATTCATCCCCAAACACTCCAGCTCACTTCATTCTCTTCCTCTGCCCATTTAGCATATCCTAAACCCTTAAAAACATAGAAACTCACCAAAAGAATGAAAGAAAAATAAGAGAAAAAGAGCTTGTAAGTGAGAAATCAAGGAGAGAGTGTGTTTGTTGTAAATGAAGGCTTAGGAGTTTTAGCTTTTTAAAAGCTAGGAAAAATGGTAGGGCAAAAAGGGCATAAGGTGACCAATAGAGCCAAAGAGGGCTCATGTAGCACTAAGGTTAGACCTAGCTCCTAGTTTTGGGCAATAGGTGGTGTCCTTGGTGCATGGTCTGTAAAATGCTGTGTAGATCAAGCATTGGGTGCTTGGTAGATAAGTGTGGCTGAACCTTCAAGGTTTGGCAAGCACAAGAAAGGTGCCTCAGTTTAGGTGTATAGATGTTATGATCAAGCTCAAGAGCTCGGTATGTGGTTGTGAATGTGTGGCATGGGCTCCTAGGTGCATGAGTGTTTTGGGGTACCTAGGAGCATGGTGAGTTCGGTGTGATAAGGTGCACATGCGTTTGCCTAATGGGGGGTCACGCAGCCATGTGTGCCTAAGGTGCTCGCAATGGCATACCCAGGGGTGCACGTGTGCATAAGCATATCGGCTCGTGTCTGTGTGCACCTAGAAGGTCATATGGGCATGCCCTAGGGGCTTGGTTTCCTTGTGGGCCCTGCATTATGCTTTTGGCATGACCCATGTCGTGCCCTAAACTGCCTCTGGCCCATTCGGGCCCGATTACTTAAAATATACAGCAGAAGTTTTTATTACACAGAATGGGCATTTAATACTTATTAAGACTTATGGGCACAAACCCCAGGATACTTACTAGTATTAGCTCGTTAAGTTCTTGGTTTAAAGGCTAAGTTTTATTGCTCTCGGTAACAAGCTAGCACCTATTTGGAAATTATGTGTTCATGACATTATCCTTTTCAAGCATAGCTAAGAACATGCATGGCAACCAAAACACTAAGTCCAAGTTTGAAAACTTATTTTCATGCATATGCCTTGCATGCTTATATGTGTTTTGGTTTTCACTAGTGCACATATTCACTTGATTCCACTAGTTGCACTTTAGTTCACATGCATCCCTTAGTTCACATGTTCACATACATGCTCTTAATTTCTTTAGAAGCCAATCTTTAGCACATGCATCCAATTTCATGCTTTTTCAAGTTCACTTGCATATTCTTCCTTAAGTGCACATACATAGCCCAAATATTGCATTTTTTCATATTAAACATAGGCTTGTAGTCTTTTTGGTACTTAGACATGCATAAGGCCGAATTTATCAAAGAACATACTCAACTTGTCCAAGTTTTTATTTAAGCCCAATACATGCATTTAGGTCCATTTTCATCATGCTTCAAGTTTCATGAAAAGCATACACTTTATAAATCATGCATAGGCCTTAGTAAGTCCACCAAGCAATAAAAAGCCCAAAATGTCCAAAGTCCAATTACAAGCCCAAAAGTCCAAGTTTGACCAAAAATATTAAGTCCATAAATTTGGTCATTAACGTGAGACCAACTAAAAATTACATGCTCATTAAGCAAGCCATAGTCCAAATACCAAAGACCACAATTTTTCCACCTTAATAGACCTTGTTCCCACAACTCTAGACTTCAAGTCCTGCACACAAAGTGCACACTTATTAGCTTGATTACAAGCACTTAAAACATTTAGAATCTTTGAAGTATTGAGAAAATACAATACACATACCAAACCTTAGCAAAACACAAAGAGTATCCAATACTCTTAGCTTGATCTCTCAAGCACACCTTTTCCTACAAAAGTAGAGTAGGGCAGTGAGTTATAAAACTCAGTAAAGATTCCAGTGGCTTCCAAAGCCTAACATATGGCCTTTAAGGCCTAACATATGCCAAGGATGTAATGGAAATAATTATTCTAAGTTCCTGCAAAGAAAACACTAAGACAAGAAAACATAAGATACATGCATATACCATAATAATCATAATCGGGGGTTAGCATGCACATCCAAACAAAGAAGCACACAAACCCACACGCCACTTAACACCTTTATTCATAGAAGGGCAGCCAGCATCCTTCATATTTTATGTCATTATTTCATATACTTAATGTTTTCGGAGATCTCACTTAGCATAGGAATTAAGGTGGCCTACTTAAATCCTAGCCCATAATGCTTGTTTAACTTAGCTCATGAGCAAAATAGAATTGCCGAAGCAATAACACAACTTAGCCCTCTTAGCACTCCTAAGATCATATGGTTACAATGACCATCACATAGGGGCCTGAATACTTAAAGAGTATAGGAATCCTTACCTAAAATGAACCTTAGCAACCAAGTTGCCCGAAAGCTTTAGAAGCTTGATTTCCTTTGTCTTCCTTGCTTGTTGTAGCTAGAACTTGTGTTCTAGCCCAAAAACCTATAATGGGCGAATATGTTAGCAAGCCATAACCTTGCTTTTCTTAGCTTAAAGAACATAAAATACCAAGAACACTTGGTGTTTACTTAGTAAACCTCAACTAGGAGGTAAGGCCAAAAGTTGAGCTTGATTTCTTTCAAGCTTCCACTTGATTCCTAGCTTCCAATGGACTTAGAAGCTTATGTATGCAAAGAGCACCTTGATTAGAGCTCAAAACCAGCAAGAAATGGTGATGGCCGAATGTTCCTCTTTGATCTTCCTTGAGTTCTTCACTTGATTCTTGCTTTATATGACCTTTGAGCTTGATAATCACCAAGAACACTTGGTTTTTGTTTAAGGAACCTTATGATCTTGCTATGGCCAAATGGTTTGAGGAAGAAAAGAGTTGGAAATGTGTTTGGAGAGGCAAGAACATGTAATAGCCAAATGTGAGAGCAGAGGAGGGAGTTTGAGAGTGTTTTGGCTTGTTGAAGTGGAGTGAAGTGATCAAATGAGGGGGAGAGGTGCATGGCCAGTTATGGCTTGTCCAAATGGGGTGGGAGTGCCTTAGTGGAGTGCTTAATTAATTTCTAAGTGGGAGACAAGAGTGGGGGACATAGTGGAAGAGAAGTATGGGCTTTAATAAAGAATAGGTGAGTGTGGGGGACATAGGTGAATGGAGGTATGGGTTAGGTGAGTGGAGGAATTTTTAATTGTTAGTGGAGGGTTGAGTGGAGCATTATTTCAATGGGGAAATGGGGTGGCCTGCCATGGCATTTCTTGCCATGCAAATTGGGCTAATTCCCCCTTTAGTCCTCCAATCTTTTGAATTTGGGCAATTGAGCCCAACTTACAACAATCCCTTTGTTCATTTGAGTCCCTCACCTTTAAAATCCACCATTTTCACCACTAATTCTCTTGGCCTAAGCCAAGCTTAATTTCAAGAATGTCCCTTCAATTTGATTAAGCTTAATTCCCAATTAAGGAAAATTCTTATGCTCTTAATCCACTTAGCCCGAGACGTAATCACTTTGGATTTTCCGGGCATTACAACCCATGTGGGGGAGCCCACGGTAAAAACCCTAGGGCCTAAATGGCCCTCAAGCTTACTAAATGACATGGGCCACAAATAAGCACATACATCGGCCCAATAGGGCATAGGTCCCAAGATGGGGCAAAATACATCTAGGGGCACTAGGACACAGGTCAAATTAGCTCAAACCCTGCTGCATACAATAAGAGAGTTTTGAGCTAGTAAAAGCTGGCAAGCTCAAGGGGAAATGAAAGGATGCATGCTCAAGGGCAAAAATGGACCAATGGGTATTTTATTTGTTTATTTGTTGTTTGTTTGCTCGCTTGCTTGTGTGAGAAGTATGAGGAGTCATGCACCCAAAAAGGCATGATATGATGACCATTATATAATACTCCATGCTATATGAGCTTGTGGCATGCTCATATAGTTTATGGGCAAGGTTTATGCATGCATGGCAATGTGTGCATATGGTCCATTTCGTGTGATGTTGTTATTTATTGTTTTTTTTAGAATGCCTTACTAAATATTTTATATACTTACCCTTATTGTTAATGTGCAGAAAACATCATCCAGGAGACAAATAATCCATATTGATTATTTGATACTTGTTTGTTAGTTTCTCATAGGTACATTTTGCATACACTACATGTTCATTTTTCATATGTTGTATGCACTTATGGTTAGGGTCCAACTCTAAACTTATTTGCCTTATATAGCAAGGTAGTCGAGCAAGGACTTCTTGGGTCGCTCCTTACTTAGGTTTCTCTCTCCCAGGCAAAGGTGGGCCTACCGACCATTTGGGTCATGACTATTTTGTAGCATGGTGGTAGTAGCTAGTATGAGGTCTACTAGTATTGACTTTGACTTAGCATAACCATGGCATGTATTATTATTAATGCGAGTTAGGCTTATCAACCCATGACATTACTTGCTTAGGTTGATAGGCAAAACACTTAGATATTGTGTTGCCATAGTATTTACTTACTATGAATGTAGTTTTCATCCATGGTTTGGCATGATATATTATTTGTGCATGCATGAACATTAAAATTGTTTTTCTTAAGCGGCCATACATATTTATTTCATGTTTTCTTTAAATCTCGCTAAACCACTATCTTAGTTTAATAAACTTATGTGTTTTATTAGAACTAAGTAAATTTTTTTCTTAACTTTCAAGTAAATACTAAACGCTAGGTAGGTGGCTAGGATTTACATAGTAAATCTCGGCAAAAGATCCAGGAAACGAGGAAAAATTTTGGCCTAATTAAGAGTTGGATTAAGCAACAAATAATTTAGCCTAATTGAGAAAATAATTAGATATTTATTAGGACAGTTCCTCACAACTTATATGAGAATGATTCTGACTTTGGTGAGTTACATTCTAAGTGTGCACATTCGGGTTTTGACAAGTATTATAAGGTTGATGGTTTTCCTTTCAAGCAAGATAAATTGTGCATATCTAAACATTCTTTGAGATCTTTGTTTGTCACAACCCACCTGCGCCCTGAGGCCCACCAGCGTTGGACAGACAGAGCCCGACTACGAGCCTGACCGAATCCAGAGCCCATTACAGGCAGACAGAGTCCGCAAATCCGTATTGTCCACTTTGTCCAACACTAGAGCTAAAAATGCCAAGATGGTTAAGGCATGGCATGAGAAAGTGAGGTTACAAATTGAAAAGAAGGCTCAACAATATGCAACCCAAGCCATCCAAGGAAGAAAGAAAGTGACATTTGAACCAGGATATTGGTTTTGGGTTCATATAAGGAAAGAGAGGTTTCCTAACCAAAGGAAGTCTAAGCTTCAACCTTGAAAAGACAGGCCTTTCCAAGTGTTGTAAAATATCAATGACAATGGCTACAAATTAGACTTGAGAGGTGAGCACAATGTGAGTGCAACTTTCAATGTTTCTGACTTGTCTTTGTTTGATGTAGGTGATGATTTGAGGACAAATATTTTTAAGGAAGGGGGAGATGATGAAGGACCATTAAGCTCAAAGGCTTCTAAGGCATCTAAGGACCCATTAAAGATAAGCATAAGACCTCTCACAAGGACAAAGGCCAAAGAGACACAAAAGGCATTCCAAACACTAATCCTAGTGCACTTGCAGTCCTCTATAAAGCCCCCCGCACCATTTCACAAAGCAGCCAAGCCCTTCATGCCAAGGACCTCAAGAACATCAAATCATACAATATTATGAAGATCCAAGCTGAAGAAACCTTGGATAATTGGCCGGACCTAAGAGGCCCAAGCTAAAACCCCAAGCGACACTTAGGGTGTTCCCAAAAGGACCTTCGGGGTTTTTGGGGCTATTTCAGTTTTTAGGCCTCTTATTATTTTCTAGTTTGATTGATTTATTTAAGGTTTTTTTTATGGCTAAGGAAGCATATTGTGGCATATGTTAAATAATCCACAAATATTTCTTAAGATTTTGTGTTAAAAACATGTTTTTAAAACCTAGTTTGACTAGGTTTGCCTTTTTCGCTAGGTTTAGGGTTTTATCTTTGTAAGGCTAAGTACCCTAGCATTTTAAACTATAAATCAGGCTTGTATTTCATTGTTTTGACATAGATTAATAAAATTACAAGTTGCTCTGATCTATACTTTTCTTTCTTGTTATTTCTTGGCGAACTTGTACTACAAATTCTTCTTTTTTAATCAAATTTCTACTAATTTTCCTTTTACAATTCTATTTCTCATCTTTGCTTATGTTTTTAACTAATTTTTTTTCTCCCTTGCTCAATTTCTCTTTCTTGGACGAAGTTGGTGAAATATCAATTTGGGTACTATTTGGAACTAAAGATCATTGGGCAATAGGCAACACATCACCATATGTCCCAAAGTTGAAAACAAAAATTAGAAAAAATGGAGTAAGTTGAAAGAACAAACATGTACATGTAGAAGGTGGGATTTATCAAACATTCCTTGTCCTTGTGTTATAGCTTGCATGAGGAAGATGAGCTTTTCTTTAGAGAATTTTGTTACTGATTGTTATAAGGTTAAGACCTACCTTTAAACATATGGACACATTATCAAGCCAATTAGTGGACGTGAGATATGACATGAAAATCATGGCAATAAAGTGTTCCCACCACCTATTGGGCAACCAAAGGCCAGGCCCAAAATATGAGGAGAAAGACTATAGATTAGATTCAAGCAAACAAATTGAAGGCCAAGTTATCAAAGAAAGGAATTAAAATGAATTGTAGTGTTTGTGGGGTAACCATAATGCTAGGTTTCATAAAGAATAAAACCTAAAGTACATCTACCAATGCATCTAATAAGAATTGTCAACTTGTGAGTACAGATTATCTTATTAACATATTCTATTATTGTCTTTATCATGAGTTGTTTTTGAATGTGGTACCTTTTTTGGCCATTTAAGGTTCAAGTTAGGCTCAAGAGTACGAGTGACCTTATTATGCACAGTCTCAGTCATTGCCACCAAGTCCAAAACTTCTTATGAGTTTTATTTACCTTTTATTGGTATAATATGCAGGCCAAATTCTAAACAACTTGTTGACATTATAATTTGCAAGTAAAATGAGGGGCAGAAGCTAGGCCAATAGGTGACCTGCGGGTTATGAGCCAACCACTTCCTAGAAGTAGTAATACTTAGCTTGGATGACAAGTGTAGAGGAGATTTTGTAGCCTGACATTTAATCTTGTAAAACCCCTAATTAGATAGGCTTTTATTAGGGGTGAAACACTCAATTAAACCATTGTCTAGGAGTTGTGGTCTGGTTATTTTGTAGTATGGTAATTTTTTGAACTACTGCAAAAGTCTCTTTCTGTTAAATGTTGTGTTTATACTAAATCAACATTCAGTTGACCTATTTGACATTATAATATTATATGTTAGGAAATGGCAATCTGTTTCGATTTTATCATGGAGCTGCAAAAATGGATGTGAAACTCTAACCTTTCCAGTTGCAATTTTATACTCATTGCTTGACTTGTTTCTATAGGTTATGCAACAAACTATTTTTTACTTTAAACAATTTGTTTTGTGCACATGTGTTAATAGCTTATACCCTTCAAACCAGTAATAAGAAACATAACTCAAATTAAGCTCTAATTAGTACCAAATCTAGCTAAAATAAATACCATTTCATTCATTTCAAAGCAGTGTACAAGTCATCATTTTCCCATCATCATAACTGCAATTATAACAACAATAGTAAATGCATTGAACAACAAGCTCGTTATGAGCCATACTTTTGTTCTAGCTATAGCACCTATAAGCCTATCTAGTTTCAAACAAATATTGTGTTCAAGCCTATCTAACTTCAAGAAAATATTTTCTCCAAGATTAGGAGCCATAAAACCATCTGCTATCGCTTCACTCCTTACCTAATTTTGTCCACCCAAATGCCTCTGTCCCCTTGCTTTATTCATTTTTCTCAGCACACCCCAACCCAGAAACCTACATTTGTTTTCAGCACAACAACAACACAATTTATTTAGATTCTTCTCTGACCTAGAAACCTTAATGATCGCACGATGCCCACATTTTCATTATTTGTTTTCATAGCATGAACCTTTAGCTTCTAACTGGTTCGAGCTACTCAGAGACATTTCACATAGATTCTAGGTTTTCAAAACATTGTAATCTAAACATAAGTCAACATGAACCCCAACTTTTACCCAAATCCCTAAATTCACCAACCTATCTTGAATCAAACTATAAGGTGCATAAACCAAAGAATGGGAAGGAATAATACTTGATTGTGAAACTGGTGACAAATTTTTGATACCTTCATTCCTTTTTGCCACAATCGTTCTACTGCTGTTGCTCTTGATTTGAGCTCTTTTTTTTTTTTCTAGAACTGGACACGAAGTTGACGTAGTAGTGAAAGTTTAAGTGATGATTATATATATATACATACCTTTCTTGGTTTTGTTTCATGAGAGCTTTAATGAAGACTAAAAATGAAAGATTACTTATTGGGTTTTATGTAGTAAAAGTTTAAATGGGGGATAATCACTACTTCATATACAATGACTTCTTCTAAATGGCATATATTGATTTCAATATTCCATCATGACCATGTGCAAAGGAATGAAAGTCATATATTAAACAAATAGTTTATTTTAGGGAATTTAGCTACAACATCGCAATCTCCTACAAGTTCGATCATTTGAAAATGACTAGCATGTGTGATTTCAATATGTAACAGATTAGAGATGGTCCAAAATGAAACTTTAAGATATGTATTTCAAGTTAATTAAGTATAAAGTAGAAGGAAAGGGAGTTGCATGTGCCATAAGTATGTTGTATTCAAATTAAGGAGGCATATCTGGAGCTCGAATAATAATATCATTGTATCCCAAAATGAGTGAAATGTTGGTTCGAATGTAAAAGAAAGAAAAAAAAATGAAATCATAGTATGCAAAATGAAAAAACTTCATTGGTTTTGAATGTAGAAGAAAAGTAATGCTCATATGGCCCTTTAAACCTTATACATATATTTAGTAAATTTGAAGCCTAGCAATAGATATTAAATAAAGAAAGCAAGCCCATTACAATAAATATATAAGTTTGAAAATGTGTCCCAATTTATTTCAACCCACACTTAAATTAAAAAAAAAAAACAAAGCAAACCAAGTATACTTATGAGTTGTTTGTTTTAATTTTTTATGGTCCTCTTAAAGCATTTTTGCAAGTTTCAATGAAGGAGGTGTGGGGTCCAATTCTTTTGTGCTTTATTTTCCCTTCGCCCATCCCAAATTGCTCCTACCTCATTGTTTTCTCTGCAGCTTTACCTTGACCTTGTTGTGACTCACTTCACTAGAACATGTCTTTGAAGAAGAGGTTATTGTATCTTCCTTATTTTTTAGCCTTCGCTTTTTTCTTCATCTTGTTGGCTGACAAGGCGTTTTCCATTCGTGTTTTAGATTGGATCTCCAATTCACAACCTAACCCGTCGTAGCAGCACCCAAGGACTGTTGTTTTAGATTAGACCTCTAAGGGATGACGACAGCCACAATACCCACATGGCAAGCACAATAGCGAGGTCTATAGTGCATGGCACTAGCTTGTTCAAAATCTTGCAAGGAATGATTAATCTTGTAGGGAATAGCCTTTTGTGTCTTGCTTCACCAGAAATATTGGTCCAAGCTAACTTGTAACCAGAGATTCTCTTGTTTAGGGGTTTGGGCTGGCTGTGATTCCACCAACTTTTGGGTGCAAAACTTATTCCGACAACACATGAGTTGGCTGATTTATGGAAAAACACTTTAATTCGATTGAGTTAACGTGAAACAAATTGACCCTTAAAGTTAAGGAAACTAGGCCCAAATCATAGTAGTTAATGCAAATGCTTGTTTCCTTTTTTTTTTTTTTTGGTACAGTGCTTGTTTCTTTTTTATATAGGATAAATGACACTCATTGTCCCTAAACCATGACAATGTTACTTTTTTGTCTTAAAACTATAAAATGTTGTAGTGATAGCCCTAGAACTACCTAAATGTTGCTTATAGTGATAGCCCAAGAACTACATAAATGTTGCTTATTCATCCTACTGTCCATCAAAATCATTTGTGTTTGATGGAAAGTTGGCTTAGCTGATGAATTGGGATTGGGTGGGCTTGAATTAGGCATTTTAAAGTATATAAAACCAACTCCCAACTCATTTTCTTAATCATCATTTAAATTATTACTACACAAAACCAAAAAATAAATATTTTTTTTCTTAATTATCATTTAAAATCTTACTACACAAACCCAAAATAATTTTTTTAATTTTAGTTTTAGAAGCAAAATTAAAAAATATCATTAATTACATATACCTTAATCTTTGTACCTATAGAAACATTTTATCCTTTACAAGATGAAGGGAGTATTTAACAACTATTATTTTGAAATAAACAATACATCAATGAAAACTGTTACCAAAAGAAAGAAGAATAGTTAGAATTTAAAAAAAGATATAATTTTTAATAATTTATCACAAGATCTCCCTTCTTAATTTATATTTCATTTTTTTAAACTATTAATCATACTTTTCCTAAATCATTTTGAAACGATCTCCTTTAGTCTGAAACCTTTTTGTAACATTTCTCATTAATGCCCCAAATAAAATATATTAATTTAGATAGAAGTTATCATATAAGTGCAAATGTAACATACAAAATTGGATTTACAAAGATGAAGAGCTGAAAATAGTACACTAATATTGAAAATATTATTGTACTGTTAAATTTACTGAACGAAAATTAATAAATAATTTAAATTAAACTTTCAAAAATTAATACAAGTTAGATAGTTACTCTAGGTTAGCAAATTCTATCATGTGGAAAACGAATACTATGCAATATTTTATCAAGTTATATAGTTACCGACATGAGAAAAACAGGCTTCTCATAGTGGCTTTATGGAACCACTCTACCCTCGCTGGCATGCCGCCCCAAAATAAATGGTCCACCTTTTCTAGTGTTGCCCAGGTTCTTAAGATCAATGGGATAACTTTTGCACTCCCTCCTCACCATATTCATCTTTTGAATCATGGCTTGCAACTTTATTGTATCATTAAAAGCATCTCTTATAAGATTGGATTCGCTTTCTTGTATCCACGGTTTGGACTATATAGATTGGTAGGAATGAGAGCATTTTAAAATGCTCATTTCCACTTATCCTCATTAATTGCTAGACAGAATGATCTGTTCCTTTAGCTATCCTTTTGCTAGAGATTTTCAACAAAGATTCTGCTTGTTCCCTTTTAACCCTCCTCTTACTCTTTGTTGTACTTAAGGGCACTTGAGAAATTAGTATTCTCCTATTAAACTAGATATTTTCATTACTAATGGAGCCTGACGTAGATCAACTAACCCTTGTGCAGTTGCATGGGTTTGGTTAGACTTCGATGCTCCTCCGAAACAAGGTAAGGGCATTTTTATCCCTTGGTGCGAATTTGCACTAGAGGCTGAATTGTAGGCAATTCATGAAGCTTTGTTATGTTCTTCACATCACCTCTGTAATGATTCTTACAAATTGCTCTCATGCTCTCCAAGTACTTTCTGGTTCTCTACCTATAAATGCTGCCATTTTGTCTTCTACACAACATATGCTGGATCTAATGAATTCTATATAGCGTTGCACGGTGATTGTGGTCTAAAGATCCAGGGTTTCTGTCACTCATCATATTGCTCCTTCTGCTTCATTAACTCTCTTCATTTGTAGTTATTTTTTATTGCAAAAAAAAATTAAAAAGACTTCAAACTAATGAAGAAAACATTTAATATGTTCTACGGGCCTAGAATTCCAGGTTGGGAAAGAAGCCCTGTATGTTTGGGCCAAAAATTACGCTGTCAAGGCCCAAATTATTTGACCCGACACCGAGGCTCCTTCCACGTGAAGGAACTGAGAAGCAAAACGCTAAGAATAACAAAAAAGAAAAAAGAAAAAGGAAGGCCTTTTTTGATCTATCCGAATTCCTCATAACGAAAATGAATTATCAGATCGTTAGTGTTTCTGCAGGAAACGAAGAAATTGACTGAAAATTTCTCGTTTCTGGATGTGTATTGTTGAACTTTGATCGAAACTAAGCAAAACCGCACAAGGCAGGCATGGTCTGCTGTTTCTTACTTCCGGATCTCTGACTCTTTTTCGGGTCAGTTAATTTTTTCTTTTTCTCACGGCTTTCGTCGCACCGCACCGTTCTCATATGTTTTGATTTGCGTTTATTAGTTCTGTTTGGTTTTGTGTCTGTTGTGTTGTACATTGAGTTTTATGTTCGATATAATCTTATTGGATCAGGAGTTGGTTATGAATTAGTAATCTTCTGGTGCTTGGTTCCATTAAAAGCTTAAGTAACAGTTGAACTTGAAAGGAAAACGGTCTGGCTAGTTACCAGGTAAATTATCAGTTTGAGCAATTTCTGGATTGCCCTGGAACTAGGAAAAGTATATTGAAATTGGAATTTCAATTTGTTTTCTGTTGTTGGGTTAAATCCTTTTGAAGGAGAAATGTAAAATTGAAAGTGAAGTAGATTGAGTGGTTTCTTCTAGGTAAGTTTTACCTGTAACTGTTGATGATATCTGCTTGTTTGCCCATGAAAATTTACCTTTTATTGGATATCATTTCTGGGTTTAGTTGTGGTTATCAAATGCGTATATATATATGGTTTTTGAAATGCTGATAGGCTGATTCACCTCATTTTGTGTCTTTGTTAAAGTTTGAGCAGATGGCATATGCTTCTGATGTGGATCATATAAGTGATCTTCCTCAAAGCATTATAGAAAAAATTCTCACTTGTTTACCGATAAGGGATGCTGTTAGGACTAGTGTTCTATCGAGCAGGTGGAGGTACAAATGGGCAACGGTGACTCAGCTTGTGTTTGATGATAAATGTGCAACCCAGTCTAATGATCGATCGCTCTTTGAGAGCAGCCTTGTAAAGTTTGTCACTCGGGCACTTTTTCTTCATCAAGGTCCAATTCACAAGTTCCAGCT
This sequence comes from Aquilaria sinensis, assembly GCA_005392925.1. Lineage (NCBI taxonomy): Eukaryota > Viridiplantae > Streptophyta > Magnoliopsida > Malvales > Thymelaeaceae > Aquilaria > Aquilaria sinensis. The sequence continues at coordinate 617,896 of SMDT01003367.1, forward strand.
CTCAACGTCATACCTGCAATGCTGCCCAGACATAGATCAGTGGCTGCTTTTTCTCTCTAGGAATGATATCAAAGAGTTGGTTCTTCAGTTGGGTGAAGGGGAGTGGTTTAGAGTTCCCTCTTGTCTTTTCTATTGTAAAAAGTTGATTCGTTTGGAGCTTTTTCGTTGTGAATTTGATCCACCTCATAGTTTCAAAGGATTTTTGTGTTTGAAGAGTCTCAACCTTCATCAGGTTCTGGTTGCTCCTGAGGCAATTGAAAGCCTTATCTCGAGCTGTCCTCTTCTTGAGAGTTTACAGCTATCCTACTTTGATAGTCTAGCTCTCACTGTGAGAGCTCCAAATCTCAAGTACTTGTGTCTGGAAGGTGAATTTAAAGATATTTGTCTTGAAAATACGCCTGTTTTAGTTGCTATATCTGTAGCAATGTATATGAACGAGGATATTGCTGAACATTTTGAGCAAACTTCAAGTTGCAATTTTATCAAGTTTCTTGGTGGTGTGCCACTTCTCGAGAGACTTATTGGGCATATCTACTTCACAAAGGTAAAGTAATATCATAACCACTTCAATTTTTCTTTCCTTGATTTTACACTTTCATTTCTATTTTACTTTCAGTAACATGTTCCCCCACTTTAGTACTTGAGCATAGGTGATTACCCAGAAAAACATGCCACCACCTATAACTACCTGAAGGTTATAGAATTATATCAAGTGAGTTTTGAAGATATGAAAGAGATTCTGGTTGTTCTTCGGCTGATTACAAACTCTCCCAACTTGAGAGAACTGCAAATTTCTGTAAGTTTTAGTAGACAGCTCTGGCTTCTCTAGGAAATAGTTTGTCATCAGTTCTACTTTCAAATGAACAATCTGATATCACAGATTAAATCTGCAGCCTTTGCATTTCCTTCTTAATTTTTAGGGTTCCTCAAACACTTTAGTTGCTGTGGATGCTCCTGATTTGGATTTCTGGGCAAACAAATGCCCCTCAGATTTCACCCTCAAGTATCTCGAGGTTGTGAAGATGACAGATATGTCTGGTGTTCCTCATGAGATGGAGTTCATCAAATTTCTCCTTGCCAATTCTCCAGCCCTGCAGACGGTAACTATTTCTCCTTGTCTATATGTAATGGATGGAACAATGAACATGGTCATTGAGCTTTTGAGATTTCGAAGGGCTTCTGCTGAAGCTGAAATTTTGTTCATTCAAGATTAATCTTTGTGTTACTATGCCTGTGGAAAAATGTATTTACATCATGCATGTTTAATGAGATTTATTTGGATGAAATTACGTGAACTACAAGGAAATACTGTTCAATCCAATATCGAAAATTATCATGACCATATGTAAAGCTCCAACTAAACACTTTGTTCCTTGTTTCTCATTTGTGTCTGTCTGTTTTTCCTTGGGAGCAAGTTCTATATAGAAGCTGGTTGCGCTTTTGTGTATCCCTACCACTGAGCATTTGAAATCTGAAATTGCTTTAAAAACCGAACCAGACTGAACCAAACTGAATTATGTTTCCTTACTCTCCCTGCATGGCCACTTATATACATGGCCAGGTATGCCTTTTAGCTCATTCCATTGACACAGGTACTCACCTTTGTAGAATCCTTGACTGACTTGAGTTTCAAGAATTCTCCAAGTACACGGCTAAGACTTGCCTATTTGTTGAGTGTTTCATTTTTTGAAGTCACGATGCGACTGTCAACTATACTTTTTTTTGCCTTCTTAGGTCATATTTGAGAATAATTTTATGATTGATGTTAGTGTTTTCGATAATTTATTAGCAGTGGTCAGGTTGAGATCAAATTGCTGAACATAAAAATTAAAAGTTATAATTGGATAGCTAGTTTAAAATTTTAATATTAATCATTGACACTAATGTCCAACAGAGCCTTTCGTAAATGTGCTCAATTGCGATGCCACTCTTTACATAAGATCAAGATCAAGTGTCTCTTTCCTCTGTGGTCCTACACAAACTGGTACGAGGGGGGCATTAGGTTGTCTTGTGTTTGATGTTGATATATCAAAAGCCAGTCATGAACACAATTGAAGGCTTTTACCAATTTGGTTGTTTTTTATTCCGGAAAAAAAAAACCAATTTGGTTATATTGCAACTGTAGTCCTGAATTATACCCTATGTTCCAAGTTGAACCATGAAATTGGAAATGTTTCAAAACACTCTTTAAATCATTGTTTCAGTTTTGGTCCCCAATATTTTAGATTGCACTCATTGGGATTAAATAATACTACATCTTATTAAATTTTAGTGATTGTTATCCCAACTAGTATAGCAATTGAAATTATACACTTTGAAAAGCCCACAAATATTTTTAAATATTTTTTAGAAAAGTAAGTTTTTTTATTGATTTCACTTTATTGAGCTAGGTGCAGGAAAAAAGATTCATAAAAAATTAGTTACTTTTTGAAAAAAATTCATTCAATTGATTATTAAATGATATAGTATTTGCTTTCAGGTGGCATTGTTTCTAGATAAGAAATTAGTAAGAATGAAAATAATGCAACAATACAAAAGAAAATTAAAAAAATATTCTAGAAAATAAAATTACATAGTTAATGAGCAATGAATAAACATAATAAGACAACTTTCATTAATTAAATTATTTAGACCAAACCATACATTTAACATTTAAACTTGCACAAATTGAGCAAGTTAGCCTGTAACTTACTACAGATTAAAAGTTAGTTCATAAACTTTGTAAAAGTGTGCAAGTTAGTTCAAAATTTACTATACGTAATTGACAACGTTGTTCTCAGCCTTAGGTGACTCCCAAAAGACATTATGCGAACTCTCTCCAATGTTCTCATGCCATGTCAATCCACCTATCTCATTCTTCATCCTTCTTCCTCTTTCCTCAACCATTGCCTTTACCTCTATCACGTACCTTGATAGTGACAATGACTCCTTCATCAAAATTGACCCATCCCTTGATTCGAGAACCCTAAATTAGAAAAGCCTACATTGCTCTTCAAGCATGGAAGAAAGCCATTTTCTTTGACCCGTAGCAGAGTTGTCATCAGCATCAACCTTAACCATGTCGATATTGCCATCTGCCTCCTTAATGAGCTTGGCTGTTTCACTGACCCTGCCCTCTTCGACATTAATGCCAATTGCTTCTCCAACGTCATGTCAATAACCTTCCGTCAGCTAAAGCTCTTCCACGAGCTCAACTTTAGCAACATTTAGTTAGTCAGGAAGTTCCAGTGATTGCCCTCTCATTGTCATTACTCAAGTTCCTCGATCTCCGGTTCAATGAGTTCCAAAGGCCAATTCTATTGGTACTTTTCAACAAAAAACCTCAATGCCATGTTTTTGAATTCCTTTATTTCAATTCCGAGAGAATCTCAAGAATTCCTTTATTTTAGTTCTGATCTTGGCCAACAACCATGTTGGTGTTTCTAAGACATCATTAATAGATAGTTAAGGACACCTTAGCCAGCCAAGGCCACCTTAGACTAGTAAGAAAGGCCTTATAGATCAATATTTAATGAGTAGTGTGCCATGGACAAACTTGCTCGAGTTAAGTTTAGGAGTCAAATGTATAGTTTGGCCAATTATTCAAAATTTTTTAACTACAAATTGTACTGTCTTGTTAAAACATTAAGTAAAATAAAACTGTTGTTTTCATTTTATCAAAAAAAAAAGAGAAAAACTTATTGATGGCCATACTATCAATGGAAATGATTGGACCAAACCTCGAACTGGTTAACTTGATAGAACCTATGAACCTGCAATCAAAGATAATGTGAAAGCAATAGGCAAAGTGGCTACTGAAGTAGCATATTTCAATATGCGTATTTGGAATATATTGTGAGGTCATCTTTTATACACATGGGTACCAAACGTGGTCTTATAAGAGTGGAGTTAAAGGAGGATTCTCTTCCTTGTAGGAAACTTCTCCTATTAAAATACATCCCTTATTTAGAACTCTTCCTTAATTGGGATTTTGTGAGCCAGTCTTCTATGCCGGCTAGATTTGGAAGCTAGGCTCTAACAAGTTAGGCATAATATGGTATCAACATGTGGCCCCTTAAAAATGTTGGATATGGGCTTTTATGTTTTTTAAAGCCCAGGCATGGCGTAACGACTCTTAAAGGTAAAAAAAAACTGCTTAATGCCAACCTTATCATGCAAGATTCACAACAATCAAGGCCCAAGTGGCCCTTCACTATTGGCACGTAGGAGATGAAGACAACCCGTGGGAGTAATAGTATGCTCTTGTGACTTTTCTTTTTTTGTCACCATTTCACTATCTCATTAAAACTTTTCCAAGTGCTTCCTATTTTCTGTGCTTTCTTCTTTAACTCTTCAACTCTCCTTAACTCTCCAATTACACAACCACTACTACTCACTGGTGTTTAATTCACAACTTCTTCATTGGTATTCTTATGCTCGAGGTAGTTTGCTTTTTTCTTCCCCTTTAATTTTATTTTTTCACTTTTGTTCTTTTTCCTGTCCACTGCCACTTATTAGCTGTCTATCTTTCTGCACACCAAGTAATGCTGATTGTCTATTTTCTTTCTCTTTAGATGGCCTGTAAATCTACCATTGGGAAGGTAGCCGCTAGTGCAAAGTCATAGTAGGGTGACAAGCCCACAACGGTAAGGCCACAACTTGAAAAGGTGGTGGCCATTGCCAACATGCTATTGGTGGAGTCCATGGGGATTGCTACTAAAAATAACTATGGCCAATAGGGTTCTAGGCTTGCATACCTTTTAACAACTGCTAATCCCATAAACCCAAGAAGGACTTCCTTATCGTTTACTTGGTCAAGCTTCAAGTTGGCCTTCATTTTCCTCTTCATTCCCTCATCCATTAGCTATATGAACACTACCAACTTTTGCCTTCTCTCCTCGCCCCAATTCTTACACACACCTAAATGCTTTCACCCTTGGTTGCCACATTACAGGGGTTGTCCCATATTGAGGCCTTCCTCTAGTTTTCCCTTGCCATTGCAAGGATTTCTAAAGGAGCTAGAAGTATAGGTCTTTCTTATCTCAGAGTGACACCTAACGGTAGTTCCCCTGTGAAAGATGGACATGGCCCACTCCCAAGCTTTATGAAAGACCTTCATTGATCGAGAACCTAGAAGGTGAGAGGAATTACTAGAGGCCCTTTTCTTTGCTAAAAGAGGTGTCAATGAACAAAACATAGAAGAAATTGTTCCTATTCCATTACCCATGATCTGACAAGATGTCCCTTTAATTTATCGATGTCAACTAGATCACTTAAGTTACTTTGGCTTACTTTGGGTTAAAAAATCACCCTAACTAGGTTGTTGTGGCTAAAGGGTCACTAAATAGAAGTCACTGTTAAGACATATAGATGCCTCCTTTCTTCGTCTTTTTCTTCTACTATTACTGCTGCTACTGCTATTACTACTACTACTACTTTATTTTTTTTAACAGTTTTGGTATGCTAACTATCTTTGTTGTACATGCAGATATGAGTAGTGTTACTACTCTTATTTCTAAGAGAAAAGGGCCTTCTAGACGTGCTTGTTGAGGCCCAAAATATGTAGTTTGCACCACCAGTGACAGTTCACCTCCCATAGGCTCCATCCAAGGAGTCATCAACTTTTTTCCAATTGAGCCACCAGCCTTCTTGGCGCCTTTGACTCCTATGGCACCATGGGCCTTACAATATTCATCCTCGATGCCAAAGAGGCTAGGTTAGATGTTGAGCTTGAGCCCAAGGTTTTGTGTTAAAGGAAAAAGGCTTAGGTTTAGTCCATAAAGGAAAGGCCTTGCAAGGGGGAGGCACCTTCATCTTGCATCGACTTGGCTAGTAAAAGCATAACTTGGACTATTTTTGTTGATTAGTTTTTTGCCTTTGTAATTTTTTTAGGACACTAATTATTTTTGGCCTTGGCTTTTAAGGGAGGTCCCCAGGCCAACAACAACAAGGGCTAAAAAAGGAAGGACCTACTTTATCTTTTGTGTTACCATCTCAAAGAGGTTTCTCCTTCAGTAAATCAAGCATTCGTGCTACATCTGCTAGGCTTACGGGGTTTTCCTGATGACCCCTTCTCTCACTGGATCAACTAGGCCTTTTTTTTCCATAAGCCTTGGCAGCTAAATGGTTGAAGATTAGCCAAAAGTATATAGCTTAGAAGAGGGTATCAGGAAAGTCCTTCCTTAAACCGTTATGTGTCATCCATTAGGGAGAGTTAATCCTTGAAGATACCAAAGAGCTTTACTATTAGATCATTGAGGGGCTTTATCTCTCAAGGGATTACCATCATCTAGCCCACCTTCATCGTGGTAGTAGCTTGGGTTTAGCATTTGTTTTTTATAGCATCATTATGGTATGCCTTTACAAAAGTCTATTATATAGATTTCTAACTCAACTTCCTTACTAACATTTTTTTGCAAGCATTGAGAGGAGTTCTCAACAAGACAACTGTCTTTTTTAAGTTGTAGCCATCATTAGGGAGCTTTAATAGGAGCTAGAGTCCTTGATAAAGCAAATCTTAGACCATTTCAAGCTGAAGGCTAAAATGAAAGAGACTCCTTCACATGACAATTCGAGATCCTACTGAGGTTTCTTAAAGTGCGAGATGGCCAAGTTTGATAGTAGGCCATAACGATCGGTGAGTATCAAGTAAATGTAACTACCACTAAGAAAAAAGGTGAGCTCGCTTGAAGCTTCTTGAAGCAACAAGGGAAGAAAATTCAATAAATGGACTTTGAGGATTGTGGTCTTTCAATGAAAACCTTTTCCTTCTTTCTGAACGGATCATGAAGGTTGACTAATCATTGAGGGGGCTAAAGGGCTCTTACAAGGGGGAGCTAGATGAACCTCACATGAAAGCCAGTATGAAGGTGAATGAGCTGAAGCTCATCAACAAAAGGCTTAAGAAGGGTTTGGTAATAACACTCTTTGGGGAATTCTAACATGTTGTTATCAAATGGAGCATGTTAAGCTAGAGCTCAACCTTTCCCTTTTAGGAGCTGTTGACTACCATGGTGACGACTTTGAAGACTGGCAGGCCATTGAAGTTAAGCTTGGTGCATCCTCTCCAAATGAAGTACCCTTGGTGACTCCTCGGGGGATGAAGTAAGGATTTTTAGACATAGGTTTTCCTTTATAATCTCCCATACTTACAAATGACAAAAATTTCCATAACTTCAATGAAAAATCTTCACTCTTGAAATTTTGTTAAGTATTGACCCTTCCTTTAAAGCCTTTTTAGGCTTTAGTTGACCTCTTTAGGGCTTAGCCCTTGCTAGTATGTTTCTAGGCCTGTTTGGCCTTTTTAGGGCTTAGCCCTCATTAAAATATTTAGGGTTCCTCCCTCAACTAACTCCACTCAAAACATAGGTCATACTTGCTACCATTGGCATAGAAATTACTTAGTAATTTTTCCAAACTGGGGGCTTTGAAAAGCCCTATTCTCATTCCATAAGTGCTTCAAAGCAAGATGCGTACTCATCGCCTCAAAGTTTGACATTACTTGGCAATTTTTTTAGGACATGGGGCATTAAAGAACCCTTAGTATCCTTACAACAAACTAGAATAAGGGGCTTCAAAAAGCCTTTAACTTCATTAGGGCTTTGTGAAATTGCTTTTTATTTCATCAATGTAGCATACATCTTAACAATAATAAGAGTATTAGTTGTCTAAATAATAAGTTCTTTGTAATTTTTTCCATAAGAGTGCAACAACTTAAAGACGCCTTACCCAAATCCCTTAGTTATAATAAAGTGATCATCCTAATTCTACGTTAATGCACTGTGCTTAGCGTTTCTCCCAGTTAACCCAAATGCTTCAAGGATAAAATCCCCCTACTTGTATGTTGTTGACTTTCACATTGGCATCGTGGAGTTAGGCTACTTTTATCTGAATGCACATAAACAAACATCTGCACCTTCCTTTAGCTCTTCAACGAAGCCCAACTTTGCCCTAAGGCCCTCTTTATTATTCTTCGGGTCAAATATTTAGACCTTGAAGGATGGTTGAGCCACTTCAAATAGGATGAGAGCCTTCATTCTAAAGGCCAATGTGAATGGGCTCTCTTTTGTTGGCTTGCTAGGGTTAGTTTTGTAATCCCCGTAAGACACTATAGAGCTCTTCCAACCATTTTCCCCTGGCATCATGTAACCCTTTCTTGAAGCTTTTATTTTGTGGTTTGGTTAATGACCTCCACCTTGCCATTTGACTTAAGGTGAACAATGAGGGTAAAGTATAAATTTATGTCTTTCTCCTCCACAAACCTCCTCACCTGGGTGTTGTCAAATTGCTTCCCATTGTTAATAATTATGGCTTGAGGGCATCCAAACCTACATAGTATATTCTTCCATAGAAACTTTATAACTTGTGTAACTTCTTCACTAGCCTATTATTGATTATAGGAAGGTTAATCCAATACTAGGCACATATACATGTAAATAGTGTACTTGTAATGTAAACTTATTTTTTCTCTTGTATACTTGAGTTTTTATTAACTATGTTATCTGTATAGTAAGTAAATCAATATAGGGCTTATGAACCATTGTGCTAGACTTTCAAGCAAGTTAAGCTTGAAAGCAATGCGTCGAGTGAATACTAGTTTAATGGTTATGACTACTTTGATTGCTATAAAATACTAGCAATCTAAGTGTAACAAAAAATAAGTGAGTAAAAAGGAAGTTTTGGACTAAAATGTTATTAGGCTAATCCATAGGAACTAAATTGAAGCATGCATGCAAGCTAGGGGACTTAACTGTAGTTTGAGCCCCACTAATGCATGTATTCTTTGAGTTCTCATGCCACCAAATTTCCACCTCAAATCTATTGAACTTCTTCAACCTTGACCTCTAAACCAAAATGCAGAAGCTAGAGAAGAGTTCCTAAGCCAAAACCAAAGAACAAAGGTGGAAATTTGGAGGTTTAGTGAAAAAGCTCTCAATTTCTTGAACAACAAGCTACAATAGCCTAGACTAGGGGTAACTTGGTTCACAAGGCCTTCCTGAGGAATTTCAAAGGTATAAACACACAATAATCCACGCTATTTCTTTAACTCTTTGAATTAAGCTTGGTTTAGCAAGCTTCTATGAATTAATAAGGGGTTTAGAAGCTAAGTGATATCTATGAGAGGTGAGTGAGCTTAGTTTTATGAAATGTATCTCTGCCCTGCTCAAGTTAGGGTTAAAAAGCTTATGCTAGAGGCTAAATGAGACCCTGAGATGAATAAGTGAATATGAAATCTGGGATAAGTGAATAAGAAGTCTGGGATCTAGACCCAATGATTTGGCCAAATTACAAGCAAAATTTCCAGTTAGAGCTCATGCTACTATTATGGTTCACTTGTGTTATATGCTTGATATTGTTGTGTGCTACTTTGAATTGAGTCATTCTCTAGATTAGCTAGTGTTCTTATAAAGTTCATATGGATAAAATATTAGTCAGTCTCAAAACTTTTTATGTTTTGCCAACAAAGTCCTAAAACTCATCAACTTTCCAAAATAATCCAGAAACTATGAAATTGTTAGCTTTGTTAGTCCTAATTTGGATGTTTTGTTAGGTGGCAGATAGAAAAGTTGAGGTCGCACATAACGGACATTTAAATGGTGACTTGTTAACTCTTTTTAGTTGTTTAGTAACTCTATGGATTTAATTGCTTAAAACAAAAAATAAGAGTGATTAAAACATTTATTTCCCCATTTTCTATCTTCTTCACCACTTGTCATAGTAACCCTTCGTTCTCCTCCTATCACCTCTGTTGTCGACCATCACCGAAAGGAAAGGAGAGAGGCCGACATTTCAACTTACCATTTGATGAAGACAATTAGACAACAATCGTCGCCAACCACCGACACTTATGCTTGTCCTCTGCCACAATCCATTTTCAATCTGCCAAGGACTCAATCACTGCTGTAGGCTTTATCATCATTATTTGCCATACCAGAGCTCCGTTGACATTGCCAATGGTCATTTCGATCAAAGTCCCCCACCCATCATTTCTCTCATCTCGTCGATCACATGAATTGAATATGAACTAATGCAACTCATTTATGACTATCTTTGTTTCGACGTCTCCAGTGGTTGATGATGCTTAAGAACAATGGGCTCTAGTGAGGCGAGACATCAGTGATATACTGGAATGGTTGGCGGCACTAGAGTGAAGGCGGGGAAGCTCAACAGTGTTCCAAGGGTGGCAGTAGCAGAAGGAGGAGTTTATGGTTTTGGGGGTAGGGAGTAAGGAATTAGGGACCAAAGATGTAGTTTTCCTTTTTTTTCTTTGCTAGGAGCTTAGGGTTTAATAATTGTGGTTAGGTCCATAAATTATGTGTGTAATTGCAAACTCACCCTCAAAATATAAAAAATGGTCATAAGCCAGCATTTAATGGCTGTTATTTGTCACCTCATCTTTTCCATCTACCACGTAGTGAGACATCTAAATTAGGACTAATAGAGCTAACCATTTCATAGTTATAAGACTACTTTGGCAAGTTGATTAGTTTTAGGACTATATTAGAAGAACACAAAAAGTTTTAGGACTGACTAATATGTTATCCCAAAGTTCATACAAACTCACCTTTTCAATGTTTATCCAATGTAGGGCAAGAGCAAGAGCAATTGGTGGTATATCTGTGCCTAGTTGTGCTAGTGTCTTCTATGTAAAGGTGTTGACTGTTCTTCTGTTCTAGTGTTGTTGCTTTGTATGCCGGTAACTTAATGGGTTATTTCCCATTAATCTTGTGATTTGTAGTGTGTAGGGTTGCTGTTGTGTGCTAAGGAAAAGGACCTAAAGTCCAAAGAACATATTTATGTAATTAGAATATGTATTTTGTATATTAGGGCAGTTTTGTAGAGTTAGTGGCTCTGGTAAAAGAACATTTTGATGTCCAAATCATATGTTCAAGGAAGAACTAGTTGAGGACTATGTGTTTATGAAATCCAAAAAGGTTTATGTGTTAATCAAATGTAGGTATGCTTATTTGTCTTTTCTACATTAGTTTTAGTTAGATAGATAGTTTAGGTTGCTTGCATATTTGCATGAGGTTTGCTTGCATTAAACTTGGTAGTTTTGTTTCTAAAAGCATGCATACATGTTACTAGTTGTGTGATATGCCTTTGGGTTCAAAGCTACGCTATGTTTAAGCCTAGAAAATAAAAGCAGTGCCTAGTAAATGTCCACCTAGAAATTTTGTTCTCGCAGATACATTAGTCCGACAAAAGATAGACAAAATTAGTAATTCCTTGTAAAACAAGTTAGCCACCTTGGGGACTAAGCAACTACTTAAATAGGATTTGTCAAAGACTAGGGGTCATAACTTGGGGCATTGTTATCACTGCTATAGGCTCAGCTTTGATCCACTTGGTGAAGTAGATGGTAGACATGATGCAATATTTGACTTGTCCTTGGGTAGCAAGTTAAGCACCAATCAAAACTAGTCCCAAGTAGCAAAGGGACATGGAAAGCTAGATGACATAGCTTTAAATGAGGAAACTCCTTGAATTCGCGTATTAAGCTGACATGAGTGACACCATTAGATGAAGTCTTTTGTACCTTTTAATTTTGTTGTGTTTGTACTTGACAACAAACTTTTTCCACTACACTAGCAATAGTGTGGCTGCATTAAATCTTTCCATACTCAAACAATCAAGTGAACTCACAGGCAAGTGTACCTATCATCAAGGTATAGCAGTTGTAAATACCAAGATCATTTTTCCCTAGGAACAGAGGTTGTTTACTGTACTCAATATCTCTCTATTATCTAACCGATAACTAAGAGATTTGTTTAATTGACTACTATGAGTAACTAAATTAAACTAACATAATAAAATAAAGTACTAACTAACAAATGGCGACAGAGAAACAACTAAGACAATTAACCAATAAAGACCTCATACTTAGAATCGAATCCACCTAAAACTACCCTTTTGTTACTTTTATTCTGGTTTAATAGGATTTTGATTAACTTGGATCATGGAGTACTACCTAATGGAGATTAGCTCCCTATAATTCTCATTACACTAGCATGGTACTACCTGACGCATGTTTATCATCCCACATTAAATTAATAGACTGGCTACTATTAATCAATGCAACAAAGCACATTGGATAAATCACAAGAAAAACACAAAATCATGTTAAACAAAAAAAAAAAAGGACATTCACAAAATCATACTAGGGTTCATCTACTCTAAGCTTGGATAGGAAAAGTCTAGCTCATAGTGCCGTCAAATAAACACCAAAGAATCGAAAGAAAACTAAAAAAAGAATAATCAATTACTGGATTTCTTTTTCTCCAAGCAATCTTCAATCTAGCGCTCATAAAACAGTGTTGATCACCAAAACTATCTATAACAACCTTCTTCCATGAAAAACCTTCTTTTTATGTGTATTTTCTATGTATTTTTTGCCTATTTTCATCTGTCATCTCTCCTGTTCTGAATTAACTTGAAAACCGTAAAATTGAGACAAATGCAAGCTTAAAGACAGCTATGTAGCAGGTTGTGTTACTCCTTTGGAAGTTAAAATCTTGCTAAATTCAACATGTTTTGGTACATGGGAGTGTAAGCTCCAAAACTCCACCAAAATCTTGCAATTCAGCTCTAAAACTTCACCCAAAATCCTTTCTAGCTCAAATGAAGCTAAAATATGACCTGAAAACAAAATATGAACTAATTAAGTACCATACCCTAGCAAAACTAGATCAAAAGACAAGTAAATACAAGGGAAAAACCCGTAGAAACATAACTAAACTTGATCATATTATATTTTTTTCCCTTACACTTGAACTTTTGCTTGCCTTCAAGCAAAAACAAAGAATAAAAATCTAAAAATTTCTTGAACATTTGAAAACAAAAAGGTTGTGGAATCATTTCCTTGAGCGAAGAGATATAAAGAGGATCGAGACTCTAATTATCTTGAGAAATTAATAAGATTACCAAGCATGCAACTCCTCCTATCTAACACTTCTAAAATAAAATAATTTAATGGTTATAATTCATTCTCAAGCTAGCAACCCATATATCTCGAAACCAAGAAATAACATTAAATTTTCATGTTAAGTATGAAACATAAACCACACTAACTAAGACTCTATGGCAGAATAGGGTCCTAGTGCCCTGAATTTACTAACATTGATAAGCTATTTTGGAACTATGATCTCACTTAGGTTACAATTGGCTAGTTAACACTTGCAAAGTATCTTAAAACTTTTATGTGCAACTAGTTTCTTAGTCTACCCTACATTAGAAAATATGCATGCATCGTCCTAACTATGCAGTAACAATTAAATAAGTGAACGATAATAAATCCGTAAAATGGTCTCTATATTTAAGAAAAAAAATTAAATCAAGCTAAGACAGAAAAACTTTAATTGGTTTAACTTCAAGTAACAACTATGTGCATACATCTTAAACTTATATGCAGCTAAATGTAACCTTAGTGTTATACACACCAATAGACACTATAGAGGCAATCCCTTAGTATACAAATACCATACATATAGAAGAAATGACATATATATACTAAGATCCATCCTTAGTTCTTCACCCAAGCAAGTAAGCTTCAAATGATGAGCCACATTTTTCTTGTACTCACTTAGCCTCAAACTGAAAGACAAACACTTTGGACAATAGTAACTTATGTTATAAGTAACATAGAAACATAAGATTTTCCATTTAGAGAGTTCTTTCCAACCAAAAAAACTTAGCCTGAACAGCTGCCCCTTACCAACTATTAAGCCCAACTAGCCCGCTTAATACCTACACAACACTTAAGTGGTGAGTACTCGAAAATACTTAGAAAGGGATTTGGCACTTATAGGGGGAAACATATACAAGCATGCAAAGCACAACAAATATACATATAACATACAGAACAATCAAGCAACCAACAACACAACTGATAACAAGAAAAAAACAATAAGCAATGCAACTAATGGATGGATGGATGGATAGATGAAATAAGCATATGCAAATGCACTTAGGACTCCCTTACACTCGAAACTGCTCCAAACTTTGAGCTCATACGGCTTATGTACTTGGATACTGGCCTTCGTATCCTATGCTAGCACTTGACCAACCCCATGAAGTACTCTTATGGGCACCTTAGAATAAGCCATCACCTACTCATACCTTGCCCGCATCTAACAAGCTATTTAAAGCAAGTGATCACAAACTCACCCCTTACCCATCTCTTCCTTTTTACTTATTACGCAGGGCAGCCATCTTATATGGTCCAACTTGCCAAGCTCTTGGAGCTTAACTTAAGGTTCCTTAGTGGCTTACTTGACAAACCACAAGGTTTGGCTGGAATCCTCTTAGGTTTCCTCTTCATTGCCCAAAAGTCTAAAACCTCCTACTTGGTCCAACGAAGAAACTGAAACCCACCTTAATCCCCTTTGTGCTCCATTAACAACTTGAGCACTTAACCCCTTAGCCACCCTTCCTTACCCTACTTTAACCACAACACCTAGCTACCACCTAAATAATGCATAATACGAATGCATTCTAGACCCAACCAAAGCTATGGAACATCTTAGAATGGCCTAAGGATGATAATTGAGAAATTGAGGCATTCTTAGGGTGTGCCAAGCTTGAGGAGCTTGGGCCTTGGCAATGCCATTGGTGACACATCACCAAGGGCAACAACATACCAATTTCTAGGAGCACAACCAATGATGTGTCACCAATGTTGGCGATGTGTCACCAATGCCACTTCAGCATTGTGTGACCATGTGATATCTTGCACTAAACTTGCCCAATCTTTCAATCCCCAAGGCCAATTTAGATGGGTCTTGTTTCTACTTCATTGTAACATGTAACACTACATTTTTATATATTATTTGAGATGAATTAACTTGAATCCCTTACCTCAAATTATCCTTTAAGCAAGAAGCAAGCAACAAGCACATATGAGCTCAATAGAGTTCTTTTAAGTTCCAAGCTTGAATTCAACCAAATTGGACAGCAAGGGCACAAATTTAAGACCATTTATAACCATTTAACTAGCTTAGAACTAAACCAAAAAAATCATAGAAGCTTACCTTAGGATTTGGACCAAAAACTTGCAAAAACAATTTCAAATGCTCGAAATACACCAAAGATGAGCTTGGGGATTGTAATGATGGCTTTGAGACCTTCAAATTTCATGAAATTTTAGATGGATTGGGAAGTTTAAAGATGGAGCAATATGTAGGAAGGGGTACCATGAATTTTTCAAATGAAGGAGATGATGAATAGTAACATCTTCCTTCCTAAAAATATCTCAACTACCCCATTTAGCCCATTTCTCCTCTACTCGACACTTTGGCCCTCAAAATTAGTTTTTATTCACTTAGGCCACTTAAACTCATCTTAGACTATCTATCCTTAGTCCTACAGAAAGGTTTTTCTTACCTTCACACTTTGCTCTTAGGCCACTCAAGCCATTATAAGACATAATAGCTCAATTTCTCACTTAGTGCATTTTTAACCCTTAACTCCCACTTTTGGTCCAAATGGCTAGAAACACTTATGGTCTTAACTTATTTATCTCAAAACACTTGCATGAATGTAATTCCAGTAAAATTATGGTCATGCCACTAACTTGGGCCAAAATCACCATTTTACCCATTTTGCCCTTTAGGTGCCAATTACACTTTGGAACTCAATTTAACCTTACTTAGCTTACTTTTCTTCCATAATAAAAATTATTTGAGAAAAATGACTTGGGATACCTTGGCATTTGAACTAGGGGAAGTATTTGGAGAGCGTTTACATTCTCCCATTTTTAAAAAATTTGGTCCTCCAAATTTTGATTCTTAACTAAGCACAACACTTGGATGATAATCCTTTTACATCCTGCTCAATTTTCTTGCTTATGGCCTTTTCCTTAATATGGTTACCCATATCTCCTTGACTGCTAGCTCATTTCATGTTCTTACATTCTTAAGTTGTCAGTCAAGAAACTTCTTAAAATTCTCCTTAGGAGACCTCTTAATGGAGACATTACTTACGGCTTGCCTTGGCTCATAGGGAACATCCCCATACTCCCAATTTTCTCTTAAGCTTATGTCACTTGGAGCTAACTTGCTCCTTTTTACCTATTCTCCCCGTTAGGGTACCTTTGGGAGTAATTAGTCTCCTATATTGAGTTATTTCCCTTGAAGGGACTTATAACCATTTTAAACCTCACTTAGGCTTTCAAGCCCTACTTAGGTGTTTCTTAGTTACCACCCTTTAGAACTTTTGGTTCTATTCAATTTGGCAACACTTGCACCCATCTTAGGCATTTAAGCCACCTTGGGTACATCACCATTGTATTGTAACTTAGTATACCTTAGTACTCACAACACATTTTTTACTTAACAACTCTTATACCTACCCTAAGCACTTAAGCTAATTCTTAGGTGCATCTTTAATATTTTTGCCCTTTAATGCCATGGGCACATACATTTCATGATAACTTACCCCTGACACCATTACACTATAGTGCCCTAAGTTGGTGCCATTTTTTTTGTTTTTGTGGAAATTTACCCTCAGCTTTCTTAGGTAGCTATTCACACTTACTACCTTAGGGTTTCTTAGCCACTTTAGGCACAAACAAGCTTGACACCATTAAGGATAATATAGGCTCCTTAATTCACATAGATTTTTCATCTTTTATGTGTCCTTGGGTGTATCATAGACAACCCAGTTCTCCAATACTTGACTCCTCTGGGTAATCACTTAACATGCTTGGGGTCTTCTACTACTCTGTAGTCACTCAACCATTTCTTGGCCCTTAATTCTTCATGCACCCTTAGCATGCTCCTTTACTTCTTTTCTACTACCTAGGAGTTATTCCTTAATTAGCTTGGCCTCTTTTGGTGGCGGGGTGTTCTAGGCCATTACAGCCTTTTCTTAGGTCTCTTCAATTTTATAAAACCAATCCTTAGCACCATTAATCAACTTGCTTAGGTGTTTTAAATACCGCACACTGCCCAACATGTCACTACTGTGACCTATAGTCCTTAGCTTGATTACTTGGCCACCTTGGGCATATACTTGGCATTGAGTTCTTTTAGGCTCCACGGCCCTTCTTAAGTTTCTTAGTAAGCCCTTAGGACCATTGGTGTTTAGCATTTCACAGTCCTCCTCTAGCTCCTACACTTAGGTAAACTTTGTGTGTCGTGTCTAATGCCACACCTTTGGCCTTAGGAATTTTGGTTCACATTATTTCAACTTAGCACTTGATATTTAGGGCCTTCAGACTTATCTTGCCTCCTTATAGAATCTGTAAAAGTTTTTCTTAACACTCCAAACCCATCAAGTTAACACAACCCGATTGCTACCCATGAATGCTTGCAACATACAATTGTGTTTGAATGAAACTTACAAATGTTATGACTTATATAAGGCCACTTTGGTACCTGTACCTTGCTTCCCAATACTTAGGCATATTCTTAGATCATCACCTCATTAGCCCATCCTTATGCACTGAACATTGTGGCTACTTAGCGTGATTTAGCCCATCCTTATGCACTGAACATTGTGGCTATTTAGCATGATTTACACACCCATAGCCCATAGTGTCTGCACCCTTATGCTCAACTGAGGCCTACAACCTTCTTATGCCCCAAGGAAGTCTTACTTGGCACTTCTTTGGAAAGCATTTCACTTAGGCACTTGAAGTCTCTTCATACACTAAGATTTCCTAAAGCCTTTATTATGATTTGTTGTTATGAGCTTTTAGCGATTTAATGTTATCATTCAGTAGCTCAACTTTTGGGGCTCTTTAGGTAGTTCCAACTCCCTTAGCTTCAATGATCTTACCTTAGGGTTTTAGTTTTTTCTTGGCCACCTACTTTTTGTAAAGTCTTTCTTAGTCATCAACTGACCACACTTAAACTTTTAAACTACTTATGTAACTTCTTACCCCTAGGACAATAAAGAATCCCATTTGTTTATTAGGCTTAGCAAGCTCACTTAATTTTCCAATGAACCTTAACTTTTAGTTGGCTTAAATCCCACTACTGAGGATATTTCCTCAACTCACACTTAGCACTATCTTGAGCTTTTCTATAATTAAGACCTTAACTCAGCATTTACATGCATCTATAACATTGCTAATTCTTTCTAATTTATTTGGATAATGGAGAACACTTTGGACCTCATGGTCCTCTTTCTTACAAACCGTTTGGCTAACTTAGGTCCGCATTCTCAGCCTTTTGGTTTAAAGCTTTCTTAGCTCCTTCAAACTGATAATGAGCCCTACTATCTAAAATGATTGAACTCCCAAACATTCATGAGTAGTACTTAAGTCACTTTCACTCTCCATGAGTAACCTTGGGTCAACATAGACTATAACAAAAATACTAGGCATAAGTCTACTACTTGGAGTTCATTTTACCTCTATGGGTGTTCTTATTAGCTATTAGGTCCCAGTTTTATTACCTTTTAGGATGTCTCCTTTTAACTCACTTGGGTTCCTTGAAGCCACCTAACTAATGGTGCTTTCGTGGTCCCCTCCTTACACTCCCATTCCGGGTTGTAATTTCTTATGGATCCGAATGTTCTCCTTTTGGTATTTAAGGCTTAGGATAACTCTTGAACCTTGGCCAACTTACCAAAATCAACATACTCCTTTCTTTAAGGAACCAAACCTTTATAGAAAACTTCACAGTTTTGAAACTTGTGGGTTATGGTTCTCAACCTTCATTTAACCAACTTCTTGTAATTACTGTGAGTCCTCAGACTACCACTTACTTTTCCTTCATTTGTAACCTCAAGTTCCTTAAGTTAACTTTTGGCTTCATAAGCCCTCTTACCCTAGTTGTGGGTGCTTGGAGAATTTAATCTCACCTTACTTGGTAACCCTTAAGAGCTAGTGTGCAACACTTCTCAGAACTAGACCAGTCATAACTATCTTAGAGTCATCCTTCCTTCAGCTGTCCTTATAGTGCATAAAGTATTCCTTAGACCATAGGTACAAGTTTGATAGACTTAAGGCTCAACTCATGGCATGACTTATCAACTCTTCCATGCAAATCACCCTTACCTGTGGGATACTTCCAAGGGTCACTTATGACTGGCACGCTTAAGTCAACTTTTATACCCCTAACCAATCCTCTTCCTAAGCATTGCCACACCAATTAATAAACCACAACCATAGATCACTGCATACCTGCTACGCCTAAGCTCCTAGACAAAACCTTATCTAGTCTAAGGGTTTAATCAAAACTTAACTTTCTTGGTCTCTTATGGGTTCACATACCCAAACTTCCTTCATAACCTGGCTTTCTAAGTAGGCAAGTTACAACCACATATAGTAGCTTAACAAGAAAACTACTTACTACTACACTGTAAACTTAAATGTACCTCTTTTTATGGTTGGCTCCTTGGCCAATCAATTGGTCCAAGTAAGTCTTCTTGGTTGCCTTTAAGTAATGGTTGCATTCCCCAGTCACTGAGGCATTCTTGAACTTAGCCTTGTTTTGGCCTTGACCTCAAACATATCCATGCCCTTCATCCTTTACCTTCCTTATTTGCATACCCATGGCACATAGCCCTTTTTCGGTTTGCATAATTTTTTTCCCTTAATTCTTCCTTGGGTTTCATGGGCGCCAAATTAAATGGTCCTTATACAAAATCTTACTACGAGCATCAACTTACCTTGGGATAAGGATGTTATTCTTTTGGCCTAGGTGAACTTATAGTTCTACTGTACCTTAGCTTATATGCTATGGTCTAATGCCTTCTTGGTGTCCATGCTACCTCTTGCCCATGGGTAATGATGGTTCACTTGGCCTCGGTGCACCCTTAGTAACTTAGTGCTCCTTAACCCTTACCCTTGGGCTTTTTGACTACTTGTCAAATTCTGTCGTTATCTAAATAACAATAAACACTTCCTTAACCTTGGTCGCACCCTCAGGGTAAGGATTCCTCCCTTGGTCTTAGTGTCCTAGTAGGCCTTAGCACACTTCGACCCTTACCTGTCAAGCACTAACCACGGTCTCCCCTTCTTCAAGGACTAGGCTTGCTCCTTAGGTTACTAATGCCATAATGTTATTGGGAATGTACAAAAAATCCACAACCTTCTCTATGACTAACAGCATAGGGCCCCTTGGACCTTTACTCTATCCTTTGCCTCAAAACAAGCACATTACCAGGTTCCCATTGATATACCTACAACCAAGGTCAGACAACAACTCCAGGAACACTTATAAATAGTACTAACCACACTTGGCACAAGGATACACTTCGGTTATAATTGCTAGTTAATACTTGCAAAGTATCTTAAAACTTCTATGTTCAACTAGTTTCTTGGCCTACCCTGCAAAGAAAATATGCAAGCATCATCCTAGCAATGCAATAATAATTAAATAAGTAGACAATAACAAAATCGTGCCATGGTCTTTATATTTAAGAAAAAAAATTAACATAAGCCAAGACGTAAAAACTTTAGTTGTTGTAACTTTAGGTAACAACTATGTTCATTCATCTTAAACTTATATGCACCCAAATGTAACCCTAGTATTATACACACCAATGGACACTATAGAGGCAATCCTTTAGTATAAAAATACCATACATATAAAAGAAGTGACATATATATACTAAGATCCATCCCTAGTTCTCCTCCTAAGCAAGCTAGCTTCAAGTGATGAGCCACGCTTTCCTTATACTCACTTAGCCTCAAATTGAAAGGTAAACACTTTGGTCAATATTAACTTATGTTATAAGTAACTTAGAAACATAAGATTTCCTACTTAAAGAGTACCCTTCGACTAAAAAAAACTTATCGTTGACAACTACCCCTTATCAATTATTAAGCCTGACTAACCCATATAATACCTGCACAATACTTAAAAGGTGAGTAGTCGAAAGTACTCAGTAAGGGATTTTGCACCTACAGGGGGAAACATATGCAAGCATAGAAAGCACAACAATCATAGATAAAACATACAGAATAATCAAGCAACCAACAACACAATTGATAATAAGAAAAAGAACAAAAAATAATGTAAATAATGGATGGATTGATGGATGGATGAAATATGCACATGCAAATGCACTTTAAGACATCCGTACACCCGAAGGTGCTCCAAACTGCCATAACCTCGTACGGCTAGGATGCTCAAATACTAGCCCTAGGATCCTATCCTAGTTCTTGACCAACCCCATAAAGTCCTCTTATAGGTGCCTTAGAGTAAGCCATCACCTACTCATACCTTGCCAGTGTTTAATGGGCTACTTAGAACAAGTCATCACTTATTCACCTCCTACCCGTCTCTTCATTTTAACTTATTGTGCTAGATAGCAATCTTATGTGGTCTAACTTGCCAAGCTCTTGGAGCTTCGCTTAGGGTTCCTTAGTGGATTACTTGCCAAACCACAAGGTTTGGCTGGAATCCTCTTAGGTTCCCTCTTCATTGCCTGAAGGTCTAAACCCTCCCAATTGGGCGAACGCAGAAACCAAAATCCCGCCTTGATGCTCTTAGTGCTCCATTAATAACTTGAACATTTTAATCCTCTTAGCACCCTTCCTTACCCTACCTGAACCACACCATTTAGCTACCACAAAA
Source organism: Aquilaria sinensis (assembly GCA_005392925.1). Classification (NCBI taxonomy): domain Eukaryota; kingdom Viridiplantae; phylum Streptophyta; class Magnoliopsida; order Malvales; family Thymelaeaceae; genus Aquilaria; species Aquilaria sinensis. The sequence goes on from SMDT01003367.1 coordinate 639,405, forward strand.
ATAATGCATAATTCTTGGATTAGGAATGCGTTCTAAACCCAACCAAAGCTATGAAATATCTTAGAATGGCCTAGGGATGCTTGGCTTAGGAATGAGTTCTAAACCCAGCCAAAGCTGTGAAACATCTTAGAATGGCCTAGGGAGGATAATTGAAAGATTAAGGCATTCTTAGGATGCCTCCAGCTTAAGGAGCTTGGGCCTTGGCAATGCTATTGGTGACACATTGCCAAGGGCAATAATATACTGGTTTCCTAGAGCACAACCGGCTTCATCATTGCTCAACCATGTGCTATCTTGCACTAAATTTGCTCAATCTTTCAATCCCCAAATCCAATTCACATAAGTCTTATTTCTTATTCATTTCAACATGTAATACTACATTTATATGCATTATTTGAGCCAAATTAACTTGAATCCCTTACCTAAAATTATTCTCAAAGTAAGAAGCAAGAAATAAGCACACATGGGCTCATTGGAGTTCCTCTGAGTTCCAAGCTTGAATTCAACAAAATTGGACACCAAGGGCATGAAATTAAGACTATTTCTAACCATTTAACAAGCTTAAAACTAACCCACAAGGATCATAGAAGCTTACCTTAGGGTTTGAACCAAAACTTGCTTGAACAACTTCAAATGCATCAAATACAACAAAGATGAGCTTGGGCCTTGTTGGGATGGCTTTTGGTGTAGGGTTTCAGGAGCCAAACAAGCGTAGTGAAATTTAACTGAAACCCTCCAGGATCTAACTAAAACGGCATAAACAGAGTGTTTAAAAATTTTCATACCTAATTTTAGTTAAGATCTCTCATCCAACTGTAGAGTCGAATCACAAAACCTGAATAGTTGATGTGTTCAAGCTCTCTATGGTATCCACATGAACCTCTCGGGATCACCACACTTGCACCACGTCCCGACAGATGTGTTTCTCTTACACTCACAATGCTAGCTTGCGTCCTTCAAGGAATAGCAATAGAAGAGTGCGACTGTCTCTTTTGGGAGGCTAGGGCAAAGCTGTGAATTTCTCATTAAAAGTTGTATTTATAGTGAGACTCAACTTCCAGGCCTAATGGGTTTCAAAGCCCTATTCCAATTAGGCTTTAATTTTGGGCTTAATAATGGCTCAACTTTTGGGCCAATTATTAACACAAAATTATCATGAAACCATAACCCAAATAATTAGCCCATGCACTCTAATAATCCAAATAGCTCTATGTGTATGACCTAATAGGCTCTTACCACATTGGCAATGATCATAAATCATATTTATGATCATAAGCAATGAGCGGTGTCTAGCAACACATCATTACTACCCAAGTGACAAGATTGTTGGTGATTTGACTAAACCTTTATGATCATTACCCATATATGCCATTGTCTCTTTGTCCAAGATATCAAGACTAGGCACGAGACATGGAATGTGTCACTTTCATATAGCCTAATCTTTGGTTTCTTGATTACCAAGTATACTAACTTAAATTGATGACATTGATACCATATATCAACTCATTTGTATGATCAAGATGGGATTTGTCCCTCCTATGTAACGGGAGTGATATCTTCAAGCCCCTTAATAGAGTGAGACTTAGAAAATGCATGGCCATGCATTTTCTAAGTCTCACTCTATTAAGGGGCCTGAAGATATCACTCCCGTTACATAGGAGGGACAAATCCCATCTTGATCATACAAATCCCTCTGCATGATATGTGACATACCCATTAACCTCCTTTAAGTTCACTCAGTTACGAGCAACAACGGGAAGTATCAAAGTATGTGACTCACATGGAGGGAACCTTGATGACCTTAGGTCAAAGGGCTACATATACCATGATCACTATGAGAATCACTTATGACACTCATATAACGATCCATGTAGCGTTCTCATGGTGGGTCGGTCCAGTACATAAGTTATACAACTTGTACCCATATGTAGACTACTTATCTCATATTAGTCTCCACATATGCTAGTCGTTATGTATTAGTGTAACCTGCACCACAATAATACTAGACCAGGGACATTTGAGAATATCATCATTCTATGGTTACAACTATGTTTATTATGTTACGTAGAAACAAAACAACAAACATTGTTGCTGGATTAATGTCTTAATAAAATATCATGTCTCAATGTGCAAAAATACAATCATCTTGTGACTGGCTTTTGGGCACAACACTAACATTGGGACCTTCATATTTCATGAAATTTTTGGTGGATTAGGAGGTTTTGATATGGTGTGATATGCAGGAAAGGGAGGGATGAATTTTCCAAATCAAGAAGATAAATAGTAACATATTCCCTCATAAAAATATCTCAACTACTCTACTGAGCCTATTTCTCCTCTACTCGATACTTTGGCCCTCAAAATTAGTTTTGATTCACTTAGGTGACTTAAACTTATCTTACACCATCTCTCCTTGGTCCCATAGAAAGTTTTTTTCTTACCCTTACAATATGCCCTTGGGCCACTTAAGTCAATATAAGACATAATAGCTCAATTTTTCACTTGGTGCATTTTTAACCCTTAGGCCCAACTTTTGGTTCAAATGGCTAGAAACACTTATGGTCTTAACTTATTTATCTTAAAACACTTAAATAAACCTAATTCTACTAAAATTATGGTCATGCCACTGACTTGGGCCAAAATTACCATTTTGCCTATTTTTCCCTTTAGGTGCCAATTATACTTTGGAACTCAACTTAACCTTACTTAGCTTGCTTTTCTCACATAATAAAACTTATTTGAGCAAAATAACTTGGGATTTACCTACCTTGGCATCCACACTAGGGGAAGTACTTGAAGAGCCTTTACAAGCTCACTATGCGCAACAACAACCCATGGATTGGGTGATTAATTGACTTTTCTACATATATTTTTAATTTTTTCTCAATCCATTCTTGTCATGTGTCAAAAAATTTTTGTAGCAAGTGTTTATTGAAAGAGCTCTGTCTATACCCAAGCTAATTCTCAACACAATCCAAGATGATCTTTAATCATACTCATGTTTTTAACATCTTTTCAAGTTGTGATCAACTTTTATCTTATGAGAAGACCCCAACCTACTTTAATGCTAAAAATAATGGAGTAGCATAAATTCATACTTCACTTTACTTTACTTTATCAACAATCAACTACAAATCCATCAACCAAACTTTCTATAAACCAACATAGAAACTAAAAACTTAGTATATTTTGAATAGTCCATTAAACACAAAAACTTGATGCAAAAATAGCTTTCGAGATCATCCTTCACTAGCTTACTAATGAATCACAAAAATATTCTAAAAATAGATTAAGGACGGGAAGTGAAATATTAGAAATCACTTACTTGGTTATCAAGTTCAAAACTCAAGATATTAAATAATCACTCTCTAGTAAGCACATGCTCAACAAAGTGATTCAAAAATAGATAATCTCCAAAATTTGAAAAATTTCAGAATAATCACCAAAAAGATAAATGCCAAAATAATTGTAAATGTAAGGGCTGAAAATAAAATCCACTCCCCCCCTCCCACCATACTTAAATTGTAGATTTCCCTTAATGTACTAACATGAAAAGTAAAAGTGAATAAGGAGTGATAGAAATTGACACTGCCCTTGAATAGAAAAATTATGTTGTTCATCTCACAAGTTGGCATTCCAAAAAGTAGCTCCAACAACTTGTTGAATCAAGCTTCGAATCAAAAAATGGAGGGCTTCCAAAGAAAACAGAAAAGATGATTAAACACAAAATATGAGAAAATGAAACATAAACAAATAATATGAAACTAAATGGAATAGTATGAAACTAAACAGGAGCAGCCAATGCCCTAACACCAAAACAAAAATTAATAATAGAAATATAAATGGAAAATAAAAGTAGTAATAATATCAATAATAACATAACCAATAAATATAATTAAAAGTCTTAGATCTCTCGCTAGGGGAGAACTAGCCTCCCCTTTCTGCGATAGCATGAACTTTTGGGTGGCCTCCTCTACATTTGCATAGTTGTCTAAATGATCATGCATAGATCACATTCTCCACCTGAAAGACTCTCATGATCCTCATAGTCACAAATACACTGCTGGCCTATCAGTTGCGTAAGTAACTTTGGAAAATGAGCCGTAGGTGAAAGTCACTTATGGCCTCCCTAATACTCCTCAATATGAGTGCCTTCACATTTATTGGGCCATCAGTAGCCAATGCATATAGAATTTCTGCCTTTTGTTTAGTAGCCTCTGGAGTGGGAAAGTTTGGAAGCAAGATCACATTAATGAATGCAAGCTAGGCCCAAAAATCACAGCTCAACTGAGAGGTAAGGAGGAATTGTGGAAGTCTAGGATGATCAATCCAAGCAACTAATCTGCCATGGAGAACGACAAATAACCACTCAAGGGATAAACGGTGAACTGGTCCCCAAACATTTTGGATGCCAAAGAATGTATTAAGCTAGTCAAGTGAATAGTCAACTGCCATCCTCTCGTCCTAACTTACATCAATGGTTTCAAGAAGTGGCTGCTAACATGAGCTCTGGCATAAAACTCGCACACCAAAGTTAGTGACGTAGTGCCTAATGGCCAACAAAAAATGTGCCACCGACGGCTTCAAATGGTAGGTAGAATTAGTTGGTTGTGAAGGCTAGAGTAGTCGAATCCCAACTGATGGATTACTTCTCTTCCCATAATAGCGACATGAACTTGGAAAGCTCAAAGGGAGATAAATCTGTTGTGATCCCACTTTTGCTCCTTCCAGGGCTCATTATGACCTTCTTTATTGGACAGCTTGAAACTTTAAGAACATTTTTCCTAGTGCAACAAATAATCTCAAATATTGTAAACAATAATTAATTCAAGAATAAGAGCTCTAATTAGAAATCAATAAAATTTCCCTATATAAAACAACTCTGACTTAACTTTAGACATTAAGGTAGTCAAGCTTAACAACCAAGGCTAAATGTATAATAATCATGGGAATATAAGACAATGCATCTCACAACTAAGCTATTTCTTGGTGCATAATAAACCTAGAATTTGCCACACCAAAGGACCTCAAATTCCTAGAATCCATAGAATTCCGAGACAAATTAATCAAGCAAGGCATTCTCAGTAATCTAAAATCCAAAACAACAATAATCCAAGCTGTGGAATCCATAAAATCAATCATACATAGCATAAATTTCATAGACCATCAATTCCAACTCTTCCTTTTCCAATCACAATAACAAAAAATCCAAAAATATGCAAAACATGGTATTAACTCAAAACTAACATATAGAGGAATGCAAAACTATCCAACTAACTCAATTATAACCTACCCATATCAAGAACTCAAGACAATACTCCATAAACTTCAAGTAAATTCAGAGAAAGAAAGTTAGCTCGAGAGAATTCGGGTAAGAAACAAACTCCTCTGATGGAGGGAAATCACACCTAAGAAGCAAGGATGCTATGGTTTAAGGTTAGGAGTACAGGGAAGAAGTTTGAGTGAGTTTTGTGTGAAATAGGAAAGAAAAATTATGAATTGAGCTTAAAAAAAGGCAAGACACGGCCTATAACACGGGTGTGTAAACACCTGTGTAAGTAACAACTTCCTTAACATGCCGTAGTACACAGATCTGCCATGTGGCATGGACAACGTAAAAAACCCTACTTTTTTTGAAACACAAACTAGCAACATGGGTCCAAACACAGGTGTGTATGGAACCGTGTATACCCAACTATGTATGTCTTCTAGAGCTCAAAAATTTTTAAAATTGAGACCAAACATGGGCCTAACATGGGCAAAACTGAGACCATGTACACCAAGCATGCCTGACCACATGGTCATGTTAATGAACATGTAAGTGCACTGGAATGTCAATTTTCAAACACATAAAGATGAAACACATTTTCCAACATGGGGTGTGTGCTTGACTGCATAACATAAACATATTTTAGGACATGGGCGTGTATATATGTGTGTTTAAGCTCTTGAATTTTAGGATTTTAAAAAACATGCATAGAAACATGGCCATATACATGACCATGCCATGCAACATGCCTTCATACACAGCCTTGACACAGGCTATCTTTTTGTGCCGGAGCTTAAGTAAAAATCCTGCATAAAAAATTAGTTTTATAAAATAAAACATGGTTGTGTTTCCAACCATGTAGCTTAACACGACCTTGAACATGAGCATGTTCAAGGTCGTGTTCAGTGTCTGGAAACTTGAAAATTTTGCAAACTTACGTGGAATTGAATTTAACCTTTTTCTCCTACTTTGAACATAATTTATTCCAAAAACATGCTAGATTTCTACACCAACAACATAGATTATAAGATCACAAGACAAGAAAAAGCTAACAAACTACCACAAATGAAAATCAAATAAAAAAATGAAATTCAATAGAAAGTTTAACGCTTGGGTTACCTCCCAAGAAGCACTTGCTTTAACATCATCGGCCCAACATTTTCCATGATAACTCAAGGAAGTGCTTCCTTCTCCAACATCTTTACTTCCACTTGGCCATCTGCCATGTGATGGAAAGCTATATTGAATTCCCCTCCCAGATTTGTATATGTAGTCATCGGTAAAATTCCTTGAGGCCTTTTGAAAAGCATCTTAGCAAATTGACCTAAATGGGTCTTGAAATTCTGCATACTAGCTGTCATATTTTGCAGCTCTGACTCCGTCACAGTCATGCATTAATTCTCCTACAAGAAAAGAACAATAAATTAGCAAGCTAATAAAAAAACTAAAAGCTAAAGAAAAATACTATCATGAAATAAATGGCTAGATTAATAAAGATCAATCTTTTAGGTAATATACTTAACAAATGTTCCTTGGTAACGATGCAAAAAACTTAGTGTGTTTGTAGTTCATAACAAATCTTTTCCACTACACTAGAATAGTATGGATGCATCAAATTTTTCTATTCCCAAATAAATATGTGAACTCACAAGCAAGTGCATATATCTTCAATGTATAGTAGTGGCAAGTACCAAGATCATTTTTTCCTAGGAATGAAGGTTTTCTACCATATTTGATATCTCCATATGCTCTAATCGACAATTAAGAGAATTTGTTTAACTAAAAATTACAACTAACTAAATTAAACTAATCTAGTAAAATAAACTTCTAACTAAAAAATGGCAGTAGGGAAATAATTAAGACAATCAACAAATAAAGACCTCATACTTAGAATCAAATCCCCCTATAACTACTCTTATGTTGCTTTTATTACAGTTTAACAGAATTGTGATTAACTTGGACCGTGGAGTACAACATAATGTAGATTAGCTCTCTATTATTCCTGTTCGACAAACCCTATTCCTAAGTCATTGATAGGGTGTTTAGGCGTACCATGCTTCCTAAGAATGCGTTAATGTCCTATGACCAATTACTAGGTTTCACCCTAGTCCAAAGATATTATATCACACCTATTAATCTCGGTTATGATACTATCCCTTTTATCTAAGGATGATCCACAACAATCATACTGGATACTACCTGATGCATGTTCATCATCCCACTTTGAATTAATAGGCCAGCTACTATTAATCAATCCAACAAACCACATTGGATAAATTGCAAGAAAAACACAGCCATATTGAACCAAAAATAATCACAATCACAAAATCATCCTAGGGTTCATTTACTCTAAGCATGAATAGAAAAAGTCTAGCTCATAGTGCCATAAAATAAACACCAAAGAATCAAAAGAAAACTAAGAAAAGAACTATGGTTGAATGTCATCTTCTCCAAGAAACCTTCAATTTGATGATCATGAAATAGTGTTGATCATCAGAACTACCTACAGCACCTTCCTCCAAGAAAAACCTTCTTTTCTGTGTATTTTTACCTCTTTTCGTCCATCCTTTCTCATGTTCTAAATTGACCCAAAAACCCTAAAAATTAAGACAAATATGAGATTAAACATGGCCAATTAGTAGGTTTAGGCTACTTCTTTTAAAGTTAAAATCTTGCTCAATTCAGCACAATTTGGAACATGGGCATGTATGACACTACATAGGTGTTTACAAGGATGTGTAAGCTCCAAAACTTCACCAAAATCTTGCAATTCAACTTCAAAACTTTATCCAAAATTTTTTCTAGCTCAAATGAAGTTGAAATATGACATGAAAACAAAATATGAACTAATTAAGCACCATATCCTTGCAAAAATACATTAAAAAATAACCAAATACAAGGTAAAATCACATATAAACATAACCAAATATGATCATATCATATCTATTGGTCGGAAGTACCCTTGCCTTTGTCCTTTTTGGGCAAGGGCCTTTGATCATATGTGGCCTTGATAATCACTTTCATGAACTTCGCTAAGGGCTTGAAGCACTTAAACCACTAATAGACACTTCTATAAGGGTGATGCTTGAGAATAAATTGTAATTAACCAATTTTTTAGGTTGAAGTTATTGTTGTAGTTTCATAATTTATAGGAAGCATTTAAACTAGTATATCATAGACAGTCATGAGTAGTGGCAGTTCTATAATTTATAGATTGTTAAAGAGTAGCTACAGTTCTATAAATAAGAAGAATCAACGCGCAATGGTAGTTCTATAAATAAGAAATTAAGGCACAAAGTTAGTTATATAATTAATGAGATATTGAGGTGTATCTTTAGTGTCAAGGTACATAATATTGTTACTCAACTACAAATAACTAAAGAAAATGAAAACTAGAGGCCTTGGCCGCATATACTGCACCATCAAGTCTGGAGAGGAACTCAGCTTCACCATTGTTCACAGTCCATGCCAACCATTGTCGTTGGTTGCTTTAATCAAAGAAAAAGAAAATCCCGATGGAGATAGGTGAAAGTAATAAAAAACAAAATCAAACCTTAAAGATGATGGAATGTGAATTTCAGAATATTGTCATCTTAGCCATCAAAGAAAAGGCTTAGGACACTGCAAAGAAAATCTATCGTTGGAAAGTTTGAACAAAAACAGGGAATTAGGGATTCATGTAGTTGTAAGTAAATTCAAGGATTCAACCTTGAAAGCCGTGGGACTCTAGCTTAATGCAAGTGCCTCCTTTCCCATACTTTTTCCCTCACCGCTCCTTTAATCTCATTGCCTCAACTTCTAGTGTCCACCTTAGGAAGCCATAGATGATGTAACTAGGTAAGGTCATAAGGAGTGATGGTTGTTGGGGATTGGAGGGTGAATGACCATCTGGAGTGTTGGATCATGGTAGTGGCGAGAGGTCAATCAAGGGGCAGGAGCAATAGATGAACGGGTAAAGAGGCCAGTTGAATATGAGGGCCTAGTCGATGGATGCAAAAGTTTAAGGTTCAAAGTTTTCCTATCGAAGAATGCTAGGCAGTTAGAACCAGGTTTTTTTTTCTCTTAACAAAATGTCATGAACATAAAACTTGAGGGGGAGAAGTGTAGGTGTTCCAAAAAAAAGGGTGAAAGTGCAAATTAGAGTAAACCTTGTGGTAGTTTTGTAATTTTTCCTAATTAATGTGTACACTTACACGTGCATATATATATATATGAATACCTATTTGGTGCACCCGACCTATAGGATACACACAGAGTTTTAGAATAATTACAATAGATGCCACTGCACCAAACTTCTAAACAATTACAAAAAAAAATGCCACCGTTTAAAAGTTTTACATAATTACCAATCCTAGCACCACCTCAAACTTCAACAAAATTACAAACATGCCACCTTCCCAAAAGTTCCAAACAATTACAAAAACCATTTAGCTTCCTCAATACTCTTCCTCCTACTGTACAACATCTGAAATTCTTCAGTACCAATGGTAACTTTCAAAGACCGATGACATTTCAACATCAAGGCCTACTGAACAGCATTTCAACTTTTATGCTCTTCAGATCAACATATTCTCTACTCTTAAATTCTAAAAGAACACCACTAAAAAAAACCCTAAATACAAAAACTCAAAGACTTTTGTGTGTTTTCCAGCAACCAAATGGCTAGAAATCCTTCCACAAAGGGTCGTCACCACTTAGGTACTTCCTCTTCACTTTAATCAAAGTTCCTACTCATAAAAACCTTAGTAATGCTAACACATCCTTTGTTCTCTTGTCCGAACAAAAACAAAAGAATGTACGTTAAGAGAAGAAAAACCTTTCAGGAACATGAACAAGTGTGGGCTACAAAAAAGCCAAAGATGCCTAAACTAAAAAAGACAGCCGAAAAAGGAGAGACGACAGTCAGAGTGTAAATTTCCTACATATAGATTATTTATGCACGAATACTTGATTATATATTGTGCTAAAAAGTATTTATGTGAAGAGTGAAAATATTTCCCATTTCTAAAACAACTTTTATCTATATCAAAGCATTTGCACATGGTGGGCACCACTTCATCCTCTTCTAATTTCGAGTATCTATTGTTCTGCTTTTAAATATGTGTTGTTCTATTCTTATTATGTGTTGTTCTGTTCTATTTTAAATGCTGTTTTGATTACTAGTATGTGTCATTCTGATTTCGAGTATTTGTTGTTTTGCTTTTAATATGTGCTATTCTGTTTTGTAATATGTGTTATTTTGATTTCTAATATGTGCTGTTCCATTTTTTATTATGTGTTATTCTATTCATAGTATGTGTGGTTCTATTTAATAGTATGTGTTGTTCTACTTTTAAATTTGTGTTGTTCTCACTTGTAGGTGCTGTTTTGTTTACTATTGTGTGTTGTTCTATTTACTAGTATGTGTTGTTCTAATTTCTAGTATACATTGTTCTATTCATATCAGTACAATGTGTTGTTTCTCTTCTACTATGTGATAATATTGTTCTACTATGTGAAAATTGTTGTTCTGTTTCTTATTCTGTGTTGTTTTGTTCCCTTTTGTGGTTGTTCTGATTTCAAGTTTGTAATAATTGTTATTCTACTATATGATAATTGTTGTTCTATTGTCTACTAGATGGTGTGCTAATAATGATATCACTTTTATTTTTGGCAGTATCGATTTGACAACTAAATGTTCACCAATGAAGTTGCCAACATGATGGATGAAATAAAAAAAACTAGCCCATGTAGAGGCTGTAAAATCAATAGGATTTGGTTCATTGTTTGATCTCAGATATATACAAGTGAGGGGGCGCCTCCTTGTGTATCCCTTATCCTACTTTGATCATAACTCTTCAACTTTGAAAATTCCAGACAGACCAGAGTTAGAAATTTTTGACATTGATTTTTACTTAACATTTGGTATACCTTTGGGGAACAAGGTGTTACAGCTCTACGGTAAGCACCCACATTATGTCAATGATCCTCTCTTTGATGAATGGAAGAGTAATTTTACAGGTAAGGTCCCTACTAGACAACAACTAAGAGACGCAATAAAACATGACATGGAGGCTAATAATGCATTTATGATTAACTTCCCAGTATTTGTTACAACGAACTTTATATCACCTATAAACTCCTAAAGACATTGCAACTGAAGGATTTTGAAGCCATTGCATAACTTGGAAGCAATTGACGATAATAACTAGTGCCAGTATTTGCTTGATGGTGTAAGTAAGCAAGCAAAAATTTATTGGAATGCCAATGATAGCAAAAATGTGGGAGGTTGCATGCTGCTGCTGCTGCAAATAAGATTTCCCTTTCTTTACCTTGTACATTTCTGGTTTGTTTATTTTGATATTCCACTATATTATCAATGGTCTTCTAGCTAGTGATTTATAATGTTCATATTTATTCTGATATGTACTATTTCTTGTTTGACTATTTTTAGTGTATTGTTCTTACCTATGCAATATGATGTTCACTCCTTAAGCAATAATGTTCATGTGTTTCACCTATAGTTAATCTACATGGGTAAAGTTCTACCACAAGGCGTGCCTACTATTGAAATAAAATTCCTAACAATACTATCTTGGAGCAATGAGTTGGAGACAAAGTGCCTCTAATTGGAAACAAATTCAAAAACAAAAATGCATGAGTTCAGCCATAGGAAGATATGTTTTTTTTCTTGTTTAAAATATGTGTTGTTCTATTTTGTATTATGTGTTGTTCTGTTTACTACTATGTGTTGTGATTTCTAGTATGTGTTCTATTTTTTAATACGTGTTATTCTATTTTGTAGTATGTGTTGTTCTATCTTATTGTATGTCTTGTTCTTATTTCTAGCGTGTGTTGTTCTTGGGAAAGTATATATATTGTTCTTGAGCAAGGTTTGCATGTTACTACAAAGTCAAATATAATCCATTGAAAAGTATACACAAGGAACAAGCTTGAAAAGGAAAAAAGAAGGATGCTTTCGGAGCATGGAGAACAACATCAAGATAAAATGGAACAGCAAGAAGACCCATCATCAGGGCAACAATTAGAAAGGTTCAAGGAGGTTATGAACCAAGTTTTGTGTATTGTGCACGATGCAAACAATGCAAACAAACAACTCTTCAATGTAATAAAGGCTACATTCAAGGTGTTCCCTATGTAGACAGTTGTGATTGCTCAAAACCTAAGGCTTATGATGCCTTCATTTGTTGAATAGAATGCCCAGAATGAATTTGACTGGGAGAGCAGAGTTATTGACATGGTCAATGCAATTCAACAAGTTTGGTCTCACTTTAAGAATAGGTATAAGAAAATAGTTCTAGAAACTAAACAGCATAGAATGGAGTCTGCAGAAGAATAACAACATAGAATGGAGTCTAAAAAAGACCTTGAGCAAGAATGGAGTCTAAAAAAGACCTTGAGCAAGAACAGCAATTTGACAATTTTGAACTACAGGATTTTGAAGAAGAACAACAAAATCATGAATTAGAACAACAGTACTGTTATGGCCTTCCTAGTGGGAAGCCTGATTGAGGAAGGTAAAGTAATTAAATCCTAGTTTAGAACCGTATTTTAAGCTCACATAGCAAGATTAAGTATGTTAGGCAAAGTTCACTAAGTTTTGAGGAGTTTATGACACCAAATAGGGTGTAGTAAAATAGTAATTTTGCATACCACATTGTCAGGCCGAGTCCCATGAGTTAAAAATGAGTTTTAAAAACCTACCCCTTGCTTTAAACCCAAAATTATCCTAACTAAACAAGATTTGACCAAGTTTTGACTTTGGTTACTATTTAGGGAAAATGGCTTTTTGTAACTTTTAACAAAGTTTGGTGGCTTATTGTTTTTCAAAGCTTTAAAACTTGGTAAAGTGAGTTGTGGCTGCCATTTTTTATCCATTTCATCCCAAACCCGAGTCTAAGCTTTTCCTAAGCTTTTCCTCTCGAGTCTACTTTCAACCATTGCTCAAATCAAGTGCTTTTGGTGAAATTTGAAGGCCCAAGGGTTATATAAGTCTTGGGTAACTTGTTTCAAGGTTAGTTTGTGATTTTAAAGTGGTTTTCCATATTTTCCAGTTGGGTTCTTGTTTTTGGTGAAAGGTAACATTAATTTCTTGGTTATCCCTTGTTTGTTTGATGGTTTGAAGCTTGGGTTTTGTTTAGTTGTTGGTAATTTGGTGTCTTGTGCTTTAGTTTACTTGGAACTTAGGTAGAACTTTATAAAACCTTGCTCTTGGTGAGAAGTTTCTTGATTCTTGCCCGTGACTTGAAATTAAAGTAACAGATTTGAGATTTTATGTTTAATTCATGCTATTTGAGTGTTGATGCTTGATAAAATCAAGAAGTTTTGTGAATGGCATTGATTTAGGGCAAGTATGTTCACGATTGACTAGGCTTGGATTTGTGGCTTGTGTGATCTTTTGATGCATCATAGGAAGGTTGTGATAATGTATTTGTGGCTTACGCAAGTTATTTTACAAGTATATGATGATTGGAGGTGGAAGCCTCAAAAGCGGCTTATGAGATTTTTCCCAAGTTCGGGGCACAGGGCCCTAGTGCCTAGGTGCCATATGGAGCTTGCAGCACTGTGGAGCTGGGTGCTCCTGGCACCTAGGCCCTAGAGGCCGATTCAACAACAAATTTCATCTTTTTGATAAAGGATTCAGGGGAGAGCAGGGATGGTCCTGGGGGTGCCTAAGGGTTGTAGTTGTACAATGGCTCTCTAGAACTCTCAAAGCTTTCTTATGGTCTAGGGGTTTTCTCATTGTTTCATGGATGGAAAGTGCACCTCATAAGAAAACTAGTTGATGGTCCATAGTAATACACCATCAAATGAGGTGGAAGGTTTAGCACTATCGAGACCTTACTTGTACCTTCGGGTTCAAGGCCTCGATAAGGAAACCTTAGTACACTTAGTGAATTCTTCAGAACCTAGGAATTATCAATCCAACCATAGTGCCCCTGTACAACATAAAGGAGGTTCAACTAGTGATGAACTTGACTAGTTAGGTTATTAAACAATGCTCACCAGTAGACAAGGCTTTGCCTTGTATTTAAGGACTAGGTAAAGGACATGTCCCAAGGGATTAAAACGTATGTGCATAGGTTTAGCCTCACACTATATGAGCTCATAGCAGATTACATATGATTATATATGTATTGTCCTCAGTATTTGTTTTTTCTAGGTGGAGATCTCTTTCTTAGAATTCTTGAATTCTCACTCCCTAGTTTAGGTTATGCAGATTCTGATAGTGTTAAGCTCAATAACTGCTGAGGGTTGTCGCAATAGCCTTTTGTTGCAGGTATTTTTCTATAAGAATCTTATGATTCCAGTTTCTTAGTTTCTTTTTGGTGAAGTAACAATACTAACTATAGTATTTTCTTGGCCAGAAACACTAGCAGGCACATGGATAGGCTTTTGTGACTCGCCACTAGGACTTGTTTCCAAGGTGGGAGATAGTTAGAAGGATCTCAGTAAGAGGGCTTGTGTATGTTGGATGCCTAATTGCCTCCCATGTCTATGAATTGAGCTTAGGACTCTAGGATTCCTTTTGGGTGAAGAGCAATAGTCTACTTTTGTTGAATGCCCTCACATGATTATTATGTGTAATAATGATAATATAACTGTTGATTTTGTATGCTTTGACTATTTCAACTTTGATTTCCATGAAAAATGCCTAGGTAATATGAATATTTTACAGTTTCCATTTACTTAACTCAAAGCAGAAAAAGCATGCATGTTTGCATTTCTAGGTTAATCAAATAGTATCATGAAGTTTTAATTTGGACATATACATAACTGGACAATTGCAAGCAACGTGAGACCTGTTCTCATAGGTTTTCTGGGCAAGGCCCAGGGTAGCCATGTCAATTTGGTATTAAAGCATGCTTCATAGATATTTGTGGCTAAAACTATGATCTAGTTTAAAGTCCATGTGCTTGCTGATAATTAATGCTAACCAACATGTGTGGAATGTCATCTAGCTTTGGTTACAAATTGCTATGGTTGACACAAGGTTAGGAGCTTCTAGAGGAGCTAGGAACCTATGAAGGTTCTAGTGATCCAGTTGTGGCAAGATTGTATGAGATATCCAGGGTGCTTCAAGGGATGACACAAGCCTTGGTGCAAGTGGCACAAGGCATGACCACCATTTTGAATGAGTTATTTCAAGACCAAGAGAACAGAGGGGCCACATAGGAAGATGATGACCAAGGGAATGATCCACCCCAAGGTCAAGAGAGGCACACCGAGTATCGACAAGTGCCCAGGGCTCATGAGAGGCACGACCATGCTTATAAGCATAAGGAAAAGCAGGAAGTTATGGAGCCCCAAGGAAGGGAGAAACTTCACATCAGATGAGATTACTTGAGAAGTTCAAGAGGTTGACCCACCAAGTTTTGATGGGTTCGATGACCCTAATGAGGTAGAGGATTGATTGAATAAGATGAGTTGGCTCTTTACTTGTGGAGGCTATAAGTCAAAGTAGAGAATGGCCTTAGTACCTTTCTTTTTTAGATGGAAGGCTATTTTATGGTGGGATGGTGTATTGGAAATGTTTAAAGAAAGCAATGGCAATCAACTAGAGCACAAGAAGAAGGTGCTCAAGTGGTCGGACTTTGAGAAGAAGTTCCAACAAGAATATATCAGTGAGACTACCCAAGATTAGAAGAGGATTTAGTTTGAGAATCTCACTCAAGGAAAAATGTCTGTGAGGGGGTATGAGTAGTGCTACAATTCACTCATTTGGCATGCTCCTTATACGGCCGATAATGATGAGTTAAATTTCATCTCTATCAGTAGGCCATGCTTTCGGAGCCCTTACTACTCCAGTGGTGACAGTGAGTTTGGTGGACCTCTCCATTTCTTCTATGTCCAATTCCTCTACTACTGGACTCATTTCCTGCTCAACTCTAGTCTCCTGCCTAATTTCAGACCTTAACCTTCTGGCTCTTGGATTTCACCTTTCATCATCATCATCTTCATTATTAAGCTTTTTCCCATTTTCACTAGCTTGATCACCAAGCATGGGTTCCTTTCCTAGCTTTCTTCTAATTTCCGGTTCTTATTCTTGCATAGTAGGTTCTGGGACTTGTGCCTAACCTCTAGTCAAGGCTTGTATGCAACCTACAAGCTGGGCAATAGTGGCTTGCAACGTTGCCACCATGTGTTCCATTTTCCCTTGATGACCCAAAAAATAAATCCAAGGCGTTAAGCCCGTGCTTCTAAGGTATATGGCACAATGGACATTCACAGATATCGCCAAGTGGTTTAGAAGGCATTAGCCTCAAAGAAAGAAATTGAGGACTCAAGAATTCAAACCAAGAAGGAAAAGGTTAGACCATCCAACCTAGGAAAAAGTGTTGAGAAGCGTCCAATGGTAGGAAAGGTGGCCAAAAGCCAAGGGCCATTCAAGAAGAGAAAAGGGAGCTTATGCACTAGGTGTAGATGATTCCATGGCACAAAGCCATGCACTTTGGGAACCAACATTTGCAGCAATTATAGTCAAACTGGTCATTAGGTGACAGAATGCCCACAAGCTCGACCCTTGCTGGGTCTACCTAGGAATCCACCCCCTGCACCCCTTACCATAGGATATCGACCTAGTGTGGCCACAGCAGTAGTTGAGCTAAGGGTTTTCACCTTGGCTAGTCAAGTGACCAGAGAGCCAGCCACCGTTCAAGGTAACTTTATGTTTCAGAATAATAAAGTAATAGTACGTTTTGATACTGGAGATCCTCTTTTTGCGATATCATCTGCCTTGGTAGATAGGCTTAAACTGTAGTATGAAATCTATGATGTGTTAAAACTCATCAGAACTACAGAGAGGACTTTTATTGTGACCAATGAGTTGGTTACTAGGTATCCCTTGTAGTTAGTTAACCATGACTTCTCTTGTGAATTATGGGTTATAAACTTGAGGTTTTATGACCTAGTGTTAGGAATGGATTGGCCAAGTAAGCAAAAGGTGCAAATTGACTATGCTAGTCACTCTATCGACATTACTAATGCTCAAGGAGCTAGAGTGACCTGCAGAGAAGGGTTTTCACCTTGGCTAGTCAAGTGACCAGAGAGCCAGCCACCGTTCAAGGTAACTTTATGTTTCAGAATAATAAAGTAAAAGTACGTTTTGATACTGGAGATCCTCTTTTTGCGATATCATCTGCCTTGGTAGATAGGCTTAAACTGTAGTATGAAATCTATGATGTGTTAAAACTCATCAGAACTACAGAGAGGACTTTTATTGTGACGAATGAGTTGGTTACTAGGTATCCCTTGTAGTTAGATAACCATGACTTCTCTTGTGAATTATGGGTTATAAACTTGAGGTTTTATGACCTAGTGTTAGGAATGGATTGGCCAAGTAAGCAAAAGGTGCAAATTGACTATGCTAGTCACTCTATTGACATTACTAATGCTCAAGGAGCTAGAGTGACCTGCAGAGAAGGGTTAGCATCGAGTGCTAAGAGTTTGCACCTTAGACTTATAGATTATATTCCCATAGTCAACTAGGAGGAATATTAAGCTTTGAATAGGGTGGCCATAGAGGAAGAACTTAGGAAAATTCCTATAGCCAATCAGTTTCCCAAGGTGTTCCCAGCTGAATTGCCTAGGTTTCCAGCCAAGAGGGACACCGATTTTTCCATTCACCTTCAACCTGGAGCAGAACCAATTTCAATAGCTCTTTACCAAATGTCAACTCCTGAAATAGATGAGTTGAAGAAGCTGTTAGAAGAGCTACTAGAGAAAGGCTTTATAAGGCCTAATGTATCACAATGGGGAGCCCCGGTGTTGTTTCTGAAGAAGAATGATGGAACTTTCAGACTGTGCATCGATTACAAAAAGTTGAATGCAGTAACACTCAAGAATAAGTATTTGCTTCCTAGGATTGAAGATCTATTTGACAGACTGAGGGAAGCAAAGGTGTTCTCTAGGATTGACCTCCAATCTAAATATTTCCAAATCAGAGTTAAGCAGGAAGATATCCTAAAGACCGCCTTTGGGACAAGATACAGGCACTACGAGTATATAGCTATGTTGTTCAGAGTGACCAATGCTCTGGCAGTATTATGGAAGCCATGAATAGAATCTTTAGACCATTCTTAGATCAATTTGTTGAAGTCTTCATCGATGATATCTTGGTTTACTTGAAGTTTACCCAGGAGCATAAGGAGCACCTAAGAAGAGTTTTGCAAGTGCTAAAGGACATCAATACTATGCAAAATTGTCTAAGTGTGAATTTTGATCCTAGATGATACAGTTTTTGGGACACATCATTAGTTCCCATGGGTTGTCGGTTGACCCTAAGAAAGTTTAGGCGGTAATTGAGTGGAAGAGGCTGACTACAGTTATAGAGATACGGAGCTTCTTGGGCTTGGCAAGCTACTATAGGAGGTTCATAGAGAAATTGTCTATGATAGTGACACCACTCATAGCTTTCACCAAGAAAGCTCAAAATTTTGATTGGACACCAAAGTGTAAAGAGGCATACTTGGAGTTGAAGAAGAGGTTAACAAGTGCACCGATACTCATTTTTCTAGACCTAAATAAGGCTTTCACAGTGTACATAGATGCATTAGGTTCCGACCTAGGGTATGTATTAATGCAGGAAAATCAAGTGATCACCTATGACTCAAGGTAGTTGAGGCCTAATGAGTTGAACTAGCCATTTTATGACCTTGAGCTAATGGCGGTAGTTTTCACTGTTAAGCTTTGGAGGCATTACTTGATGAAGAAATCATTTAGGATTTTCACCGACCATAAGAGTTTGAAATACTTGTTAAATCATAAGGAGTTGAACATGAGGCAATGTCAGTGGTTTGAGTACATAAAAGATTATGACTATTCAATTGAGTATTGTGCTAGGAAATGAAATATGTTGGCAGCTACTCTTAGTCAGAAATACACTAGAGTGGCCCTATCTAAGGATGAGGCTACAAGTTCCTTGGGAAGAACATTAGGGGATTGTGTTCTCCCCCTTGCATGAGTTATGGCAAGACCAGGAAAGGTCCCTAGTCTACACTTTGGAAATTCAGTCAACTTGGCTGGCTAAGGTCAAGAAGGCTCAAAGCAAAGATCCATTGTTGAGGAAAATTTCAGGAGAGAAGAAACTTTGTACCATGAAAAAGGAGTTCTTGTACAAGGATAGAATACTACACTATGGAGATCGACTCTATGTGCCGAATGTTGAGGGACTTAGGCAGCAAGTTCTACCATAGGCACAAAGTAGCAAGCAAAATATTCATCCTAGTGTTAGTAAGATGTACCATGATCTGAAGACTCACCTTTGGTAGCTAGGACTCAAAAGGGATGGAGCTGGACTAGCTAACACCCAATTCATTTTAACTTAAGCCAACTTAATTCAAAATAACTTATTTTTATGTTTACATCTTTTTTACTTGAAACTAATTTTATTTGAAATTTAATATTATTTAGGTGAAATAATCCATTAATTGTAAAATTTTTATAATACTATTAATTTTTTATAAATTTTTATTTTTTAAACATTAAAAAAATTTCACATAAATTTAATAACATGATAAAAATTTTGTTTCAAATGGATTATTACACCGATATAATATTGGATTTTAAATGAAATTGGTTCTAGGTGAAAAAGATTTAAAACCATTTTAGATTAAGTTGACTTAAGTTAAAATGAATTGGGTGTATGTGTTTGACATGCCAATTGGTTAAGGCTGAATAGGCACACTTCAGAGTTTACCTCTCCCAAAGAGGAAGTGGGGATCCATGACAATGGACTTCCTAGTAGGATTACCAAATATTCGGAGTTAGCATGGGTTGACTATAGGTTGACTATGTCGGTGTACTTCATACCTGTAAGAATTACTTATACATTGGACAGGTTGGCTAAGTTGTCTATCAAGGAGATTGTGAAGTTTCATGGTATACTAGTTCAGATTATATCTTATAGGGATCTTCAGTTTGTATCAAGGTTTTGGAATGCTTTCCAAGAAGCATTAGGAAGTAAGGTTAGTCTTAGTACTGCCCTCTATCCTCAGACTAATGGATAGTCTGAAAGGGTGATACAGACTTTGGAGGATATATTATGTATGTGTCCCACTGAATTCCAAGGTGATTGGGTTCAACACTTTCCACTCATTGAGTTCACTCAAAATAACAGTCATCGGGCTGTTATAGGTATGGCACCATATGAAGCTTTGTTGTTAGTGTTGTGCCCAAAAGCTAATCATGAGATGATTGTATTTTACACATTGAGTCATGATATTTTATTGAGGCATTAATCTAGTAATTGTGTTTGTTATTTTGTTTCTATGTGACATAATCAAACATAATTATAACCCTAGAATAATAGTATACTTAAACATCCCTGGTCTAGTACTATTGTGGAGTGAGCTACATTAATACATAAAGACTAGCATGTGTGGAGACTAATATGAAATATGTAGTCTACATATGGGTAAAAGTTGGAGAACTTGTGTACTGGACTGACCCACTATGAGAACGCTATATAGATCGTTATATGAGTGTCATAAGTGATTCACGCAGTGATCACGGTATATATAGTCCTTTGACCTAAAGTCATTAAGGTTCCCTACATGCGAGCCACATAGTTTGATACTTCCCTTTGTTGCTTATAACTAAGTGAACATGAAGATGGTCATTGGGTATGTCACATATCATGCAAAGGGTTTTGTATGATCAAGATAGGATTTGTCCCTCCTATAGAATGAGAGTGATATCTTTGGCCCCCTTTATTAAGTGAGACTAAGGAAATGCATGGCCCTGCTTGGATGAGTTGATATGGGATATAAATGTCATCAGTTTTAGTCATTTTACTCAGTAATCAAGAAACCTTAGATTGGGCTATATGAGAGTAACACATTCCATGTCTCATGCTCGATCTTGATATCTTGGACAAAAGGACAATGATATATACAAATAATGATCATAGAGGTTTATTCGAATCATCGACTATCTTATCACTTAGGTAGCAATGATGTGTTACTAGACACCACTCATTAGTTATGATCATAAATGTGATTGCATACCATTGTCAATGTGATAGGAACTTATTGGGTTGCACACATAGAGCTAATTGGATAATTTGAAAATATAGGAAAAAATTTTTGGGTTTTGGTTTCATGATAATTTCATATTAATAATTGGCCCAAAGGTTGAGCCATTATAAAGCCAAAAATTAAACCTAATTGGACTAGGGTTTTGAAAACTATTAGGCCTACAAGTTGAGCCTCACTATATATACATCATATGGTGAGAATTTTCCTAGCCCCAGCCTAAGCCACCCAAAAGATGAAATCAGAAGAGTTCTAAAAAGTTCCAGCCGCACTCTTCTCTTGTGTTTCCCTGGAGGACACAAGTTAGCACTGCGGGCGTAAAAGGAATGCACTTGCCAAAATGTGGTAAAGGCGAGGTGATCTGAGTGGTTCGTGTGAATACCATAAAGAGCTTGAACATGTCAACTGCTTAAGTTTATGATTTGAGTCAATAGTTGCACGAAAGATCCCAGCCAAATAGGTATAAAATTTTGAACACCCAATTTACTCAATTTCCCTTGGATCCTAGAGGGTTTTGGTTAGTTTCTCGTACATTTGTTTGGCTCCCAAAACCCTACAATTTTATTGTAGCTGATGCATGACACCTCACTATTGGGTTAACCCTTCAAATAAGGTAGTTGTCAGTCCTGAGATCATTGCCGACACCATGGCTAAAATTATAATGATCTAGAAACAAATTAGAGCAGCAAATGACCGACAGACTAAGTATGCAAATTTAAGGAGACGGGAATTGAGTTTGAAGTTGGGTGCAAGGTACTTCTCAAAGTGTCTCATATGAAGGCAGTAACCTTGTATGAACAAAGGGGTAAGTTGGCCCCTAGGTATATTGGACCCTACAAAATCTTGGAGAAAGTAGGGAAAGTTGCATATCAGTTGGCATTACCACCTTACCTGTCCCAAGTGCACAATGTGTTTCATGTTACTCTTTTGAGAAAGTGCATCATTGATCCTGAATAGGCAGTCAACCTTTTAGTGGTTCCCATCCAGGAGGACTTGACCTTCGAGGAGAGGCCCATTAATATTCTTGATAGGCAAGTTAAAAAAATCCAAACTAAGTGGATTCCATTGGTTAAGATCCTTTGGTCAAACCATAATGAAGAAAAAGCTACTTGGGAGATGGAGTAGGATATGTTAAAAATGTATCCTAGTGTATTTCCTCAGTTGCAGCAGAATTTGGAGGACCAAATTCCATAAAGAGGGGAGAATGTTATGGCCCTCATAGTGGGAAGCTTGATCAAGGAAGGTAAATTAATTAAATCCTAGTTTGGAACCTTATTTTAAGCTCACAAAGCAAGATTAAGTATGTTGGGCAAAGTTCACTAAATTCCAAGAAATTTATGACACCAAATAAGGTTTGGGGGCAAAATGGTAATTTTGCATCCCGAAGTGTTAAGCTGAGTCTCAGGAGTTAAAAATGAGTTTTAGAAACCAAACCCTTCCTTTAAACCCAAAATTAGCCTAAGTAAACAAGATTTGACCAAGTTTTAAATTTGGTTACTATTTAGGGAAAGGAGATTTTTGTAACTTTAACACAATTTGGTGGCATAGTGTTTTAAAAGGCGTTAAAACTTGGTAAGGTGAGCTGTGGCTGCCATTTTTGATGCATTTCATCCTAAACCCGAGTCTAAGCTTCCCCTTTCTGTTTCACCTTCAATTCTATTCAAAATCAAGTGCTTTTGGTGGAATTTGAAGCCCAAGAGTTATATAAGCCTTAGGTAGTTTGTTTCAAGGTTGGTTTATGATTTTGAAGTGGTTTTCCATGTTTTCCAACTGGGTTCCTATTTTTGGCAAGAGGTAACATTAATTTCTTACTTATCTCTTGTTTGTTTGATAATTTGAAGCTTGGGTTTTGTTTAGTAATTTGGTGTCTTGTGCTTGGTTTACTTGGAACTTAGGTAGAACTTTATGGAACCTTGTTCTTGGTAAGAAGTTGCTTGATTCTTGCTTGTGACTTTAAATTACGGTAAAGGATTTGAGGTTTTATGTTCAATTGATGCTATTGGAATGTTTATTCCTGATGAAATCAAGTAGTTTTGTGAATGGCATTGATTGAGGGCAAGTATGCTCATGGTGGACTAGGCTTGGATTTGTGGCCTGTGTGACATTCTGATGCATCCTAAGAAGTTTGTGATGGTGTAGTTGTGGGCTATGCAAGTTATTTTACAGGTATATGGTGATTAGAGGTGTCCCTAGTGTTGGGTTTCGGGAGCCGGCCCGAAGATATCACTCCCGTTACATAGGAGGGACAAATCCCATCTTGATCATACAAATCCCTCCGCATGATATGTGACATACCCAATGACCTCCTTCAAGTTCACTCAGTTACGAGCAACAAAGGAAAGTATCAAAGTATGTGACTCACATGTAGGGAACCTTGATGATCTTAGGTCGAAGGACTACATATACCATGATCACTATGAGAATCACTTATGACACTCATATAACGATCCATGTAGTGTTCTCATGGTGGGTCGGTCCAGTACACAAGTTCTCCAACTTGTACCCATATGTAGACTACATATCTCATATTAGTCTCCACATATGCTAGTCGTTATGTATTATTGCAACCCGCTCCACAATAATACTAGACCAGGGACGTTTAAGAATATCATTATTCTAGGGTTACAATTATGTTTGTTAAGTTACGCAGAAACAAAACAACAAACATAATTGCTGGATTAATGCCTTAATAAAATATCATGACTCAATGTGCAAAAAATACAATCATCTCATGATTGGCTTTTTGGGCACAACACTAACAATCTCCCACTTGCACTAAAAGCCAATCATCCATGTATCTAATACCGATGGACCTAGAATGGCTATCATGCTTCTTGCTGCGTAAGGGGCTTTGTCAGTGGATCAGCAATGTTGCTATCTGTCGAAGTCCTGCATATCCTTACATCACCCCTCTCGATGATCTCCCTGATGAGATGATAGCGTCGGAGTATGTGTTTGGATCGCTGGTGAGATCGAGGTTCCTTAGCCTGTGCGATTGCTCCATTGTTGTCACAATAGAGCTCTATCGGGTCGGCAATGCTTGGAACCACTCCAAGTTCAGTGATGAACTTCTTGATCCAAACTGCCTCCTTCGCAGCATCAGAGGCGGCAATGTACTCAGATTCTGTTGTAGAGTCAGCTACTGTCTCTTGCTTTGAACTCTTCCAGCTCACAGCACCACCACCAATACAAAACACATAACCAGATTGCGATCTAAAATCATCCTTATCGGATTGGAAGCTTGCATCGGTGTAACCCCTTACAACGAGCTCATCTTCACCTCCAAAGACCAAGAATGCATCCTTAGTCCTTCGTAAGTACTTAAGGATGTTCTTAACAGCTGTCCAGTGACTCTCACCGGGGTTCGATTGGTACCTACTCGTCATGCTCAAAGCATATGAGACATCGGGACGAGTACATATCATGGCATACATGATAGATCCAATTGCTGAGGCATATGGAATCTTACTCATGCGCTCTCTCTCCTCGGGTGTACTCGGACACTGAGATCTAGAAAGAGTGATACCATGTGACATGGGCAAGAATCCTTTCTTGGAATCTTGCATGCTAAACCTCTTTAGCACCTTGTCAATATATGTACTTTGACTTAGGCCAAGAAGCTTTCTAGATCTATCTCTATAGATCCTGATGCCTAACACATAGGCTGCTTCACCCAAGTCCTTCATAGAGAAACATTTCCCTAGCCAAGTCTTCACAGACTGTAGCTCAGGAATGTCATTCCCGATGAGTAGTATGTCATCTACATACAACACCAAGAAGACAATAGCGCTCCCACTAACCTTCTTGTAGACACAAGGTTCATCTTCATTTTTGATAAAACCAAACTCTTTGATTGCATTCATCAAAATGAAGATTCCAACTTCGAGAAGCTTGCTTCAGTCCATAAATGGACCTTTGCAACTTGCACACTTTATTGGCATTCTCAGGAGTGACAAAACCCTCAGGTTGTGTCATGTACACATCCTCA
The DNA here is from genome assembly GCA_005392925.1 of Aquilaria sinensis. Lineage (NCBI taxonomy): Eukaryota > Viridiplantae > Streptophyta > Magnoliopsida > Malvales > Thymelaeaceae > Aquilaria > Aquilaria sinensis. Next base: position 664,696 of record SMDT01003367.1, read on the forward strand.
AGTAGCTTTCCATTTAGGAATGCAGTTTTGACATCCATTTGCCATATCTCATAATCATAGTGTGCAGCAATAGCAAACAAAATTCGGATGGATTTAAGCATAGCAACTGGTGAAAAAGTTTCATCATAGTCAATACCATGAATTTGCTTGAAACCTTTTGCAACCAATCGTCCCTTAAAGGTAATCACATTACCATCCATGTCAGTTTTCTTCTTGAAAACCCATTTGCACCCTATGGGTTTTACCCCTTCAGGTGGGTCAACCAAAGTCCATACTTGGTTTTCATACATGGATTCCATCTCGGATTTCATGGCCACTAGCCACTTCTCAGAGTCAGGCCCCGACATAGCTTGTTGGTAGGTTGTGGGCTCATCCTGATCCATGAGCATCACATCACCAGTGTGAGTCACAAGAAATCCATATCTCTCAGGGCTCACGCCGAATCCTACCAGACCTACGTGGGCTCTGTGCTACAGGAACAGACTCTTGAACCACAACATCTTGTGGTGTCTGTTCAGGTTCCATTTCAGGTTCGATGTCTCCTTGTTGTTCTTGAATTTCTTCAAGTTCTACTTTCCTCCCACTAGTTCCTTTAGAGATAAACTCTTTCTCTAAAAAGACACCAGTTCGACACCAGTTCGAGCAACAAACACTTTTTGCTCAGAAGGATTGTAGAAATAGTAACCCTTTGTTTCTTTGGGATACCCAACAAAAAGGCATTTTTGAGATTTGGGCCCTAGTTTGTCAGAGGATTGACGTTTCACATAAGCGTCACAGCCCCAAATCTTCATAAAAGACAAATTGGGACGCCTCCCACTCCATATCTCATATGGTGTCTTTTGAACCGATTTAGATGGAACTCGGTTTAGTGTAAAAGCGGCTGTCTCTAGAGCATGTCCCCAAAAGGAGTTTGGAAGGTCAGCTTGACTCATCATAGAGCGAACCATGTCTAACAGAGTTCGATTTCTCCTTTCAGATACACCATTCCATTGAGGTGTACCTGGTGGAGTGAGTTGTGATACTATACCACACTCCTTCAGATAGTCAAGGAATTCTCGATCCAAGTACTCTCCACCTCGATCTGATCGAAGCACTTTGATACTCTTCCCGAGTTGATTCTCTACTTCATTCTTGAATTCTTTGAACTTTTCAAAGGATTCTGACTTGTGTCTCATGAAGATACACATAGCCATATCTGCTGAAGTCATCAGTGAAAGTAATGAAGTATTGGAAACCTCCTCTAGCTTGTGTAGACATAGGGCCACATACATCACTATGTATGAGTCCTAGTAAGTCATTAGCCCTTTCACTTTGCCCTGTGAATGGGGCTTTGGTCATCTTGCCCAACAAACATGACTCACATGTCTCATATGATTCAAAATCAAATGAGTCCAAGAGTCCATCCTTATGGAGCTTGGATATGCGGGTCTCATTTATATGGCCCAAGCGACAGTGCCAGAGATAGGTCGGGTTTGAATCATTTAATCTGACCTTCTTGGTATTCACATTATAGATTGGATCTTCGAGGTCTAGAACATACAACCCATTGCTAAGTTGAGCACTACCATAAAAGATTTCATTCAAATAAATAGAACAACATTTGTCCTTTATTATAAATGAAAAACCTTTCTTGTCCAAACAAGAAACAGAAATCAAATTTCTACTAATAGTAGGCACAAAGTAGCAGTTGTCTAATTCTAAAACTAATCCACTAGGTAAAGTGAGAACATAAGTCCCTACGGCTAAGGCAGCAACCCTTGCTCCATTTCCAACACGTAGGTCCACTTCACCTCGGGCCAATCTTCTACTTCTACTTAGATCCTGCACATTTGCACAAATGTGAGATCCACATCCAGTATCCAATACCCAAGATGAGGAAGTAGAAAAGTTAGCCTCTATAACAAAAATACCTGAAGTGGAAGTCTTACTTCCCTTTTCCTTAGCAAGTTCTTCAAGATAGAGCTTGCAATTGCGCTTCCAGTGTCCAGGTTGCTTACAATGGAAGCACTCCCCTTCCTTTGCCACACCACCCTTTGGTTTCAGTGCAGCTGAAGAAGAACTAGCATTGGACTTTCCATTAGCTTTATCCTTCTTCTTGTTGGCTTTTCCCTTTCCCTTGCCCTTTTGAACCATCAAAATGGGCTTAGCCTTCTTAAGGTTTTGCTCAGCAGTTCTCAACATGTTGAGCAATTCAGGGAGGGACTTGTCAAGGTCGTTCATGTTATAGTTCATGACGAACTGACTGTAGCTTTCAGGCAACGATTGCAAGACTACATCGAATAGCCAACTCTTTCTGAAGAGCAAATCCCAAATTCTCAAGATTCTCAATGTACCCAATCATCTTGAGCACATGAGGACCCACGGGACTTCCCTCAGACATCTTGCACTGAAACAATGCCTTAGAGGTCTCAAACCTCTCATGCCTAGCTTGCTCTTGGAAAAGCATTTTGAGATGTTCGATCATATCGAACGCCCCCATGTTCTCATGTTGCTTCTGAAGCTCAGATTCCATGGTAATAAGCATGAGGCATGCAACATCCAAAGCATCATCAGAATGCCTCTTGTGAGCATCCCTTTCAGCTCTTGGAGCAGTGGCAGCAGGCTCATTCGGAATGGGCTGCTCTAGGACATAAGCCTTTCTCTCTTGTTTGAGGACTATCCTCAAGTTTCGGTACCATTTGAGAAAGTTGGTCCCATTCAGTTTTTCCTTCTCAAGGATCGATCGCAACGAAAGTGTCGATGTGTTTTGTGCCATGGTTATCTACAACAGTAAATATGCAGTGTAAGAGTCATGTATTTTAATTCATTTAATAAGGACTTTTATTAAACGATACTCCCACTATTTTCCTCAAAATAATAACCCTCGATATTATTTCGGAACACCTCGGCGCTAAGGTATTCTAGTGGGCCAAGATCCATATTTGACCACAACCTGAGTCAGCTTTGGCTTTTCTCTCAAGTTACAGCTATTTAGGTAGGCAACTCCTTGCCAATTGCATCTTATGCAACTCTTGGATAGTTGGGTGAACAACACTTGTCCAAGCTCATCTCATGAGCTTAAGCCCAACTCTATGCCTCTAAGTCCCTAATCCTATTAGGATGACTTAGTTAAGTCGAACCCAAAGTTAGCAATTTGGATATCACTATTATCCCATCGCGCCTTACCAAGATGAACATAGGTGCTTTGCTTTGGCAAACCCACCTAATGTTGATCAAAGTCTTGACGAGTGCCAACATTTGGAAGGCATCACATTTAATGACTTAATATTTGTTTGAGGGATTTTTTTCTTTTGATCTCACCAATTTGTTATCTCCGGTTGTCTTATACATGCATCACATACAAATATAAAACATGCATCTCATGCTTACAAGAAAGTAAACGTGACATGGTTATAGCCCAAACTATGCGATATTCTCAAGCCAATGAGAATATCATAAAAGCCTAAGAAAAGAAAAGAGTCTTCACAAGCTCCTTCTCTTCCTTTCTTGGTTGCCCTTTTGTTGTCACCTCCTTGGACATACCACCTTGGATGATCCTTGGACATACCAACCTTGGATGATCCCATAATGCACCATTACATCAATAATAGAAACCTCGAGTTACATTCGAGGGGAGTAAGGTGAGAAGAGAATGTACAATGAGAGTGATAAGAAAAGGCACGACTCGCAGGCCGTATTTACAAGTACAACCAATCAAGGGCTATAACCATGCACCATGCTTCAAACACCAATCAGCATATCATGTCAAATCTCATTCAACAAAGATGCATGCCAATTTTCGCGCGTTGATTAACCAGTTTTTATTTATGTGGCGCTTCGCATACGGCGGTCCCGCTGGCCGGTCAGTGGGCGGGGGTTCCGCTGACCGGTTAGTGGATGGAGTCAAGGGGGGCCACCCTTGTAGGGGGTTGCGAGGGGGGCAGCGGCCCCCCGGTGCAAAAAATTGTCTTACAACTGCTTTGCCCAAGATCTTCTATTTCGAGCAAGTAGGCACCCGAGACTCCTTCATTCGAGCCACCAAAAATACCTTACTTTCGGTGCTCGAACAAGCTGAATTCGAACCAAGCTAGGGTTTTTGCAACTATTGCAAGAATCCAAATCCATATAGGTATCTCAAACCTATCAATTTTGGGTTAATCTCATTAACCAATTAGTGTTGTTTCTTCATATATGTCATATGTTCATTACGAGTTCCGGTTTCATGCATCATGAATCAATCTAATTAATCATGGCCACAAGCAACCGAACACATAACATCATGCGATTTGACATTCAATCCCGATTTAAGGTTTCACCAGTAGCTCTGATACCACTGTTAGGTTTTGGGAGCCAAACAGCGCAGCAGAATTTAACCGAAACCCTCCAGGATCCAAGTGAAACGGGGTAAACCGGGTGTTCAAAAATTTTCATACCTAATTTTCGGTTGAGATCTCTCACTCAACTGTAGAGTCGAATCACAAAACCTGAACAGTTGACGTGTTCAAGCTCTCTATGGTATCCACACGAGCCTCTCGGGATCACCACACTTCCACCACGTCCCGGCAGATGCGTTTCTCTTGCGCTCGCAGTGCTAGCTTGCGTCCTCCAAGGAATTGTAAGAGAAGAGTGCGACTGTCCTTTTGGGAGGCTAGGGCAAGGAGACCAGCAAATTTCTCACTAAAAGTTGTATTTATAGTGAGACTCAACTTCCAGGCCTAATGGGTTTCAAAGCCCTAATCCAATCATCTCATGATTGGCTTTTTGGGCACAATACTAACACCTAGTTTGCCTTATGGCCATAAGAAGCCTCCAAAGAGACTTAGAAGGTTTTTCCTGGGTTTAAGGCATGGGGCCCTGGTGCCTATATGCCATGTGGGACTGCAGCTCCCATGGTGCCTTTCTAGCATCGTGGAGCTAAGTGTTCCTAGCACCTAGGCCCCAAAGTGGTCCTGGCGCTTAGCCCCTAGAGGCCTGTTTAGTAACAAATTTCATCTTTTTTGAAAAGGGATCCAGAGGAGGATAGGGATGATCCTAGGGGTGACTAAGGGTTGTAATTGTAGAATGGCATTCTAGAACTCCCAAAACTCTCTCATGATCTAGGGGTTTTCTCATAGTTTTATGGTTAGAAAGTGGACCTCATGAGAAAACTAGTTAATGGGCCATAGTAATACACCATTAGATGAGGTGGAAGGTTTAGCACCATCAAGGCCTTAGTTGTACCTTCGGGTTCAATGCCTCAATGAGGAAACCTTAGTACACCTAGTGGGTTATTCGAGACCTAGGAATTATTAGTCCAACCATAGTGCCCCTATACAACATAAGGGAGGTTCAGCTAGTAATAAACTTCACTAGTTAGGCTAGTAAGCAATGCTTGTTAGTAGACAAAGCTTTGCCTTGTAGTTTAAAGACTAGGTAGAGGGCAAGTCCCACGGGACTGAAACGTATATGCATAGGTTTCGCCTTACTGTATAAGCTCATAGTAGATTACATATGATTATATATGCATTGTCCTTAGTTTTTTTTTTTTTTTTTGCAAATGAAGACCCCTTACTAAGAATTCTTGAATTTTGACTCCTTAGTTTATGTTGTGCAGATTTTGATGATGTTAAGCCCGATAACTACTAAGGGTTGTCGCGGTAGTCTTTTGTTACAGGTATTTACTATAAGAGTCTTTATGACTCTATTTTATTAGTTACTTGTTGGTGAAGTAACACTACTAACTGTAGTATTTTCATGGCAGTAGAGGCTAGCAGACACATGGATAGGCTTTTTTGACTCACCACTAGGACTCGTCTCCAAGGTGTGAGTTTGTTGGGTGGATCTCAATAAGAAGGCTTGTGTATATTGGACACCTAGTTACCTCCCATGTCTATGAATAGAGCTTAGGACTCTAAGGTTACTCTTGGGTAAGGAGTAGTAATCTACTTTTGTTGAATGCCCTCACACGGTTATTATGTGTAGTAATGATAAAATAAATGTTGATTTTGTATGCTTTGACTATTTGAACTTTGATTTCCAAGAAAAGTGCCTAGGCAATGTGAATATTTTACAGTTTCCATTTACTCAAGTCAAAGCTAAAAGAGCATGCATGTTTGTATTTCTAAGTTAATCAACTAGTATCATGAAGTTTTAATTTGGACACATACATAACTAGCCAATTGTAACCACCGTGAGACCCATTCTCATAGGTTTCCTGGGCAGGGCTGAGGGTGACCATGTCAAGTACATTAAAAGTGAATAGTCGAAGCTTGATCTTAAACAAAAAAAAGTTGAATAGAAACAACAGCAAAGGTTTGAACAAAAAAAACATGGAATTGAGCAGCAGGAAGTTCAAATCGAACAACATGATGTTAGAAAAAAACAGCAAGAAGTTCAAATTGAGCATGTGGTTCATAATGAATTCCAACTGCAGGTTTCTAAGGAACAACAAGGTTCTAATGTGGAACAGCAAACTCAAGAACACAAACAACATGAGTTGATGAGATTGCTACTACTGGTATTCATGATTCAGAACTTTTGGATAAAATTGATGACATTGTCAAGAAAATCATATTGGGGGAAAAGGAGCAAGCAAATGAAAAGGATCAAATCAACAACAACTTGAAATTGTTGTTGTGGAAGACCACTACTCAAACAAAGGGAAATCTCTGAATGACCTCATTTCCAAAACAGGTACAAGTCATATATTTATCATCTTCTCATATCTTTATTTCCTATTGTTGTTATTTTGTTCTTCTAATATTGTTTACCTTAAATTCCTCATCTTATCAAATAATGTTATTGTGATCTTCTATTGGTGTTCTTCTTATTCATTTTTGTTGTTCTAGCCTTATAAATGTAGAATGTCAACATCCACAGTGTCTTGCTGCAACACCAACATTCAACATTTTACAAACTCTAAAAGTCTTTCAAGATGATGTTGTTATTGCGAATGTTAACATTGAGATTCCAATTTGGCTTCCACCCACAATTGCTCAAGCTACAAGGAATGTTACATTTTTTAATGATGAGTTTATTAGAAAATATGGTGCAATGACAACGCACCAGCAGATCTAAAATGAGGAACTAAAAGTTGTAGACCTTGCAGTGTGTTACTTCCCAAGTAAAAGGTAATATTCAAATTGATAATTATGTTATGTTGAACTATCCTACGAGTACTATTCACATTTGTACTCTTGTTGTTCTAGTGTTTTATTATTGTTATTTTAATTTGGTTTTTAATGATGTTCGGGTGTTTTTTTGTTACTATTCAACTCAGTGATTGATGCTATTCTTAATCCTCATACACGATGTTGCACGGTAGTTCAAAGAAAGAGTTGGTTAAGATAGGAGGTAGTATCACGCTTTACCAATTCCACTTTGACACACTATGGGATAACATATACGTAGAGGCTGCAATTGTGAATGCTTGGGCAGTGATTCTGAATCTTGACAAAAAATTCAAATAGTCTTCCTATCCCTTTACTTTCTTATAGGTTTACAATAACTCTTAATGTAAACCTTCTCTCAAATATTTATTTTTAACAAATTTCTCTTTCATAGCATGCAATTTTCTAATCCTCACGTCAAAAGACACAAGTGTTCATGTAAAAAGGAACAATAATCAATGTTGATGTGAAGAAACAGATACACAGTTACACTATGTAGAAGGGAATGGAAGATCTCAAAGTAATAATTGACTTACATGGTCTTAACAAAGTACAAGATGGTATAACTTTTTCTTCTGTTGTTATAGTCTGTTTTATGTTTTGTTCTACTTTCTAATATATGATGTTCTACATTTTAAAATTTCTGAATGCAAATTATCCTACCATGCCTAGTTCACAATCATTTTTTCATGGTTGCCCTCAACTTCACAAAGAAAGTAATCCATGTTCTAGACAATCTAAATCAAGATGATGAGAGATATTATCCACTGTTGGATGATTTGGTACATGTTCAATGCCATTGATGTTGTTGTTTTCTCCTGTTGTTGTTCTAATTCTTTGGTATTGTTGCTCTTGGTTGTTATTCTTGATGTTCTACATTTATACTATTGTTGTTATGCTTTTCTGTTATTGTTGTTCTCACTTTATATAGTGTTTTTGTCTTCTTCTATTTCTATGGACACTACTGATTTATTTCCTTTTATTAGAGAGGACTCCTACTTTAGCACTTTAATGAACATGGGAACAAAACGTATACAAATGTTGTGAATAATTTGCTGGTCCAGTATGCACAAATGGAGTGGAAAACTCAAATGAACAAACTTAGGAAGAAGTAGGAGTATTTACAAAATAACTATGACTATGACATATTTCTAATAAGGCATATGGAACTTTATAAAGGCCACAAATTCAAGTTTGATATGGGGCCACAGCTGAACATGAACATAAACAGGATCAAGATTGCAGCATCCATTTTTCTTTCTAAGCACAATGTTCATAGGAACAAATTGCTCACATATATTACCTCAATAGGAAAGTAGGTGTTGGTCTTACTGTTTAGCAAAATTGTTCATGTTAACTTGTAGAAAAATTCTAGTCCTTCTGGGCCATTTACTGACTTTTAGCTGGTATTCTAGTAGTAACTATTGTTGTTCCATTTTTCTATTATTGTTGTTCTTGGTTTATATTCTCTCCATTCATCTATTCTTCTATAGGTTTATTTTCTTGATATACTGCTTTTGATTACTTGAATTACCAATGATTCTATTATAAACAACTAATGATGTTGCTCTAGGCTTCTCGTGATGTTATTCTAATCATATGTAATTGTTGTTCTCAAGTCATATAGCACTAACAATAATAGTGTTGTTGTTTTTTTTACTTGTTGTTTCTTTTAATGATTGTTGTTGTTTGAAACTAAATTCCATCATATTTGAACACCAGGCATCTAATCAAAGAACAAAATTCCATTATATTCAAACACCACTATAAAACAAGGTATTCAAGACTACTATTCATTTCAACAATAAATCATGTTCGATTTAATAATAACTACACAAGGTATTCAAGACTGCTGTTCATGTCAATGATAAATCATGTTCGATTTAACAATAACTACTTTTCAACTACTTCTATGACCTCATACAACTACTACCATCTAAACAATTCCCAATTCTATTTTTGCTTCAACCTTTTGTTCTCACAACTACTGGATTCTGCACATTCAAATTGTCCACCACACAACTAGAGCTTGTTGTTACATCATTGTTATTGTTGCTGTTGAAAACTTTATAAACCCATTGTTTCATAACGCCAATACACTCTTTACACAACATCCTGCAATTTTCATCATCCTAGCATGAAATAACAACATTATATAATTCTTTCATCATTTTTTTATTCCATACCACAGCTGTGAAGCTTTCAATGACACCAACAACAGTATGGTTGACACCTATCAATAGTCTAGGACTTTTCATCCACCTTGGCAATAAATACTCATCAGGAATCATCCTTACATTGTTAACATTCAAAGCATGTAATGCATGATGGCACAAGTACCCAAACTCCTCAAAGTATTTATAGGAACAAGATACCCTCAATGGGTTTGATTTAATAAACTTCACTAGACAAGGATGAAGATTATACTCATCAAAGAAAACCTCATATTCAAAAAATGTATCATTATCATTTAACCAAGAATAACCAGCAAAAAAACCTTTCTCAACTTCTTCAACTTCCTAGTAAATTTTCAAACTGTAAAACTTAGAAGCCTGGTTTAATATAAAAGAGCCTCTAAATTTACCAATCAATGTACCTCAATTACGAAAATCTTCAGCTACCTCATTATCCTTCCATTCCTTTATCCTCTTCTCAATTGAATGAAACATTTCTAATAATGATGTTGTGTTATCACAAATTCCATGAAGCATGTGATTTTTACTCTCACTTTTCTGTATAGAAAAAATGCCTGCATAAATATGTGAACACATAATACACTTACATAAAGAAGGATACCAAAAACAAATGATAAAACAACACTATGAAAAAACAGAACACCACAAATGCATACCAAAAAAATTAGTACACCAAAATAAATGTACCAAACATCACACATGTTAATGCAATAGCTATATTTGTCATGTTCTACTGCTGTTCAAAATTCTCACAATGGTGTCTTGGTATTCTTCCTTTGTTGCACAACTACCAGAGTAATGTTATTCTAAATTGCTAGTTCAAAAATATATGTAATTAGAATATAATAGAAATAAAATTACTAAACATGCCTATTGAGAAAAAGTTACTATACAAAGCAAGGAGCCATTTGGATCTCAATGTATAAGTGGACTCCAACCAAACATTTCCATGCAATCCATACAACTCCAACAAACTCTCCCACTTTAAAACTAATTTTTCCTTTGTTAGACAACTATACAGAAAGTAGTTCAAAGCACCTATAAATCTCTTTTTATGATTCATTAACCACCTTAAATGTTTCCTTGTATTTTATGATATGTACCACAAACAGAGACAGTGCTTAGATTGTGGCAAATGCTTCTCTATTACATATATATCATTGCTGGATCTTGATCCATCATAAAAGTATGAGGCTATTTCCCACCAAAACTTGCCAAAAGCACATCAAATAACCAACCAAAGCTTTCCTTCTATTCATTCACCAAAAACGCATAATAAAAAATAATTGTTCCACCATGGTTGTTTACTCCAACAAATGGTGCACAAACAAGACCATACATATTTTTCCGATAAGTAGTGTAAAAAACAACTACATCACAAAAAATGTCATAATCAAACAACATTCTAAAATCCCTAAAAAAAAAGTTGTGCAAATGCCAATCAACTACTTGATACCTAACGAAAAAATTCCCATCAATAAATGAAAGGTCCCTAAAACAATTGAGTAATATAACATCAACACAACGAACTTGAACACTTTTCTCCAGGCCAAACAAATTCCAAACATCATGCTTTATGAACCCAACTGATTCTGTTGATCCAATTTCCTCATATATAATCCTAAAAGTATCAACAGCCTTTATCATAAAAGATAACAACATATGTTTTTTTATTCATATCAATTTCCTTGTACCATGCAAAAAGTGCATTTGATCAATAGAAACAAATGCATGTTTGTGATGCATTAGATGAGACGTACAAGTCCAAACACCATATACAACATAAAAAGGGACCATCACTACGTAGCAACACTGGAAACTTACCTTTTTACGTTGCATCGAATCAACTTTACATTTTCCTTTACCAGCATAAGAACAATAAAATTCCCTAACTGAAACATTTCCAGACCAAAGAACTCTCAATTTTGACTTATGAACATCAAATCCATGATTCAATGCATGAGCCCGATAACACATAAATGCATCCTCTTCACTCTAAAACTCCCTTCTAACCAAACTACACCTCTCAACTCCAAAATCTGAGCTATTATCGGAAAACGTAAAAAAAAAAGAACATATCATTAACTAACTCAATATTTGTTGTTCGTATCTCCTCATAATGATGTTCTACTTACCAGTAATAATGTTCTACTTACCTACAAATGTCATAAAAATTTGTTGTTCAATTGCATAAAAAATGATGTTCAAGAAATGCTGTTCTAAACTGCTATTCAAATGTCTAAATAATGTTGTTCTAAATGCCTAAAATGTTGTTTAAATTTCTAAAAAAAATTGTTAACAATATAACAAGAACTGGTATTCAAGTCATAAAATTTGTCGTTCAATTGAATAGATAAATGATGTTCAAATAATGTTGTTCTGATAGCCTAAAGTTTTGTTCTAATAAACTAAACTCCTGTTCCAATCACATTATCCACAGAACTAAGGTCACATGCTGAAAACTGAGAATTGTTAAGACAAGACCATCCAAATTATTCGTCTCAGCAACCACTAAAAAAAATCACTTATGTCTCCCTCAACAACATCACCACTAGAAATACTTGTAAGCACAAAATCCAGAAAACAAAGCATCTTCCACTGTTCTAAACAAACACGAATCTGAAAAAAAAAAAAATAACACATGAGGTAAACCAACTTGTCATATGATCGTTAACAGTCTCATATGCATCAACATTCAAATAAAACACATCCGCAACCTATTCCATAATATTCAAATGGAACAACCATAATGCAAAACAAAATCATTGGGAAAACAGCAAGTAGACCATCAATTGGCATAAATTGGCGATCAAAACTAGCTATCAACGATCTCCCACAAAAAAAATTGCAAAATAAAAGCCACATCCAGGTTGCCCTCAGCTCATCGATAACGTGAAAAGAAAACAACATATATATATAACACTATCACTATTATTGATAGCCAAAGCGTTATTGCCCTTCAAACCCCTAAGCTCTGGCGAAGCGCTACCCTCGGTAAAGGTGGGCGTCACCTTTTAGGAATACGAGCACCAACCTCGGGAAAGCAAGGTCCGACACCCTGACCCCTCAACCTCGGTGATCTGCTACCACCCTCGAGGAATGTCAATACTGACCTCGGGACCATGGTGCACTGCCACCCTCGGTAAGATGACCTGACTAGCTTTGGGAGAGGCAGACTCACCATCTTCGGCAGGGAAAACACCTCCGAAGGGGATCATCCGTGCCGAAGGGACTTGCGAATAACTAGAGCAACCTCGGTAACAAGCCCTCCTATCTCGGAGAGGTCTCTTTCACCGAAGGGATCTCGACAACACGACAAAAATGGTTAAGGAGCCTCTAACACGCCGCCCTCACACACGTCCTGACACACCTTGACACGCCGCCCTCGTACACGCCCTGACACGCGGACCTCCCATAGCTCCGACTTCTGGCCAAGATGGCCTATGGCCAGCTATAGGTCCCCGTTCATGAAGGTACAGACCGCATCTGACCGAACACGTGTCGTGATCTAAGCGGGCTGTGTCAAACGGACTTCTCCTAACACCCTCATATAAATACTAGGGAAACAGCCTTAGTAAAAGAGACTGGACTCTTAAGAAAAACATATTCTCTACTGTCTACTTATCACTCTTCATCTCACTAAATACTGACTTGGGCGTCGGAGGCTCCTTCCCTGGAAAAAAGCTCTGAGGACCTCCTAACCCTTGTTCTTTGAGTGTTTCAGGCAATCTCTCCCCAGACACCTCTTCTTCAGACGCCCTCTTCACCGGAAGTCCCGTTTAGGCTTAACATGTCATACAATGAAAATGCCGATGGGCATTATCTGGCGCCGTCTATGGGAAGCCACTCTTAGGTGGCCGTCGTTGAGACTCAGCGTTCTAAGGACAAGGGACTCCCGAAGTCCCCGTCCATGCCGGAAGCTCAACCGGTGGCTAAACGACCCGCTGCAAGGACTTCCTTGCCCGAGGACGAACATCTTCTAACCGTCATGATGAGCTTTCTACGTGATTTTCAACGCTCCATTGTGGCTGAAATGACACAACAACTGGACCAAAGGTGGTCACAATAGCCTTCGGGACGAAGGGAACCCTCACCAACACCCCGTCGGGAGAGAAGCCTGAAATCTACTTACCAGAGTTTGGGGAGTGAGGACATCCATGATGAATCCTCGATAAAGGACGTGCCTCCCAGAGTCCGACGTACTAGAGAAACGGGGTCAAAAGGGCCTAGGACTTCCCGCCGACAAAGTTCTTCACCGGAGGAAAGATCACAATCCCCACGCCGCCAAAGTTACTCCCCGAAAAGGCAACGTCATTCTCCGATGCCGGAGGCCTCTAGGCAGCGAGAAGAGCCCAGGGCCACCATTTTCATGGAAAAAAATCCTAGAGAGGCTAGAAAAAGTAGAGAGACAGATCGCCCGAAAGCTAGTATGGTCAAGATTATCTGATACCTTCACTGGAGAAGAGTCACCCTTCGTCCGGACAATAATAGAAGAACCAATGCCAAGCGACTTTTGAGTCCCTCGCTTGGAAACCTATGATGGACATAGTGACCCTCAAGCCCACCTAACCAAATATAGACGCAGCATGGTACTGCACGGTGCCGATGATGTCACCCTCTACAAATGCTTTGAGGTCACCTTCTCCGGTCCGGCAACTGCGTGGTACAACTCCCTCACCCCTGGAACAATAATGAGTTTCCAAGAGCTGTTCATAGCATTCACACAGCAGTTCATCGGCAGTAGGGCGACAGCAAAGATGCCCGTCTAGATGTTCGACATAGCACAAAGGAATGGGGAAACCATTTGCGACTATGTCGAAAGATTTAACTGAGAGGCCCTGAGCGTGCCAGACTTCCGTCTTGAAATACACATCCTCACCATGATACAGGGACTTCGATGAGACTCACAACTCTTTTACGAGTTCTCGAAAGACCCACCGGACACCCTTGGCGAGTTCTACCGTAGAACCGAACAGCACATGTGTCGTGCCCAAACTTGCCCCTGGCCCATCCGGGCTCGATTACTTAAACATGCAGCGAAATTTTTCACACAGAAGGGGCATTTAAATAAATCTTATCAAAACATACGGGCACGAACCCCAGGATACTTACCGGTACTAGCTCGTTAAGTTCTTATTTAAGGTAAAGTTGAAGTGCTCTCAGAAACAAGCTAGCACCTATGTGGAATTTAGTGTTCATTTCATGATCTTTATCATGCTTAGCCAAGTACATGCATGGCAACCAAAACACCAAATCCATATTTTGAAAACTTGTTTATGAACTCATGTTTTGCATGATCTTATGTAACTTAGAAACTTGCATACATCATTCCGTAGCACATAGTGAAACATAAGCCTCTTCTAATATTTTCTCTACTTGTGCACACAATATCATAGGCATCACTTCAGATACTTAATTCATCCAAAAGTACACATGTCCATTTACATGTACTTAATATCCTTAGATGCCATTTTAGCACATATGTGACCATTTCCATACTATTCCAAGTTCACTTGCAATTTCTTCCTTAGGTGCACATACGAGGCCAAATGTTGCATGCTTCATTAATGATCATAGCTTTAAGAACATGCAATTATGCCGGTACTCAACATGTGAGCTTATTCTCATTAAACATAAACAATTTAACTTCCATACTTGTATATCAATCTCAGTGCATGCCAATCACATGGTAATATCACCAAGAATTCCAAAACATACCATAGCCTGTGAGTTCATATTTACAAGTCATAAAGGTAGTGTTATACTGAATGTGAACATATTCACTTAAAACTTAGCCATGATATTCGGAAGCATGATACATGGCAAATGATGCATAATTCCATAGAACACATTCCACCTTAATAGACCTTGTTCCCACAAATTTCTATACTCCATAAGCCTGCAGAAGGAAGTCCACAACATTGGCTTGATTTACAAGCAATCCATATCACAAAAGACACTTAGAATATTGAGCAACATATGCACAAACCTTTACCATCTAAAAGAGTATACATACTTTTGACCTTAATGCTTTTCTATAGCTCCTTTTTCCTACAAAAATAGATGAGGGCGGGTGAGTTTTAAAACTCAGTAAAGATTTCGGTGGCATCCAATGCCTAACTTAGTGAGGAATTTCATATGGCTTTCAAAGCCAACTTATGGCCTCCAAGGCCTAACATATGACTTCCAAAGCCTAACTTATGCCAAGAATGTAATGGCAATTATTCCATAGTTCTGCAAAGAAAACACTAAGACAAAGAAAACATAGGGCATATAGTAATAACAATAATAATAATAATAATCGGGGTCAGCATGCACAACCAATTCATAGAAGCACACAAAACACACACACCACATAACACAATTCCGTATGGGCATAGCAAGCATTAGCCTATTCCATATCACACAATCTCGGTCAACCAT
This sequence comes from Aquilaria sinensis, assembly GCA_005392925.1. NCBI lineage: Eukaryota > Viridiplantae > Streptophyta > Magnoliopsida > Malvales > Thymelaeaceae > Aquilaria > Aquilaria sinensis. The sequence goes on from SMDT01003367.1 coordinate 680,441, forward strand.
TTCTTATATCGTACTGAGCTCATTAACTTGGGAATCGAGTTGGCCAAACTCAATTCCAAGCCTTAAATGCTTGCACGAAACTCATGAGTAAACAGAATTGCCGAAGCAATGATACTTAGCCCACTTAGCACTATGTGCCCGAATACTCACAAAGTGAGTATGAGAAATCCTCACATAGAGTTGCCGAAGCAACAAAACAACTTAGCCCTCTTAGCACTCCTAGGATCACATGGTTCTTTGACCATCACCTAGGGGCCCGAATACTCACACAAAAAAAAGCCATGGAACTATACCATGCAATAAAGTGAGTATAGGAATCCTTACCATAATTTCTGTAACCTCTCGATGCTTAATTCCTTTGCCTTTCCTTGCTTTGTTGTTGTTAGAACATGCCTTTTTCTTGCTTTTCATTAACCTAAAAATCATAAATTACCAAGAACGCTTGGTGTAACTTACACAACCTCAATTTAAAGAGGTAAGGCCTAACTTAGCCCTTTTTTGTACTTAGGCCCAACTTAGCCTTTCTTGTATTTAGGCCCAAATGAACTTAGGAGCCCAAGAACACCATGGACAAGTGTTCAAGCCCATGAAATCTCTCCATAGTGGACATGGCCAAAGTTTTGGCTTACAAAACTTATTCTTTTTACAACCATCTTTTTGGTTCTTGTGTAGAACATCCATAAGAGCTTGTTTAGTACCAAGAACACTTGGTTTAAGCTCACTAATGCCAAGATAAAGGCTTGGCCGAATTTCCACCTTTGCCTTTCATCCATCCTTTACTTGTTTTTCTTGCTTAGGATGACCACAAAAACTCAAAAGCACCAAGAACACTTGGTTTAGAGCTTCACAATGCCAAGAATATACTTGGCCAAATTTTCTTCTTTGCTTGGAAACCTTCACCTGATCTTTGCTTTGTAGGCTTCTAACACTTCATAAACACCAAGAATAGTTGGTTTATCTTCCAGAAAGTTCAAACATGAACTTGGCCAAATTTTTTCAAAATGGTAGCATGGCTGAAATTTCTACATGATCTTTCTTCAATATCTCACTTGATTTCTTGCTTTGGATGGCCTTGGAAGCTTAAGAATACCAAGAAAACTTGGTTAAACTTCATGGATGCCAATAATATATCATGGCTGAATTTTTAGAGGAAGAAGAAAGAGTTGTAAATGTGTTTGGAATGGTGAGATTTGGTATGGAAGAAAATGGAGAAAGAAGGAGAGAGTTTGAGAGCAAATGGCTTTGAATGAGTGGATTGATTATGTTTTAATGTGTGGGAGGGTGATGGCCGAACATATGGGAGAAAAAATGAGTTTATAATGTGCTTGGAAGAGTGGGAGACAAGATTTAATGGAAGGAAGACTAATTGGAAGACTTTTGTGTAAGTTGGTAAAAAAAGTCAAAAGTAGGAGTCAAGTAGGTGAAGAAAGAATCCAAAGTCTTGACTAAGGATGGGAGGTGGATTAAAATAATGGGATTTGGAGGGAGGTGACATAAAATATTGGGAAATGGAGGGGCATGACTGGCCAAGGCATCCTAGGCCATTAAAATGGCCTAATTCCCCCTTTAGTCCTCCAATTTTTTGATTTTTGGGCAATTGAGCCCAACTACTAAAAATCCCTTTATGCAATTGAGTCTCTCAACTTTAAATTCCACCATTTCATCACTAATATTCTTGGCCTAAGCCAAGCTTAATTTCAAGAGTGTCCAACACTCACATAAACCCAATTCCTCACCTAAATAATGTCTCCCGAGCTCAATGAGCTCAATTCCCTTTTTGAAATTTTTTTTAGCCCCCCCTTTTTCTAGGCTTTTTACCTCCATAATCTGAGACTTAAATATTCAGGATTTTCAGGGCATTACAACATGACAGCTGAAGAGCTGAGAATGGGAGGATCGAAGCCTAATCATCATCATCCCGAAGGCGAAAGCCATCAACCCTGGTATCCTGCCGAGGGTGGGGGAAAAACTCGGAAGCAGAAGGGGAAAAGACCCATGTCATTTACTCCCCTAAACACCTCCCGAACAAACATACTGATGGCCATGGAAAGGCAAGGAAACCCAATCCAGCGCCCGAAGGCCATGCCGAAAACAAGAAAAATATGAAGAAGTTTTGCCAATTCCATCGGGATCACGAGCATGACACTGAGGATTGCTTTCAGCTGAGGAAGTACATCAAGTCTCTAATAAAGCAGGGCCAACTTCGGCGCTAACTGCGGATGCCCTCCCCAAAGGGGAGGACGGAAGAGGAAAGGAAAGGAGATGACGAGGAATATAATTCTGATAGGCACCTGAACCGAAGTCCCAAAAGACATCCGCCACCTCCGGCTAGAATAATACAGACGATCACCACTGGACTACCTTAGGCAGAAAGGAAAAGAAAAGCCAGGGAGATCTTGGTGATGGAATTCGGTAACCCATAAAAAAAGCTTGTTCAGAAAAATGGGTGTACCGTAGTATTCCCTCATGATGACCCACTTCTAATCACGGCAAGGATAGGGAGTTGGGTTGTCAAAAGAGTACTCCTCGATGATGGTTCTAACGGTGACGTCTTATTCTCTCATTTGCTGCCGAATTTGTATCCCAAAAGGCGATCTCAAGCCTGTCACCTCCCCTACCTTCAGGGTAGGTCCGTCCGAACTCCCTGTCCTCGGATGGATTGACCTCCCTCTAATGATAAGGGGAACTTCACCACAAAACAAGGATTAGCTTTTGCTTCCACTATGACAAGGTTCATCGTCATAGATGTCCCTTCTTCATATAATGCCATCCTTGGGAGACAGACGCAAGGAAACCTCCACATTCACCCAGATGTGAAATACTTGATTGTCACCTTCGCAACAAAGGATGGAGATGCTGAGATCTTCATCGACCAAGGGAAAGTGAGAAAGGTCTTTGTAAAAGCAAGAAAGGTCCTAGCGAAGATCTACACACAGACTTCGGGAGCAAAGGCCATACTCGCAAGGGAGGCAAAGGGAGAAGAAACAGAAGACCCAGATAAAATAGAAACAAAAGATGTAGAACTTGTCCCAGGCCGAAGCACCCGAATTTTTATCCCAAAAGGCGATCTCAAGCCTGTCACCTCCCCTACCTTCAGGGTAGGTCCGTCCGAACTCCCTGTCCTCAGATGGATTGACCTCCCTCTAATGATAAGGGGAACTTCACCACAAAACAAGGATTAGCTTTTTGCTTCCACTATGACAAGGTTCATCGTCATAGATGTCCCTTCTTCATATAATGCCATCCTTGGGAGACAGACGCAAGGAAACCTCCACATCCACCCAGATGTGAAATACTTGATTGTCACCTTCGCAACAAAGGATGGAGATGCTGAGATCTTCATCGACCAAGGGGAAGTGAGAAAGGTCTTTGTAAAAGCAAGAAAGGTCCTAGCGAAGATCTACGCACAGACTTCGGGAGCAAAGGCCATATTCGCAAGGGAGGCAAAGGGAGAAGAAATAGAAGACCCAGATAAAATAGAAACAAAAGATGTAGAACTTGTCCCAGGCCGAAGCACCCGAATAAGGAAAAAACTAGCCGAAGGTGACAAGGAAAAACTTGTATCTTTCTTGTTAATGAACAAAGATCTGTTTGCCTACTTGCCGAAGGACATGCCTGAGGTAGACCCTCGCATAATCCAACATAGCCTTAAGGTGCGCCCAGATGCAAAGCCTGTTTGACAAAAAAAGCGAAGCCTCTCGGCGCATAAGAACAACTTCGTTAAAACTAAAGTCCAACACTTAATAGAAACAGGTGTAATCAGGGAAGTCAAATACCCCGAATGGCTTAGTAACGTGGCTATCGCAACAAATGAGGGGAGTGATAAACTCCGAATGTACATCGACTTTCGAAATGTGAACGATGCTCGCCCTAAAGATTCATATCCTTTACCACCAATAGATCAGTTGGTATATTCAACCGCCGAGTATGGCCTCCTTAGTTTCCTTGATGCCTTCAGTGGGTATCATCAAATCATGATGAACCCCGAAGATGAGGAAAAGACCGCCTTCATCACTGAAGTTGGTACATACTGCTATATTAGAATGCCCTTCAGGCTTAAGAATGCAGGAGCCACGTACCAAAGATTGATGAACAGGGTCTTCAACTCCCAAATCGGGAGAAACATGGAAGTCTACGTCAATGATATGATAGTTAAGAGCAAACCGCCTAGTAGTCATATCACAGACTTAGAGGAAACATTCCACCAACTGAGGACCTTCGGAATCCGTCTCAACCCCAAAAAATGCGTGTTCGGGGTAAATGCTGGTAAGTTCCTCAGATTCATGGTGTTGGAGAGAGGCATCGATGCCAATCCAGAAAAGGTCAAAGCCTTACTGGGATTCCAAACTCCCACAACGACTAAGGATGTGCAAAGACTCACAGGGAAAATCACGTCCCTCAGCAAATTCATCTCCAGATATGGGGATCGCTGCCAACCATTCTTCAAGGTCCTCACTAAGGTAGCAAAAAATGGTGGTGACCTCGGAACCGAGGTGCATCCTTGGAACAAAGACTGCTAAAAGGCCTAGGAAGAGCTTATAGTCTACCTAACTCGTCTGCCGACACTCCAGTAGCCACAGGAAGGGGAACCCCTCATACTATACCTTGCCGTCACCGAAAAGGCGCTAAGCTCGGTCCTTGTAAAGGAAGAAGGGGCAAAGCAATGGCCATTATATTATGTAAGCAAGCCCCTACATGGTACCGAAGTCAGGTACCCCTTGCTGCAAAAGGCTATTTATGCCCTGGTGCTTGCAAGCAGAAGGCTAGGTCCTTATTTCCAAGGCCACCCCATTATTGTCCGAAGTAACCTACCTCTTCGAGATGTCATGAAGAAGGTAGACCACTCGGGAAGGCTTTCAAAGTGGTGCATCGAGCTCAGCGAGTATGATAACACATATGAGTCGAAGAAGGTAATAAAAGCTCAAGCATTGGCAGATTTTATTGCCGAGGTACCCATTGCTGAAGAAATTCAACCCAACCTCGGGAATAATGAACCTGAGTGGACTCTATTTGTCGACGGGGCCTCCGGCTCAGAACATCAAGGAGCTGGAGTAATTCTTCGTAGTCCCAAAGGTATGGAAGTTATGAAAGCCATCAAATTTGGGTTTAACGTCACCAAAAATATGGCAGAATATGAAGCCCTCATAGCAGGTTTGCGCCTTGCTAGAAGAATTGGCGTGAGAAACCTAAAGGCCCACAGCGATTCTCAGCTAGGGGACTATAGCGCGAAGGACCCAACTTTGGCAAAGTATCACGAACTTATATCAAAGCTCATCCAAGAGTCCGACGTAGTACACATTGAGAATGTGCCTCGCCAAGACAATACTGAAGCAGATACTCTGTCTAAGTCAAAAAAGTCCACCGAAGTACTAGGTCACCCGAGCATAGCAATAATGAGCATAGCAACCCCAGAAAGAGGATGGAAAAATCCCATAAAAAAATATCTTACAACCTCGGAGCTTCCCAAAGACCCTCGCGAGGCAGCAAAAGTGCGAAGACATTCCTGACGATATTTCCTAATCGGGGAAGAATTATACCGACAGGGATATGGGAGTCCGCTGTAAAGGTGTGTCAGCGAAGAGGACATAGAGATAGTCCTCAAAGAAGTCCATGAGGGGGCCTGTGGTTCCCACATAGGAACTGACGCATTGGCAGGAGTACTACTCCACCAAGGGTACTTCTGGCCCACCCTAAGAAAGGACGTGAGGCAATTTGTCGAGAAATGTGATAATTGCCAAAGACACGCCAAAGTCCAGAGGCTACCCTCGGAAATGATAACTTTGGCTAACTACCCTTATCCTTTCGCAGTATGGGGCATTGACCTCATCGGGCCACTCCCGATGGCACCCGGAGGAGTAAAGTTTTGCGTGGTCGCAGTAGATTACTTCACTAAATAGATTAAGGCAAAGCCCCTGGCATCCATTTCAGCGAAGGACATACAAAAATTCATCTGGAAGAACATCGTATGCAGATTCAGCATACCGAGGGTGATAGTGGCCAACAATGGTTCCCAGTTTGTTGACATGGGATTCCAAGAGTTCACTGCCGACCTCGGGATAAAAATGCACTTCGCCCCAATAGCTCATCCTCAGAGCAATGGACAGGTAGAGGTGTCCAACAAAAAAATAAAAGATGGTTTGAAGAAAAGATTGAAGGAAGCAAAAGGAAAATGCCCAAGAAAACTTCCTAACATGCTATGGAGCTATCGGACAACACCCTGAAGGGCCAGGTGAGACACCTTTTTCACTCGTATTCAGCACGGAGGCCATTATTCCTATTGAGGTGGTTCGGCCATCGGTCAGGATACAAGTGTTCGATGAAGAAGGAAACGACCTCGAGCTGAGAACTAAGCTCAACCTAATTGACGAACACAGAAAGGTGGCTAAGCTCAGAAGAAAAGATTTTTAGCAAAGGGTAGCTATAGTTGCGAACTTGCATGTCAGACGAAAAGGAATCAGGAAGGGAGATCTGGTTCTCTGAAAAGCTGAGTTTGAGCCTCGAAGACCATCTCACTGGGTACTTTGGGCAAACTGGGAAGGGCCTTATTTGGTCCTTGACGAGGTTCGGAAGTAAGTCTACAAGCTCGGCGATACCGAACGTGGAGAATTGAAAAACACATGACATTCAAATGCATTGAAGAAATTCTACACTTATAATTTTTTCAGAAAATTGTACACTTAGAAATTTTTCTATGTACAGAACAATTTTCTGGGAAAAATAGCCCTACCTAAGAAATCTAACTGAAAAAGGTGCAAGTATTTACTTGCGAAAATCACACATTTTCTCTGAAGAAGTGTCAACCGAACATGGTTGATAAAAATAGGCAAAGCTTTGTGAAAAGATATTCGCCGAAGCCGGTGTTGTGCTGAAGATGGTTGATAAAAAGCACGAAAAATATCTTCCCGAGGGTCCTAGACCGAAAGTGGTCAAATTAACTCTTGGAACCGGAGATTATTTAAGGAGAAACTTGTCTTGAGACTTAGCCGAATCTTGGAAGAAAAAGAAAAAGAAATTTTATTAAAAGGAGCCTTATTACAAGGAGGAGATTACAAGAAGAAGGTTACAAAGAAGAAGAAAAAGAAAAAGTGAAGCCCTGGACACCTAAGGGACCCTGCCATCGTGAGATGCTCCATCCCCAACATCCTTTGTCGCCACCTTCAGCGCTGAAGGAGGAGCAAATGGCAGATTAAGATGATCAATCTTTGACCAGGCCCAGCGCTCGGGGATGTCGAAAGCAGCTAAGAAGAAGAGGTTGAGGTTGGGGTACTTCGCCAAGACTTGGTGCCGAGCCAGACAAAAGTTGTCTTGAAAAGCAACCTTGGTTGCTTGATCTGCCTTATCTTTCTTAACGGACAAGTCGTCCAGCTCGTTCCTCAACTCAGCGACCTCCTTCTCGAGCTTCTTCGTCTTCTTCTTCTTCTTTGTCTCCTTCTTCAGCACCTCGACCTCAGCCTGAAGATTGGCATTGTCAGCGAAGGCCTTCATCAGGAGAGCAGAGTCTTCCTCTTCTCCTTTTGGTAGGCCTCGTTGGCCGTAGTCAGCTCAACGACCTTCGACCCGAGGTCAGACATCTTCTGGGAGAAATCCTTTAAGAGCTCCTCCTGACCCTTCAAGAACTCCTCCCGAAGTTTGGCAACCTAATCCTTGGCTATTTTGTTCAACTCTACGTACTTGATGACTGAGTTGGCACAAAATACCTTAGCCTTCTCTAGACGCTCTTCGGCCCAAGATCGGACCGAAGACTGTTTTGCTACCCATGCTCTGAAATATCCGCTGTACGCCAAGAGCTGCGAAAAAGAAGGACATTTGGTGAAGTTTTACAAAGAAAACCAAACAGTTAGAAAAATTTGGAGAAAAGATGAAGGGTCTGAGGAATACCTGGGCAGCATGCTCGGACATCCTCGCAGTGAAGACCTCTTCGTTCGGGCACTCATCTGCCAGAGATTTGAAAGTGGCTTAGGTGAGCACGGCCCTCACCATTTGGGGCGCCATTTGCTGGCTGTCTTCGGAGAACAAGTTCATGTCCTCCGTGAAAGACCAGAAATGCTCCCTCGGAACCTTATCCTTCAGGATATAGGAGTCCCGAAGGGCTTGCTTTTGGGCGTGCTCCACTATCCATGCCGAGGGTGCCAATTCTTCTGCAAAATTACGCCAGAGTTCCATCAGTACATTGTCCCTTAGCCATATGGCTAGAAGGTCAAAGATGCTAAAGATGTCTAAATTTATAAAAAAAAAATGGCTAAGGGGCAAACCTGGCGGAACCTCGACAATGTCATCATTGGAGTCGTGGACTTCCTCCACTTCGATAGGGACATGTTTGCCCTTACTTCGTCTTTGCTCCTCGAGCTCTTCGACAGAAGGGCCTCCAGCCGAAGTGCCTAGGATATCCACCGAAGTGACAAGACTCGGGGGAGTGGAGCTGATGGCGGTGGGTCGGCGTGAACTGAAGGATAATGCCTGACCTCTTCACTTTCTTGGCCGAGGATGGCCCCCCTCCAGATGCCTTCCGCCTCTTCGGGGCGACCTTCTTCTTTTGTTCCCCCTTCTCGGCCTGACCAAGGAAGAGGGACTTGTAGAAGGCAGTCGACTGGTCGCTCATCTCTGAAAAAGGGAGAAAATATAAGTGCAAGTCCAAAGGGGTACTTGTAGCAAAATTTGGAAAGCAACTTACTCTCGATGAGGGCTTCGTAAGTGAGCTCCTCCCGAAAGAGCATCACCAGCCATGACTTCTTTCCATTGATCGGAGGCGTTGGCATACCGAGGTCGGTTTTGTGCTCCTTGATCACCCCTAACTCCCGAATAACCTCTTCGGTCATAAGATCCCACCTGAGGGGGAAAGGATACAAGGAGCGTGGTAGGACCTCGGCATCCCAGTCAGAGACAGCTTGGATACGGCTGTCAAAATCCTCAAACCTCGCTGTTCACTCGGGAGTTAGCAACTTCTTGGGATCAACAACATCCGCCTCCAGCTTCCCCCAGGCCCACCTAGTCGGCACGTGCGACCACGCCTCTGCCACCGTCAGGAAGAAGAATTTCCTTTGCCATCCTCGCCAACTGTCGTTGGTGTCGAAGGTGAACATGTATTTTTTGCTCCTAGATCCCCGAGGTAGCATGAAATAGAAGCCACCATTCGGGACCGAATAGAGCTTGTAATACTGCATGAAGATGATGAAGTGGGGTTCTATCTTGAAAACCCCACACATGCAGAGAAAAGCATTGAAGTAAGAATAGGAGTTGGGAGGAAGCTGATTCACGGCTATGCCATGGAATTCACAAAAGTTGCAAATCATCTTCGGCGGAGGAAACTGAAGTTCGGCCTTAAGTTGGGCTCGAAAAACAGTAACCTCGTCCGATCTATTCATGAAGCTGAACAGGCCAGGACGGGGTAGCCTGATAACAGTATAGGAAGGAAGAAAAAATTTAGTTATCCACTATGTTAACTTCTCTAAAGTGGTACAACACGGATGAGACATGAGAGGAAGCCAACTCTCGGGAGTAGTTTGGATGGACATGATTGGAATATGAGAAGACATGTTCGGTGAAAAGAAACGGCTTTGGGAAAGAGTGTCAAGGGACTTCGGGAATAAGAAAACAACTTCGGACTCTAGAAAAAATGGAAACGGAAGAAACCGAGGGACCTTTGGAAGGGAAACCAACCGAAACTTTTGCCGAAGACGGGATTAGTAGACGCCGTCATAAGAGGTCACCGGAAATCGCTCTGCCACTTGCACCGCCGCAAAAGAGAAGAAAGAGCTTAAGAGTAGATGAAGGTAGGATAGAAGCAAAGGAAATCAAATGAGGGCTAGGAGGGGAAGGAAGGTTTATATAGACCGAATTGGGGTAACCGAATCGTTGCCATAACTACCCTGTGAAGGCAAATCGTTGCCATAATTACCCCTCGAAGGCGAAAGGACGCGGCTGGTGTAACCGATGTAACTGCCCCCCAATCACTACATGTCACGTGTTGTCCAACGCAGGAAACGATGGCATGTCTTCTGACATCATGAAAACCTAGGCACGCATATCTGAAGTGACGCACCTGATTACGAGATGTGATGGTCCATTGACCTGCAGTAGAAAAGTAAAAAAGAGGGTGCACGTGTCGAAAACACCAAGGGACCAACCAGGGGGCGAGGAGTGACACCCACAGGCTACCTCGGCTGGGAAGGCAGACCTTTGGGAAACGAAGTGTCTTCTACACAGTTTTCTGCAATAACTCCCACAAGGTGCCCCCAAAGATTTTACTAACCGAAGTCTCCACTTTGGCTTTTCAAGGGGGGCATGTGATAGCCAAAACGCTATCACCCTTCAAACCCCTAAGCTCTGGCGAAGCGCTACCCTCGCTAAAGGTGAGCGTCACCCTCGAGGAATGCGAGCACCAACCTCGGAAAAGCAAGGTCTGACACCCTGACTCCTCGACCTTGGTGATCCGCTACCACCCTCGGGGAATGTCAATACTGACCTCAGGAGCATGATGCATTACCACCCTCGGTAAGATGACCTGATTAGCTTTGGGATAGGCAGACTCACCGTCTTCGGCAGGGAAAACACCTCCGAAGGGGATCATCCATGCCAAAGGGACTTGCGAATAACTGGAGCAACCTCGGCAAGAAGCCCTCCTATCCGGAAGAGGTCTCTTTCACCGAAGGGATCTTGAGAACACGACAAAAATGGTTAAGGAGCCTCTGACACGCCACCCTCGCACACTTCGTAACACGCCTTGACATGCCGCCCTTGTACATGCCCTGACACGCAGACCTCCCATAGCTCCGACTTCTGGCCAAGACAGCCTATGGCCAGCTAGAGGTCCCCATTCCCGAAGGTATGGACCGCATCTGACCGAACACATCTCGTGATCTGAGCAGACTGTGTCAAACGGACTTCTCATAACACCCTCCTATAAATACTTAGGAAACAGCCTTAGTAAAAGGGACTGGACTCTCAAGAGAAACATATTCTCTACTCTCTACTTATCACTCTTCATCTCGCTAAATACTGACTTGGGCGTCGGAGGCTCCTTCCCCGGAAAAACGCTCCGGGGACCTCTTGACCCTTGTTCCTTGAGTGTTTCAGGCAATCTCTCCCCGAAAGCCTCTTCTTCAGACGACCTCCTCACCGGAAGTCCCGTCTAGGCTTACCATGTCATACGACGAAGATGCCGGCGGGCATTAATTATGTTTCCTGAGAAAACAAAAAAGTATTACATCTATCTCACAAAGAGTGAAATATTTCTCAGGGCACGAAGATTAATGTGAATATAATTTATGATATTTTATAGAATTTTGTTCTCGAAACTAAAATTAAAAAAAATCTTTTTAGGTTGTGTATTGAGAATTTAAATAATAATTAAAAAATTCTTTTTTAGATTTTATACAGTGGGAATATAAATGAAAATTAAAAAAAAAAGATTTCATCTTTGGTTTTGTGTAATAAGAATTTAAACAAGAGTAATAAATTAATTTAAAGTTAAAAACATTTTAAAATGAGAAATGTTTCAATCTTTTTGGACAATAAAAAAAACATTTTATCTTTTTTTAAAGGATGGGGTGTTACATTATGTTAAACACGAATTCCGCCATGAAACTCGGGCATGTGACCATTTGTGGGGATTCAGAGCCAGCTACAAGCTGCGGCAGACTAAAGGGCCTTAACTGCGAGTAATTGTTTTCCAGTGCCAATAAATACTAGTAGGACATGACACCTTATAACCTCCCTGCCTCCCAAGTCCCAACAATGAATAACTTTAGTTTCGTCTTCAACCCATTTCTTGTTACTATATTATTGGTACCATGGCTGCCAAATCTCGGTGTCTGCTCTTCTAAGTTAAGGCTTGTTCGGCTTCCCGGGGTGACCGGACCGGAAAGCGTTGCTTTCGACTGCCATGGCAAAGGCCCCTACGTTGGTGTCTCCGACGGAAGGATCCTCAAGTGGGGAGGCACACATCTTGGTTGGGTAGAGTTTGCCACCAACTCTCCTAATTGGTACGTTAAATTTCTAGTTTAACCCTTGATTTTGGTACAATCATTTCCACTTTCCCGTCAATTATTTTCTTGAACCCGTTGGCTCATGCGAACTCCTCAAAATTCTCCAATTTAAATATATATTCATGAATCAACATAATTAGAATCATATTGATGAAGTAATATGCATAATTTCATTGTTAAAAATAAGGCTTAAATCTCATCATGTCTATCAAACTTTCACAAAATAAGTCTATGTGCGCGCCAAACTCTTTTTCATGTTCATTCAACCACCAAATTTTTAATGTGTGCTCATTAGTTTATTAGATTCCTTAACTGAAGAAATTATGAAATTTGTGAATTGAAAGTGCAACTGTTTTGGATATGTAAACTAATTAACACATGAAGCAATATATAACTAATTAATACTGAGAATTATTCAGCCTTAGTAACTTCTGAATTACTACCGAAAATATCTTTCTTAATTTTGTACTGTTTCTCCTTGAGTTCCTAGATTTGCAAAAAATTACAACTTGAGTTCGTATTTTCGGAACAATAAATTTCAATTATAATGAGCGGAGTTTGCAAACTTTTGGTTGGTCTATGGGTATGAAGAAAAGAATTTGATGCGCCGATGGCGGTACTGATATCAAATTGACAGCCAATATAGGCTATTGGAGCCTAAAATTGTTACTATTTATTTTTATAATATTCATAATTATAAAAGAAAATATTTTTTTTTTGTAGTCCGAATTATAGAATAGACTAAATAGTACAAGAGTTAACTAAAGAGACTAGCTAGTGTTAGACCTAAACCATTTATTGGCTAGTCAGAGAGAAAAAAGAAAATGTACAAGCTCAAACTCTGACTAGCTAGTACCAGTACTTACGTCGCTAAGGCAATAACTCCATCTTCTAAAGTAATTGCAATGTGCTCACACTGCATTAAATGCGAACCAAACCCTTTCATTATCGGGTACAGAGTCATCAGCCAATTTTTGTTTTTTTCATCCACAAATATAAAAAAGAAGATGTATATTAGTATTCTAAATAAAAAAAGGAAACAATTTTCGTTACTCAAATGAAAACAGAACTAGTCTTGTGTAGCATTTTTAAGAAAAAAAGCATTGAAACTAGAATCGAATCCTGAATCTTCCTATAATATCTCTAACATTTTAGCAATTAGGTCAAACCTTGAAAACATCAAATCTTGTTTTATTTGGAATTTGGAATTATCAAATTTTTAGTTTAATATGATGTTTCTATTGTCTTTTGTTTTTTTATTTGTAACTATAGACTCTTTTGGATTTTATCTGGATTTTGAAATGATCCAATTTTTTGTTTAACAAGAAGTTTCTATTCTCTTTTGCTTTTTATTGGTGACTCTAGACTCTTTTTGATTTAACTTTCCAAAACGAAATAGTGTTATTTTGTTTTCTTTTTTGGTAGTGAATAGAACAGCAAAGCAGGCTAGGGGGGTTTCAGTTTTAACATAAGCATTTAATTTGCAACCGTGTGTGATCGATGGACGACGGGAATTTCTTGCATCCGGTTGGTGGATATATATCACTAGATGAAACTCTAACGGTGTTAATATTAGATGGATAAGATAATTTTTTAATTTTTATATTTTTTAATCAATTAAAAAGATAATTATAATATTTTAAATTTAAAATTAATAATAAGATAATCATATCTCATTATCTCCATTAACAACAAGGATCATTTTCCATGATCATGATAATTTAAAACAATTTATAATTTTTATGTAACAAGCACAACCTAGTCCTATTTAATTCTTCTTCTTCTTTTTCATTCTCTCCTCCTCCACCTCCTCTTCCTCTCTTTCTCTCTCTTTCTTTCTCTCTCTCTCTCTCTTGTTTTGGGTTTCACAAGCAAAGGAAAATGGGGCTTTAATTAAAAAATAAAGTGTATATTAATTTTATATTTTACAGATAATATGATATTTTGAATTTAAAATTAATAAGAAGATAATCATACCATTTTTAAGATTTTGGCCTACAGTTTTAGACATTAGATTGATAAATTTAGACATGAAACTAACATAATTACACACCATAAAAGTAGTTATAGACACTAGAACAGTAGTTCTAGACACCAGAATATCAGTCCTAAACACTAGATTAATAAATTTATACATCAATATAACATAATTAAACATAGAGAAAATATTATTAGATACCTAGAACACCAGTACTAGAAACCAGAATAACAGTGCTAAATGCTGGAAGAGTAGCACTAGACACCAGACTAACTAAATTATTGGAATTTTTTTTTCCTTTTTTCTAATCCATTGCACATAGAAAAATTTCATTTGAGGTTTTGCCTCAAATGTACCTCAAGTGCATGATCCTGAGGCCATTTACCGAAATATATTGTGTAAACAGGAAAGAACACATTGAATCCTCAAGCTTTCACTTTTTTATTTAAGTCTTAAAATTTTTTGAGTTTCTATTTAAGCCCTAAAACTTTCAGAACGTGAAGCAGTTAGTACTAAACCGTCAACCACAAATTTTGGCGTTAACCTTAGGACTAACTGTTTATGCATTTTGGAAGTTTCATGACTCAAATACAAATTTGGAAAGTTTTAGAAATTAAGTAGAAAAGTTGAAAAAAGTTTAGGACTAAAAGTGATATTTCCTTCCTCTAAGATGATGTTTGTATCTCCTTTTTTACTTTGCTTTCTCTTAATAAAATTATTTCATCGTCGACCAAAAAACAAAACAAAAAGAAAGTCATCCTTTCCTGACTTGAAAAATATTTTCAGAAGTAAGAATTTCTTTCAATTTTTTAAATTTTTTTAAGAAAAGAAAGCTAAAAATATATATGTTTTTTACAAAAAGAAAAATTAAAAAAATATTTTTTGAATATCTTAAAGGATGATTAAAAATCTCAAAGAGCACAAGACATCTTGAAATAAATATTTTTAGTCATTAAAAAGTAATCTTCAGCGAACTTAGATAGAAATAAAATGCTTATTAATGAGTTTGAAAATTTTTCAAAAGAATAAATAAGATAATAGTTTTCCCAAACTAAAAAAGAATATTAATGGGAAATATTGAATTAGAACAAAGTGTGATTTTTTATTATTTGATGCATAAACCAAAAAAAACATGTTGTATCTTCCACGAAAAAAATGAAAAAGAAAATTTTGTTTCTCACTGTAGGAAAATAGAGAACCACTTTTGAAAGTAGTTGAAAGAAAATTGTGGCAAAATAAGGTTTCAGTGCCTTGATTTGCTAATACTGGTAATTTCTTTGAAAACAATGATCTCATTTAGGTTACAATTGGCTAGTTAATCTCGCAAAGTATCTTAAAATTTTTACATGCAACTAGTTTCTTAGCGTACCCTGCACAGAAAATATACATGCGTCATCCTAGCTATGTAACAAAAATTAAATAAGTAAATAATAATAAAACAATGTCATGACCTTTATATTTAATAAATCAAATTAAAAGAAGTCAAGACATAAAAACTTTAATTGCTTTAACTTCAAGTAACAACTATGTGCATACATCTCAAACTTATATACTCAAATATAACCCTAGTGTTATACATACCAATGAACATTAATAGAGGCAATCCCTTAGTATAAAAATACCATACATATAAAAGCAACATCATATATTTACTAAGATCCATTCCTAACTCTTCACTTAAACAAGCTGGCTTCAAATGATGAGTCACACTTTCCTTGTACTCACTTAGCCTCAAACTGAAAGGCAAACACTTTGGTCAGTATTAGCTTATTTTACAAGTAGCTTAAAAGCTTAAAAGTTCCTACTTAATACCTTTCAACCAATAAAACTTAGTCTTAACAGATGCCTCTTACCAACTGTTAAGCCCAGCTAGCCCACATAATACCTACACAACACTTAAGGGATAAGTACTTAAAAGTACACAGTAAGGGATTTAGCACCTGCAAGGGGAAACATATACAAGCAGGGAAAGCATAACAAATAAACATATAACATACAGAACAATCAAGCAACAAACAACACAATTGATAATAAGAAAATAACAACAAAAAAAATGCAAATAATGGATGGATGGATGAAATATGCACATGCAAATGGACATAGGACTTTCTTACACTCGAAGGTCCTTCAAACTGCCGTGAGCTCATATGGTTGGGTACTTGGATACTGGCCCCCATATCCTAGCTAGCACTTAACCAACCCTATGAAATCCTCTTATGGGAGTTTTAGAGCAAGTCATTGCTTACTTAACCATTGCTTGCCTCTGATGCGCTACTTTGAGTAAGTCGTCACTTACTCCCCTCTTACCCATCTCTTCCCCTTAACTTATTGTGCAGGGTAGCCGCCTTATATGGTCCAACTTGCCAAGCCTTTAGAGCTTAGCTTAGGGCTCTTTAGTGACTTACTTATCAAACCACAAGGTTTGATTGGGATCTTCTTAGGTTTCCTCTTCATTGGACAAAGGTCTAAGACCTCCCACTAAGGCCAACAAAGAATCTGAAACCCCGCGCTTAATACCCTTAATGCTCCCTTAACAACTTGAGCACTTTAACTCCCTTAGGCATCCTTCCTTACCGTACCTTAACTACACGACTTAGCTACCACCTAAATAATGCATAATTCCTAGCTTAGGAATGAGTTCTAGACCGCACTGAAGCTATTGAATATTTTAAAATGACCTAGGGTTAATAACCGAAAGATTGAGACATTTTTAAGGTGTCCCAGGCGTGAGGAGCATAGGCTTTGGCGAAGCATCACCAAGGGCAACAATAGATGGGCTTTCTAGAGCACAGGCGGTGATGCGTCGCCAATGTTTCGATGCATAGCCAATGCCTTTTCAGCATTGGACGATCATGTGCTATCTTACACTAAACTTGCTCAATCTTTCAATTCCCAAAGACAATTCACATAGGTATTATTTATACTTCATTCCAACATGTAATACTACATTTCTACGTATTATTTGAGCTAAATTAACTTGAATCCCTTATGTCAAATTATCTTCATAGTAATAAGCAAGCAACAAGCACACATGAGCTTAATGAAGTTTCTTTGAGTTCTAAGCTTGAATTCAACTAAATTGGATATTAAGGGTACGAAATTAAGACCATTTCTAACCAATTCACAAGCTTAGAATTAACCCACAAGGATCATAGAAGCTTACATTAGGATTTAAACCAAAAACTAGCTAGAATAACTTCAAATCCACCAAATACACCAAAGATGAGCTATGGGCTTGTTGGGATGGCTTTGAGACCTTCAATTTTCATGAATTTTTGGGTGATTTGAGAGGTTTGAAGATGAAGAGCTATGGAGGAGAGGCAGCCACAAAAATGGTGGATGAAGGAGATGATGAATAGTTCAATCTCCTCCAATTATATAACCAATTACTCCCACTTAGCCCATTTTTACTCCTCTTGTCACTTTGGCCCGAAATCTTGTTTTTATTGAACTTGGGCCACTTAAGCCTCCATTAAACCGTCTTTCTTAGTCCCAAGAAATGTTTTTCATGCTTGTACACTTCACCCCTTAGCTTTCTTAAGCTATCTTTTACCTCTTAAAGCATAATAGCTCAATTTTCACATTTAGTGCATATTTAACCCTTAACTTCCACTTTTGGTTCAACTAGCTAGAAACACTTATGGTCTTAACTTAATTAACTCAAAACACTTGCATGAAACACTTTTGGTCTTAACTTAATTAACTCAAAATACTTGCATGATCCTAGTTTTACTAAAATTATGGTCATACTACTGACTTGGGCCAAAATTACCATTTTTCCCTTTTTGCCTTTTAGGTGCCAATTACACTTTGGAACTTAACTTAACCTTGCTTAACTTACTTTTCTTGTGTTATAAAACTCATTTAAGGAAAATAACTTAGCATTTACTTAACTTGGTGTCTAAACTAGGGAAAGTACTTGGAGAGCATTTATAAAAATAGTGAAAGACAAATTGAAATTTTTCCAAAAGGTTTTGATACCCCATTGGAATAAATGTTACGTGGAAGAACACTTTTTGTCCTAAATCTTTTGTGAAATTTCTATTTAAGTCCTAAAACTTTTCAAATTTCTATTTAAGTTCTAAATTGTTGCAAATTTCTATTTGCGTCCTAAAACTTGGAAAATGTGTAAACAGTTAGTTCTAAAACTAACCTCAGAATAGGTGGCTAATGGTTTAAGACTAAACGTATATAAGTTTTGGAAATTTTAGAAGTCAAGTAAAGACTCGTTCAGTTTTAGGATTTGAATAGAAAAGTATTCAAAGTTTTAGGACTTAATGTGTTCTTTCCCAATGTGTAAATTAATTTCAAAAAGCTCCGTATGTTTAGGAGAAAATATAGTTTGTTTTATCTTTCCTTTAAGGATGAAAATCTACTGTAGGTCCATTAACTCTACCGACTCAAATGTGTTAGTCCTTTAAGTATATATAACTCAATACAACATACTCCGGCAACTTTCAGAAATATAGTAATTTAGTCTGCTAGCAGCCTGCGTGAACTACAGCCTTAGTCTTGAGTACTTTAAAACTTTTAGCAAAATGATCCTTGCATTTATAAAATTTTCTATTTTCTCCAAACTCATGTATTAATAAACTTTACTACATTGTGAACTACAATAGTTATATATTTACAAATTATAATTCAGAAAAATTTTATTTACAATACTTTTTTATTCTCACCACTTTTAATTTAATAGTTTATCAGCCCTATGGATTTTATTTTTTTTTATGTGAAATAAATGCCTCATTATTAAGGGTTTATCCACACAAAAAATCATCCAATTTTTAATTTTGAGATAATTTTTCCTTTATCTCCTTCCAATCCTAACAAGATATATATAAGCAATTTAGCAAATTGGATCTAACTAAAAAATAATTTGTAGTTTAGTTTTTTATTCGACATATCATTTTTTCATGCCATTTTTAGCACTTCTCAGCTGATCTTTCTTTTGTGCTATGGGGTCCCTTAAGCTATAAAATGAAATTTCAAAAACCCCAAACTTTCATATTTGTTGTAAGCAAACGACCTAACAGGTTGTAAGTCTTATGACTTTCAATTTTTTGCTGAACTTTCTTGTTTTTTTTTCCACAATAATATGCTCATAAACAGTTGAACTATTTATTTATCTAGATAATGATATAATTAAAAATAAATCTATTTTTTGTTGAAAAATATATAAATAAGCAACATGAACTTCATTTTGATCAATTTGAATTCTAGAAAATCAGTTTTTCAATCATTATAATTTTTTATCAATGTTTTAGAATGAAAAAATAATAATAAATAAAATAAAAAAGTAACAAAAAACTTTAGCGAAAAATTTATTCCATTTGCATATGTATGTTTTCAACTGCTCCTTTTAATACTCATAAGTATCATTTTTCATTTTTGAATATATGGTTTTCATAATGGTCGAATCGTGCCCCATGGTCCAGCTTGCTTCAAAATTCTAAAATAAGGGCTGGAATAGATTAAAGTTCAATAAATTTTATTTTATTTTCAGTTTTATTATTTCTAAACATAAAAATAATTATGAAAATTTGATTTCTTTGATGGTTTGAATGACAAATTTAATCCTAGGTGATAATTGAAATGTTGAATTATGATATGAAAGTTTTATATAGAGATGCGAAATTTTCATTAGACAAGTTTAAATAGTAATTTAAGTTATTTTCTGGATAAAAAAAATGTAATTGGAAACTTTTATACATATCTGAAATTTCAAATGTCTATAATATTGAGATTTTCTTCTCTTCACTTTTTTTTTTCTTTTTCAATTTAGCAACTCATTTTTAAGGCTTAAGGGAGTAAGAGGAGATATCAAAAACCCTTAAGAGAGTAAGGGGAGCTGTCAAAAAAGTAAGAGAGATGATATAGATGATGCGGTAAGATGACATGGTGAATAAAATCTAAATACTAAATTATATTTAAATGACATCTAATATGGTAAATTGTTTGCCCACAAGGTCTAATTAGGCCAGAAAAACTCTCTTCTTCCCGTTCTTTCAAGATCCGAATTTTCCATTGCTTGCTAGCTTAAAGTTTTTAAATGGAAGATTAGTATTTTGCCGTTCCTTCAAGATCCAAAATTTGCCGAAAGACTAAAAGTTAGGATTTAATGTTACAGTTTATCGTGACAACTGAAGTACTAAGTTGCACAATTTGCAAAGTTTTAGGACTAAGTCATATTAGTTCAAAGTTAAGGGACTAATTTGTGTCCGTTGAAAAAATTGGAGAATTAATAGTGCACTTAGACCTATTTTGAAAGGGATAATAATTTAGCCTTATTAATTTTAAAACTTATTACTTTATTAATATTAACAATTTTTTTAACCATAAAAAGTTGAAATTGTATTTGTAAAGAATTTTTGCTAGAAAAAAAGCACTTCTCATTAATTATTGAACTTAACAGTTTAAAAAAGGAAAAAAATGGTCTAAACTCTTTATTTTATGAAAATTTTTTTATTAAATCACTTTTTGGACTTCTTAAGCTCCAACCTTAGAAAATATATTTATGACTCTAAGATATTGTCATTTTATATAGTCTTTGAAAGTATATTAAAAAATTATAAAACAATTAAGAAATGCTA
The DNA here is from genome assembly GCA_005392925.1 of Aquilaria sinensis. Taxonomy (NCBI): domain Eukaryota; kingdom Viridiplantae; phylum Streptophyta; class Magnoliopsida; order Malvales; family Thymelaeaceae; genus Aquilaria; species Aquilaria sinensis. The sequence continues at coordinate 700,993 of SMDT01003367.1, forward strand.
AAAAGGTTTATTTAATATTTCAAAGCCTTTAAAAAGTATACTTTAAAATTAAATGAGCTTATTCCTTCATCCGATTTATGGCCTTCACACTTTATATTCCATTATTTTTATATTATATTCCTCATTACTAGGATTAGATCTTATTTATCAGCCAAATTGAGATTGAACTTCAAAATAAAGATAATAATTGGGCTTTATCATAATAGACGGTAAAGAATCGATACATAACGATACTTACATGCCCTAGTCGGTCTGTTTCCAGTCCTATTTTTTGGTCCTGATCCTTTTCCTTTTTCTTTTTATTGTTTTCATTCAACCACCATTATTTCAAAAAACTTTCGTGCAAAGGGTTCAATGTGTACGGCTTCATTAGTAGTTAAACTTTTAGCTATTTGTTCTTCTGCTGCAATTAGTAATTATTTTCAATATATTTAAATATTTTTTTCCCGTTAAGTTTTTAAAATTTTAAATTTCAAAGATATGAAACTGCACTTATTTGAAAAATTGATCCTTTTTCATTTATATGCTCATCATTTCATTTCTATTAATTTGAATTGCACAATTCAAACATGCTATTAATCACACTTTCATTACTTAATACTGCTTACTCTTTTACTTCTATTTACAAACATTTAACAACACATGATTGCTCGAAAGTATTTACATTATTTTCACTAATAAAATCATATATTTTCCACTTCCCGCTGATAATTAACTATTACATACCTAGGTCATGCAGATTTCCTAGTTGAGCATGTTATACCCGCTTGAAGATTGAGATATTGCAACTAAGTTTCCAAAGATGAAATAATATTTCACTGTATGATGTCATTCCTTGACATGTCATGTAAAAATTTTTGATATTGAAACCATTCATTTGACAAGTTTTAAAGTTAGGGCCAGTTCGTTTCCTATTAATGCGATTAAATCATGTGGGAGGGAAGCAAAAAGGGGTAGGACTTGGCAAAAATTACTCGCTTGTGGCACTGGTTATTTTAGCCAGTCAAAAAAATCTCTCTCCCCCCTTTCTCACTTCATCCTTCGCTGTTGGTTTTCTCACTTTGTGCCCCTCCGCTCTTAGAAGCCACCCAAAACCAGTCAATCAGAGCACCATCTCTGTCGACTTGCCATGTTTAATCCCATGATTAGCCGCCAGATCCACACACAAGCATAGATCGGGGCCTCAAATGCAGGAGCCATTTTGCACTGGAGGATTGAGATGAAGCTATCGGAACGAGGATCCCTCCTTGGGCCAAATCCAAACTAATCGGTATATTTGGCGGTGATTCTCCAGAGACAAGGTCATGAGCCACCTTTGGTTTTGTGAAGCTTACAAATAGGGAGATTCAACCAAGGACTACCAAATTTGAGGACGAGGCATAGCCACTGGAGCCAGAAATGCCTCGGGTGGGTGGACCGTCAACTATATTGTGAGGGTGTGGAGGTTGCGGTTAATGGATGGTGGGTGAGAGAGAGGCTCTTCAAGTTTGCAAGTTAGAGGAGCAGTAAAATAAGTCGCAGAAAAATGTAAATTGAGTGAAAACTAGAGCCAATTATGAGGTTGGTTGGCATATACCAAACCCCACCTCTAATAATGAGAGCCCATTAAACCCATTAAACTGAAATGAACTGGCCCATTGCTGACATCATATGTTCAAATAATAATTTAACTTATACAGTATAAGTCTTGTAGTAAATTTAACATTCCAAATTAGCAGTTTAAATTATCAATTTTACAAAAGTCTAAAAGAAAAATAGTTTTTTTTTTCTCATAGTCATTGCCAATAGTAGTGCAACGAAATGTTTGTTTTTAAGTGTATTTTCATCTAAATATTGTGGACTTTTTGAGATTAACCCAAAGAGTTTAGAGTTCAAGCTCCTACAGAAGCCAAAGTGCTCCATTACATAGTAGTCTTCTACTAATATTTTTTTTAACATTATGTTTATTTTATTATTTATTTTTTTTATATTTAAGAAATTACCATATAATTTTTTTTTAAATCAGAATTGGCAAACTAGGAAAGGAAAGAAACTGCAATATAGTGAGCTACATGCACTTTATCTCAAGGAACTATTACCACTGAGCACCTACCTAACGCTCCTAGGGTGGAAATGAATACTTAACTATAGAAGTTAAAAGGCTTTTAGAGAGGGTACGTGCTACGGGATAATTTAAATAGTTAGTTGGGCGCATAACAGATTTCTACATATGGAATAAGAATTTTGCAATGTAGGATTAACTTAAGGACAAATTTTCAATACTTAGTATTTCAAGTGAGTATTTCAACAGAAGGTATAATTTAGAAAAAAATTGTGCTATTTACCAAATAAAAATATTCCTTCAAACTTTAAAAGGGCTAACTACAAAACCCCTTAAGTTTATGATAAGTTACAATTTACCGTATTATATTTCAAAATCCTATACTTTCTCCCAATAAAATAAGTAGAGAAAACTATTCTAGACAAGGTTTTAAATCTCATACCAAATATCATACCTTCGCGGTTGTACCAGTTAAATAATTTATGCATATACTCAAATATGCAAATTCAATATATATGAATATAACATATCAAAACATAGAAAGTACCAAAAATAGAGATTTTGTGTGAATGTGAAGTGTGTGCAGTATATATGTAGATTAATTAAGAGATTGTAACACATAAAGAATCTATTATATATAATCAAAACAATAATTTAAGGCATGAAAAAAATAAAAGTATAAATTTATTTCAAATGTCAAAAAATTATTTTATACAATAAATCAATTATACATAATTATTTCATATTTTCACTTAAAAGTGCTAAAAACTAAAAAAAAAACACACAATTTTTAGTCACTAACAGTGTAGTACGAGATGCCCCAATAACACCAGTATGGAGGATGAGGCGTGACTCTTCCTTTGCATACCATTTCCGCAGCGGTTATAGCAAGATATTAAAAACCGTGGTTTTAAATTTAGATAGAGGAAAAATTGATAATTTTAGCCAATAACTAACCGTTAAACTATTTTTAGCCAATTTAAGTATTGGAAAAATAATTATTGTTTATATCAGAATTTGAAAAGTTGATAATAGATACTGTAAAAAAAATGCTCACATTCAACTTCATTGGGCAAAGTGTATATTTGAAACAAAAATTGGATGAAACTGTCATTTTGAGCCAAATCTTGAGGCTCTTTGTAATTGGGACAGATTAGGAAGTTGGAACTGAAAAGAGTTATAAATTGAGATAAGCCCCTTGAACTTTTGTCGAAATAATACTTGCCCTCAAGTTTTCTTTTGCGGGAAAAAAAAAACTCTGCCTCCATGGTCACAAAAATCGAAAACAAAAATTTAACTGTCAAATAATTTTCACACAATTATTGGATACATAAAATTTACCATCTAATATTTACCATACCGTTTAAATTGAACTCCTTAATATGGAATTTCCACTATTTAAGGAAGAAAAATATTCTTTTCATCAGTTTAATGAAGATAACAATTGGGAGGAAACTATATAATCTGAACTTAAAAGTTAAGTGTAATCTCAACTAAAATTCAAGTTTAATCTGCCCATAAACATGTTCTCAAAGAGCTTCCTTATATGAGTAGTGTTTTTGGATTATTAGGGACAGAAAAGTGTGTCATGGGTCAACAAATCCAGATTTGGAGCCAAAATGTGGAAGGCCACTGGGATTGAAATTCGACAAGAGATCGTGTGAGCTATACATTGCCGATGCCTACTTCGGGCTCCTCGTGGTGCCACAAAACGACACCGTAGCCAAACAATTGGCAGTTTCAGCTGAGGGACTTCCATTCCGTTTTACCAACAGCCTGGACGTCGATCCTGAAACCGGTGTCGTTTACTTCACGGACAGCAGCACCATCTACCAAAGACGGTACACATTATTTTCATCGTTATAAGTGTTCAGGAAAATTACAACAGCCCCCCCTAAGATTTGCACTGACCCATAGTTATCTTCATAGTTTGAGAATATATTATTAAATCCCTCAGAGATTTTCTAAAACCATAATTTATTTTGGACGTAAAATACATTGTCACCAGTTTTTGGAATGCTAAACGGAAAATGTTGTTGGAATGCTAAACAGAAAACGTTGTTAGCCAAAAATTATTTTTGGAAGAATAAAGAAGATTGATTATGATGATTTACTAAACGCATATATCTAAATATCACGATCTCAAAAAGTTTATGTTTTCTGAATCTAAAAAAACATTAGATTCTGTCTGTTATGTTGGTTAAATGCTCTTTATGTTAAAAATATTTTTTATTTGGCATTCCAGGAACAGGTTAATAGATTTTTAATGTTTAAAATGAAAGGCAGGTTTGTAACTGTAGGTTTAGAAACTTACAGGGGAAAATAATGTATTTCTCAAAATAAGAGTGTACTAACTAATATAGGCTTTGTCATAAGTACTTATAGTTGAAAAATAAATGCACAAAGTTAAATTATTGTTGGGATTAATGAGTGTTTAATCTTAGATTAGTCATTTCAAATTTGTTAATTTAGGTCTATTTCCTTAAAAACAGGGGCTCAAGGGTAGTTTTGGTGGAGTGGCTGTATCAGCTATAGCATTGGAGCTGATCTTGTGTTCTTGTGCTTTTGTACCTTTCTTGTTTGTAGCAACGTGATTTTTAGGAGTCGCCACCAATCAGTTTTCCTAGGTCGATTGGATACATGCGAGAGATTTTAAGATCGTGAGTCGGTTACGCTAAAATAACAATATTAAAGTGCCCGGGAATTGGTACCATAGGGTTTAGTTTTATCTTTTCCTAATTATTTATTTCTTGACCTAATCTTTGATTGAAAGTGATTTTTTTAATTCCAAACCAGGGATCTTATCAGACCAACCAAATATGAAATAAACAATCTGTCTTGAGATTTTATCAAACCATCGAAAACAGATATCCTGAAAAATAAATGTCAAATACTAAAAAAAAATAAAAAGAGTTACCTTCATTTGATTTCTTGTTAATGTATGCGTAATGAGAAAAATAAGAAAAATCAAAGTTTAATGGGTGCCCAAAACAAACAAACAAAAAGAAACAAAGAAAAGCTTGCTGCCAGTGATTGATCTGCAAAACAGAAGAACGTTAGTGACTTGTAGGAACGAAACAGAAAGTCAAAAGGGCAAAACAGGGGTTTTACCGAAAAGTTGATTGGGTCAGAACCGGCGGGTCGGGTCGCGGGTCTGGAAGCGGATCTCCTCTGATCGGCAGACCGGAAGTAGGAACGGAGGACGATGGTGGTTTGGGCTTCACCAGCAATGATGAGGCGACCACCAGGAGGGGCTGACAGAAGGGAGCGGTGGCGGATGGTGGTCGGGGCGAACGCAGCGGTCCTTTCGACTTCGACGTTGACGGCGACAGTGCTGTGGCTGGGGATGAAGGACTGATGGCGGCATGAGGACGAGGACCTGGGCACCGTGGCGGCGTGGCTGGGGTCGAGTAGCACGAAGCATCGGGGAAGAGGGAGCAGGGGTGACGGCGACGAGGGAGGAAGTTTAGGGTTTTTGTGCGGAAGGGAGGAGAGGCAGGGGCTGCAGAGTGCAGTTTTCTCTTTTTTCCGAACCAAGCTTAGGGTTTCGTCTCTCTCTTTTTTCTTCTCGAAATCTGAGCCATATTTATACTAGTGTGGGCTTAAAACGTGATTAACACTGGTTTTTAGAGTTTAAAATCCATCCAAATCAAATTTGAAGAAGTTTAGTCCAATTAGGATATAATCTGGTAAAATTACTAGTTTCAGTCCAATAAAACTCCCAAATCTGCCGATTCTGCCCTATATTATGTGAGAATGTCAATTTGACCCAAAACTTTCAGGAATTGTCAGATTAGCCCAAAACTTTGCAAAAATCCCCAATTTCTTCCCAAACTTTTTCTTTTTACCCAAATTCACCCCATAAGACTTTTAAGACTCCAAATTAGTACCTACACTAAATTAACTCCTATTTCTACCCTAGATGACTACTTAAAAAAAATGTCAATATATCCTAAATGTGACTAGATTAACTAATTGTGCAAAAAACCCTAAAAATGATAAAAATGACCCAAATTTCTAACAAATGACCAAATAGTCCCAAAAAATGAAAATGCCTCCTAAACTAATTTTCCTAATCTAAAACTTAACAAAAAGTCAGTACCTGGACAAATTTGGGTGTCAACAGCTGCCCTCCTTTGCATGTCTCATAGAATATGACGCATGCAAAGCCATTACCAAATTTTGTCCGACCTTAGCTAGACGTTTAGAGCCTTCTCAACGCCGAAACCTTGAGGAGAAAAACCTTCTTCTCTTCCCCTTTGAGGTTAAGGAACCTTCCCTATTACCTCTATGATAGAAACTTTCCTATCATTTAGGAATCTAAGGAGCAAAACTCTTTCCTCCTTGATTATCAGGCTTAGGAACTCTCCTAACCTTTTGCAATAAGAACCTTCATATTGCTTCCAAACCTAAGAAGAAAAGCCTTTTTCTTCTTCGTGAGGTTAAGGAACCTTCCTTAGTACCTCTACAATAAGAACCTTCCTATTGTCTAAGAATTTAAGGAGAAAAACTCTTTCCTCCCCGTTTACCAAGTCTAGGAACTTTCCTAGGCTTTTCGCAATAAGAGCCTTCCTATTGCTGCCAAACCTAAAAGGAAAACTCTTTCCTCTTTTCTTGATGGATTAAGGAACCTTTCTCACCCTTGTCTCTATAGAAACCTTTCTATAGAAGAGAAAAACTTTTCTCTCAATTTTATCTTTGGTAGAGAACTCTCTCTCACCATGGTTTAAGAGGTAGAGAACCTTCTCTTTACCACCTCTTGTAGCCTTAGAGGTAGAGAACACTGTCTCTTTTCAACCTTTAAATTTCTTTGAGGTAGAGCACCCTGACCACCTCCAAATTCCTTTGAGGTAGAGCACCCTGACTCTTTACCACCTCTGATAACTTTTGAGGTAGAGAACCCTGTCTCTTTACCACCTCTAAATGTTTGAGGTAGAGCACCCTGACTCTTTACCACCTCTAAAAATGCTTGAGGTAGAGCACTCTGACTATTTACCACCTCTAAAACTTTTGAGGTAAAGAACCTTGTCTCTTTACACCTCTAAATGCTTGAGGTAGAGTACCCTGACTCTTTACCACCTCTGCGGCTTGCCTATCTTTTTCTCTTGTCGCTTTAACTACTATCAATGAGAACTTAAGTGAGCTTGTATAAGACGTACCTTGTTACTTACCTGAAGTCTCAGTTTGTACTAGTAATGCCATGGTTATCCCTTGGATTGCCTTCCTTTTAATTCCTGTTATGAAAAAGCTATGCATGCATGATGTGAGATGCATGAATGCAAAGTATGCATGACCTACGGCTTTCTTTTATTATCTCGACTTCTTTGTGTTTGTGTTTTGCTGTCATCGCCCGCATGGATCTAGTTCTTCCTGTCTTTGTTTTGCTGGCTTCTCTCTTGCTAACCGCCCCCTTGAATTATTGTTGAACCCCTTTTATGCTTCCTAGTCCTTTTCCCTTACCTGAGAAATTCTTTTTCCAAATCTCTCTTCAGAGAAACTTTTTTAACCTGGTCTCGAATCTTTGTCTCAACTTCCTTATCATATGCTTGCCTCATGCCTTTGTCCCATTGGATACTTATCCCTGTTATTGTGTTTATAAAACTCTCGTGAGTACGCTTTCTTCTTGTTGATATTGGCCATGTTTCCATTCTCGACTATAATACTTTTGAAGTAATCATCCAGGCAACTACCAAGGGTATCACCCAAAGACTTGTTATTCATTCTTCCCTGTTAGCCAATGTTTTGCGCCTTTCGCAAGGCAGGACCTCGATCTTACTTGTGTTAACTCATAGAGCTTATCAAAGTAATTTACGATCTTTGCTTTTTCCAAGTTTTAGTTATTACTACCCTTTCTTAAAAGTCATAACTTGTAGCACACTAGAAGCTGACGGTAATGTGGTATTTGAAGAAAAGAACTAGAGAGAAATGGCTTTTTATTTTATGAATAGTGGGACACAAAAGTCTTGGGTATGAACAAAGAACAACGAAGGTTTTGAGAAAAGGACATTCTCTTTGACAACTTTGATTGAACAAACCCTGATAACCCTACATCCACTCCTTCCTTTTCATCCGAAGAACTCCACCGTCATGCATAGTACTTTTTCACTGAATCTACATTCACCGGCTTTGGCAACTCTTGTCCGTCCATCTCTGTTAGAATCAAGGCTCCCCCTGAAAAAGCTTTCCTCACCACATATGGTCCATCATAGTTCGGTGTCCATTTTCCCCAGGAATCGTGCTGAATGGGTAAAATCTTCTTGAGGACAATGTCACCTTCCTGAAATTGTCTTGGGCAGACCTTATTGTAGGCTCGGATCATCCTCATTTGATAAAGTTGCCCGTGGCAGAGGGCAGTCATTCTCTTCTCATCGATCAGATTCAATTGTTCATATCTAGCCCTAACCCATTCTGCTTCTTCCAATTGGGTATCCATCAATACCCTTAATGAAGGAATCTCGACTTCAATGGGCAATATAGCTTCCATACCATATACTAAAGAAAAAGGTGTAGCCCCAGTAGAAGTGCGAACAGAAATTCTATATGCATGTAGTGCGTAAGGTAACATCTCATGCCAATCCTTATAACTGACAGTCATCTTTTCTATGATCTTCTTGATATTTTGATTGGCTGCCTCCACTGCACCATTCATCATTGGTCGATAAGGTGCTGAATTGTGATGCTTGATCTTGAACTGTTGGCATAGGTTCTACATCATTTCGTTATTCAAGTTTGTGGCATTATCTGAGATGATACGTTCTGACAACCCATATTGACAAATGATCTCTCTCTTGATAAACCGGCATACCACCTTTCGAGTTACGCTCGCATAAGATACTGCTTCTACCCATTTAATAAAGTAATCAATTGCCACCAGAATGAATTTGTGACCATTAGAAGCTTTGGGAGTAATTGCTCCAATAACATCTATACCCAACATGGCAAAAGGCCAAGGTATTGCAGTTACATTAAGAGGAGCGGGCGGAACCTGGATTTTGTTAACATATATTTGGCACTTGTGACATTTCCTCACAAAATTGATATAGTCGGTCTCCAATGTGAGCCAATAACAGCCAGCCCTCATTATCTGTCTTGCCATGGTATGACCACTGGTATGCGCCCCACATACACCGGCATGAACTTCTTCCATGATCCTTCTTGCTTCAGGAGCATCTACACAGCGAAGTAACACCAAATCTTGGTTATTCTTATAAAGTATGTCTGTATCCAAGAGGAAACCCATTGACAGTCTTCATAAGAACTTCTTGTCATTTTCTGATGCTTTTGGTGGATATACTCGTTCTTGGAGGTATCTCTTGATATCATGATACCATGGTTTCCCGTCCGGCTCTTCTTCTACATTCAAGCAATAAGCCGGAGAATCTAGTACTTTCATCTCAAAGACAGAAGTATGCTCATGGCTACTTATCTTGTACATGGCAGCTAAAGTAGCTAAGGCATCTAGGATTTGATTATCTTCCCTTAGAAGATAATGAAAGCTTATCCTTTCGAACTGTCCTGCCAAGTCGAGTATGAGCTTTTGGTAAGGGATCAATTTTGAATCCCTAGTTTCCCAGTCACCATTTGTTTGGTATATGACCAATGCTGAATCTCCACAAACTCGAAGATCTCGTACCTTCAATCTTAATGCCATTTGAAGTCCCATAGCGCACGCCTCGTATTCCGCTATGTTGTTGGTGCAAGAAAATGTGATTTTTGCTGTGAGAAGGTACTGTTCTCCACTTGGAGAGATGAGTACAGTTTCAATCCCATGTCCCAAGGCATTAGATGCTCCATCGAACGCCATCTTCCATGTCTCGTCTTCATCTCGGGCTTTATGTTCTACTATCATTATGTCCCCATCAAGAAAATCCATCTTCATCGGCTCATAGTCTTCTAATGCTCTATCGGCCAAATATTCAGCAATTGCACTCCATTTGATGGCCTTCTGAGTAACATACTGTATGTTATACTCTGACAGAAGCATTTGACACTTCGCGATCCTTCCTGATAAAGCGGGTTTCTCGAAGATGTACTTAATAGGGTCTGTCTTGGAGATTAGCAATGTGGTGTTGTTGAGCATGTAGTGTCGCAATTGGCTCGTTACCCATGCAAGGGCACAACAGGTCTTCTCTACTGTTGAGTACTTCTCTTTATATGTGGTAAGCTTCTTGCTTAAGTAGTAAACTGCATGCTCTTTCTTGCTAGTCTCATCGCATTGACCCAATACGAATCCTAACGAAGAATCCTGCACTGACAAGTATAGGATCAATGGTTCTCCAGGTCGAGGTGGTACCAAGACGGGTGGATAAGAGAGGTATTGCTTGATTCTCTCAAATGCCTTTTGGCATTCATCATTCCACTTGATTGGATTGTTCTTCTTTAGTGACTTGAACAGAGGTTCGCATTTGGATGTCAACTGCGATATGAACCTTGCTATAAAGTTGACCTTGCCCAAGAAACTTCTTACTTCTTTTGGGGTCTTTGGAGGAGACATATCTTGAATCGCCTTAGCTTTACTTGGATCAATTCGAATCCCATCTTTGCTCACCATAAATCCCAGTAATTTGCCTGAATAAGCCCCAAAAGTACATTTAGCGGGATTCAATTTTAGCTGGTACTTGCGAAGTCTACCAAACAACTTTTTGAGTACGTCTAGATGCCCCCTAGCGGTGCAAGATTTGGCAATCATATCGTCCACATAGACCTCAATCTCCCTATGCATCATGTCATGGAATAAAGCAACCATCGCTCTTTGATAGGTAGCACCAGCATTCTTCAGCTCGAAGGGCATTACTTTATAGTAAAACGTCCCCCAGAGGGTAACGAAGGCAGTTTTTATCATATCATCTGAATCAAGCTTGATTTGATTGTACCCGAAAAAACCATCCATAAAAGAAAAGTAAGAATTCCCAGCAGTATTATCCACCAGCGTATCGAAGTGAGGAAGTGGAAAATTATCCTTAGGGCTAGCTTCATTTAGAGGCCGGTAGTCTTGACAGACTCTTAGCTTCCCACTTTCTTTCTTTTCCACTGGGACTATGTTGACAACCTACTTCGTGTATTCGGCGACTCCCAGAAATCCTGCATCCCATAGCTTTTGAATTTCATCTTTGACTCTTAAAATTAGCTTCAGCTTCAGTCTTCATAGCTTCTGTCGGACAGGCTTTGCCCCGGGCTTCAATGGTATCTTGTGCAATACTATATCCGAGCTTAGGCCTGGCATATCTTGATATGACCAAGCGAATACATCCACATGTTCTCTTAACAAGTGTATCAACTTTTCCTTCTCCTTAGAACAAAAGAGAGTGCCAATTTTTACTTTTCTCACATCTTGATCATCTCCGAGGTTGACTATCTCAGTTGGTTCTTGGCTTATGGCTCTTTCCTTTTCATCTCGCTTAATCAGTTTTAGTAACTCTGGAGATATTTGGAGATCTTCGTCGTCCGAGTCAGCAGTGTTTACAGGATTACCACAGTTCATTCTTTCATTGTTATCAAAGAGAATTTCAGGTCTGCAGTAGTAAGAAAGAAAAGAGGAAGAAGAAAATGGCAAGAATGAGATGAATGCAAAATTGACATTTTATTGATAGTGTGCATAAATCACAACTTTATTGAAATGAATAGAAATACCTAAAAAGTCCACCTAAGCAAAGACTACACCCTATTGATTGGACCTATCTCGAGGAGGTTTTTACTATTAAATTACTTTGGAAAGCTCTCGATTACAACAGGTAGATCTATCACGTCCCAATTGTCCAGCACATCTCACGAGCTACAGGGTTGCACGAGCTTCTCATCCTCGGGTGAGTCCCTGGTTATCGTCTGAATCGAAAGATCTTCAAGAGATTTGTGGACGTCAATGATTAGTGTGCCATTGTCGTCACACCTTGGAATCAAGCCACCACTCACGAACGTTTCAGTTATGTAGGGGATGCTCAGATCTCCTCCATCTGGAGTGTACCCTTTCAGCTGCGCAATCCTTTTCTCCCTCTTCTCAGCTATCATCTTCATCTTATCTTATCTTGTTGGTGTGAAACCCAGGCCATACCTTCCTTCATTTGGAGGGATATCCAGGGGTTTTGAAATCCCTTGTAAGGCTTGTCCCAAGCCTAGTCCTGGTGAATATCCTCCTTTCATCATGAGCTTTGCCACCATTTGACTTGTCTTAGAAATGCTAGGGATGAGTTCATCTCCATATTCACCAACATATGTAGCATTGACAACCTCAAAGGATCTGAATAAGCAATCCGGCGTATCTTCATTTATCTTTACATGTTGAGCATCGACTGGCCTAGACAGCATAATATCTTCTTCAACAAACACAGTTATCAACCTTCCTTCGATAATGAACTTCAACCTTTGATGCAGTGAAGATGGAACCGCCCCAGCCATGTGGATCCATGGTCTTCCCAGTAGACAATTATAAGAAGGCTTGATATCCATCACTTGGAATGTAATATGGAAGATACACGGGCCAATTGCTATCGGCAATTCTATGTCCCCTATAACGTCTCTCCTCGTCCCGTCGAATGCTTGAACGACTACGTGGCTGGTGATGATGTAGGATGGGTCCATGCCTAATTTATGCAAGGTTTCTAGAGGCATTACATTCAAAGCTGACCCATTGTCAATGAGGACCCTAGCCATGATCCGATCCAGGTACTTAGTAGAGATATGTAGAGCCTTCAAATGTCCTCTCCCTTCCATTGGTATATCGTCATCAGTAAATGAAATGAGATTCTGAGCTGTGATATTGTTGACAAGGTGATCAAAACTATTCACGGAGATGTCTTGTGCAAGATAAGCCTTGTTCAAAATCTTGAGGAGAGTTTCTCGATGAGCATCAGAATTTAGAAGCAACGAGAGTATGGAAATCTTTGCTAGCAGACGGCTCAACTGTTGTACGACACTGTATTCACTTTGCTTTATAAGCTTGAGGAACTCGCATGTCTGTTCATCCGTCACCACTCGAGAGGTTCCTTGCTCCTACGTTACATTTGTAGTGGGGAGTGCAGATGTCAGGTCAATGCCATCCTTATCACATTGGGGCCTGGCCATTGGCTCTGATGAATAAAAATGACCGCTGCGAGTCATGCCCCCAACCTCTGGCAGGGTTGATGTGATGTTGGAAGTATAATCGTATTTTCATGGCATTGCCTTGTCCGATTTGTAGGGGAATGGAGTTGGTATTTGAATTTTTAAAGGCCTGACGGTGGGCCTTAGAATTGGTATGACTAGTGGCCTTGGCCCGGCATCAACTTCCCCTTCTCTGGCGATTACATTCGTACTAACTTCCCCTCCTTGCATAGAGATGATAAGTTGGGATGAGTCCATGAGTCCTTGCAAGAGCTCGTGAAATTGTGGACAAGTTTGGATAGAGTGACTTTCACTATCGTGAAAATACACCACTTTCTGTCCTTGTTCTCTTTATGCTCGAGTGAATGTTTTTTAACGATAACTCCTTCCTTCACAAGCCATGAGTATATGAACTCAAGAGGGGTTGTAATATCGTCAACTGATGTCTTTACAAGACGATGTTCTTTTATCATGTTCACAGGCCCAGCTTGATGAGGTGGTAATGGGTTGTGGGTGACACTTGGCTCTTCAGAAAAATCCAGCCACTTTGATTCAATTAGCTGTTGGACCACCCGCTTTAATGCTAGACAGTTTTCGATACCATGACCCGCAGCACCATCATGATATGGGCAAGTTACATTAGAATCATACCACTTTGGATATGGTGTTTCCATTGGCCTTGTGGGAATTGGGCGAATAAGTTGGCTCTCAATGAGTTTGGGATATAACTCCGCGTAGGTCATAGGGATTGGTGCGAATGTTTCCCTTCGTCTTTGCATAGTCGTCGGTGGAGCTAGAGCAAATGGTCGTGATTCAGTGGGCTTAGCAGGGGGATAACACGGGCGAGGCCCAATTGCTAAAGCACCTACTAGGGGAATTCCCCTTCCCCGACTTACTTGTTGTATTTCCTTGTCCTTCCTTCTAGGCGGTCCCCCTCTTTTTGCTCCTTCACTTAAGACTCGATGATTTTTCCAGTTTTAATCCCTTGCTCAATTCTTTCCCCGGATAAGACAATATCGGAGAAATTACTTGCCGAGTTGCCAATGAGCTTGTCATAGTACGGGTATTTCAACGTTTGGATGAACAAGGTTACCATTTCTTTTTCCGTCATGGGGGGTTGAACTTGCACTGCCGAGTCTCTCCATCTCTGAACATTTTTTTTGAATGTCTCTTGTTTTCTTTTCTCCATGTTTTGCAGGGTTTGTCGATCAGGAGCCAAGTCCATGACATGCTTATAGTTGTTGATAAAAGCTTGAGCGAGGTCACTCCAGGTTTTGATGTTTCTTGGGCCTTGGCTGAGAGATACCACTGTAGTGCAGATTTCGTAAGACTCTCCTGAAAAAGAGCCATCCATACCTTTTCATCCTTTGTGAGTGGTTGTATCTTCCTTAAGAACAGGGTGATGTGAGTGATGGGGCAACTCGTTCCACCGTACTTCATGAAATCTGGCACTTTGAAATCTGAAGGGATTACTACATCAGGCACCAAGCAAAGGTCATCCACAGAGAGAGATCCAAATATGGTGCCCCCTTCAATAGCTCAGAGCCACTTCTCTATAGTTTCAAGCTTTTGAGCATCGTCTTTTTCTTTTGTTAGTGTCTTATTTCCTTCGTAAATGGGATTGTGCCTAAAATGAATACCGTCGGATAGACCTGAGTCTTGAAAAGGCATTTCTTGGACCGGGGCCCGTTGCGGGGTGAACCCTGAAGGGTAGATGGGATCCTGCGGGTCTTTGGCGGGGGTTTGGACCGCTTTCCCCTTGATCAAGTCCATTAACAGCCTCATCTGTTCAGCCATACTTTCAATCTTTGATTTCATGTCAGTGAGACGTCCTTCCATTTGTTCCGCCATGCGTCTTACTTGCAACTGAGTTGGATATGGATGTCGAGTACCAATCTTTCACTCATTTTTAAAAGTGGGAATTCTTTTATTAGACTTTATGTGTGAATCGATAAATGATGTATGATGCACATGCTATTTTTATTAATGTGATTAAAGAAGTTGAGTTGAACGGTCACTATCGTAGCACTTTCAAACTCTAATGATTGTCTATGCCTAAACATTTAGCGCAATACTAAATCACCAAAGGAATCCTAAAGCCAAATAAAGAAAGCCATAGTGGGTCAGTCCACTTCATTATATCAAAGACTAAAAGAACTTTCCAAGATGGTCATATTGCTTGCGAGCCTTTTTGATGTAGTTGATCATCTTCTGCTGTCCCGGGAATGAGTTAGGCCAAGCACCAGCAATTATGTCATTGGCTTCTTCACCCATCTCTTTTGCAGCCCGAGTGACCTTTCGTACTTCTTCTACGAAATCTTCCACTTGACATGTAGACGGAATATACTCTCGTTTCCAGTTCTCTTTCTCCCATTCATTCTTATCGCAATCCTTAACCAATTGCTTAATGATGGCTTGTTTGTCTTCAAGCTTTCCTCGTAAGAGTAGGTTTTCATTCCTCAGTGCCTCCAGCTCAGAGTTTTTCTCGTCTATCTCAACTCGGATCTTCTTCATCTTGCCTTTTTCTCCATTAAGTTCTTCCTCGAGATCCCTTTTAGTAGTGCAGCTAGGTCCATCCGGAGGGAGAATACCTTCCCATCGATTTTGCCTCCATTCTGGATACCTTTTTGAAGACACTAAGGTTCCAGGCTTTACTAGGTAAACTTTCTTCCATGCTATTAGCATTCCAGAAATGAGATGGTGGCATTGCGGATCGTCATAAGAGAACTCGAGCTCGCACAATCGATGTGTCATTGGCACAAACTGCTAGGATCCAAACTGCCTGCGAACCAAAGCTGGGGCGTAGCTTGTTCCCCTCCATATTCCAAGAAGAGGAATCCATGGAAGCTTCCTACATCGATAGAGTACTGGTCTTGCTGAGATAAAAGACGCTCTCCATGTAATATGAGAATCTGGCAAGCTTTTAAGGAAATCCCTCCATTCTTTTTTGCTCCCTTTTTCTATCCAGACGCTGTCTATGAAAGCTTTGATTGGAATAAAATCTTGGAAGAAGCAATGGCCAAATTCCCTCTTTAGCCATGGCAGATGACTCTTAATCCATATGTGTAGTAACGGCGCACAACCGATGAACCGTCCTCCATTGTGTCTACAAAAGTTGAGGGAGCGAATGGTTTCAGCCAGAATAGCAGGAAGAGGGCTCATGTGTTTCCTTTGCATCTGATCCAATAGCTTGACAACCCCTTCATCAATGTGTGATAACGCCCTTGGAAATATGACAAGCCCATAGATTGCTAGTGCAAACATCTTCCTCTTTTGTGCTTTTGATGTCAATGTCTCCATAAGATGTTTGAGAGTGCTCAATGCCATGCTTTTTCCACCCTTCTTAGTAGGCATCATAACACATCATTCTTCGGATCAGGAGAATATGCCTCGGTTGGGAAGTCAAGAGGAATGTTTAACAGAACACCATACTCTTCGATAGTCGGAGTCAAGTCCATCTTGTTGATCGAAAAGCAACGATAATATGGGTCCCAGAATGATATCAGTGTTCGAAACAAAGCCTCGTCGATCTTGACGTCCAAAAGATAGGCAATGTGCCCGAATTCACTATCGAAGATCTCTCTTTCAGCAGAGGACCAAGCTTTCCATATCTGTGATAACTCTTTCACGGAATTCTGTTCCAGTCGAAAATGAATCTGGCTTTTCAAGTCAATCTCACTTCCAGGTGATAGGCAATCTCCATGTACTGACTGCGACTCTTCAGAGAGGTCCATGGCTTCTGGCTGACCTTCTTCTATAGTGGATGCCCAAGTCTCGTTGTAATCTGTCGGAAGTAGGTCAAGAATGTCCATGGTGATGGAGGTTGCGCTAAATGCTTTCCTATAGTGCAATGCATGCAAAGAGAACAATAACTTGAAGAGAGTTAGTAACATAGCAAAATAATACATGAGCTACTGTGGAAAGATAAATCAATGTTATAAAGAAAGCAAGTATACTAACAAGGCACAAAGTGGTTAGTTTGACAAGAGAGTTAGCAATAAACAGGCTGTGTTTTATTACGGTAGTCCTAGTGGATAGATCTATGGCCGCTATATGCGTGGGTAGTTTTTGAAAAGAATGGTTATGGGTTGGTTCTCGAATCCCTCTTACTAAGTCCTATCGGACTAGAAAAGGCCCAATTCCTCACCCACAAGGGTTACGTGAGGAAGGATTAATTCGAGTCGTAGTTTTCATGGTCCCATGGGGTGACTACTGTCACACTCAGGCAACACTACTGACTACTACGGATTAGAGAAAGCGTGGAAACTATCGTCTCACACGACTAGCCTAACCCGGGTATTTTGCAAAACTTGGTTGGAGTGAGCTTGGGTATTGAGCTCATTATGCATGCCGAAGTGTGTGCGTGCACCAACCTAAAAAAAACACAACGCATCAAATCAGTATATCAAGAAACAAACAAGAAAGAAAAAGAAACAAAACTAAACCCTTATGGCTAGACTCTTCCCCAGTGGAGTCGCCAAGCTGTAGCAACGTGATTTTTAGGAGTCGCCACCAATCAATTTTCCTAGGTCGATTGGACACCTGAAATATGGTCTGCAAGAGATTCTAAGATCGTGAGTCGGTTACGCTAAAATAACCCTATTAAAGCGCCCGGAAATTGGTACCATGGGGTTTAATTTCATCTTTTCCCAACTATTTATTTCTTGACCTAATATTTGATCTAAAGTGACTTTTTGTGAATTTTATTTAATTTTTAATTCCAAACCGGGGATCTTATCAGACCAACCGAATATGGAATACATAATCCGCCTCGGGATTTTATCAAACCACCGAGAACAGACATCCTGAAAAATAAATGTCAAGTACTAAAAATATAAAAAGAGTTACCTTCATTTGCTTTCTTGTTAACGTCTATATAATGAGAAAAAAAAATCTAAGTAATTAAAGAACTAAGTATTATTTATTCTAAGACATATTATGAGATCCTAAAACCAAATTGCATAATCCTAAAATTAGTTAATAAAAATAAAAGATGACTGAGGTAATTTAAGAAAATAAAATAGAATAAGCAAAAAAACATACGAGGTGAAATTAATGACTAAATTTAATGGGTGCCCAAAACAAACAAACAAAAAAAACAAAGAAAAAAAAGTAAACAATAAGAAACTTATTGTCAGTGATTGATCTGCAAATAGAAGAACGTTAGTGACTCAGATGAATAAAACAAATAAATCTAGGGGCTAAACGAGGGTTATACCAAAAAGTTGACTGGGCGGGTCGAATCTGGGTTCTGAAACGGGTCTGATTTCGGATCCTCTTTGATTCGGCGGTGAGACGATGAGCAGCTGGCGGCGGAGGGAGCACCGGCGCTCGGGCGGTTGGGGAGGACGACGGCGACGACGAGACAAGGCGGCGATGGCGGCGACAACGCGAACGGCTGGCTGACGATGGATGGTGACGTGACGGGTGGCCGGGGAGCCCAGTACAAGGGACGGCGGCGTCGGGCTAGGAGGGGTTGACGGAGAGACGACGGAGAAGGGTGGTCGACAAACGGGAGAGGAAGACGAAGGCTTGAGGCTGGAAGACGACAAGTGACGGACGGGAAGTACCAAGGGTGGCGGCGCAATGGGGGAGAAGCTTAGGGTTTCTGGGAAGAAGGGAGGAGAGGCAGAGTTTAGAGTTGCAGTTTTCACTTTTTCGGGATTGGGAGCTTAGGGCTTTCGTCTCTCCCTCTTTTTCGAGCCACTAGTGTCACATATTTATATTAGAGAGTCCTAGTCGAGATTAACTAGGTTTTCCTTGTTTAAAACTGGCCCGAATTCAATTTTTAAGATTTTTGGAAAAAATGCTGATTCAAGTCCTAAATTCTGTGCGAATTTCACTCTGACCCCAAAACTTTCAGAAATCATCAGATTAGCCCAAAACTTTGCAAAAGTCCCGGATTTTCCTGAAATCCCTCAAAATCGCCAGATTTGGCTCAAACCCTCCAAAATTGACAGTTTTGCCCCAAACCTTTGAATTTTGTTCAAAACTTTCTAAAAATCTCCCGTTTTCTCCCAAACTTTTTGTTTTTCCCAAATTGACCCTACAACACTTTTAGGACTCCAAATTAGTACCTAAACTAAATTAACTAAAAAAAACCAAAAATTACCTAAAAGACTAAAATGCCCCTATAAAAATCAAAATGCTCCTAAACTAATTTTCCTAACCTAAAAATTAAACAAGAGTCAGTGCCCGGACAAAATTGGGTGTCAACAGTAGGAAAAGTGTAGGTGATGACTGATGGTTTTAACACAATTTTAAAAAATTGTAGGAAAGATGTAAGACTATATCACTTAGGGGTGTGCACTGTCTAACGGTTTTGAGTTAAAATTAAAAGCATGTAGGAAAAGTGTAGGATATGACCGATGGTTTTAACACAGTTTTAAAAAAGTGTAGGAAAGATATATGACTATATCACCCAGGGCAGTGTGATATCCGACGGTTTTGAGTTAATATTGAAAATAAGTAGCAAAAGTGTAGGACAAGACTAGATGTCAGAAAACCATAGGACATGAAGTAGGAAATTCATAGGACACAAAACAGGAAGCCAATTAATGGCCGGAAGGTTAAATTTTTCGTTTCCTACGCTTTTGAGGCTCCCTTTAATTTTCGTTAAAAAACTATAGCAAAATTTTCTACGCTTTTCCTACAATTTTAAAAACTGCAGGAAAATGGTAGGACTCTTGGGTAGCTTAACCACCACATCTTCCCTTTAAATTCATGGGAGGTCTCTAGTTCCTCACCACTCCATTCCCTCTTTTCTGTGACGCTCTCTTCCAAACCCACTCTCAAAATCCCCTCTAAAGCTATTTCAATTAAGTATTTTTAATTTTTTAAGCAGTTTTTTCTTATATAATTAATTATTGCTATTATAGTGGTTGTTCACATAATGCATGTATTGCATGTTATATTTTTTAATGCCAATTTTTATATTATATGTTTTAAGTAATTTTATATATGTTGTTAGTAATATGTATGTGGTTAGTTGTGAATAATTTTTAGTGTAATAATGGTAAGTTATATTTGTACAAAAGCATGTAATACATATGTGGTTAATATAAAAAACTATTACGTCAATAATGTTAGTGTAATATTGTTGTCACTTCAATAATGTTAGTGTAATCAATTAAAGTTAATACAATAATGTTACTTCAATAATGTTAGTGTAATTAATTAATGCTAGTTTAATAATTTTAATTTATAAATAAGTATTAGTCGAATAATTGGTAATTTATAAAAATTGTTACTGCAAAAATGGTATTGAAATAATGGCAATTTAAAAATTAATGATTTTACTAAGATGATGAAATTTAATAAGTAAATGCTAGTGTAGTAATGGTCATTTATAAATAAAAAAAGTGTGATGTAATAGTAATTTAGTATTAAATATTTATGTGATAAACAGTTTTGCAATAATTAAAAAAACTAAAAACTTGTTACACTTTAATTTTATGATGGTTCGCCCCAAACAGTTAGACTCGGGCAAAGGCCCGACCAAGTACTTACATGACTCGTGACGCAATCGGGGTCCATGACAGCCCGCAGTGACACCTACCCAAGTGTCACAGACTCAGACTCAGACTTAGACCTAGGTCTTAAAAACCTTGCTGCCACATACCTAGGCTCAGACCCCGATGGTACAGACCCAGGTGTCATATACTACGATGCGTAGACCTCATGTGCCCTAGACATTTGGTGCATCGAGCTCCGCATTTCATTAGTTTCAAGACACACAGCCCGATGCCTATTACCCGGATATTAGTGGAATATTCGGGTCATCTTATTACCAACATCAAGCAGCCCACATGGGATCTCGATACTAATTCATTCCTTGATCTAAATGAGATCGGTATACCCACTCATCTACCTGGCCTACACCCGAGTCAGCATCAACAGCTAGATGATGGAAGCCTAGCAATCGCACATGACGTGCAGCCAGCTGATGGCCCCCCACTCCCTAAAGGGTGAGGCCTGCGGGTAGTTGACTTACCGTCACCTCCACTCCGTTGGACCATCCAATAATCGTCCCTCGAGAGTAAGTGTTACAGACTCCTACAAAATTAATTGTTGATATAATTATACATTGTTTTTAATTACATCACTTTATATATATATCTTATTATAATTTAACTTTGTTACAACTTATTCATTGATGACTCTGTTCATTCCACTGTAGCCTCCATTCATGTGAAGTTGTGGGATGAAAGTTGTATTGCTTGGTCACATGCATCTCGAGCTGCACGAGAGGAGCACGTCACCAAATTAGAGGTAATTAGTTACTGTACATTTTTAACTAATAGTTTGTATACGGACTAATTCATGTTTTTTCTCTCTTTTGAAATTGCAGAACTACTATAGATGGGACCCCAGAGACTTTGGCCTCATCTGTGGGATTGTGTTTGACTACTGTTTGCGGTCCGTGTGAAACCGCGTCTATCGTTGGAGGTCTGTTGCGATTCAGAAGATCCCTGACATCTTCACCAACCCTGACTATAATTTACTGTGGCCACATGTTCCATCCTGCTACAGTCAGTAGGTATGGAACTAGTTGTGTGACTAGTGGGAGCAGGAGAGATTGAAGAAGCTATCCGAGGTTGGTTCCCATGCCAAGCACATAGTGGATAACTCAGGCATTGTTCTGAAGCACACGATGGGCTCAATCCCAGACGAGATGCACTGGGATCGTATAGTACCAACACTACTAAAATATAGGACTTTACTAACTACCATTTACCAACGTGCAGCAGTTGGTAAATTGAATTTACCAACTGCTGCACGTTGGTAAATGGCAGTTGGTATTCGATACGTTGGAAAATATTTTACCAACACCCAACTCATAACACGTTGGTAAATTCCAACGTGTAGACGTTGGTAAAATACACGTTGGTAATTACCAACGGTCATGAAAAGGACTTGGTTTCCATCGCATAGTTGTAGTTACCAACTGCTAGCAGTTGGTAACTTACCAACTGTAGCCGTTGGTAAAATACACGTTGGTAATTACCAACGGCAGTTGGTAAGGTACTTGGTTACCAACGCATAGTTGTAGTTACCAACTGCCAGCAGTTGGTAATTACCAACTGTTGGCAGTTGGTAAGTTACCAATACCAGCAGTTGGTAGCTTACCAACTTCCAGCCGTTGGTAAGTTACCAACTGCTGACAGTTGGTAAGTAAGTTACCAACTGGTGGCCGTTGGTAATTACCAACTGCCGGAAGTTGGTAAGGTAGTTGTTATGAAGCCGTTGGTAATTAACAAACGCGCGCAAGTTGGTAAGTTCCCCATTTCCGCGTTGGTAATGTATATTAAACGTTCCATGGCTCGGTTGTTTCGTATTTTTCCCCGTTTCAATCCACATTCAAAATTAAAATACCAATTCAAAAGTATGCCCGGCTTTACTCAGCAATAAACATTACACAGCTATGCCAACGTTATTAAAATAAAATATTCTCAAATACAGCATAATTAAAACAATAACAGATATGTCTGAAAGAAAGCATTCAACATTCAACGCCTTACACATTTCAGAAATATCAAGTCAGTCTGATTTAGGTCTAAAAATTATTATGTCTAGGGCTCTAACACAAGAACTTTGGAAATGCGCTAACCTGTTGATGACGCCCATCACGGAGTCCCGACTATCTCCTCATCCTCTGAGTCCGAGTCATCAGGATAATGTGGAACTGGTTGTGCCGGCGGGCACGGAAGGTTTAGCGAACGACAAATAATCTCTAACTGAGCCCGGTTTGCCTCCAATGCGGCTCTCTGAGCCTCCATCTCTGCTCTCTGTCTCCTCTTAATTCTCTCGAGCTTCCTCTCGTACTCCGCATCCCTTCGCGCATTCTCCTCCGCCATCATCTTCTGTACTTGCTCGTTGAATTGCGGTGTCTGTGTGATGTCGATAGGCGGGATGGGACCTGGCTGTCGGCGTCCCGGTATAACACACTGCTCAGATCCTAATCCAAATACACGGCCTCTCCTTCTACCGCCAGATGCAGTACTAATGATTGCTAGTTCATCAATGGCCTCTATTCCATCTTCTTGCTGTGTTTGCTCCTCAATCTCTGCACTGATACGAGTCTACAGAAACGTCATAAAATACATTTAGTCATGTCATAATTTGTAAAACATAGTAATTAACTTAAGAATATTCTGCGACCAAACAGTTTTACTACTTACAGCAACTTCTTCACAGCGCTTACTAACATATTTCTCATTCTTCATTTTATGTGTCGCCTGAAGGACTTTAAACAAGCCAGGGTCCTTCTTCTCAGGATCTCTCTCTCTCTAATTGAATGAAACGTAACATTAATATGTAATTTAATTTCATTAGTATCTGAACTGTTGTTTGAAAGAACATTAGCGAGATACATACCATTTGCTCTCAATGTGCAGACATCGAGATAGATCCCCCAGCATATGTCGCGCTGCAAGAGCCAGACTGTGAATCCTCGTCAGTCATTGTTGCTCGCATTGCCTTGAACTTAGCAGACTTCTGAATGAACTTCGGACTCGCCCAATATGCCTCCATTTCTGCATATGCAGCATCTGACATAAAGTTTGCCTTCGCTCGACGTTTAACCGGATCTTTCACACGCCGAATTTCTGACATCATGCTTCTGTAATGCTGTGCTCCCAATATATTCCACACCCGATACACCTCATTATGGTGTATAGGATCCCACTCACAGCTCCTCTATACAAGTTAATATGTTTAAACTATTAGCATGGGAAAATACAATTCTATATCTTATAACATTATTACATCATTAACATAGTAATATTATTGGTATACCTCAAATACACGCCACCATTGCTGCAGGTCTGATGGAGAGACAGAGGACCAATCAGAATATGGTTTGAAATGTGTGGTGAAACATGGTGTCACTAACCGTGTCGCCACAGCTGGAATGAATCTGTGACGTTGAAATTATATGACTTAAGTTTCAAAGAATGATTCCATGTAAAGTATTTACTCTTACTAATATTAATACGTGTGTCTGGTATTTATCACTTACGTGTTACCATGTGGGGATATCCTCATCCGCGGTCGGCCTGCTGTCTGTGACGTCAATGATGGGATGTCATCAATATGTATATCATCATCTGAGGGATGAGTCGTCACTATGGGGTGCCTCAGGTGGCGCGCACCAGATCCATGTCCAGATGGCGTGCCACTACCGCCGTCAGATCGGTGCTCATGTGAGGGGACTTGCGTGGCTGGCACTGTTGTTCCCTGCGTCTGTACATCGACATCCTCATGTGCCCGGGATGAAGAACCCATCCTATGTCGTTCATTAAGTATTGGCTCCATTACCTTCTTAAACTGCGCAAATGGTCCTTTCCTAGGTCGGCGTTTATAGGTGTTATCCCCTTTACGAGGCATCTGCATTTATTTTTAGGTAAGTTGGTAAATTAAACATAACATATATTTACTGACATATATTGTGCAGTATTAGGGGTACATAAATGTACTCAAATATTTTCTACACATTACTTAGAAATTACAGGTTATCATTATTCCTAGTACATGTTATCTAATCATTCATTCAACCCACTGCTGTCATTCGACTCAAACTCCTTGGGCTCTTCAGAGCCACTGTCATCGAATATAAACTCCTCATCATCCTCTGTCTCGCCATTAGATCCCTCCTCCTCAAGTACATCTTCTTCAATATCATCACCGACACCCAGGTCAGCTAACTCCTTAATTGGGTCATCTTCAATTCTTTGACAATTAACGGATCCACTGTCTTGATACACGTCATCCGTGTCCAGAATTGCAGCCTGTATTATCCATCAAGGTTTTATCTTCATAACAGCTGACCACCCGTTTCTTTCATGTGACTTACTCGAATATTGTGTGTAGTAAACTTGGTCAGCCTGTGATGCTAGAATGAAAGGATCAAACTTCTGATATCTGCGGCTACTCCGGATCTCAACTAACCCAAACTGTTTATGCATTCGAGTTCCACGTTCAGGTGTTGGGTCAAACCAGTTGCACCTAAACAAGACAACATTCTTATGCGGAAAGCCGGGATATTCGAGTTGAATGACTTCTTCTAATATACCATAAAAATCACATTCAACTTCACTTGCACCCGTGCTGCGTATGCATACTCCACTATTAAATGTTGATTTGTCCTTCCCCCATTCACTTATGTGAAACTTGTACCCATTTGTGAAATACACCGGCCATGTCTGAACTCGCCGTGAGGGACCACATGCAACATCCCACAAGATGGTATCGACAATATTGTTACCTGGGTCATCAACCTATGCAAAACATATTTCAATTTAGGCCAACATATATGGAATGTTGTATAACTTAACATATTGCAATACATTCTGTCCTAAAAGCACACGTACATATCGTCGGAGCCAGGATGAGAAATTGTTTTCAATGTGTATGTCCATCTCGGACATTGTTATCTCGGGTGCAGTTTCCCTGACCATGTCCACAAACATACTGTGGCCAATAACAGAAACAATAAAAGTATGTTAGTTTTGTTTGATGAGTAGTACTTAATTTTTACATAGTCAATGTTAGAATGTATTTACATGACTGATCACTTACTTTAGGTATGGCCTGATCTGAGCACAGTTTAGAAGAACGTATGTGGTTGCCAGTCTGAGTTCATCGTCCGTGAGGAATCTATATCGGCATGCACCATATGGTCGTCCCGGAAAAGTGAATATGGACCACAAGTCACCATTACATTGGACAGGACCACCATCGTCATTTCTTGGTACGCGGTTCATCATGCAGGGAACATGGGACTCAAAGTAATGGGAGCAAAAGATGGAAGTCTCCTCTATAAGGTATGCTTCACATATCGATCCCTCAACATGAGCAGTATTAGAAACCTTCATTTTTAGGTCATGCATGCACCGCTCAAATTTATACATCCATCGGTACTGAACAGGTCCTCCAACCCTTGCTTCAAAGGGCAAGTGAACTGGGAGATGCTCCATGACATCAAAAAACCCTGGAGGGAAAATTCTCTCAAGCTTACAAATTATAATTGGAATATTTTACTCCAACGCAAACAAGTGATTTTCATGCAACTCTGGAGAGCACAAGTCTCTAAAGAATAGGCTTAACTCCGTTAATGGCTTCCAAATATTGTCGGGTAGCGCTTCGAGGGCAATGGGGAGAAGCCTTTGCATCATAACATGGCAATCATGACTCTTCATACCATACATATTGCAACCAGCTGTATCAACACATCTCCCAAGATTCGAGGCATATCCATCAGGGAGTCGTAAAGATTTTACCCAGGTGATCACATCTTGCCTTTGGTTAACATCCAATGTGAACCTCGCCTTTGGTTTGAACGAACGACCATCATCAAGTGGAACCATGTTTAACTCCGGCCGATTACAATAAATTTCCAGGTCCTTCCGTGCTTTCACATTATCTTTCGTTTTGTTCTTAACATCCATCACAGTATTCCATATATTCTCAAACACATTCTTCTCAATATGCATAACATCAAGATTATGTCGTATTAAGTTCGTGGCCTAATACGGTAACTCCCAGAAAATGCTTCGCTTCGTCCAATTATGTGATTTCCCATAATCACACGGTCGATTTTGTGGACCATCGTTACCAACTGATGGAATCCATGAGATTCTTTCAAATATATCTTCACCTGATAAGCGCGGAGGAGGCAATGACTTCTCTGATTTCCCTTTCTTAAAGCAAGTACAATTCCTTCTATATGGGTGGTTCCGGGCAAGCAATTGCCGATGACAGTCGAAAAATGAAATTTTCCCGCCATACTTAAGTTGGAATGCCTTACTTTCGCCCATACAAATAGGGCAAGACAATCGCCCATGTGTCATCCACCCTGATAGCATGCCATAAGCCGGAAAGTCATTTATGGTCCACATTAATGCTGCTCGTAGAATAAAATTTTGTTTCAATGACACATTCCATGTTTCGATGCCATCAAACCACAGATGCCGTAGCTCGTCTATAAGAGGTTGTAGATAAACATTAATCTTATGATTTGGGCTACGTGGACCTGGAATCAGCAACGAAAGGAACATATACGGTTTTTTCATGCACATCCAATGGGGAAAATTATACGGAGTAACGATCACAGGCCAACAAGAGTATTGTTTCCCAGATGCTCCAAAAGGTGTAAATCCATCGGCACACAACCCCAATC
Source organism: Aquilaria sinensis (assembly GCA_005392925.1). Taxonomy (NCBI): domain Eukaryota; kingdom Viridiplantae; phylum Streptophyta; class Magnoliopsida; order Malvales; family Thymelaeaceae; genus Aquilaria; species Aquilaria sinensis. The sequence goes on from SMDT01003367.1 coordinate 728,289, forward strand.
TGACATTTCGTGGTTCCAAAGCAAACCATGGGTAGGTCTGATCAAAATGTTTCCAAGCTTCACCATCTGATGGATGTTTTAACACACTTGGGACCTGTGTTTACTCCTTATGCCACCTCATCTGCTCAACTGTTGCCAATGGCGCAAATAAGCGTTGCAGACGATGGCTTATTGGTAAATAATGCATGATTTTCCTCGGTCGATCTTTACCACGACCTCCATTTTTTGGCTTATATGTCTCAGACCCACAGTACTTACAAATACGATCGGTACTGTCATCTTTCCAGAACAACATACAATCATTCACACAGACGTCAATCTTCTCGTGAGACAGACCCAACTGGGAAACTAATTTCTTAGTTTCATACCAATTTGATGGCATCTTACTATCGGTTAGTTGAGTCTCCTTCATTAGTTGGGCAATGCCATTAAAGCATCCTCGTGACATGTGATACTCAGACTTAAGGTTGAGAAGGCGGACAGCAGCAGATAACTCAGAATGACTTTCGCACCCATCCCATAAAGGAGTTGATGCTGAATTCAAAAGATTAAAAAAATTTTGAGCACTTTCATTCGGCTCCACAACATTGTCTTCTGGAAATTGTGAGTAACTAGGGCCAACGGCATCTAATACCATCCTTTCATATGGATTCGTCGAAGACCTCTGGTCAAACTCCCTAAACCCACCCACATCCTGAGTCGTATCTGATGCTTCATTAAATAGCTCACCATGAGCGGTTCAATACAAGTAAAAAGGCTTAAAACCCCATTTGTACAGATGAACTCTGACCTCATCAGCCTGATTAAACCGCAAATTCTTACACTTCCGACAAGGACAGCGAATACATAACCCGCTCATAGTTTCAGGGTGGGATACAGCAAATGATATAAATTCTTCCACCCTGGTCTCCCACTGTTGTGTGTAACCAGTTCGGCTAGGCAAGAAACGGTTACTGTACATCTAACTACAGGCGGATTCCATTACACAAAAAATCTGTTCGTAATCATAAACACCTCAATCAATTAAATGATATACGTACTCAAGTTTTAAATTGAGTTAGTAAAAATAACAAAAGTATGCTTCAATGTTTACGTTCTCAAGTTTACAGTATTTTTAGATAGCCAAAGTTTAATTTCAATCTAGTTGTTGTTATGATTTCCCTACGGTCATCATTATTGTTCGTTATTGTAGTCATTACTGTCATTGTTCTTAGTACTTAAATTCATAATTTTTAAAGGATATTTTATTACATATAGGATTTACTAACTACAAAAGGTAATTAATAAAGAAAGTTAATGTTTACCTTAAGGGATGGTAACTGTCCTGATTATTCCCTTACTCGTTGAGACTTTTAAGGTTATAGTTTGAGGGTTTATGATTTGAATTATGAGCTTATAATTAAGGTACAGGTTAAGTCTAGAGTTTTGACAAGATGGGGATTATTTCGGTTCAGATTTATTGTATAGCGTTTATGGTAAAGTACAAATTAGTGTTAAGATTAGGGTCTAAGTTTATGTCTATTAGAGTTTAAACTTAGGTATAGGGTTCATACTGCTACGATTATAGACTTATAGTTTAGGTTAGATTTTGTCGTATTTAGGGTTTACAAGTTTAGGTATATTGTGTTAGGTTTAAGTGTAGATGTATGGTCTAAGGTAAAGGTTAGGGTTAGGAAGAAGTTTGTTTCGTACAATTACCTGGATTTCAAGTCATGGTCGTAAATTTTGTCTTATTTTCTAAACTAAAATATTGGTCAGCATGGTTTAACCTGGATTTCTTCGAATGACAGTGACTCCTCCTCTTCAGTGGTTAAAATCATAATACCTAAAGTTTTTATATTTTCTCTATTGGTCTCCAAATTAATGCTTTTATTTTTTCTGCATTATTATTGTCATATTATTGCAACATGGTTTTATTATAAGAATGAATAATTTTTATTATCAATACACCATGACATAATATAACCATTTACACTAAAGCACTCCAACTAAACCATAACTACACCTATTACCATGAACTTATACAAATAATCATGCCATAAAATAATATATACAACGCACAAAGAAATTACATATTAACTATAATCCAGAAGAAAAAATATCCACAGATAACAAATAATTAACATAAATAGCATATTCAAATCTAAACCCACTGTGTTCAAACCATAGTGACAACAAATAAGTTTTATTATCAATATGAGTAATTAAAAAAATTTCCCTTAAAATCATCCCGTTCTCAATATAATAGGAAAAGAAATATTCACTAACCTCGAACGACTGGAAATGGACAGGAAAAACAATGGGTACTTCTTCACGCTTTACAGATGCAGGGAGGAACTGCAAAAAGGGGGAAAAATAACTTAATATCCTCGTAATATAAGAAATTTCTGCAAATAAAACAAAGTATCATTAATGTACACGAGTAATTTAAACAAAATACGTTAGGGAGATTATTATTTGTTTCATTATAGTTATGTATAACTATTTTAAATACTCTTTTCTCTCTTAACGCATGATTTATTTTAACTTATGTATATTTATGAAATTGAGACATTTTTTTAAAAATTTCACATAAGGCAAATGCAATTTTGTACATATCTAGTTTTTAGTCATTTTTATGGAATTATGTTAAGGGCTATTTGGGGTTAATTTGCAAATTTTTTTATGATTTAGGGATTAAGAATTTTTATGGGGTTTAGAGATATATAATTAGGATTTAGGGTTTTTAAGGGTTTATGATTATTGAATTATAAATATTACAGTATTGAAATTTAGGGTTTAGGGATTTATATTTAGGGTTTAGGTTAATGGTATATTAGGTTTAGGGTTTTAAGGATATAGAATTTGGGTTTAGGGTTTTACGGTTTATGCTTTAATTAGGCTCTAGGGTTATGATTTAGAGTTAATTTTTGTGTATTTACGGTTTAATTTAGGGTTTTAGGGTTTACATTTAATTAACAAGGGTTTAGGTTTAACGGGATGTACTTAGGGTTTAGAGTTTTAGGTGTTAGTGTTTAATTTATGTTTACGGGTTTGTGTATTTTGGGTTTAATTTAGGATTTTAGGGTTTTGGGGACAGTATTTAGGGTTTGGGATTTTAAGGGTTTTAATTAATGGTATTCAAGTTTAGGGTTTTACATATTTGGGTTTATTGAGGGTTTAGGGATATAGAATGTGGATTTAGGTTTAATTAATTATTAAGGTTTTTGGGATTTATTCTTATGATCTTATCTTACTTTCTTGTTTGGGAATAATTTTTTAGGGCCTATTTGGGGTTTTTTTGACAATTTTTTTTATAGAGAAATTTCATGAACTTATGTGTCATGTGGGTTTGGCTACCAGGTATAGAATTTATGTTTGTGTGGGTTTTTGACGGTTTATGTATTTATTATAATTATGAATATTACAGGAATTGAAATTTATATAACAAGGATATATTTTATTAAAAAAATTCCTTGTCTTACCTTGAATAAGTAATTTTTCCGATTCGCCTTTGGGTTTTCAGGTTTTTAAAGTAAATGGTTTAATTATAATTTTGTTACTGATTTAGAATAATGTAGTTACTTAGCTCGGGTTTCGGGATATAGAATTAGGGTCTAAGGGTTTATAAGCGTATAAGGTTTAGGAATTATTAAGGTGTAGGATTTAGGGATATAAAAGCGCTACGATTCTAGGGTTTTGGTTCTTAGGGTTAAGGGATATAAAATTAGAGTTTGTTTTAGGCCTTGGGGTTTAATTTGGGTTTTTTAGCACATAATAAATATTAGGGGTTTAGGGGTTTAGGGTTTTATGTTTACATTTAATTAAAAATAAATTAGGTTTAACGTGTTGTACTTATGAACATTAGGAAATTAGGTCTTACTACTTTAATTTATAGTTATGGGTTTGCGTCGAACACATAAACAAATAGAGTAACCAAAATAACAAATAAAAGGGAAGGAAAAAAAAAGGGGAAAAAAGGACAACAAGGAAAAGGGTTTAAAACTAAATAAAATTTGGCATGTAGGTTTCCCTAATTAATCCCGAAAATTCACAAAAAATTGATAGAAAATAAACATAAATTTGCAATTGTAATGGGTAACCTAAAAATTAAAATCGTGCACCACCAGACACTCACAAAAACTGCAAACACATAAAGTTTCCCATATCCATATTTGTTCTTTTCCTTCTAATGATAAAGATTTAAAAATTCAAAAATGGATCTCTAATATAACGTATAATTCCATATTTAATTTAAGGTGAACTACCTTATTTTTATGATTGTAATATTAATTAGTATGGCATATTTTATTTTATAGTCTTATAGTGTGTAAACTTACTTTGTTAATGTTTATTACACAAACGTTAAAAAATTATATAGGCAACAATAATCCATGGAAAAGCATTAAATATTAGGTCAGCCAAAAATATGTATTGTGCATCCCACAAGAATGCCCAATCAGGTATTTCTGTTAAACGTGATACTCAATATAGAATCATGATTTCTTAAGTAGATTTATATGCTTAATGTATAATAAGTTATATTCTTTGTTGTAAAATAATTAACTAATTATGGTGCTTATATAATCTATACATATGGGAGGTTATTTTATATTTAGAATAAACCAGTTGAATAGCTCACATGTTACTTTGTGGCAATTCATGCAAATTAGATATTGTTACTTGTATTACACATTGTTTGTTTCATTTTTGCAACAGTTGGGGGAAGTTCAAACGTGGCACAAAATCCAGAATCAGGGCGTCATTTTTTTAAATACATAGGGTTCATTCGCTAATATACACATGTTAGTGTAAAGAAGGATTTGTGTTAATGCCACCATGATGAACGTGAAAAATTATATACGCTTATTTTACATACTTATGCTGTGTCTTATTGCCAAATGTAAATATACTACCTAAACAAATCACTTAAACCGCTAATAATTTCATATTTTATAATTAATCCCGAAAATAAACAAAAAATTGTAAGAAAATGCACATAAATTTGCAATTGTAATGGGTAACCTAAAAACTAAATCTCCAACCAAATACAACAAAAAATAACAAATATTGCACATATTTCAAACCAAGTTAACACTATATAATCCAAAAATGCGTATTTATTGGGGAAAAAAAAATCAAAAAATATGAAATAAACGTGGTTACCTCAAATCAAAATATTAACTTCGTTCAAACACCTCCAAATCACTTCAATACTGTAATAAAAACCAACATGTTCAACCCATTATCAACCAAGAAGCTTAAATAGGGAGAAATACCGAAAAAAAAATTGAAAAATTCTCGGGAAAAGTTATAGTGCGCACTATAACTATTGTGCCGTTTAATTGTCTATTATTCAACAAACAGAAAATTCCCATCAGCTTTCTGTATATTACAAGAAATAATCTTTCATTCGACACCCAATACTCCATTTGGGAAATAAAAAAAAAAATATAAATATATAACATATAAACTATTAACAATTAAACTACCTTACATTCCAACCACATCTTCCATAGAACATCCAGTACCATAAATATCTACACCAAGTTTCTTTACAAGCAAATTCCGGTAAACATACTATAAACCGGGTTTTTAATACTCATCTAATGCATGTATGGTTCAATCAGCAGAAACTTGTAGTAACATAGACAACAGTACCATGTTTATTCAGAACATTTCAAGATAGCTACTCAAGCAAGTGAAAAAAATTCAACCCTCATGAGCTGTAAACTGTTTCGTTGAGGAATCGGAAACTAAGAGGAAAAAGTACAAAGTTTATGGGTTGTTATCTCTGGGGACATCAACTAAAATAGCCAGACATGCGTCAAAACCAGAAATATATAATCATATCAAAACCCAATAGGCAAAAGAAAAATTCCATAAAAAAAATACTGATGGTGTTGGGGGATTACAAATTGATCATTCCAAAGAATACAATGTCGTTGAGCACTTCAAGGTCAAAATATAGACCAGGAATGGCCTCGTCCTCTCTCACCTCCCTTGCGTCCCTACTGGGTGTGTAGCAAGGAAGGAAGCAGTGCCAGGCGGGAGCTTTGGGTGGCAAAGGAGTTGGAGGCTGTGGCTTAGAGGAAGATGCTCTAGCTGCTGCTAGATGAGATGGGAAGAAGATGGACCAGCCATTGGGATTTCGAATGAATCCCTGGCTAGCGAGCGGAAGAAGATGGACCAAAGATTCAATCTCAGAAATAATCTTTCATTGGAGATAAAGCGAATTTTAGTGGTGATGAAGAGTGGTAACAGCCATTAAGCAAATAATGGTAGAGCAATTAAGATATACAACAACGCAATTAAGCAAATCGAAAGCAAAGACAGACATAGAGTTAATTAGGATATGCAACAAATAGCTTTAACTAACCTTCAGATCGTGGTAAACCACACCAGATCCACGCATTTCCGACCTCGAAGAAGCTGTTTCGGGCCCCAATCGACGACGCGACGTGAATGTGTGTGCTGTGCGAAGAAGACGAGTTGCAGGGGAGAGAGAGACGCGAATCTGTCGCGACAAGGAAGACGACTGGTGCCGGGGGGGGGGGGAATTTAAAAACATTTTTTCCAACGGCCATAACCGTTGGAAATATAAGGCCGAAACGCACCGTTTCATTAATCATCTTCCAACGGCTTCAGCCGTTGGTAAATGTACAGAACCTTTTTTTTTCCAATGGCTTTAGCCGTTGGAAAGGTTACACATGCATTTTCCTAATTATTGTATATATTTTCCAACGCGTGACAGTAGCAACCCAATTCCAACGGTCACAGCCGTTGCTAAGTACCTACGGCTTAGCCGTTGCTAACAAAAAAAAAAAAACCACCAAAGTGTGCACGTTGGAAGATTTTTACCAACGGTTCTGCACGTTGGTAATTACCAACGGCTTGACCGTTGGTAATAAAACAGTTGGAAAAGACGGATTTTTTAGTAGTGCAACCTCTCCCTTCCATACATTATAATTTTTTATATGATTTATTAATTACTTAATTTTTTTAATGATATCTAAAATTGTGCAGACAAAAGCCCGAGATGGAGTTGAGCCATCATTTGAAGAGTGGTGGTCTCATACTCATAAACGCAAGAAGACCAATCAGCCCATCGATTCGATTTCACAGTATTTGTAGGTAATAAATGTTCATTTACCACTACTAACAATGTTTTAAAAATGTATTACCTATTTTACTAACTCTAATTTCTTTTTCTTGTAGGATGGATATGTCCAGCGGATTCAAGAAAAATACTAGAATCCAAATGACCGCCCGCAGTTCGATGCAGAGGTATGGAGTGAGGTACGAGACCCACCAAAAAAAGGCCGACTACCGGGTGTTCCACTCTGACTCACTGATCCCCACACTTTTGGACTAAATATGGTATTTTTCATTGGTGTTTAACTTAATTAATTATTTTTATCACTTTTAAATTGCTAATTGCTACTTATCAAATTTTTAGGCTCCACGTGCTGATTCGGCTGAGATTGCTCAGCTGAGGGCTGAGAACACCTAGCTACGAAGTGATTTTGCTCGGTTACAGGCAAAACGTTCGCACTCAGCACCAGCAAGAGACCGAGGCTACAATGAGCACCATGCTTAACAGGTTGATCCAGCAGGGGATTATACCTGCATCAACTCTCTCAGACGACTTACGAACCGGATCTTCCACTCAACATCATGACAACGATTGTAGCCAGCGAGATGGTGATGATCAGCCCGGCACTGCATCTCATTGATTTTATATTAGACCTTCAGTTATTTGTAATTAACTTTTTTCTGTAAAAATTTGATTACTTTTATGTATAGTGAATTATTGACTACTTTGATCAATTGTTATATAATAATAATAATAATAATAATATTATTATTATTATTATTATTATTATATATGTTTTTAATTTGTGTATAAATTAATTCACTAAAATCTTTAACTTGTCACAAAATCGTAGGAACAATATTAATGTCAGAAAACCGTAGGACAGTGGGGTCACAAAATCGTAGGACAAATGACGTCACAAAACTGCAGGACAAATGGCGTCACAAAACTGTAGGACAAGTGAGGTCACAAAACAGTAGGAAATAATTTTGTCAAAAAAATGTAAGAGTTAATGCATCTCAAAACCGTCGGATAAACTGGGGTCTACGGTCATCACAAAAGCGTAGGAGTATTTTAGCTTATCCGATGATTTTTATTTTCGACACTACTTTTTCCTACAGTTTTTTCCGCCGATTTTAATTGTAGGAAATGACCATTTCCTATGGTTTCCCTACATGTTTTCTTGTCTCAAATGCCTTGTTTTCTTGTAGTTGGTCATAAGCCTTCCTCACTGGACTTATATCTCCACCATCATTTTACTAGCAACCCAAGGTTCTTTCCTAGTAAACTACCCATACTTGTATTGTGGCTGAAGGTTTAAATTGTATGATTACACAGGCTGTGAAATTAAATGAATGGAAGTGTATGCCCATGTGAAATGATCGCTTAACTCTTTCACTTCTACAATATGTTGATGACACCTTGTTGATTGGTGAATGGTCAAACCAAAACACTATTCAAATGAAAAGAGTCTTGAAGTGCTTCTAGTTGGTTTCCGGATTGTGAGTTAATATGGCTAAGAGCTCGTTGCTTGGACTTAATGTTGCTGCAGTGGAAATGAAATGAGTAGCTAAATTGATTGCGTGTAGGAGAAACTCTTTACCAATAACATACTTGGTGCAGCCAGTTGGTGAGAAAATGGGCAGGAAATTAGCTTGGAAAGTGCTAGAAGAGAAGATGAAAAAAATATTTTAAGAATGGAAGTCAAGATTGCTATCTTCAGGCGGTCATTTAACATTATTGAAGGCATGTCCTTCAAGCTTACCATTACTAATCAAGGGAGAGTCCAGTTACAGCCAGACCTTGGAAGGTATTTCAACAGCTGAATCTCTATCTTTTTGTTATGGGAAGGAGATTGATTTTGTTATATAAATTGGGGTAACGCACGGTCATCTCTTTCTCGGCAATTAGGGTTTCATCTATTTTTCCTGTGCTTTTCTTCAAGACATGAGTGAGTGGTTTTCTAATTCAGTTCAAGAAAACGATTTTTGTTGCCAACATCGGGAATTGACATGTTTGAATTTCTCTTTAAAGTCAAGTACCTACTTCTTTGTGGTTCAAAATTGTTGCGATTGATTTTCCTATTTTCACTTGTTGAATTGGTTCTAAAATTGCACGTTTCTTGGTTTTCTTTCAAACCATTTAGGTGGAAAGAATTTGACTTAAAAGCAAGTGAATTGAGTTGATTTTTTTTATTCTAGTTAATTCATACAAGAAGAAGTAAGACAAGTTAAATCGTTCAAGCTTTCGAATGATTACTTGGAATAAACTTTTCATTCACTGTTCTTCATGCTAAATTCGAGTTGATTAGAAATTACTTTTTAAAATTTAATTGCTCAAAATTAAGAAATTAATCTGAAGCTTTTCCTAGTTAATTTTAATACTTAATTCTTTTGGCTCTCTTTGACTTTAAAGATTGTCTAGTTTATTTGCTTGAATTATAGAAATCTTATCCTTCGATAATTACCTGTGTTATTGGAATGGAAAATCAACTTTGAACTGTGCGTTCTTAATATTTATTAATTTCATTTTAATTTATAGTTTCATTTTATTTTAGAACTTGATTTAAACCTCATCAATCTTTTATTTCAGTTTTCTGTTTAGTAAGTTTTCAGTAAAAAAATTTCCCTTGGGATTCGACCTAGTTTTCAACACTGCAATACAAAATTATTTATTCTGAGTAGTCATGAGACCAGAATTATCTTTGACAGTTTCAAAGATCTACCATTGATGCCAAACAGGACCAATGCAAGTTGCAACAATTTTGTTATGATTTAATATGTGACAATTTTGCCATGGTTTTCTATGACAATTTTGGTGTGGTTCAACTGCGATGATTTGTTCCTGTTTTTTTAAATGACAGCATTTTCTATATAACAAATACTTTATACATATGTAAACATTTAAAAGTAAATTATCAGGCTGATCATCCAGAGTATTCTTATCTTCATCTTATTAAGATGATGATTCGATCTGTAGGTTGGGTGGGAGAGTGGGTGCTTGTACGATTCCACGCTATATCAAAGAGTGAATAATGGCACTTATTGGAGTGTTGGTCTGCCCGCTGAATCTGCTCTCAAACCTTAAACTAAAACCCAAAGAATTGCTTCGACAATTCAGTGTCCTCTTGCCCCACATGGCAGTCTCAGCCTGGTTAGTGCAGGGCACCTAATGAAGTTGGTGAAATAGTAAACATATATAGCCAAACATTCATCTACCTCTTTCAAATCAACAAAATACCATAAAATTCAATTATAAATTCTCTAGGTCTTTCTAGTCAACAAAATACCTGTAATTAACAAATACTCAACATGCATAGTATTAATATTAGAAAACACAAAGCAGCAACATACTTTCACCTTACACATTTAATTCACAAGGAACACCAAGAAATTGAAAGCAATTGGGTCAAAAGGGTAACCTAAAGATTGATGATGATGACACAAGAAAAAAAAAAAACAAAAAAAAAAAAAAAAAAAAAAAACAATTTGTAATAGTGCTTCAGAATTGCAGCAATTGCATGTACTCACAAACTAGGATAGAGTTGAGAGATGTTTGAGAGAGTTTAATTTGGGTCAGTGGAGGTTGCAAAATCATTACACCTAAATTTTTTTGGTATCCAGCACAAAATTTAACCAAAGTTTAGGACTTTTCACTTTTTATGCATATGCATGTTATTATATATGGTAATCACTAAAAGGCAAAGTTACCGAAAAAAGAGAGTGATATAATATTTTAATATTACTACACGATGATTTATATGATAATAATGTTAATCATCTTCCACATCTTCTTCAATCTTAGAATTAAGGCAAAATTCTCAAAATTTTCATTAATATTTTAGGTTTGCCTAATATTTGCCATTATATTTTGTTTTTTGCTCTAATCTCTTATTAACGTTTCAAAATTGTTGTAAATTGGCTACTTACCATTGAAAGTTGTAGGTTTTGAAACTATAAGGAGTTATAGTAATTTATTATTATTATTTTAATAAACTCCAAAACTATTCAACACCCGTGCCTCACCAACTGCACCATCAGCTCTAATCACAACCTAGATGAAATTTAGCCCTCAAAACATGAATTTGACTCCTTAAAATAATTGGAGATGGTAATGGTAGTAGAACTGATGATGCATTAATAAATCCATTGACGCAATTTCACAGAGAATTATGATAAACCTAGATGTGCTTAACTTTGAAAATGCGATCTCATCACCATCAGCCATGGTCTGCCACCCCTAGTGGCTTGGAGTGCTTTGAACCATTGCGTTTCCAAAGGGTTTACAGTCGTGGATATGAATTTCATGGATAATCATTTTGGTCATGAATTAAATAGTAATACAGGCTCTGTTGGTGATGTGCACATTTGCTCTGGTGCCGTCAGCAGTCTTGAAGCTATTTATGATTAGCTCTAGCTTCAGCATGATGATCATGTCTCGTTTGAAGATTATCCACAAAGGTTGGTACTGGAAGACGGTGTGGCGGAGGGTGTCGGGCTTTAGGTTAACAGGGTCATCACCGTTGGGTCGGCGATGAAATTCTACTTGCCATTGCAGGCATCGATATAGCATTACGGTCAGAGCCGATGGCACAGTTGGTGAGGTGACGGACGTAAGGTAGATGTTGGAGATGGCCGGCGTGGGCGGGTGTTAGAGTCTGTTAAGGAAAAAATGATAAATTACTTAAATTCATTAAAATTTATTAAACGTTACATTATGACCCTGAAACTTCAAAACTTGTAACTTTTCACGGCTAATGGCCAATTTTAGCTATTTTTCAAATATTAGTGGGAGTTTAGAGAAAGAAATACTATAGTCGTAGATACGAGCCTAACCTAAGACATTAGTATTAAATTTTAGACTTTTGCCTTAGAATTAAGTGGTGATGCCTCATCTTTTAACTCAACCCTTTTGGCTCGCAGAAGCTTCATGTTTGGATCAATGCCAAGAACAATTTTGGGAAAACAAGTGAAGTTGACAAGTATATGAATCTCATCGAGAACAGGGTTTTCATTTCTGATTAGTTGTGGGTGTTAAACAACTGCTTCATAGATTAGATCATTAATTGTCTCTATTGCCGGTGATTGTTCATCTCATAAATCTTAAACCTTAAACCCGATGGCTGTTAAAACCTAAACCCTAAATCCTAAATCCTAAACCATGTACATATGGCAAACAAACAAGTAAGCATCCAACAATCAACAACAAATAAGAAAATAATAATAAATGCAATGCATGAGTGAATGATATGCAACATACAACACTTGGGACTTCTTACATCCTAAGGTGTCTTAAACTTGCTATGAGCTGAAATGGTGGAGGTACTTGAGACACTGGCCCATGTATCCTGAATCCTTTACCTCCCTTAAGTCCTACTTACGTGTCTTGGTGTAGGTCATCACCCACTCACTTCACTTACCCATCTTTTCTTTGCTTATTGTGCAGGGTAATCGACTTAATGGCTTGACTACGCCAAGCTCTTTGAACTTAACTCGGTCTCCCTCAGTAGACCTACTTACCAAGCTTCTTAGCTTGGTTAGGACTCCCTTAGGTTCTACTTTAGTGGCCCGGGGTCCACGACCTAACACTTAGGTCATTAGAGAAATTGAACCTTACTTAGCCCCTACTTGGCACCTTAATTCTTCCTTAAGGAACCCTTAATTATCCACCAAACTTAGCCCTCTTAAACCACACACTTAATTACCAACTTAATTGATGCTTATAATTATCTTAGAAGTGACTTTGGACTATATTTAAAGCTTGCCATAATGTTGGAAGTGGAAGGAAGCCCTTAATAATGCATAAAGGCCATGTAGGATGAAGTTTGGGGAAAATCAGGCATGGTGCGGTCGCACCCCAAT